>JAJHZJ010000545.1:1684285-2284285 GCA_023548195.1 Bettongia penicillata ogilbyi | reverse complement strand
AAATAGAAATGGTTGTTCTTTACATTCACTTTGAGGCAATCAGGGCCCAAACAATGACCAAGTGGGGTTTGGCCTGGGACTTACTGTTGGCCCACCAAGAAAGCCAGAGTGATTTGGGTCTAAGACACCCACAAGTATGGGGTGGGGGGAGGGAGAGAGAAAGAACAATAGACTTCAGTGTCTATTTAGACACCATTTCTTTCTGTGGAGGTGGATAGATGATGATGGCATCATGGATAGGCATTATGCTAAGAGTAGCCAAATCATTCACAGTTCTTCATTGTACAATACTACTATTAGTGTGCACAATATTCTCCCGATTCTGTTCACTTCATGCCTTTCCAGGTTTTTAGGAAATCATCCTGTTTGTGATTTCTCATAACACAATAATATTCACAACTATATACCACAACTTGTTCAGCCATTGGTCAATTGATAAATTTCCCTCCAATTACTAATTTTTAGCTACCACAAAAAGAGCTGCTATAAACATTTTTGTACAAATAGGTCCTTTTCTCTCTCTCTCTCTTTTTTTATGTCTTTGGGATACAGACCTATGCGAAATACAGTGGTATTGCTGGATTAAAGGGTATGCACAGTTGGGTTGCCCTTTGGCCACAGTTCCATATTGCTCTCTAGAATGTTTGGATCAATTCATAGTTCCACCAACAATGCATTAGTGTCCCAGTTTTCCCATATCCTGTCCAACATTTAACCTTTTACTTTTCTGTCATATTATCAGTGGTACCTGAGTTGTTTTAATTTGCATTTCTCTACTCAAATGATTTAAAGCATTTTTTCATATGACTATGGATAGACTATAAATGTTTGAAAATTACCTCTTCATATCCTTTGACCATTAATCAATGGGGGAAAGACTTAAAATCTTATAATTTGACTCAATTATCTATATATTTGAGAAATGAGGTCTTTACCAGAGATGTTTGATATAAAATTTTTCCATAGTTTTCTACTTTACTTTACTTTTCTACTTTAATTTTTGGTTTTATTAGTTTTGCTTATGCAAAACCTTTTAAATTTACCTAGAAAGACTTACATGAACTGATGCCAAGTGAAATGAATAAAACCAGGAGAAAGTGACAGACTTAGCTCTTCTGAACAACACAGTGATCTAAGACAATTTCAAAACATTTATGATGGAAAATACTATCCACATCCATAAAAAGAATTATAGAGTCTGAATGCAGATCAAAGCACACTATTTTCATTTTATTTCTTTTTCTTTCTCATGGTTTTTCCCTTTTGTTCTGATTCTTCTTTTGCAACATGACTAATGTGAAAATACAATTCATAGGATTGTACATGTATAAAGTATATCAGATCGCTGTCTTGGGGAGGGGGGAAGGGAAGGAAGGAGAAAAATTTGAAACTCATAGTCTTATAAAAGTGAATGTTGAAAACTATATGTGTAATTGGAAAAAAAATAAAATACTGTTAAGTGGAAAAAAACTTTTAAATTTAATAAAATCAAAAATAATCCATTTTACATTTCTTAATGCTCTCTTTTCTCCTATTGGATCCTAAATTCTTTCCCTTCTCCATAGATATGACAGGTAAAGTATTCCATGCTCTCCTAAATTGCTTATGTATATAAATCATGTACTGACCTTATCTTGGTGTACAGTGTGAGGTGTTGGGTTTTACCTAGTTTCTGCCATAGTTTTGTTCCAAAAGCTTGGATCTTTGAGTTTATCAAACACTAGATTACTATAGTCATATACAATACTGTGTATCTAATCTATTCCACGGATCCACCACTCTATTTCTTAGCCAGTATAAGCCTGTTTTGATAATTACTGCTTTATGATACAGTTTGATATCTGGTACAGCGAGGCCACCTTTCTTCACACTTTTTTTTCATTGATTCCCTTGCTATTCTTGATCCTTTGTTCTTCCAGATGAATTTTGTTATTATTTTTTCTTTCTCTGTAAAGTTTATTTTTGGAATGGCAATGAATTAGTAGATTAATTTAAGTAGAATTGTTATTTTTATTATATTGTCTTGGCCATGAGTAATATTTTTCCAGTTGTTTAGATCTGAATTTATTTATGTGAAAAGTGTACAGTAATTGTGTTTATATGGTAGACTCCCAAGTATTTTTAATTGTCTACAGTTATTTTAAATGGTATTCCTCTTTTTCTTGCTTCTGGATTTTGTTGGCAATGTATAGAAATGCTGAGGATTTACATGGGTTTATTTTGTGTCCTGCAACTTTGCTAAAGTTGTTCATTATTTCAAGTTGTTTTTTGAATGGATTCTCTAAGTATACCATCATATTATCTTAAAGAGTGATAATGTTGTTTCCCATTGCCCAGTCTCATTCCTTTGATTTCTTTTTCTTCTCATTGCCATAGCTAGAATTTCTGGTACAGTATTGAAAAATAATGGTGATAATAGGTATCCTTACTTAACACTTGATCCTATTAGGAAGGCTTCTAGCTTATCCCCATTACAGACAATGCTTGCTAATGGTTTTAGATAAATAATTATTTGTCATTTTAAGGTAAGCTCCATTTTTTTTCTGTTTTCTGTATTGATTTTAATAGAAATGGGTGTTATAGTTCATCATAGGCTTTTTCTGCACCTATTGAGATAATTATATGATTTCTCTTGGTTTTATTAATTGTTATGGTCAATAATGCTGATAATTTTCCTAATATTGAGCCAGTCTTACATTCTTGGTATAAATCCCACCCCATCGTGGCGCATGATCTTTGTGATACATGGCTATAATTTCTTTGCTTGTATTTAAAATTTTTGCATCAATAATCTTTAGGGAAACTGGTCTTTAATTTTCCTTTTCTGTATTCACTCTTCCAGGTTTAAATATTAGTATCATATTTGTGTCATAAAAGAAATTTGATAGGACTCCTTTACCTATTTTCCCAAATAATTTATTTGATATTGAGATTAACTGTTCTTTAAATATTTGCTGGAATTAACTTGTGAATCCATCTGGTCCTGGGAATTTTTTCTTAGGGAATTCTATGATGGTTTTCTTTTTTTGTGTGTGTTTATTTTTTGTATTTTCAACTCAAACACCAAAACTCAAATATGCAATAGAGAAAAGAATTATATCATAAACTTAAATACTTAAACTTAAATACAAAGTAAGAAAAGGATATCGTGTGCCCAGCAGAACATAAGAGAGGATTCAAAATATATAGCAATAAATCTCCATTTCAAGTAAGCCTATATAATAAATACTACATGTTGTATTGAGAGCTATCCATCTTTGCTTCCTTGGAAGTTTTCTTTTGTTCTCTGCTTGTGCAGATTTTGACTTCATTCTTTTTCCCCGTGTCCTCCCCTCCCCACCACACAATTAAGTGTGGATATGTTTATATAGAGATATATGCATACACATATACTATATATATATATATATATATATATATATATATATATATATACACACACATACATACATATATAAACATATACTTTCCCTCACAAATTCTACTCCTGATCTTTACATTTGTGCATGTCTCTTATTTCCTCTCCCTCCTGACTCTTGTACTTTACTGCTACCTGCTACCTTGCCCTCCTGTTACTTAGCCTCCCCCTCCTCCAGGATCCCTCCCTTCTCCTTCTGTTCCCATAAATCTTAACACCCTTCTATACCCCCCTTTACCCTATTCCTTCACCTTCCCTTCTAGAGATGCCACTCTTATTCTCTCCCTCCCCGTATTTTCTTAACATTTTATTTTTTTCCTCAATTTAGAAGACCTTTATACTCTCCTAGATGTATATGTATTGTTCCCTCTTGAACCCATTCCCTATGAAGGTAGGTTTCCAGGATTAAAAGCCCTCATCCCCCATCTAATTCCTGTGTGTCAAGTCTTCCTCTCGAATCTCATTTGTATAAGATAATTAGTCTTTTTAGCTGTTCCTAAATGCTTTAAATCTATAAAGTCATATCACACTTAGGTCTTTCTTATGAACTACCCAATTATCAATAACAATACTAGATATATGTTTTATATTTTACATGCGTAAAAGGTAAACAGTTTGTCCTTATCGGATCCCTAGTAATTAGTCTCTGGTACGTACCTTATATTTCTCTTGGATCTTTTATGTCAGATCTTCTATTAAATTCATGTATTGCTTTGTTTTTGTTTTTTTAAAGTCTTGAAAGTCCGACAGCTGTCCATTTTATTTTTGTTCAGGATTACGCTTAGCTTTGCTGGGTACGATATTTTTGGCCAGAACCTCAATTCTTTTGCTTTTCAACATATAATGTTCCAAGACCCGCGGTCCTTTAGTGTCACCACTTCTGGGTCTTATGTGATTCTAATTGTGGCACTGCCATATTTAAATTGTTTTTTTTTTCTTGTTGCTCTTAATATTTTATCCTTGGGCTGGGGTTTCAGGGTTTAACTATAATGCTCCTATGAGTTTTCCTCATAAACTTTCAGGTGGTGACTGATGGAATTTTTCTATTTCTACTTTCCCCTCTTGTTCTAATGCTTCAGGACAATTTTCTTTCATTATTTCTTGTATTATTGTATCAAGATTCTTTTGATCATAATTTTTTTAGGTAGTCTGGTTATTCTTATGTTTTCTTTTTCTAAGATTGAGTTATTTGAGTATTCTATTTCCTTTTCTGCTAATCTGGGCAATTTACATTTTTGTAAATATTCTTCTATTTCATTTAGATTGTCAGATTTATCGGCATGTAATTGCACAAAATAGCTCCTAATAATAGTTTTGATTTACTCTTTATTGGTGGTGAATTCACCCCTTTCATTTTTCACACTGGTAATTTGGTTTTTTCTTTCCCTTTTAAAATCAAATTAACCCATGGTTTATTTTATTGGGTTCCCCCCGTAAAACCAGCTCCTAATTTTAAATTATTGATTGTTACTAGAATTTGTTGTTTGACTCATTTATTCCTTAGGATTAGATTATTTAGTTTCCAGTTAATTTTTAATCTATCTTTCCATGGCCCTTTATTAAATGTAATTTATTGCATTATTATCCAAAAAGGATTCATTTAATATTTTGGTTTTTCTGCATTTGGTTGTGAGGTTTTCATGCCCTAATACATAGCCATTTTTGTGTAGGTGCCATGTGCTGCTGAAAGGTTTATTCTTGTCTATTCTCATTCAGTTTTCTCCACAGACTTTGGTTTTTATCTGATAAGACGTTTGATATGGTTATAAGTTTATTTCAACTCTGCTGGTGACAGATTATTAATTCTGTGATGCTTAAACCTAAGAGTTACAGAAGTAAAAATACCTAGCACTCCTCATTATAAGTAGGAAGTTCATAGATCAGTTTATCTAAGTTCCACTTAAATGTATTCAGAATGATTTTCTTTAGAAAGTAATTTAGAGATTTATTCAACTGAATTGAAATGCCTTGACTGGAAGTGGGTTTTGTTTTATGTTTCAAATCTGTAATATTGTTTATGATATTATGTAGATACATTGTTAGGCTCAAAACTTCTTTCTAATCTAGATGTTGGTTTGTTACAAGCATAACTGTTAAAAAAAAAAGAAAAGGTTTGCAAACTATCAGTGTTCTGAAGTACTTGCCTATAATAAAGAGGAAGTTTCATCTAAAATTATTTAGCTATCACTTATGAAAATTGTAAGATTATTTTGATAAAGCTAATCTAATTGGGCATATTTTTGGAATTGTTTCACTTAGAAAAACTGAATCTCCTCCCCATGACAAGTACTTTTTGACTAGAGAGAGGCAATGCTTAGGAATTTGTGGTAATTTGGAATTGTTTTTGCTTATGATACTTTTGGGGTTTATTAATGATAATTAAAGGTATTTTACACAACAGTTTTGATAAATTCCAGTTTTAAGGATTAATTTTTGCTTTAAGGTTGAATAAGAGATACCTGTAAGTTTAGAACTTTCCAACTAATTTACTTCATGAGATTCCAATGACTGCCTTTTAATATCAGGGTAAATTTTTAAGCTGTTTTTAAGAAAGAGAAATGCTTTTAGCAAGGAATATTTAAGTAGCCTTTTAATATTTAAGTATCTTTTGTGTCCATGTTTAAGTAAAAATTGTGTGATTTTTAGAAGGCTTGATAAATTTAATTTCTAAGCCAATTTATTGCAATGATTTGATTGTATTGGTAACAGCTGTGTCCAACTTATTTGATATCCATGGTTTTGAAACTGGTCACTCAATGTATTTATATATCCCATCCCACAGCCTTTTGTTACAATTGAAGTTAATAGGGCAACTTTTAAATGAATTTAATTTTTAATTAGAAGTCATCCTGTTATTTAAAAAAATGTTCTGTTATTAGATTCTTAGCAAAATCTCATCATCCTGAGGGAGGAATGAGTAAATAACTAGATTTTAGAGGGGGAGGAGCCAAGATGGCGGAGTAGAAAGACTCACTGTATGCTAGCTCCAAACCCACATAGGTAACAGTCCTATCGTGATTAGTGAGATTTTATTTTTTGAGGAAAAAAACTTGGGTTTTTTTGAGGGGGAGAGGACCCTGAATATTCTTTTTGAGTTTCATTCTTAGGTTTGTTGTATCCTTAGGCCAACCTTAAATGAGGCTTCAAAAAAAGCCAGCAGCTCAATAGGAGTGACTTCTGAGATCTAAGACCAGTAGATATCTATCTGTCCTTGGGAATATGATTAGGACAGCAACCTTAAGAAAGCTAAGGTTGGACTCTTAATTCATTTCCTCATACATGACATCTGCTCACATGGTTCCATATATTTGACTGCCTGTAGTCATTCTGAGCCTTGGGCATGGGCATGTAAGAATATTATTGATGTATTAAATTCATGTCCTTGCTTTTACCCCTAATAGCAAATATCTCTGACCAGGACAAGATAAACTGTGACTTTTTTTTTTAATGATGAATCTCTTACTGTTATCAATATGAGATTATAGTCAATATTTGTTATCAAGGAGATAGTGATCCTTGATAACTGAATCCATCCAAAGCTATGATTATTGGAATTTGCTATTGAAGACCTTATGGGACTGTAACTGATATTATTCTGAGTCTGACTCCAGGCATGATCATTAAAGAGTGCTATTAAGCCAATGATCCATGATGCCCCCAACCCTTTGGGGTTGACATCATTGAATTTTAGGTGGTGTTCTCATGGGAAGAGTTTGGGAGAATGACTCATTGACATGAACTGAGGTGGGAGTCTCCTGACTCCATTTCCCTAGTATGACATTTCCTCTTAAATGGAAAATATCCCACATGGCTGACTTTAGATCTGACTCAGTGCAATTGGCTACCTATATGACTTGAGTCTGAACTTGACATCAAGTTAAGGGAACATTTTCCCTTACTGTGTAACTATGTCCCTGATTCTTCTTTTATGGCAAATTTCTATAAGCATGATAGGTGCTCAATATAAAACAATAATAGATCTTTATCTTTTAGGCTGATACTGGAGCACGTCTGAGCTACTATAATAAGATGCAGGTGCAAAATCTATTTAGTCTAAGAATTTTAGTCCTTTCTATATTCTAAACAACTAAGTAGATGAGTATTTGGCCTTGTCATTTGTCTGTTACTAATTCCATATTTGTGTATAAGGTCCTTATATGTTTCAAAACAATAGAAGGATAATTGAGTATTGATGCAACAGTTTATACTGTGTTCTATTAATTTTTAAGACTAGATCAGAAACATTTTAAGTTTTATTTTAAGGAAAGAATTTTAGTGCAATCAGTTTCCTTAGAGGAGAGTAATTTGTGAAATAGCTTGTGTTACCTAAATGGGAAAAGCCAATTTTATTTGGGTTTATTATATAATTTGGAATTTGTACCTGGGCATTGAGCATGTCTTGAAGGGCAAACATGTTTTATTATAAACAACTTATTTGATATCCATGGTTTTGAAACTGGTCACTCAATGTATTTATATATCCCATCCCACAGCCTTTTGTTACAATTGAAGTTAATAGGGCAACTTTTAAATGAATTTAATTTTTAATTAGAAGTCATCCTGTTATTTAAAAAAATGTTCTGTTATTAGATTCTTAGCAAAATCTCATCATCCTGAGGGAGGAATGAGTAAATAACTAGATTTTAGAGGGGGAGGAGCCAAGATGGCGGAGTAGAAAGACTCACTGTATGCTAGCTCCAAACCCACAGCCCATAAATTTTCTGTAAAAAGAACTCCCCACAAATTCTGGAGCAGTGCAAGCCACGTAACAACACAGTGGAGGAGATTCCCATTCCAGAGAGCCCTGAAAAACCGACCCCAAAGGTCCATCGCGCACTGGACAGCGGAGCCCAACCCTGGCCACAGGGCCCTGAGAGGAGCAGATCCGAGCAGGCTTCAGGGTCAGAATCTCCGGCAGCCTCGAAGGTCCCTCCACCCACAGGTGGAAGAGAAGGTCAGTGAGAGAGACTGCTGGGCTGGCCGAGAGGGGAGCGGGGTGTCTCCATAACTCAGGCCCCCTCGGGAGGCAGCAGCGGGAGGAAGCGGTGGCCAGGGGCTCCCGAAGCAGACAGGGGCTCGGGTCCATTACTGAAGGCCTCCGCATAACCCCCCTCCCCCCCCCCAGGGAACTGAGCCTGGGAGGCAGCCCTGCCCCCTCCTGAGCACCAGAACTTAAGCTCACATTGAATAGCAGCCCCGCCCACCACTGAAAGCCCTGAGGCTGGGGAGCAGCATTTGAATCTCAGACCCCAAGCACTAGCTGGGCAGATCTAGGTGGGGGTGGACAGGAAACTCAGAACTCAAGTAACTGGCTGGGAAAATGCCCAGAAAAGGGAAGAAAAATAAGACTATAGAAAGCTACTTTGAGGGGGTACAGATGTTCCCACCTTTCAATTCTGATTACGAGGAACTATTCTTACCATCAGGGAAAGACGTGGCGGTCGGGGCCTCTCTATCCCAGACATCCCAGGTGGATGTCCGTTGGGCTCAGGCCATGAAGAGCTCAAAAAGGATTTTGAAAATCAAGTTAGACAGGTGGAGGAAAAACTGGGAAGAGAAATGAGAGAGATGCAAGAAAAGCATGAAAAATGGGTCAATACCTTGGTAAAGGAGACCAAAAAAATGCTGAAGAAAATAACACCTTGAAAAATAGGCTCACTCAATTGACAAAAGAGGTTCAAAAAGCCAATGAGGAGAAGAATGCTTTCAAAAAGCAGAATTAGCCAAATGGAAAAAGAGATTCAAAAGCTCACTGAAGAAAATAGTTCTCTCAAAATTAGAATGGAACAGATGGAATCTAATGACTTTCTGAGAAACCAAGAAATCACAAAACAAAACCAAAAGAATGAAAAAATGGAAGAGAATGTGAAATATCTCATTGGGAAAACAACTGACCTGGAAAATAGATCCAGAAGAGACAATTTAAAAATTATGGGACTACCTGAAAGCCATGATCAAAAAAAGAGCCTAGATATCATCTTTCATGAAATTATCAAGGAAAACTGCCTTGATATTCTAGAAACAGAGGGCAAAATAAATATTGCAGAAATCCATCGATCACTGCCTGAAAGAGATCCAAAAAGAGAAACTCCTAGAAACATTGTGGACAAATTCCAGAATTCCCAGGTCAAGGAGAAAATACTGCAAGCAGCTAGAAAGAAACAATTCCAGTATTGTGGAAATACAATCAGGATAACACAAGATCTAGCAGCTTCTACATTAAGGGATCGAAGGGCGTGCAATAGGATATTCCAGAAGTCAAACGAACTAGGACTCAAACCAAGAATCACCTACCCAGCAAAACTGAGTATAATACTTCAGGGGAAAATATGGTCTTTCAATGAAACAGAGGACTTTCAAGCATTCTTGATGAAAAGACCAGAGCTGAAAAGAAAATTTGACTTTCAAACACAAGAATGAGAAGAAGCATGAAAAAGTAAACAGCAAAGAGAAGTCATAAGGGACTTACCAAAGGTGAACTGTTTACATTCTTACTTACATGGAAAGACAATATTTGTAACTCTTAAAATTTTTCAGTATCTGGGTAGTTGGTAGGACCATACACACACACACACACACACATGCACACACACATGTACATGTGTGCATGCGCACACACAAACACATGCACGCACACACAGAGACAGAGAGCACAGAGTGAATTGAATAGGATGGGACCATATTTAAAAGATATTAAGGTAAATGGTGAGAGAGAAATGTAGTGGGAGGAGAGAGGGTGAAATGAAATGGGGTAAATTATCTCTCATTCAAGAGGTAAGCAGGAGACTTTTTAGTGGAGGGAAAAAGAGGAGAGCTGAGAAAAAAACATGAATTTTACCCTCATCACATTGGACTAAAGGAAGGAATAAAATGCACACTCGTTTTGGTATGAAAACCTATCTTACAATACAGGAAAGTGGAGGAGAAGGAGATAAGCAGGGTGAGGGGGATGATGGAAGGGAGGGCAATGGGAGGAGGGAACAATTTGAAGTCAACACTTGGGGAGGGACAGGATCAAAAGACAGAATAGAAACAATGGGGGGCAGGATAGGATGGAGGGAAATACAGTTGGTCCTACACAACATGGCTATTATCGAAGTCATTTGCAAAGCTACACAGATATGGCCTATATTGAATTGCCTGCCTTCCCAAAGGGAATGGGTGGGGAGGGAGGGATGGGGAGAATTTGGAACTCAAAGTTTTAGGAATAACTGTTGAGTATTGTTCTTGCTACTAGGAAATAAGAAATACAGTTAATGGGGAATAGAAAGTCATCTGGCCCTACAGGACAAAAGAGAAGATGGGGACAAGAGAAGGGAGGGATGATAGAAGAGAGGGCAGATTGGTGATAGGGAAAATTAGAATGCTCAGTGTATTGGGGTGGGGGAGGGGATAAATAGGGAGAAAATTTGGAACCCAAAATTTTGTGGAAAAGAATGTAAAAAGTTAAATAAATAAATTTATATTAAAAAAAAAAAAAAGAAATGCTAATCGTAAGAAATTGTATATAATACTCTTTCTTCAGTGTTTTTAAAGCACCACCAGGTGTCAGCATAAGCTAAGCACAACGTGGAAGAGAAACCAATAGGCTTATAAAATTGCTTCTCTTGTCCCTTAGCATAAAATTTAACAGGAATCTAAATTAGGAGTATCCCTAGCTATGTCTGAGGAATACTGGCTGTGATTTAAAATTTTTTTTAAACTGCTTATGTCTTTTCATCTTGTTTACTCAGATATAAAACTTTGTTTTTTGTCTTATGCTCAGTATTTTGTTTCCTGGTGAACTATTATTAATTTGTTGTCTTTGTTGACCTGAAAGTTTGGTCAAAGAAGCAAACAGGTGAGGTGATAATGCAAATTTATATTGTTTATTCCCTTAAAGCCAGCAAGATCATGGAGTCAGAAGGAAGCTTCTGACTGATACAAGAATGAGAAGGTTTAAATACATTTTACTGTGAGAAAGGGCTTTTCTTAGCTGTATAAGTAGTAAACATAGTGAGACATGACAATTGACAAGTCAATTGGAAATTACAATCCCAGGATATCTATTTTTCTCTGTCTATGTATATCAAAATAAGAAGAATCCCAAAGCTCTCGTTGCAGGCATCCTGTCATAAACAGGTCTTTGAAGTTGCTGGCACAGAAAAGGGCATTCTTAGAGCAAAACAAAGCAGTCTGATTGATTAGTTCAGGCTTTGGCCCTTATTAAAGTCCAAAAATGGTATTAAATGATTATCATCTTGAATTTCTCACAAGGGTCTTATTCAGAGGTTACTGATTGCTTTTCTTAGGATGGAATTTCAACACTGCTGCAATTAATATAATGACAGAAGGCCTAGATACCTCAGTTGACTCATCAGTCAAATATGTAAATCAGGTATGAGTAAGTCCTCAATCAATTTGAGAGGATGGTAGTACTTTTATCCCATGAAGAAGATAGATGATGCCACACAAGAACCATTTTGTAACTGATCAAAAGAATAAGACACTTTCTTGGGCCAGTGTCTAAAAATAGCAATCAGTTCAATGGTGATATTTTTAATCTGTAAACCAATACAGTGGTAGAAGAGTTCTGGTGTAGAAGATAAGTAGCCCAAGACTTGGAACCAAGGCCCTGTGAGGGAATCTCTGTGCACAATCATTCTTGTGCACAGAGAAAGACCTACTAGACAATTTTTAGTAAATTCTTTTGCTAAAAAGCTGATTGTCTATCTGTTTGTTAGAGGGAAGAATATTGGTGGGAAACTGTAATTAACATTATTAGACATTTCTAGAAACCCAGCCTGTGGTGAGAGCAAGTTCCTAAGGTCCATCCTATGTAGGTGGGGCTAGTTTTTTCTTAAAAGATATGGAAACAGTCCTCAAAATTAGTTCACAAAACTAAGGCTTAGTCTGTTGCTATGGTTTTCTGATCCCTTAAATTAAAAAAAAAAAAGATTCAAACAACTCCATATCTATCTTGATACCATAGACAATACAGAAGCAGAGGAACTATGCTTAGATATATTAACTTAGCATCCTCCATGAATATCCTTATTGAATATATACCTTCTGTAGCTAAATGGATCTCCTTTGGTTAAATAAGATCTTCTATGAGTGTTTTTTTTTTGTTTTTTTGTTTTTTTTGTTTTGTTTTGTTTTTTTGTAGCAGTATCTAACCTGATGGCCTGATCAGCCCTGGGTTACAATTCTGTTGAATTCTGAGAATAGCAGTCAGCCACCTTTTGGGGACCCAGTGCAACAATGGGCATGGGAGTTGGGGAAGAAGCATCAAGGGGAGACTACACTTGTATTAGCAAAAAAAAAAATTATTTGTTGATAATTTCTGATTTCATGTGACCAGTGAACTCTGAATGTCATTCTCTGTGGTCAAGACAGAAACCAGATCTAATAGTGTATCATGCAGTGCAAACTCCTTTTACCATATAGATGTCTACATGTCCTTGAGTAACCAGGAAATTAACTGGTGCTTTTGTCAAATATACAAAAAAAAATACATGATATATAGTAATACTTAATTTTTAATAGAAAATCTGCTTCTGAGACAGCTCAGTTTACTTTTTAAATAAAGGATAACTAGGGATAAGTGATAGTTTAGTCACATAGCCACATAGAACTAAAATAGTTATCAAAGGCATGTAGTTGTATTTTAATAACTATATACATAGCATATATAGTACTGAATATATGGAATATGTTTCATAACTATATATTTTCCAAAGCTATTTTATAAAAAAATCTGTCAATAATTTTCTTTCAGGATATTAGAATCCTGGTAGGAGGTAATAAAAGTTTGCTGTTTTTCAATAGAATTCAATATTAGGTAGCACTTTTATTCATCAGGACTAGACTGAAACAGATATCTCTGCTGAACAAGATGAAAAACTATCAGTTTGATGGATGACTTATTTTATTTATTCTGTATATTTGTTTCTGACTGTGCCATATAAATGGCAATTATTTAAGTTACTATTAAGTTAGCTAAAAATACTTTTAAAAATGTGACTTGAACTGGACATGGTGGTCTCCTTTCATTTTCAAATAGAAAACTTTGCTTTCTACTTATGAAGCATTATGAATTAAAACTTTCCCAATAGAGAAAGTACATCATTACAGATATCTCTTCCTTTGGTCTCAGTTTTCTCTCTGTATTCTTGGATTATCTGTTGCTTTTTCTCAGCATCTTCTGTCTTTTGCTCAATATTTGAAATGACTCTCCAAGATGACCTTTGGGCCCCTTTGATGTTTTAATAAGCAACAAAAAATTACTCTTTAATTCAGCTAATTAGTAATTACTAATTAATTCAGCTTCTTGCTTTGTTATAAACTTCACGCAAGCTGCCAAGTCGTGATATCTCCCAGCCTGCTTGCTCAGTCAATTTGACCTTCTGCCTCAACTCATTTTTATCCTTGATTGAATTACTCTGTGCCTGGAGTAAGTATTAGCAGAATATGGACAGTGGAGTTTAGCAATCTCTGGGTGGCAGCAGTGACCCATGATTTAGTGATTTTGAAGGGATAGTTTGAAATTGCTTTCCAGAGTGGTTGAATCAATTCACAGCTTTATCAATAATTCATTGATATATCTGTTTTCCCGTAACACTCTTCACTTCCAACCCCTATACATAGTGGCAAATTTCCTTTTTCTTCTTCATCTTTTCCAATTTGGGGAAGTTGAACCTCATAGTTATTTTCATTTGCATTTCTCTAATTTTTAGTGACACTGAATTTTTTTTTAAATGGATGTTGGTAGCTTACTTTTTTAAAGAAATACCTGTTCATATCCATAGACTTTTTCCTTTTTCATATATATATATATATATACACACACACATATATATGTATATATATAATATTTCAGCTTTCTAGACATCTTGGATATCAGATTTTTATTAAGAAAACTTGCTGCAAAGAGTTTTTTCCCTCAGGAAACTATTTCATTTCTATTTTCAGCTGTATAGACTTTGGGCAAAAGCTTTTTCAACTTCATAAAATCAAAATTGTAAATTACTACTGTGTTACATTTGAGATCTGATACTAATTAGTTTTCTTCTCTTGTACTTTTTGGGGGATTTTTACGCATGAGTTTCTTGACTTTTTTTTCCCCTCCAAATGAATTTTAATAATTACTTCTAGTTTTATAAAGTAATCATTTGGTAGTTTGATTGGCATGGGCTAAATAAGTAAATTAATGATGGTAATTTTACTATTTTTATTATATTTTGTGGCCCATTCGTGAGGAGCTAATATCCCTTCTGTTTTTATAAAGGAAAGAATGTTTTGTAGTCATATTCATGTATTTCCTGTGTGTGTTTTGTAATTATCTTGAATGGAATTTGTATTTCTATTTCTTTTTACTGAGTAATGCATAGAAATATAAAAAAAAGGCCTGATAATTTATTTGTTTTATATCTTGATACTTCGTTGACATTATCTTGCCACATTTTATCTCCTAGCCAAATGCAGAGGCAATGAATTTAATAGTTACAATTAATTTTTAGTTGATATTCTAGTATTCTTTCAGTAGACTATCATACCTTCAAAAAGTAAATACCGTTGTTTCCTATTCTTAATATATCTCAATTTCTTTTTCCTCATCATTCCTATTAACAGGAATTTCTGGAACTAAATAAATAACGGTGGTGAAAATAGAAAGCTTTGCTTTCAGTCTGGTTTGATTGGAAAGTTAGAGATACACCAAACATCAGTTAAGTGTTTACCATGTGCCAGAAACCATGCTAAATGCTGGGGATACAAATACAGACAAAGAAGGCTCTTGTCTTCAAGAACACATTCTAATGGGGGAAAACAACACATGAAAGGGAACTGAAAAGTGGGGAAGGAGGAAGGCAGAGAAGGTACCCATGCAGCGTTAGTTATATTGGCAAATCAGGAGAATCAGAAGTGAAAGGCCTGGGCCTGTTCCCCAAATGGAGGCCCTGAAAGGAATTCACCAGTGGGAGAAGGGAGGCTGTTAGGGCAGAAAAATGTTCAAAGGTGAAAAGATCGCAGGCACCAAAAGAAGTCCCAGGGTTAGAAGAGCAGAATCCTGGTGGGGAAGTCTGGGGGAGTCAGAGACACAACGAGGGGGAACAAGGGGGCAGGGGAAGAGGGGAAAAGACCTCTCATGCTTCTTACTAGCTTGTAATTCTAGGGAGGGGAGGAAGGGGAGGGATTGAGGGAAGGAAGAAGCGACCAGGTAGGAAAAGAGGGGAAAAGTGCTATTTTGATTGATACCTTGATCCTTAAGTGCTTTTCTACCTTTAATTTATCTTTGAAGGAATTTGGGTTGGCATAGATTCCATTTACCTCAGTTTTCTGTTTATTGTTAAGAGAACTCTCTTTGAAACATAACTCCTGAATAACAAGAAATTGAACAATAAGGGAGGATCTTCAGTTTAAGACTTTGTCTACACGGCCAGTACCAGTAGAGTTGAGTTGTTCTGCTGGCACAAGCAGCCAAATCTGGGAAGAGGAATTTCAAAGAGAAGTTAAGATGAGAACTCAACAACTGGCTATTTGTTTTAGTTTGGAGTAGGCTGACTAATGCCACAAGCAAACACTTCTAAAAAACTGACCATTTTAACCAACATGTCAATTGCAATGATTAACTCTCTGAAGTACTATTGGAAACTCAATCTAAAATCTCCTCCCAGGGTAATTGATCCTCAGAGAGGAATGGTGGCCTGAAACAAGGCACGCTGTCTGGTACACAGGTACAAAAGAGATGCGCGATTATGGTAAGATGTTTTACGTATGAATTTAAGCTTCAAAACATTTTTTGCGGCACTTGGAGGACTACTTACTTCTCTCTAAGAAGCTACTGGCAAATTCAAGGATCCTAGCAATTTGGCCCCTATCCACTTTATTTCTGGCTTCTGCCTTGAACAGACCTTGGTCTGTTGGTCTACTGCTCTCAGAGTTCTTGAGTGTTCATTTTGGTACCTTTGAACTTTCTTCAAGGCTCAGATCAAGTAGTCCCTCTGCAACAAACTTTTCCCTTGTGCTTTAGTCACTCCTCAGTCCTCATTTTATTTTTGTACTGTTGTAACAATAATGATTGGCGATACCTTCCATATTCAGCAAGCAATCAATAAATATTTATGCCTACCATGTGGCAGGCATTGTAATAAGAGCCTAGTGTGTACAAAGGACTCTGGTAAGCTAATACAAATTTACATAACAGAATGGGAACCTCATTGTGTAAATTTTACATACCTCTCTGATTAATTCACTATCCCAGTCACCACTGAAGCTTTCCAAATCTTTTCATCCCTCCTCAAGCCTCCTAATGTCTTTCTCCTACTAACTTCACTTCATATTTCACTGAAAAAACTGAGGCAATTCACTAAGAATTCCTTTTCTCCTCATCTCATAGCATTCAGTGTCTTTCTGCCACTGTCTCCACCTTCACCTCTGTCTCTTCATCCTCACTCCCATTTCAAAGGCAAACATCTCTACCTGCATGAGTGATCCCATTCCATCCTATCTTTCAGCAGATTGCCCCCTCTATCATCTCACGCTCTCACTTATTTTCAATCTCCTTGTCTGCTGGTTGCTTCTTTAAAGACCATGAAGATGCTCATAACTCCCTCATTCTAGAAAAGCCCTGTCTTGGTCTGTCCATCTCCACTATCATTCAATATCCCTTCTCTTTTGCAGGTCATCTGCTTGCTGTCAGTACCTCTGCTTTTCTCTCATTCATTCATTAATTCTCTGTAGTCTGGCTTCTGACCTCTTTGTTCAGCTGAAACTGCCCTTTCCAAAGTCATCGTTGATTCTATTGACCCTTTTTTCAGTCCTCATTCTCCTTGACCTCTCTGCACTTTGACTCCTCTCTCTGCGATTGGACTATTGCATTAGTTTGCTGGTTGGTCTCTCTCTGCTTTAAATCTTTTCCTTTCTTAAATGTGTCAAATTAATCTTCTCAAAGCACAGATCTGACCATATGGTTTCTTTATTCAATAAACTCCATTGGTTCCCTGTTACCTCCAGGATCAAATATAAACTCTTGTTTGTCATCCAAAGCCCTTCACCACCTGGTCCCCTTCTACCTCTCTAAGCTTCTTACACCTTAACCATTTTGTCTCCTTCCCTCTTCTCTACCCAATACTCAGGCCTCCTTGTTCCTCACACAAGACACTTCATCTCTTGCCCACCGGCATTTTCTTCGTCCCTCATCTCTCTTGCTTTCTGCCTTTTGGCTTCTTTCAAGTCCAAGATAAAATTTTACATTCTATGTGAAGCTTTTTCTGATTTCCCTTAATGTTAGTCACTTCCCACTTTTAATTATTTATAATTTATCCTACCATATCTTGTTTATACATAATTTTTTTTTGTATATTGTCTCCCCAATTAGACTGTGAGTTTCTTGAAATGGGATTGATTTTTTCCCCCTTTTCTTTGTATCTTGAGCACTTAGTATAGTGCCTAGCATAGTAGGTGCTTCATAAATGTTTATTGACTGACAGAGTAGGGCTCAGGGAGAAGGAGAATTTGAAGGCTATGTGGGTGGTGACATTTATAATCTATACTGTACTGTTAGTTATCCTTTTCTAGCTTTTCCATTTATGTTCTTTCTCTCCAACGACCTTATAAATCTTTTCAAGGCCTTATACATTTCTGTGTCTCTCAAAGTCTAGCACATTTCTCTATACTTAGGGATTAGGTATCAAGAGATATGTCTTGATAACAATAATAATATGAATACTTAATTTCCCTGTTATCTTAAAAAATTCCTATGGAATAGTTTCAAATATATTCCTCCATCTAGTCATATGTAATTGTAAAGTTGATTTTGTGAACCCAAGTGTAAAGCTTTAAATTTATCCCTAATGACAATCATCTTTTTAGATTTAGTCCAATGTCAAGAAATTTTAAATGACTCTGTCATCCAATGTGCTAGCTCCTTTTGCCAGCTTTGTATAATCTGCAAACCTGAGAAGCATACTATCTATGGCTTTATCCATGTTATTGAAAATTGCAAAATAGTACCAGGATAAGAACAAATCCCAGGGTGCTCAACTGGGTACCCTTTACCACTTTGACATTGAATGATCAACAACTGCACTTTGAGTCTTTCCTTTCAACCAGTTCCCAAACCATTTATTTGTATTTTTGTCTAGTTGTCACCTCTCCATCTTTTTCATAAGAAAATTATAAATTACTTCATCAAATGATTTGCTAAATCTAACTAAATTATATCTCTGGCACTCTTCTAATTCTATTAGTTTAGTAACCCTGTCAAAAGAGCAAAGAAGGTTAGTCTGGCATGACTTGTTCATAATGAAGTCATGATGGCTCTTTTTTAAGATGTCTCCTTTTTAAGGTGGTTCCTCATCATTTCCTTAATTTTACCTTCTGTAATATTCACAGAAATCAAAGTTAGACTCACTGCCCAATAGTCTATAGCAGACCTATGCAACTTGGCAATAGGAAGGGGCCAAAATCCAAACAGGCTAAATTTCTTTCGGCAGCAGATAGGTTTTTACTGGCTCACTTTCCAAGTAAAGGTACAATTAATGATTAAACTGTTTTGTAAATAAACCATTAAGGGGAAACTTCAATTAATAGCAATGAATTACACTTACTACTTAAGATTTTTATCCTAAAATCACATTAATGTTAAAAAAATTACTTTGCTAAGTGATACAAGTTTTAGTACATTTTTCAGGTTTTCTTACTGTTTACATTTAGTTAATGGAATATATTACACTTCTTATCAGCAGTTTATTGTACTCCAGAATCATATTTGAAATCAATTTTCAATAATTTGGGACACTTTACTTTGTTTCTCATTGGTGTCCAACTTGCTTAAGTTCACTTGATTTAAAATGGTGACAATGATGGTATTCCTTCAGAATGGCTATTACTTCTCAGCAACAAGGCACACTATTTTGTCTCTTGTGTAATTAAGCAAGTGTCTATTTGTCCAATCTTAAACACTCTGTGTTCAGATTTGATCTTCCATTTCTTTTTTTATCACTCATTTAATCCAAAACTTTAATGTTAGAATAAAAAAATCTCTACAGCAATTGCTCACATACAGAGAAATACTGAACTGAGTGTCTGACCTCAAAGAGAGTGCCAGACACTCATGTAACTAGGAGGACCTGCACAGGAAAGGAGGAGAAGAAGCCATTGCATTGTTGCCACTCATCGCATAGCATACCTGCTATCAGCTGCATTGGTGCATAGCTGCACTCACTTTGCTGGGTTCAATGCCAGTAAGGACCAAAAACAGTGAAAAGATACAACTCTCACTCCTTTCAGACTAGAGACAGACCAACGATAGTTGGTTGCCATCGGTCACATGACAAACAGGAGAGAGCACGGTGCAACCCACTGGCAAAGTCACATGAAGGGCACATTAGGGACTAGTGGAAGGTGGGTTATGTGGGGCACAGACAAAGCACTCGTTACATCTTTACTTTCTTTACATCCTCTACATTTTTTTTGCTGGCTGCTTGAAAACCTTTGTTGGGCACAAGTGGACCCTCAAGTAGGTTGTGCAGGGCTGGTTCTTAGACTGTTCTCTTCCCTTTTTGAAAATCAGCAAATTTACCAATTTCCATTCCTGTGGTACCTCTCCCACTTCCCATAGTCTTTCAAATATCTGACAGTGATTGAGAAAACCCATCTGCCACTTCTCTTAAGTACCTGAAGATGCAGTTCTGTCCCAGGTAATTTTTTGGGCATCTGGCCCCTGTAGGCCACTGGTGTTCTGTCATTTCCAGTAAGGTCATTCTTGTTGGTAGGAAGACAGAAGCAAAATAAATACTGAGCAGCCCTGCCTTCTCTTTGCCACTAGTTATTATCATCTCATTCATCCCAAGTAATAGTCCTCTTTCCTCTATGATCCCCTTCTTTCTCTCATTATGGCCTTTAAAAGATATTTTTGTTATCCTTGGTTTCCCTTGCCAGCCTCAGTTAATTCCTAGCTTTAATACCCCATGCATTCTTTTCACAGGATCATGTTTATCCTCCATTACTTACCCTTGCTTTCATCTTCTGTACAAAACTCAATATATAATTTTGTTGGTGAGTTTTCTGTTCATCTACATTGGATTATTCCTATAGCTTCCATTTTTCCTCCTTACTAGAATGGTTTGTGTGTGTGTGTATGTGTGTGTGTGTGTGTGTGTGTTCAGAATCTAATTCTTCAGCATCTCCCATCAATCCTGGCCTGGTTTTCCTTCTAAAATTTTTATTCCCAGGATCCTCTCTATTTTCTTCTGGACCCAGATTACCTCTTCTTTGTTATAAACTCAGTGATTGTTGCGATACCAATGATCCCATCATCTACTCTCTGGAAATCAGTTCCTCCCTTTTAATGACAATCAGATCTAGTTTGTGACACATGCTCCAGAACTGCTCTCTTAACTCCCCTTCTTGCTAGCAAGTCTCATATCCAGAGGATTGCTGCTACTTCTCCCCTGAGGGCTCTAGGGATTTGTGTTGGGCAGTCTGTTGTCCTAAATCCTTTATAGCTCCTAAGTGACCTGAGAAGATTCTGCATTAGCCTTTTGGAATGCCTTCTCCAGTGCCTTACTAAAGAGTCTCTAGCAAAGTCTGTATGGCTTAGTTCCTAATTAAAGTCAGTAATTAACATTTGTTCCCTCTCTGGATGATTTAAGTTCTTGCTGTAGCAGAAAAACTCCACCCTCCAGTTCTGATCTTGAGATAACTTCCTCACTTTCTGAGCTGGGAAGAAATATAATTTCCAAGGTCTTTATCAACTTAACTCCCAAACTTTCTGCCCCTCCCAAGACTGTCAGTTCAAGCCTTTTTGTAATGACTGTTACATTCTGATAACATCAGGAAGTTGTGCCAAATAGCCAAATTATATATGTACATAGCTAACAACATGCTAAGTGTAGTTAACTATGTAATAATAAGATAATACAAAGCAAATAAATATACAAGAAAGAAAAAAATTAAACAGGAGCATGCAGTAATTAAAATGTACATCAGTGAATATATATATAATTACATGAAAAATGCACATTGCATTTCATAAGCATTGTCTTTATCCAGCTACATGCATAGTTTGCAATCTATTTAAAAGAGAAGCTTCTCTGTAGTTTTCACATCCTGGTGAGGTGGCTCTGTCCACCATGATGGTGGGTGGGCATCTTTGGGTCTTTTCCCCAAAGCCATAATTTAGTTGTGGAAACTCCTGTTACTGCTGTTGCATCTGGACCACCAGGGACAATACCTGGGAGGGACTAGCCCTTTTGGCTTTGCATTCCCTAGCACCATGCAGTCTTGTCCAGGAGTAGGAAACCTGCAACCTTGAGGACACATATGGCCCTCTAGGTCTGCAAATGCAGCCTTTTGACTGAGTCCAAATTTTATAGAACAAATCCTTTTATTAAGGGGATTTATTCTGTGAAGTTTGAATTCAGTCAAAGGGTTGCACTTGAGGACCCAGTGGGCTACATGTGGCCTCAAGGCTGTAGGCTCCCCACCCTTGCCCTGGCTATTTTCTGCCCTACAACTGTGCACACACTTTGCTGTCCCCCTTTATACCTCTTACATTGAGAAATTTAATCAAATTAATACTACCATTGCCCCTGGAAAGCATGTCACTCTACTTCCATTTGTTCCAGATCTTTGTGACATCCCCAAACTTTCTTCTTGTCCATATTTGTTGCCTTTTTCCTTAGAATGTATGCTTCTTGGGGCCATGGACTGTCTTGATTTAGTATTAGTACTTCTAGTCCTAAGCAGGGTGCTTGTGTGTTTGATAAATACTTTTGATTTCTTCATTTTTTTCTTCTTAAAGTGCCTATAGATATGTCCACTCTATAGAGAGAGAGAGGTTGACAATTAAAGTCCCATTCTTCTCCCCTCCCAAAAAGTGAACTTCCCTCAGGAAGTTCATCCTTTATTTTCGAAGACCATGTCATCAGAAAAATAATTGACTTGACTTTGTTTTGAGTGAGTGAGGGCTGTGCAAGGTCACCAGCCTCATATTCTCCTCCTGAGCCATCTGGATCCAGTGACCAGATACTCATCAGGATGACTGGAGAAGGCCCAGGATACAATGGGTATAATGAGCCAAAGAAAAAAATAAGTAAATCATGCTGGGAGGGAAAGAGCAACAGGTACTATTGATAATCACTCTGAAGCCAGGAGAGTCCAGAAAAGAGTCATTAAGTGGAGTTTGGGAAGTGAATGGGAGTAAATAAGAATACTTATTGCTACTGTTTCCTTAAACAGACTACAATGTAATTAAGTTGTATATAGCAAAATACCCATCCTAAATCCAATTTTAGTTTTTAAAGCAATTTTACATTCAATGAAGATAATTTTAACAATACATTCTCTTCTAGTTATGTATCATATAACTACAAGTCATTCCCAGTTAGTAAAGGCTAAAGAGAGTTGTAAAGGCTAAACAGTGTTTGTAAACAGAGTTGACATTTAGTTTCCTGATAATGAACTCAAATAAGGAAAGCAGAATATGACATTTTAAACAAAATAAAGCTATAATTATCCAAATTTGCCTGATTATGTTAGTAGTTTTTATTAGTTAAAAAAAAAAAAGAAAGAAACTTTCAAGTATTTCCTGTCTATGTCTCAAACAAAGCCCTACTTGCTTCAACTTTTTCCATTAAAACTAAATTAATGGGAAGATGGCGAACTGGAAAGACACTTACACAGGTCTCCCCCCATAGCCCATAAAGTACCTGTAGAGAGGGACTTTCAACAAATTTTGGAGCAGCAGAAGTGGAGAACAACAGAGTGGAGGAGATTTCCAGCCCACAGTTACCTGAAAGGCCCACAGAAACGTCAGTTCCAGACTGCAGAGCTGAGCACAGAGCCCAGCCCAGCCTTGGCAACCTGGTGTGGCACAGGGTGATGAGACTCTGGGAGGAAGACACCTCGGGGATGGAATCTCCAGTCGCACAGCAGGTCCTCAGATCCCTCAGCCCACAGGCACCAAAGGTCAGTGATGGGGTTTTATCAGCTGTCCAGGAAGGGAGAAGGGCCTTCCCATAGCTCTGGCAGCAGGCAGCCGTCACAGAGGCTGCACAGCAGCCCATACAGACCACACCATTACTGGAGCATAAAAACCCCTGGGGGCACTGAAGAACTGAGTCTTACCTCAGGTGGAGGAGGAGGCCCTGGCCAAGCTGATCATTCTCTCACACTGAATGGCAGCCCTGCCCATCCAGCTTATCTGAAAATCAGCCCCCAGTGCTGACTTGGTAGAACAGGAGGCCAGGTGGCTGTGGAGAGGTAAATGCTAAGATTCTGGGCATAAAAATCCCTCTCTGCATCTAAACCAGTACGCACTTGGAGGAACTCAGATCTCACAGATTCCCAGAGTATACCTCACTCTTGACAAAGGACCCAAAAGTCAAGTAACTGGGAAAATGCCCAAAAAAGGGAAAAAAAAATAAGATCATAGAAGGTTACTTTCTTGGTGAACAGATATCTCCTCCCATCCTATCAGATGAGGAAGAACAATGCTTACCATCAGGGAAAGAAATAGAAGTCAAGGCTTCTGTATCCCAAACATCTAAAATAAATATTCAGTGGGCTCAGGCCATGGAAGAGCTCAAAAAGGATTCTGAAAATCAGGTTACAGAGGTGGAGGAAAAACTGGGAAGTGAAATGAGAGAGATGCAAGAAAAGCAGGAAAAACGGATCAATACCCTGCTAAAGGAGACCCCAAAAAATGCTGAAGAAAATAACACCTTGAAAAATAGGCTAACTCAATTGGCAAAAGAGGTTCAAAAAGCCAATGAGGAGAAGAATGCTTTCAAAAGCAGAATTAGTCAAATGGAAAAAGAGGTTCAAAAGCTCACTGAAGATAATAGTTCCCTCAAGATTAGAATGGAACAGAAGGAGGCTAGTGACTTTATGAGAAACCAAGAAATCACAAAACAAAACCAAAAGAATGAAAAAATGGAAGAGAATGTGAAATATCTCATTGCAAAAACAACTGACCTGGAAAACAGATCCAGGAGAGACAATTTAAAAATTATGGGACTACCTGAAAGTCATGATCAAAGAGCCCAGACATCATCTTTCCTGAAATTATCAAGGAAAACTGCCCTGATATTCTAGAACCAGAGGCCAAAATAAATATTGAAAGAATCCACCGATCACCGCCTGAAAGAGATCCAAAAAGAGAAACTCCTAGGAACATTGTGGCCAAATTCCAGAATTCCCAGGTCAAGGAGAAAATATTGCAAGCAGCTAGAAAGAAACAATTCCAGTATTGTGGAAATACAATCAGGACAACTCAAGATCTAGCAGCTTCTACATTAAGGGACTGAAGGGCATGGAATATGATATTCCACAAGTTAAAGGAACTAGGACTCAAACCAAGAATCACCTACCCAGCAAAACTGAGTATAATACTTCAGGGGACAAAATGGTCTTCCAATGAAATAGAGGACTTTCAAGCATTCTTGATGAAAAGATTAGAGCTGAAAAGAAAATTTGACTTTCAAACACAAGAATGAAGAGAAGCATGAAAAAGTAAACAGCAAAGAGAAGTCATAAGGGACTTACTATAGTTAAACTGTTTACATTCCTACATGGAAAGACAATATTTGTAACTCTTGAATCTTTTCAGTATCAGGGTACTTGGTGGGATTACACACACACAGCACAGCACAGAATGAATTGAATAGGATGGGATCATATCTTTAAAAAAATGAAATTAAGGGGTGAGAGAGAAATATATTGGGAGGAGAAAGGAAGAAATGGAATGGGGCAAATTATCTCTCATGAAAGAGGCAAGCAAAAGACTTTTCAGTGGAGGGAAAAAAGAGGGAAGGTGAGAGAAAAACATGAAGCTTACTCTCATCACATTCAACTAAAGGAAGGAATAAAATGCACACTCATTTTCGTATGAAAATCTACCTTACAATACAGGAAAGTGGGAAAGAAGGGGACAAGAAGGGTGGGGGGGATAATGGAAGGGAGGGCAGTGGGAGGAGGGAGCAAGTTGAAGTCAGCACTCTTGGGGAGGGACAGGATCAAAAGAGAGAATAGAAGCAATGGGGAGCAGGATAGGATGGAGGGAAATATAGTTAGTCTTATCCAACGTGACTATTATGGAAGTCATTTGCAAAACTACACAGATATGGCCTATATTGAATTGCTTGCCTTCCCAAAGGGAATGGGTGGGGAGGGAGGGATGAAGAGAAGTTGGAAGTCAAAGTTTTAGGAACAACTGTTGAGTATTGTTCTTGCTACCAGGAAATAAGAAATACAGGTAATGGGGTATAGAAAGTTATCTGGCCCTACAGGACAAAAGAGAAGATGGGGAGAAGAGAAGGGAGGGATGATAGAAGAGAGGGCAGATTGGTGATAGGGGAAATTAGAATGCTTGGTATTTTGGGGTGGAGGAGGGGAAAAATGGGGAACCTAAAAATTTTGTGAAAATGAATGTTAAAAGTTAAATAAATTTAAAATAAAGAAAAAACTAAATTAATGGGTAACAAGGATGGTTGCTGTATTCCTTCCTAAATTCCACTTATACAGTGTCTTGTACACAGTAGGCACAGGAGCTAAACACATCAGAAATATGAGTAGAATCTTGTTTCTAAATGAATTGAACTAGATGATGTCTTAGACTGTAAAATGTCTGTGAAAATGAATTTTTTTTTGTAGTGGAATGTATTTGAATTCATATCACTACAATAATGATATACTAGAGAGTATACTAGGTCAAGAATGTAAAGTTTGCATAATATTTGATTTCTTTTACCAGGTCCTAGATGATCCAGATTTTTAAATTGTCTGACAAGTAAATGCCTGTTTAGAAATGCTGTGGTCTTATTAGCCATCCTTACTTTATTTTTCTCATGAAATAGCATTCTTTTAAATTATAATTTCCAAAATGTGAAATAAAATAATTTTGAAAAAAAAATAAACTTTCTAAAAGTATTTTTAAAGACTGCTAAAGAAAAAATACATCTTTTGTCTTCAAAATTATATAAGCAGAACTGAGAATTTTCTCTAGAAATACTAACTTTTAGATCTGTATAAGTTAGAATACATGTGTGTTTGTCCTTCATTGCCAAAGAAGACCATGCCATCAGAGAAATGATGACATGGCTTGCACTTGACTTTGTTTTTTGAGTAAGGAAGGGCTGTGCAGGTCACCAGCCTCACTTCTCCTCCGGAGCCATCTGGATCCAGTGACCAGATATTCATCAAGATGACTGGAGATGACCCAGGATAATAGGCAATTGGGGTTAAGTGACTTGGTCGAGGTCACACAGCTAGTGAGTGTCAAGTGTCTGAGGTGAGATTTGAACTGAGGTCCTCCTGATGCCTGCACTGCCGCTCTATCCACTGCACTACCTTGCTGTCCATACAATATAAGAAATTATATGTGAAAGAGTGAAATTAAAATTATCTGATTCCCTGGGAAAGACCATAAAAAATAACTTTTACCAAAGTCAGATTAGTGCTAAAATTTTAATAAATGCTTTCCAATTGGTGCAAAGTTTCCAGGAATTGGGTGTATGTGTGGGGAAGTGGTGTAAGAAGGAAAATATTAGATGGTCTCACTCAAATGTTCACATTTGGAAAGCAAGGTTTGGCAAAGGGAAAGTTTGAGAAATGATAGGGTATCAATCCACCACCTGAGGCACTAAGCAATTTAGTAGGTGAAGTCAGCTAAGTTTGTCTTGGATTTTTTTTTCTAGTCAGGAGATCTCTACTCTAGAAAACTGACAATGGTGATCACTCACAGAAATGAGAGTTTGCAGCTCATGAATGACAAAGACCAAAGGACTTTAGGCGCAGTAGCTAGGATACTACAAAAATGGCAAGTAATCCTTTGCAGGGCTGGGTTTGAAAGCAAAGAAGCCCAGAGTGGGTAAAATGTAATGAGGATAAAGATAAATCATTGATATCAAAAAGCATTTACAATACCTATATACTATTAGCACTGTGCCAGACACTGGAAATGCAGAAGACAAAATGATTAAGGGATTGTAGTTGTCAACCAGGGCAGAGAATAGGCTTAGTGTGAGTGAGAAAATGTTAGATGGAGAAGGCTAGGAGTGGTGCAGTCAGAACAGAAGATCCAAGTTTTATATTTTGAGAATAGTACAAATCCAAGAGATGGTGAGCTCTTATGTGACCATGCAAGTAGTAAGAAGGTAGCTGGAACACACATTGACCTCTGTCCCCAAAGCCATTTTGAATAAAACTTTAAAACATGAACTGATGGAAATGCAAACATCCCAGGTGAATTTTTAATATTTTTTATGTTTTTTGGAATATTTTATTTTATTTTCCCCAATTATAAGTAAAATTATAAGTAAAAACAATTTAACGTTCATTTTCTAAAATGTTAAGTTTCTAAATCGTCTTCCTCTCTTTTCCCTCCCTGAGAGGGTAAGCAATTTGACATGGGTGATACATGCAATCATACATAACATTTTCACATTCATCATGTTGTGAAAGCATAGACCAAAAAACCCCCGAAAACCAAAAACACAGGAAAAAATAAATTGAAAAATAGCATGCTTCAATCTGCATTGAGACTCTATTAGCTCTTTCTCTGGAAGTGCATTTTTCATCATGAGTCTTTTGGAATTGTCTTGGATCGCTGTATTGCTAAGAATAACTAAGTCATCCATAGTTGATCATTGTACAATATTGCTGTTATTGTGTTATTGGGTATGTAACCTCTCCATTTAAAAGAGAGCATAGATTTAGGAAATAAACTATTACATGCCCAAAGTTTTAGGAGACTTTCTTACCTCGTCATCTGGTAAAATACCTAGCTATAGAGATCTCAGTTAAAGTGGAAGAGTAAAATAATAGTAACTATAAAAATAAATTAAAAATAAAGTGAAAGAGTCTAAGGGCATCAAAGCTTGCCTGTTGCCCTGGGCATGAGCTTCCCTAATTGCTGCTAGGATTCTATAATCATGGGCTGACAAACTCTACTTGAAGTGTGACTTTATGAATATACTTTACTATTTTGGATATTCCCACCTTTGCTTTCTAGTAAGTAAATGTTTTATTACTATTATTCTTGGTTTTACCTTCTTTACAAAATATTTTAAGAGTTTTTAAAAAGTGGAAAAGTCTAAACTTAGCCTCAGAAGAGATAAAGGCAGTTCACCTTCCTTCTTTGCAGAGGTAAGGGGCTATGGGCGCAGAACATTCTGTGAGGCTTGGACAATGTGTTGGTTATTTTATATTGAATTGCCTTTTTTTTCCTTTTAAATCTTTTTTGTTTTAATTAAAGGGATGGATCACTGGGTAAGGATGAGGGATTATTCATTCATATATCAATGTAATTCTGATGTCTAAAAGTCTGTTTCTTGTTATTATTATTAATTTCTATCAATTAAATTAATTAAATAATTAATTTCTTCTTCTTGCTGTGAATTTAACTGTTTAACTTCTGCTACACATAGTAGAAATTGACCTATGTAATTTGCCTATGTAATTTCACTGGTAATTTGAACTTTCTCTACTAACACAAGTCAGTAGCTCCTCTGCAATTTATAATCTTTGCAAGTTGCTTAACACTGCAGTCACACAACCAGCATATATAAAAGGCAGTTTTCTATGCACTATATATGTATCAGATTGCTCTTCTCCTAGTGCTGAATTGAGAATAAATATAAATTTGCCAGACATTTTTACCATTCTGTCTTGATGGTCTTGTTTGTCAATGTTTTGAAATATAAATTCTTCTTCAGGTAACACTGTCATTCCTGGTTTTGAATTTGCAACTGCATATTCAAACTAACCTCAATTTTAATGAAACCTATATTTTTGTATTAAGTGTGTTTCATATAAGAAAAAATTTGTTAGAATGAAAGTGTCAGTTTTTTAGTATGGTCATCAAAATGAAGAACAGGCCAAAGGCCAAAGGGGGTAAAAAGATCTTTAACTATAAAATTGTATGTTAAGCATACTGTAAATGAAATAAGCTTAAAGTAATACAAGTTATTACACTAATAATTCAAATTTAAAAAAGTTTTACTTATGACCAATTCATAATTCATAGCTACTCTTTGAACTAGCAACACTAACTATTACTGTGCTAAATCCTGCCAACACTAATGTTTCTGGCTGGGAAATACCAAGTCTATTTAGCAGAATCATTAAAAAAAGGAAACAGATTGCATAGATAAAAAGGTACTTTTCTTTTACAAATAACCAACATCATAATCTTAATACCACCAATCCGACAAGAAAGATTTTGGAATAGTAATACTTCAGTACAACCCAAAACCAAAGAAGTACACTACCTGAATGTGGGCATACACTTCAAGATTATTCCCTGAATCTTTTTCCAAACTATATTTTACAAAAGAGCATTTTGTGATTAAAGAAAGCATCAACCATATGAACTCCTAACAGCTACACACAGTACCTCAAATGAAATGTCTGAACTTCTAACTACAGAAATTGTCTAAAAATGTCAGGTTTCCAAGATGGAAGGGGAAGAAAACTGGGGAAATCTAGATAATATAAAAGTAAAAGATTATAAAACCTATAAGTATGCATATTTTCACTAACAATTAAATAACAAAATCATCCTGTTCTTGAAGACATTTCTTGCACATGTAAAAGATTTCATTCAAGTAAGGAAAGAATAGTTAATTTCTGAACAAGATTGTTTCTTAGTTGTATTTGATACTGTAGATCAATTATCTCACTGGTGTGGTTTCTTCCCCTAGTGGCCTAAATAAACATTTCATGTCCTCTCATCCTGTGTGATGTTGATTCATGTTTCCAAAACTTCCATGAAGAAGCTGCCAGTAGTGTTGAAATGCTCCTTTTAACAATTTGAGGGTTTCTGTGCAATACTTGGATTCTCCCTTGGTTATCCTGTACTCTCCAAGGCTGACCTTTATTGAAAGTTTTATAACTGATCCTTTCTATAGAGTTTCATTAACTACTAGTGTATAAACTTATCTTCTCTCTTTTCTTGTAGGATAAGATAGATTTCTATACCCCATTACCTGTATTTTTTATTTCCCAGTTGCACGCAAAAACAATTCTCAACATTAATTTCTAAAACTTTGAGTTCCAACTTCTCTCTCTTCCTCCCTCCCATCCTCACTGAGAAGGCAAGCAACTCAATATAGGCTATACATGTGTACTTATGCAAAAGACTTCTATAATAGTCATGTTGTGAAAGACTATATTTCCCTTCATCCTACCCTGCCCCCCATTTATTCTGTTCTCTCTTTTGACCTTGTCTCTCCCCACAAGTGTTTAGTTCTTATTACTCCCTCCTCCCATTTGCCCTCCCTTCTATCATCTCCTACACCCTACTTGTCCCCTTCTCCTCTACTTTCCTGTAGTGTAAGATAGATTTTCATACCAAATTGAGTGTGCATGTTATTCCCTCCTTAAGCCAAGTGTGATGAGAGTAAGCTTCATTATTTACCTCTCACCTCCTCCCTTTTCCCCTCCATTGGAAAAGCTTTTTCTTGCCTCTTTTATGAGAGAGAATTTTCTCCATTCCATTTCTCCCTTTCTCCTCCCAATATATTCCTCTCTCACCCCTTAATTTTATTTTTTTAGATATCATCCCTTCCTATTCAACTCATATATACAATATGTATGTATATATATGATCTCTCCAACAATACTGAGAAAAGATTCAAGAGTTATAAATACTATCTTTCCATGTAGGAATGTAAACAGTTCAACTTTAGTAAGCCCCTTATGATTTTTCTTTCCTGTTTACCTTTTCATGTTTTTCTTCATTCTTGTTTCTGAAAGTCAAATTTTCTGTTCAGATCTGATCTTTTAATCAATAATGCTTGAAAGTCCTCTATTTCATTGGAAGACCATTTTTTGCCACTGAAATATTATACTCAGTTTTGCTGGGTAGGTGATTCGTAGTTTTAATCCTAGTTCCTTTGACTTCTGGAATATCATAGCCCAAGCTTTTTGATCCCTTAATGTAGAAGCTGCTAGATCTTATATTATCCTAATTGTATTTCCACAATACTCAACTTGTTTTTTTCTGGATGCTTGCAATAGTTTCTCCTTGACCTGGGAACTCTGGAATTTGACAACATATTCCTAGGAGTTTTCCTTTTCAGATCTCTTTCAGGAGGTGATCTGTGGATTCTTTTTTTTTTTCCCTCAATATTTATTTATTTATTTAACTTTTTACATTTTTTTCACAAAATTTTGGGTTCCAAATTTTCTCCCCTTTTATACCCTCCCCCCACCCCAATACACCAAGCAATCTAATTTTCCCTATCTCCAATCTGCCCTCTCTTCTGTCATCCCTCCCTTCTCTTGTGTCCATCTTCTCTTTTCTCCTGTAGGGCCAGATGACTTTCTATTCCTCATTAACTGTATGTCTTCTTTCCTAGTAGCAACAATACTAAACAGTTGTTCCTAAAACTTTGAGTTCCAAATTCTCCCCATACCTCCCTCCGCAACCATTCTCTTTGGGAAGTCAGGCAATTCAATATAGGCCATATCTATGTAGTTTTGCAAATGACTTCCCTGATAGTCGTGTTGTGTAAGACTAACTGAATTACCCTCCATCCTATCCTGCCCCTCATTGTTTCTCTTCTGTCTTTTGATCCTGTCCCTCCCTGAGTGTTGACTTCAAATTGCTCCCTCCTCCCTTTGCCCTCCCTTCCATCATCCCCCCCCCCCCTTGCTTATCTCCTTCTCCCCCACTTTCCTATACTGTAAGATAGGTTTTCATATCAAAATGAGTGTGAATTTTATTCCTTCCTTTAGTCAAATGTGATGAGGGTAAACCTCTTGTTTTTTTTTTCTCAGCTCTCCTCTTTTTCCCTCCACTAAAAAGTCTCCTACTTGCCTCTTAAATGACATATAATTACCCCATTCCATTTCACCCTCTTTCCTCCCACTACATTTCTCTCTCACCATTTACCTTAATTTCTTTTAAGGTATGGTCCCATCCTATTCAATTCACTCTGTGCTCTCTGTCTCTGTATGTGCGTGCATGTGTCTTTGTGTGTGCACGCGCACATGTGTACATGTGTGTGTGTGGTCCCACCAACTACCCAGATACTGAAAAGTTTTAAGAGTTACAAATATTGTCTTTCCATGTAGGAATGTAAATAGTTCACTTATGGTAAGTCCCTTAAGACTTCTCTTTGCTGTTTACTTTTTCATGCTTCTTCTCATTCTTGTGTTTGAAAGTCAAATTTTCTTTTCAGCTCTGGTCTTTTCATCAAGAATGTTTGAAAGTCCTCTGTTTCATTGAAAGACCATATTTTCTCCTGAAGTATTATACTCAGTTTTGCTGGGTAGGTGATTCTTGGTTTGAGTCCTAGTTCCTTTGACTTCTGGAATATCCTATTCCTTGCCCTTCGATCCCTAAATGTGGAAGCTGCTAGATCTTGAGTTATCCTGATTGTGTTTCCACAGTACTGGAATTGTTTCTTTCTAGCTGCTTGCAATATTTTCTCCTTGATCTGGGAGTTCTGGAATTTGGCCACAATGTTCCTAAGAGTTTCTCTTTTTGGATCTCTTTCAGTTGGTGATCGGTGGATTCTTTCAATACTTATTTTGCCCTCTGGTTGTAGAATGTCAGGGCAGTTTTCCTTGATAATTTCATGGAAGATGATGTCTAGGCTCTTTTTTTGATCATGACTTTCAGGTAGTCCCATAATTTTTAAATTGTCTCTCCTGGATCTGTTTTCCAGGTCAGTTGTTTTTCCCATGAGATATTTCACATTCTCTTCCATTTTTTCATTCTTTTGGTTTTGTTTTGTGATTTCTTGGTTTCTCATAAAGTCATTAGACTCCATCTGTTCCATTCTAATTTTGAGAGAACTATTATCTTCAGTGAGCTTTTGAACCTCTTTTTCCATTTGGCTAATTCTGCTTTTGAAAGCATTCTTCTCCTCATTGGCTTTTTGAACCTCTTTTGCCAATTTAGTGAGCCTATTTTTCAAGGTGTTATTTTCTTCAGCATTTTTTTGGGTCTCCTTTACCAAGGTATTGACCCGTTTTTCATACTTTTCTTGCATCTCTCTCATTTCTCTTCCCAGTTTTTCCTCCACCTGTCTAACTTGCTTTTCAAAATCCTTTTTGAGCTCTTCCAAGGCCTGAGCCCACCCAACATCCCCCTGGGATGTCTGGGGTACGAAGTCCCCGCCCTCCACGTCTTTCCCTGATGGCAAGAATATATCCTCGTCATCAGATCCGAAAGTTGGGATCATTTGCATCTGTTCAAAAAAACTCTCTATAGTCTTATTTTTCTTCCCTTTTCTAGGCATTTTCCCAGCCAGTTACTTGACTTCTGAGATTCCTCTCCACCCCTGCCTAGATCTGCCCAGCTAGTGCTTGGGGTCTGAGATTCAAATGGGCTTTCTGTGGCAGGCGCGGCTGCTATTCAATGTGAGCTTTAGTTCTGGTGCTGGGGTGGGGGCAGGGCTGCCTCCCAGGCTCAGTTTCCTCAGGGGCTTTATGCAGAGACCTTCAGTAATGGGGCGGGTGGGGGCAGGGCCACCTCCCAGGCTCAGCTCCCTCAGGAGGTTTATGCAGAGGCCTTCAGTAATGGAGCGGGTGGGGCAGGGCCGTCTCCCAGGCTCAGCTCCTTCAGGTGGTTTATGCAGAGACTTTCAGTAATGAAGATCCTGCCTGCTGCTGGGGGAGTCCTGGGCCGCCTCGGCCGGCAGCACCTCCGCTGCCTTTGCCGCCACCCCCGCCTCTGCCTCTGCCGCTTCCTGCCCCTGCCTCTGCCTCCGCCGCTTCCTCCCGAGGGGGCCCGAGCCACGGAGACACCCTGCTCCCCTCTTGGTCAGCCCAGGTGTGTCTCTCACTGACCTGTAGAGTCTGTGGGCAGAGGGACCTTCCAGGCCGCCAGAGGTTCCATCCCTGAAGCCTGCTCGGATCAGCTTCTCTGGGGCCATGGCCAGGGCAGCGCTGGGGTGGGGTCCGCTTCCTGGGGCACGATGGACCCTGGGGATGGCTCTCCAGGGCTCTCTGGAATGGAAATCTCTTCCAGTATGTTTCTGCACACCCTGAGTAATCCAGAACTTCTGGGGAGCTCTTCTTACATTAAATCTATGGGCTGTGGGTTCGGAGCTCACATACGTGTGTCTTTCTACTCTGCCATCTTGACTCCGCCCTCTGTGGATTCTTTTGATATTTATGTTACCCTCTGGTTCTAGAATATGAGGGCAGTTTCCTTGATGATTTCATGAAAGATGATGTGTAGGCTCTTTTTTTCATCATGGCTTTCAGATAGCCCAATAATTTTTTAAATTGTCTCTCCTGGCTCTAATTTTCCAAGTCAGTTGGTTTTCCAATGAAATATTTCACATTGTCTTCAATTTTTCATTCTTTTGGTTTTGTAATTTCTTGGTTTCTCATAAAGTCACTAGCTTCCAATGGCTCCATTCTAGTTTTTTAAAGAACTATTTTCTTCAATAAACTTTTGAGCCTCCTTTTCCATTTGGCTAATTTTGCTTTTTAAAGCATTCTTCTCCTCATTGGCTTTTTGGACCTCTTTTGCCATTTAGGTTAGTCTATTTATAAAGGTGTTATTTTCTTCAGCATTTTTTGGGGTCTCCTTTAGCAAGCAGTTGACTTGCTTTTCATGATTTTCTTGCATCACTCTCATTTCTCTTCCCAGTTTTTCCTCCACCTCTCTTACTTGATTTTCAAAATCCTTTTTGAACTCTTCCATGGCCTGAGAGTATTGCATATTTTTTTTGAAGGTTTTTGAATGCAGAAGCCTTGACTTTTATATCTTCCTCTGATGGTATGCCTTGTTCTTCCTCATCTGAAAGGATGGAAGAAAATACCTGTTCAATAGGAAAATAACTTTCTATAATCTTATTATTTTTCCCGTTTTGGGGGCATTTTCCCAGCTTGTTACTTGACTTTTGAGTCCTTGGTCAAGTGGAGGGTGTACTTTAGGGATCTGTAAGGTTTCAGTTCCTCTTAGGTGGCACAATCAAGGAAGAGGAGTTTGCTCCTCTCCTGGCCTGCGCTCTGGTGTGGATGAAACCACAAGGTTTTCTGCCCAGGATCTGTGAGTAGAATTCCCTCTCCAGAGCCTCCACCAGCTCTACAATGCCAATGCTCCTCCTCATCCCAGGACCACTACTCAGGGCTAAGATTTAGTTGGGCTGCTCAATTCGCCCAGGGTTTGTAGGCTAAGGGCCCCAAAAAATGAACCCTGCCCTGGGGCCAGGGCTAGGCCCTGCTCCCTTCTCACCCAGATGAAAGAGCTTTCTCACTGACCTTTGTAGCTGTCTTTGGTGTTTGTGGGTTAGGAAATCTGGGAATTGCAGCTGCTGTCCATGGTTCTGTGCCCTGAAACCTGCTCCAGTTCTGTCCCTGTTGCACCTGGCCAAGACTGGGCTGTGCTGTGCTCTGAGCCTGGTGAGATAGACCTTTCCTGTTGGCCTTCCAGACTGCCTTGGGCTGGAAATCTCTTTCACTTTGTCGTTTTGTGACTTCTGCTTCTCTAGAATGTGTTTAGAGTCATTTTTTTTACAGGTATTTTATGGGCCATAGGGGAAAAGCTACAGTAGGTCTATCCTTCTACTCTGCCATCTTGGCTCTGTTCCCCTACCTTCCGCCATTTTTTTTCCCCTTTTTCCCTAAGACCCTCTTCATCATCTGCTAAATTTATTTGGTATTTCACAAAAGAATAAACAAGGCTCTGCACTGTTAATGTGCATTGCCATCTTTATTAGAATATAGTTCTACATGGAAATGTATTGTGCATAATTTCACATATGTAATTGATATCACATTTTTTGCCTTCACCATGGGTAGGCGGAGGAGTTGGAGGGAGAGAGAGAATTAGGAATTCAAAATTTTAAAAAAGAATATTAAAAATAAATTTAAAAAATGGAGAAGAAATCCAAGAAATAAAAGAATATAGTTATGAGCTACTAATCATGAAGGCAGCATCTTCTTTTGGAAAGTGTGACATGACCGTGCTTATGGGGGGCTTGCCCAGAGGGCATGGTTGTTCATGCCTTTGACCCAGCAATGAGAGGAGTCTGAGGCTAGTGGATCACTTGAACTGGCAGTTCTGAGTTGCAATAGAATTAAAGCCCGATGTTTGTCTGCATAAAGTCTGGTACTAATATAATAAGCCTTTATGTTAACTCCAGTTTTATGTCTGTCAAAGCATTGAGGTGAAAAAGGATCCAACTTTCTAATATTACATATGTATCACACTCCTGGTGTTCTTTGCAAACATATGATAAGACTTCTATATAATATATTCTAAATTATGATACAAGAACTTTGAAATATTGTGCCAACATAAAATGATTTTGTGAACAAAGATATAGAACAAAACTTATTGACATCAATTTATTAATATCAGTCTAGATGAATGCATCTCCAAATCTGTTTTGAAAAAAAATTGATTCATCTATCTCAGAGTTTTGCCTTTCAATGCTGGTTGCATTCAGAAACAAGTGTATATTGGATATTTTCATAAAACCATGACCCTATTGTGTATAGCTCACATTTTCAAAGGAACATAATAGATTCAATATGTTATTTTCCAAGTTGTCTCCTGATCCTCCTTATGTTCTCTTTTTTTAAATGCTACAACCATCATCATCATCAACTTTTTCTCCTACTCTTCTTCACATCATTATTCATCAATTTATTTAGGCTGCCTCAGGTTTTTCTCAATCCATCCCTTTCCTAATTTCCTTTAGCATGATAATATTCCATTATATTCATATGCAATAATTTGTTTAACCATTTCCCTATTGATAGACATCTCTTTAATTTCCAGGTTTTGCCACCATAAAAAGAACTGCTCTCTCTCTATACATGGGTCATTTTTCTTTCATTTCTTAGGTCTAGTAGTGGTATTACCATGTTAAAGGATATGCACAGTTAGTCACTTTATGGGCATAGTCTCAAATTACCTTTCAGAATGGTGTCATTGATTCAAAACCCCCTAAGAGTGTACCAATATAACCGTTTTCCCCAACAGTAACCAACATTTCTCATTTTCCTTTTTATTAGCTTTGACAATGCGGTAGAACCTCAGAGTTGGTTTAATGTGCTTTTTCTAATTATTAAGTTTGAAATGTTTTTTCAGTTAGTTTTCAAAATTTTTTCAAATACCTTGGATTTCTTCCCTTTAGAATTTCCTGCTCATACACCTTGGACATTTACCAGTTAGGGAATAGTTCTCACTCCTACAAGTTTGATTTGCACATTTTGGAAATTGGACTTTAATTGGCAAGAAAAAACATACAAAATATTTCTCCCCAGTTATCTCTTTCCCAAATTCAGCTCCATTGGAATTTGTGTAAAAATGTTTTATATAATCAAAATTGTTGATTTCATGTGTGATTCTCTCCATCTCTTTTTGTTCATGAACTCTTCCCTTTCCATATACTTGAAAGGCAACTTTCCCCCTATTCCTCTAACTTCTTTATGATATCACTGAATGTGTAAGTCATTCAGCTACTCAAGAGTTTATTTTGGGATTCTGTGTGTACTGCTGATCTCTACCTAGTTTTTGCCTCACTACTCTCCAGTTTCCAAGCAACACTTTTTTTTTTGTCAAATAGTGAGTTCTTACCCCACTAGTTTGTCAAATTCCCAATTTGGGTTTATTAAATATCAAGCTACTGTGCTTATTTGCTTCTGTATCTTATTTACCTAATTTGTTCCACTGATTAAACTATTTTTTTTATTCCATTAAGGGGATTTTTTTATTTTTAATGTTTAATGTTGTAATCACTACTATAAAACTTAGATCTTCCCCCCTACCTACACAACCCCCTCCCAATTAAGTTATTTCTTGACCAGTATCAAATTGTTTTGATTACTGCTTTGCAATAGTTTGATATGATGCAGTTGTAATATACCTTTGAGTACTTCTCATATGACTCTTCCCACTATTTTTTCTTGTTCCTCTTGAGATTTTTAACTTCTAGATACATTACTATAATTTCTTTTCTACCTCTATAAAGTGATTCTTGGTATTTTGACTGTTTGTGGCTTGGCAAGCTGATTCCTAAGTATTAGCCACATTTTCTAGTTGTTTTAAATGGAATTTCTCTTCCTATGTCTTCCTGCTGAATTTTGTTGGTAATATACAGAGACACCAATGGTTTATGTGGGTTTGTTTGATATCTTGCAACTTTGCTGAAGTTGTCAATTATTTCTGCTAGTTTTTTAGTTGATTTTCTAAGTTCTTTTGGCAAATCATTATATTTTCTGGAAAAAGTGTTGATTTTGTTTCCTCTTTACTTATGCCTATTCATTCTATTTTTCTTATCAATATTGTGATAAAGTATACTTTTACGTTATGCAAAATTTTTGTTGTTTGGTCATTTCAGTCATAACCAACTCTTTGTGATCCCATTTGGGGATTATCTTAGCCAAGCAGTAATAGTAAAAATGATCCTTGCTTTACTCCTTTTCATTCCCATTCAATAATCACCAGAATTCTATCATATTTAACTTTTCTAAAGTCTGTTCAGGTCCTTAAATTTTTTCTTTTTTTATTTATTAGATTTTTCTATATCCTGAAGGGGATATATTGAGTTACCTGATATTGATTCTAACCCTAAATGTTATCATGTCTCTCATGTAACTCATTTAACTATTCTTTAAGTATTTCGATGTACCATTTGGCTTATGTATGTCTAGTATTGATGTTAACTGTTGTATCTTTCAACAAAATGTAGTTTCCCTGTTTATCTCCTTAAGTCAGTCTTTGATATTGCTGTATCAGAGATAATGATGGTTATCCCTGCCTTTTTTACTCTACCATAAGTGTAATAGATTTTGCTTTTAACTGTGTAAATCTTTATGTTTCATATTGTTGTTGGCCCTTCATTCTCAAAGAGGACTGCTGACATCATGAAGATTATGTCTTGACTTGGGTATGAACTGGATTTCAGTGAGGCATAGCAGTACCCTGCTAGTTGTCTTGTCAGTCCCACCCTCTCCTTCAGTCATGGAAGTCCATTGACAAGATAAAAGGCAAGATATCTTGAGATAGCCTGGAATGTAGTGGATAACCTTGGCCTTTCTAAATTAAGGCCTTTCCCAGATCTATTTGTCTGAGGCAAACCTATTTAATGGTTAAAGGCTAGGTAAGATTTGAGACAAATATATTTCCTGTAAACAATATATTGTTGAATGCTGCTTTCTAATGCATTCTCCTATGCTTTTTTTATTGGTGAATTCATCCCATTCATATTCATAGCTATGATCATTAATTTGTACTTCCCTCTGCCATATTATTCTATCATTTTCCTTCTCTTTGTTTCTTGTCACCCAGAAGAGGGTGATGAGAGGGAGAGTGTTCAGTACAAAACTGTGTTTTAATCTGAAGCTTTGCTTGTAGGCATTTTGGAGTCACTCTCTTGTATGGGATTTGTGTCTTGAGCATCTGTGTTACCCTAATAGTTTTTTATGGTGTTATTTTTTTCTCTGCTTATTCTTCCAGTCATAATTCCTGACTCAGGACTTGGTGTTAAGCCCAGACTCTGCACACTTCTTAAGGGAATGGCTGGTCTATGCTTGGTCCTGTTTTGTGCACTCTCAGGTTCTTTTGCTACTTTGTCAGAGTATTGAATGTTGCATTATTCTAGGATCTCAGGGACGGGACCTACAAGTTTTTAGTGTGCCCAAGGTACAAGTTTGGAGCTTGTGTGTCTGAGAAACATAATTGGGCTTGGAGCTCTGGTAGAATGCTTCTAGACTTAGCCAAGATCTCTGCAGGTTCAGAGTAACAGAACTACAGATTCCCCTTTGATCTGGGCTTCCTGTCCTGGTTATTCTACTGAAAACTTCAGACTATATTGGGGGCTAGATGTGAGAACATGGATCAGCTCCTGGGGCTAGAATCTCATAACTGCTGCTTGCTTCTGTTCTTATCATTCAAGATAAAATCCATGGTCCACAACTCTGTTGATTTGGACCATCATTCATTAAGCATAGGTGCCCTCCTTTCTGCACTAGATTTGTGACACAGCAGGAGATAATGAGGGACAGAGATGTCTGCTGGCATCTGCTCCTGCTTTGTACAGGTCAAGTCTCTCTGTAGTAGATCTGGGACTTTATCTTGCCCTTGTGGACAGCTGCAGATAGGCCCTTGTTCAATCTCTATTCTGGAAGGTCCCATACAGCTGCTCCTGGCTGAATTCAGTTCCCAGTGTCTTTCTGATTTCTCTGTCTCCTTATGTAGTTGCAGGCTAGAATAATGACTGGGATATTTCTTCAATACTTACCAGGATTTAGTTTATGGAGTTTTCTAGATCTTTGTAGAGTAGTTGTGACGGTTAGTTCTGCTGTTACTTCCTTCTATCTTGGCTAATCTTGAGTCAACCTCTGCCTAGCTCATCCTTTTTAAGAAGTCTGTTACTTAGGTAAAGTTTTGTACCTCTTGTGCTAGACTCCCTAATTGACTTATCTTCCTCACTGTAGAAATTTTTCCAAATCCTTCCATCTCTCCTTGAACCTCTCAAAGTTTTGTTTCCCTGTCCTCTTAGCTAAGAATCTTACTTCATATTTCAACAATTTGGAATATTTGACAAGAGCTCCCTCTTTTCCCTTCCTCCTTCTCTCACATCACTGATAAACTTCTGCTACTATCACCTCCACTCCTGTCTCAAATGAAGAAGCAGCTCTTTTTTGCCAAGACTAACACTTCATGTAGAAGTGGTTCTATTCCATGTCGTCTCCACTAGACTGGCCCCTTTTAATTCCACTCTCTTATCTTCAGTCTCTTCTTGTCTCTTGGCTGCTTACCTTCTGCAAACATGCCTTATGCCTTTGGATCCATCCATTTCTGCCAGTTCCTGTCCTATCTTTCTTTTGTGACTAAACGAGCTTGAGATGAACTGTAATTGATGCTTCCAATTTTTCTTACTCTCCTAAATCTCTATGGTCTTGTTCCTAATGTCATCATTTAAATAAAACTGTTCTCTCCCAAGTTACTTATTTCTTTAATCATTTCCTCTTAATTACTTTTTAAATGCCTTTTTCAATCCTTACTTTCTTAACCTCTCTGCAGCTTTTGACACTGTAAATCCCTCTTCTCCTTGATACTTCTTTCTAGGTTGTTGTGACTAATCTCTCCTGTTTTCCTATCAAACTGTGCATGTCTCAGTATCTTTTGCTGGATCCTTGTCTAGGCCATGCTTGTTGATGATGGGTGTCCCTAAGGGCTCTGTCCTTGGCTCTCTTCTCTTTTCCCTTTATGTTCCTTAAGTCTGTGATCTCATTAACTCCTGTAGATTCACTTATCTCTATATGGATGATTTTCAATTCTACTTGCCCAGCCTTAACCTCTCCAGTCTCTCATCTTTAATTGTCTATATGACATCTTAAATTGAATGTCCTGCAAGTCACTCCCCACCCCATCCAATTCAAATGGCTCCTCACTTCCAGAAACAAATATAAAATCCTCTGTTTAGCATTTTTAAAAGTCGTTCATAACCTATGCCTCTCCTCCAGTCTTCTTACACATTATCCATCTCCACATATTCTAATTCAGTGATATGGGCTCCTTGCTATTCCTTACACAAAATACTCCATCTCCCTTCTCCTTGCATTTTCAAAGGATGTCCCCCATGTTTGGAATTCTCACCTACACATCTGCTCATGGCTTCCCTGTCTTTCGTCAAACCCTACCTACTTTTAGATCTTATCTTCTATAAGCCTTTCCATTTCCTTCCTAATCTTAGTGCCTTCCCTCTGAGACGATCCCCAACTTATCCTGCACACATCTTGTATTTATGTAATTGTTGTTACTTCATACATTAGACTATGGTTACTTGAAGGCAAGGACTACCTTTTGGTACATAATGGGTGCTTAATAAATGCTTGATGACTTTTCAGATCTTCATGACTCTCACTTCTTTTTCCATCTCTTTCTTCTAGCGTTATTTCATTTATAAAGTCTTTGGATTTTTTCCTCCCCCCAAACTTGCATCATTTCTTCTAGGAATTCTAATTGATCTTGTACTTTTTCTTTGAAGCTTTGTTACAGGTATTTCGGAGTTATTATTATCCTTCTTCATAAAATAGCTCTTATTTTTTTTTTTAGTTTTCTTAGTCTTTTAGTCTTATTTCCTGAATTAAGACTTTGTGTTAGGGTTAGGCTCTTCACACTTCTGGTAGGACTGTTTTGTCCTGATCTCTCTGATCTATTGTTCTCCTTAGATCATAGAGACATGGTCCTTCCCTTGTGTCTTACTCTGAGATCCCTTCTCTTGGATAGAGGGGCAACATTGTGACTTTGCACCAAGGAGTTGTTCTTCAGTGTAATAATTTCTTCTCTATTTTCTCTTGGTTCTTCTCCTGTCTGAAAACTCAGTCTCTTTCATCAAGGTTACTTATAAACTGTGGCTGTCCCCCAAAGTTTGTTCCAGGCCTTCCTCTCCTTGTAAACTATTATGCTTAGTGACCTCATCAATTCCCTTAAGTTCCATTATTATCTCTGTGAGGATGACTCCTAGGTCTACCTGACCAGCCCTAATCTCTCTCTAGATCTCCAGTTCTCATATTTGTAACTGGACATCTTAAACTCAAAACTTTTTATACATATCCTCAAAACTTCTCTAAGTACCCTATTAGTGTTGAGGGCACCACCACCTGTTCACTCAGGCTGACAATCTGGGCTCATCCTCAACACTGCACTTTCTTCTCTCCCCTACCCCCATATCCATTCAGCTGTGAAGTCCTATTGTTTCCCTACTTAATCATCTCTTATGTATGCCCCCTTCTCCTGGTACTGCCACTACTCATACGTAAGCCCTCATTACCTTATTAACCACAGGATGGTCTCCCTGCTTCAAATCTCTTCCCACTCCAGTCTATTTCCTCAGCTGACAAATTAATTTTTCTAAAGTACAGGCCTGACTTCTAAAGTACAGTGTCAGCTCCAGGATCAAATATGATTCCATTTGGCATTCAAAGCCCTTCATAATCTGGCCTCTTCCTATTTTTCCAGTCTTATTAAACTTTATCCCCATTTACTGTAATGCAGTGATACTGTCTGACCTTTTCATTCCTCCAACAAGATTCTGTTTCCCAATTCTATCTATTTTCACTGGCTGCTTCTCCTGCTTGGAGTGCTCTCCCTTCTTACTTCCTGGCTTTCTTGGCTTCCCTTAAATTCCACCTTTGACAGGAAGCCTTTCCTGATTCCCCTTAATTCCAGTGCCTCCCATCTGTTACTGCAAATATATCTCACATACAGGTTGTTTACGTATAGTGGTTTGCAATCTATCAGTCTAGATTATGAACTCCTTAAGGGCAGACAGGCATTTAAGTCTGTGGACTGTTTAATGTATTTCTATCTTTGTGTGAGTGTGCAATCATGTTCAGTGTTCCTTTTTAGTTGATTCAAATGTAAAGTTCATGGAATGCTCTTTCCCTTTCACTGTCCTCCACTTTTTTATGGAGGGGGGAAGGCAAGGCGATTGAGGTTAAATGACTTGCCCAAGGTCACACAGCTAGTGTGTTAAGTGTCTGAGGCTGGATTTGAACTCAGGTTCTCCTGACTCCGGAGTTAGTGCTCTATTTAACTGCAAAACCTACCTGCCCCCTCAGCTTTTCATATTATGCACATCTATTATGCAAGTGATTTTCCTCCCACTTCTGTCTTCTATGACCATTAAACTAGAACCAAGCTACCCACATACAATCATTTTAACCTTTCTCCAGGGCCAGAGAAGACCCTTGTTTCTTATCCCACTATTAACAACTTATATACACAAGTCATCCCTACCCATTCTGTTCTTAATCACATAATGGTACCTTTCCATGTTACTTTTGGTGCCTGCGATTCCACTTCCAAATGTCTGTTCAATTCTGGTTTTTTCATTAAGAATACTTGGAAATCCTTTTCCCACTAAAGGTTCATTTCCTGCCCCGTAGGACTATACTCATCTGTTTCTTCAATACAAATGATACTAGCTCTTTGTTTAAAATGGGTAATTTTGATCACATTGAGAATCTTTTTTAAAAAATCATGTCCTGTGTTGTATTATCTTTTTCCCTCCTACATTTATTGCTTTATTATGATTAGGGATAAGGAATAAGCTTGTGATTTCACTCATATGAGGAAAACCCTTCTAACCAGTATAAAGTGACACATTTTCTGCAGTTTACAGCCAGGGAGTTACTCAGAGCACTGAGAGGTTAAGGAAGTTGCTGAGGATCATAAAGCCCATATGGCTGAGGCAGGACTCAAACCAGGCTTTTTCCTGGTTCCAAGGCTAGCTATCTACTCTTCCACATTGCCTCTCATGGTTATTTACTAATAAGAATTTTATTTAGAATTTCCCCAGTGTTGAAGCAACCTTGCATTTCTGGAACAATTCCAACTTGTTCTCATTACCTTTGGCCCACAGATGACAAAATAATCCAGAGTTGTATTGCTACCATTCTTTAGTCTTACAAGCTCCCAAGCATTGGGAATTTAAGAACAAAATGAAAAACAACCTTTGTCCTCCAGTTAACTGGGAGAGAGGGAGATTCATATATAATACATATATAGGAGATAATCCGAGGATGAAGAAGTCATTAATGACTGGGACAGAGGGCAGGAGTAGGAGATTACATATGATTTGAGATCAGTAATTATATTAGGTCAGTAAATTTCAAGTATGGAATGTAAAGGTGTGGTGGTGGGGCACAGAATTCCGGAACATAGTACATGTGCTCAGAGAATGATAAAATGAGCCTGGAAAAAAAGTAAGCTGGGACCTGATTCTGAAAAGCTTTCAAAGCTAAGCAGAATTAGTATTTTATCCTAACAAACAACAGAAAGCCACAGAGGCTTCGTGGAATCTTTAAATCAGAACCAACTAAGTTCAAGTCCCAATTCTGACATATACTGACAAGTACTGTCTCAGTGCCCTAGGCAACTTTCAAGTCTATTACATAGTAGACAATTCACTTGGAAAAAAAATCACAAGTTAGAGAAAAACTTTTTTTGAGGTTTCACAGGAACTGAATTAACTAAAAAGTATTGGAAGCTCAATCCATGGGCAATGAGGTGAGGGGGAACTATGAGAAATGAGATCAACTAGAGAAGTAGGTCTAACTGGTAACTTGGACTGAGTAACAATGAATTTTATCAGGATATGTACGCCCATCAATAGCTTTATTTATTTATTTTTGTGATTCAGTTTTTCCTCTGGGACTCCTCTGAGAGGAAAAAGGAGTTTAGAGACACATCCAGGCAAGAACCAAACATTTGAGGAAGACAAGACAATTAGCTGATGGGCCAGGAAGCGTTGCAGGTTAAAGGTGGTAAGGGGTGTCTCAGTAAACCCATCATTAAGACACACTGTATTTAATAGAAAGTAGATCCAGATGTTAGTTTAAGCCAAGAGAAAAAGAAAAACCAAGCTTTATAATACAGGTGAGTCTCACCTTGGCAAATGAAATAATATATTTGCTTTAGTCCAACCAAAAAGGACAGGACCAAGTCAGGGGTGAGATCTTCAGAAGAATGCAGACCGTAAAAGGATCAGTCCATAGATTCTCATATCAAGTGAGATAATATTTATAAAAAAAACACTTAGCACAGTGCTTCTCACATAGTCGGTACTATGTTAATGCTTATTCCCTTTCCTTTCTTTTTGGGAGACCAGATATTTAACTTCTAGATGAGGCCAAGAAATATCAATCTGGCCAATGAAAACCTACCTCAATTCTAAAGTCATAAGAGTTTGGTCCTAGACACAACTGGGCCAGATTGGTTCTGGAGAAAAGAACTAGATAGTAATGCTAAGTACTGAATAAATATTTGCTGACTAAAGGAGAATGAATTAGTGACTAGGAGGAACTAAGAAGAGCTGAGCTTAAGTTTCCACTAAATAATGAAAAATATTAGCTAACATTTATATTGCATTTGAGAGTTTGCGAAGAACTTTACTTGTTAACTCACTAAATTCCAGGACTTTACTTTTTATAACACTGCAATTTTAGTTTCTGCCAGTGAATTGAATATTATTTTGAAAAATGTTATAAAGGGATTTAACTTGCAATACACCAAGGTTTCCTGAGTAAGACCTGATACTCAAAATTATTGGATAAAGTGAAGTGAAATGTTATACTCCACTACCTGCTACCTAAAAGGTTGTTGGGGAGCAGGGAAGTATCTGCTTCAGTTCAGTTCTGTCAATGTCCTTAAAAGCAAGGGACATGACCCTTCTGGGTCTGTTTCCTCACCTATAAAATGAGAAGGCTAATAAGATCTCAATTCTAACAGTCCAAGATTTAGCAGTTTACTCATATAACATTAATATCATTCCTCCTCATGACATGCTTATCAGTAATAGAAACTCATTCATAACTTTATTAACACAAACTGTGTGCTGCTTATAAGAATTTGGCTAATTTATGGTTATTTTAAAAAATTATTCCTTTTTAAAATATCATCATCTATGAAGTAATCTTATCAAAATGAAGCTGACAATGCTATCATTTTAGATATTTACAAAGCATAAAGATAGAGAAGAGTATTTATGCAATAGACAAATTATTGTTATCAGATTCACTTCCTTTATTGCAGTAATCTTTACACAAAGTTGAAACTGCAATATTCAGTGTTAAAACATTAGAAAAGCATTCATGTGACAGTTATGGGTTTTATCAAAATATTACCCTTTCAAACTTAGCTGATAATTATCCATCAAAGCACAATTATTTAAGTTATTTCCTCATTTTCTTTAAATATGTAATGTCATAAAAGCATAAAAGAATTTATGTAAAAGGAAATTTAAAATACAAATATGAAATGTAACGTAACAAATAAATAATTGATTTTATCAGCTACTGTTATTTGTCAACTTAAAAGCTATTTAAGCTAAACCCCTATAAATTTTTCTCTACAGAAATAATGAACTGCCAAATGCCAATACACAACTGCTTATTTCAAGTCATCACCAATGATTAGAACTAAAAAAATTTGGCATCAAAACAATCAAAATTCAGTATAAACAAAATAGAATAACTTCATCACTAGTTAAAATGATCCATTTCTAACAATAAACTGATGAAATTTATGGGAGAGCTACGATAACTCTGAACCTTTTTGACCTGGTATCTAGTGTTAAAGTAAAGAATCCATAAGTGAAAAGCATCTTACATTATTTCATAGACTAAAATTCCCTTCCCCAACCCAAGTATGCATATTTAAATATACTTTTTACACATGTATGAATACACACACTTCATTTGGTTCCTGTGGTACAGACTGTAAGTGATGGTTTCCTGAATGGGCAAAACTTTTAAAGTAAGTGTACCTGTGCACGTTTCAAGGTAGCAGCACTAAGTCCATGCCCTACTGTCCATCTGTGTAAAGGAAAAAAAGTTCAAACATGGTAACAACTCCATGCTTATTGAGTAATTTTACATTCCTACTCTTCTCCCCAACAATTACTGCAAATCCTGTAAAAAATGCAATAAAGTTGTGAGTTAGGAAAACAAATTTGGAAAATAAAATATTACAAATTTAATAATATTTTACATTTAAAAATTACCAGGTCCATTCTGAAACTAATTTACTTTGTATTCATGCAGCAAAAGTAAAAGAAACTGCAACTATGAAAGAAGAAAAAATTCAACGATCTGGAGAACTAGCAACAAAATATTTTTAAAACTATTTTTAAACTTATAAATAACTGGACTGAATAGCAATGTGGATGAATTACTGAACATTTCACTATTACAAATTAGTCATTTGTAGTTACAGTGTATCTTACAAATGACTAAAACTTTGTTCATTAAAACCATATGATAATTTACTTTGATCTTATGTTTAACAAAATTGTTAGCTAATGAATTTTGATCACTGAACACTGCTGAATAACCAGCAATATGGCCTAGTAACATGTAGTTTGTTGTATATGTGTATATAAAATATATAATGCATACATATAAAATATATATACCATATATATGATATACGTGTGTGTGTGTGTGTGTGTGTGTGTGTGTTTTTAAAACTCTTGAAATGTTTTTAGGCAATCTTTTCTTGAATATAAAAGAATGAAAAAATTCACATTAATAATTTGTATAGAAAGCTTTCAGTGATAATACTTATGCATTATCACTATTATATACTGGCAGACTATGATGTCAAAACAAATGTTCAAAAAGCACAACCTGGCAGTTTTTAATATGGACTTTACATATTAAGAATGGACCAAATTTAAATGTTGAAACCTGAGTATATTAAGACTAAGTGTATTTGATGAATGAATTAGCCTAAAAACATTTCACTAAGTAACCAGTGGTCCATTTAACCATTTTGATGATAAACTAAAGAAACCGTATGACTTTAGAAGGATGGTAGAATGCCACATAGTGTTTACTGAAATACTCTGTAAGATGGCATCACTTAACCCAAATTTCCTACAGGAAACCTAAGTTCTTACTGCAAAATCACTTGGATTTGAAGGACAAATATGGACAGGTCAGTCCCCTCTAATAATTTAAAATTATGTGTATTTTAGGCTGTAGAATGGAATATGTTATATAAAACTTCTGAGAATAAATCTTCTTAAGTTAACTGGAAAGTATGACAATAATATAGCTTCATAAAAGCTAGAACAACTCTTTTCTTAAGTTTTACATTTGATACATGCATACTGAAATGAATCAAACTTTTGGACATTTTGATTCTTGTGTTTCATCTCAAATGACAAAAGACCTGCCCTAATTCTTACCCCATTAACATCTAACAGAGACCATAAAAAAATAAGTACAGTAATAGAAAACATACAGTACTAAAAAAACTAATTAATTGCTCAATGGAAGACAGAAAAGCAGCATTCATTTTAAGATGGATGAGACTAGAAACCAACTTACATTTGAGCTACAGTCTTAGTTGAAGGCAAAGTTTGATATTCTATATAAATTTATAAAAGAGGGTATATATGGATGAAATTTGGTTAATCTCAGAAGGCACCTCAAGGCTAAAAGGCTTTTATAAATCTATATTTCTTTCACCAACTGAAAATAAAAACACACTTTTATTGCTATTCAAGTAGCAAAGAAAAATCTTATGTCCAACAATAAGAAATAAAACTGAAGTCTCCACAATCATGCAAATGGAGCGACTTCCCCGTGTGCTTTCAAATCAGTGAAATCATGGAAGAAAAGTCACTGTTTTGCCATCGCATTGCAGTCTCATAGAAGATTTCAAGTCACTTTCCTAGGGACTGCAGTGCCATTTCCCTAGGGCTGTCCATGCTGTGGTGTTTAGGAATAGAAGGTAAGGACACTCTGATGATTCCCCCGGACAAGAAGGACTGGTGGCAAGTCTCTAGATAAAACTTCTAACCAGGCCATGTAGAGGGCACTAGATACACCACCTTTTCGTGCAACTGGGAGACTCCTAAGAGTAAGAAAAATAACAACAGTATATAATTTTAAAAAATTTTAAAATTTTAGCAAGCAAATTCTAGCAAATTTAGCAAAATTTAACATAAAAATGTTAGCAAGACAAGAAAATATTTAATCAAAATTACACAGAAATTCAAGAAAAACTTACTAACTACTTCATTCTATTGCATCAACAATAACCTTACTGTCCTAATTGTTTTCAAACTGGCCAATGGAAGATAGTAACACTTTTTTCCCATAATGATGCACAAAGCTGAACACATTTTACACTGATGTGTAAACATATCACTATAAGTTTCCTCTCTCAGAAAGGAATCATTAAAAAAAATACTTTTATTTCAAACAAGTAAAGAAATATACATAGCTTGCTCATCTACTTAAAACTAAGGCAAGAAACGGACAGCATGTGGGACAGTTCAGAGATAAACTTCATTTCCATATTCACAGCTGGATTTTCAGGTCTTTTCCAGTTCCAGAACTCTCTGTCTCCTACCCAGAAAGTCTTTTACTGACTAGTAAAACAAGTTGATTAAACAAACTATTTGAACAAGTTAAACTTAAAGACATAACTTTTTAATGAAAATAATCATTCTGTGGTAGTCAGTAAAAGGAAATCTCTGCTTCAATTCACTAATGCTTTTTTCTATTTAATTTTTCCTTTGTCTGTTTGAATAACAAAAGCTCCAAATGAAATAGAAAAAAGTAGAAATGCAAGTGAAATGAAAACAGGGTGACCCCTGTTCTTACCAAATGAACACAAGTGATACATCAACAGATCTGAGATAGGACTCTTAATATCAGGAGAGAGGAAAAAAGCAACTAAATAAAGGGTTTGTTGGATACACATTCATGGGTCTTGTTTAGTTGTTTCAGTTGTGTCTAACTCTTCATGATCCTATCTATGGTTTTCTTGGCAAAGAGAATGGATTGGCTTGCCATTTTCTTCTCTACTTCATTTTACAGATAAGGAAACTAAGGCAAACAGAGAGAAGTGACTTGCCCAAGTGAGTTTTCCTCACTCTACACCTGGCACTTTATCCACTGCGCCACCTAACTGTTCCCAATTACATATCTAGAAGCGAGCAAAACTTGAAGACATCAGAGATAAAGGATATTTTACTTTCTTTGTTCACACTCTGAAGACTGTTTCTAATAAGCAATGCAACATCCAAAAGGTTCCCCTTAGTAGGAAAAATATAGCAAGGAATTTGGCTACATGGCACTGGATTTACAGGTGCTTATATTTAAAGTGAGAGAAGGAAAGCTAAGCTAATTAAACATCATATTTGATGTAAAATAGTCTTTGTAATTAAAGTTAAGCAGTAGATATTTATTTTTCACCATGATAAAAGTACGTACACTCAGTCACTTAACTTGAAATGTATATTACAACACAATACCAAAAATCTAAACCGGAAAACATGAAAATATTATCTATCTACTTAGGTTTCCCTATCCATCCATCTAAAGTAGATAATAGTTTACCAGAAAAAGTGCATCAAACAACAGTATACTGCACATTTTACTTACATGACAATTATATTAGCTGTGCTCGAGTGCTCCTTTAATAACTCGTTTAATCTAATCTGGCGGTATGTCTAAAAGGCAAAGGAGAAGAGTCAGGCCCAATTTAGAAAATTAGCATCTATCATGATTAATAATTCTAGAAATGGCAAAAGAAAGATAAAAATATAAGAAAGCAAATAAACAAATGAGCCATGATAAATTAAGATTACGCAAGACAGAAAACATTTAGCAATCTGCTGGAGAAGACTTATCATACAGGAAGAAAAAGAATACCTTTGTTTTGTAAAGTTCAAGCTCATTATCTGTGATTCTCCAAGGTTCATCTTCTTTCATTTTGTCTGCAATATCTTGTTCTTTATCATCTTCATGAAGCCTGAATGGCTCAATCATTTCTTCAAAAGCCAAAATACTTCAAAGGAACAGACAGCATTTAAAATCAGTTATCGTTCTCAATGCTTCTACAAGGCAAACAAAATTTCTAAATACTTCTTCATAATTCCTCATAAAATCCTGCTCTGATGTTTTATCTTGTGCACGCACTGGGCTGAGGTAGCAATGGAGTCTTCCCTGTCATTCTTCTACCGGACTGGCAATATGGGACAATCCTTCCCCTCTACTCTGCACACACTCCACTCTCCTGAGGCCTTAACTCCCAATAGGGACACAGACTGGACTCTCTGGGGGACAGATTGCCCCTCTTATGTTATTTATAGCTATGCCTGTGATACACCATCCTTTGTGTCACTTCTCCCACTCCCCCACAACTGACTGTCCTTTGCAATGCTGCTTCTCACCCCCAACTAATTTTGCCTCTAGGTAAAAGAATTCTGTGACTTTTGATGGCCTAGAGGGGGCTCTAGCTATGAATGGAGCTCAAACTCAAGCAGGTCCTATCATTCTGGAAAGGCTTTGGATATAAATGTGCTCCTGTTTGCTTTCTAAGGACTAGTGTAACTAAATATACAGTGGCTCATCACTAGACGACTGGTCACTGGGGATTAAGTTTTTAGCCACATTCCACAAAAACAACAACAAATTACAAAATGGCTCTGAATCCTGTGCTGTCCTTTTCATCTTCCCAAGTAATGCTGGCACAGTAGTAGAAAAGAAAGAGGATGCTAGGAATTATATAGTGTTCTAACTCTTTATGAATATTAATATATTGTTCAAACTATACACGTGAGACACTTATTCAGTGATCAAAGAATGACATATCACTGGAGGAATCAAATCATATCAAATTTTAAATTCCTGCTTTAAATCAAACAAGAAGACAAAAGAAAATTTCATTAGATGGAAAGGTGGCTCACAGGTTTTCCCTGGAGAGACAAATAAGGAGTTTGCAGAGTTTATTTTATTATGCATTCAAAGGGAATTAATAATTATTTCATGGGACACTGGTCATCTCTAACAGAACGTAGTATTATTTCTCCCGAATGTCCTTGTTATTTATTCTCAGTATGCAAATCCACGGACATGCTGCTGCTCTGACTTTGGTTTACACTCTGTTGCTTCTAGAGCAAGGGTGCTTAATCATTTTTTTAAAATTAATTTTAGTGTTCTGGTGAAGTCTATGAACTTCCAAAAATGCTTTTAAATAACTGGAGGAAGAATAATATGCTTATTTACTAGAAAAGAACTAAAATGGGAAAATATGGTTAAAATGGCAATAATGGTTAAAATAAATTTGGTAGAATGAGATTACAAAAAAAGGTTGGAAAACAGAAATGAATATTAACAGAAATAAAGGTTTATGGTAGGGTGTTCACAAATAATAGCTGGATTGTGAAGAATGTATCTGTGTAACCATGTCAAATAACATTGTTATATATTTGAATTGACTAGCTAGAAAGGAAAGCATATATTTAGAGATAATGGAAAAGAGGTACATTCATCAATCAGCCAATCAATGTTATTTCACATTCATAGCTTTTTCTTTCAATCCACTGTCTCTTAAGAACTGGCACAGTGTTTTACTCATAGTAATTTAATAAATGCCGAATATTTGTTGAACTCTTTCTAGTGAAATGATCATCTCAGAAAAATGCAATCATCCTTCCTGTCATTTCCTATTATTTTTATGTGGGGAAAAGCAATTAACTATTTTTTCCTGTATTGGAACATGTTTGAAATGTTTAAAGTGCTTAAACTTTATAAGTATTTTCTGGACTGTTAGATTATTTTGTGACACTATTACCTAATTTCTCTTCACAGAGGCTATCCTTCTAATAGTATAATTAGTATATTATATTTAAATTATACTAGAAAGAGTATGAATGAAATTTACAGGTGAAATTGTGTAAATGATTATTTGATAGGAAAATGAAAGAATTTTTGACAATGATTCTTTGTTCAGGATTTTTGTTTTAGTGGTGGGGAGGTGGGATAAACTTAATAGGCCAAAATGTGGCATTATAACAACTGTTGGCTCCTGTTCAAGTAAGTGTCTTCTGTGTGGGTGGACAGAAACAGCAGTTTTATATTTTTATTAAATTCTATGCTTAGTTAAGTAGTCTCAGATTATAGATTTAGAGCTAGAAGGGACAGTGCTGGCAGGCAGGCCATCCAGTCCAATCCCCTTTCTATGAACTGAAGAAAAAAAGAGAGATTAAGTGACTTCCCCAAGGCCACCTGGATCATAACTAACTTGCTCTATAAGGCACTAATTTTCTATGATTTATTTTATTTGGCACCTTTTCCCTGCAGCTCAAAGAATATCAGAGTTGGCTAACCCCTGAAGGGGAAGTGCCTTTCCCAGTTAGTCAGAACTCGAAGCTCAATCTTTCCTGACTTTGAAACCAGTACTCTAATGCTGTGCTTCCCTAGGGCGAAGCTGACTTCAAGGTATGGTACGTTGGAAAGAGCAATAGCTCTGGAACCAGGAGACCCAGGGTCAAGTTCCACCAAGGATACTTCTTATTGTCCTCACCTATAAAATGACATAGATGGATAAGTTCATCTCTGAGGTCACTTTCAGCTCTAGTCTAAATCTATGATGTTATGAAACTGATAGCATATCAAGTTCTTTGAGAACTTTTTTCCTTCTTTCTTATATTTGTATCCCTAATGCCTGTCACGTGGCAGGGCTGCTTGCTGACTGAAAAATTTAAAAAAGTTCCTTGAGGGCAGGAAATACCTGGTTTCTGAATTTCAATAGTCAACAAACATTTATTAAGCCCCTACTATGTGCCAGGCACTGTACTAAGTGCTGTTTATATTGCCATGCCTTGCACAAGCAGATGTTAAATTAAACATTTACTTTGTTGTATCTTGTATTACAGAACTCAAACAGTTGCAAAAAGATAGTGATGAAATAATTCGTTTAAACACCAACATCTCTTGCAGAGGATGAGGAAATCAAGGAATTCTACAACAAATCTGATAATATTGTCTAAATCAAGAAGACATTCTTTAAACTTAGGAATTTTGTGCAAAGGTGGGCATAGAAAAAAATAATAAAAAATATGGCTAAGGTCTAAGGAACAAGAGATGCCAAGGACGCACAGGAGACTCATGCTCATAGAAATAGGAATATTTTCTTTAAGAAGAGAGTCTTGTAGGCAATGCACACAATGACAATCAAATAACATCACAGAAAATGAGTGACTGGATACTCAGGTGAGAATGATTTCTGAGTAAGTTGTCTAATTACTGATTTGTTACAGAAAATGATGAAAAAAAAGAAAAAAAGTAGAAAAATAAACATGAGAAGACAAGGTGATTATTTGAGTGGCTGTCAACACCAACTATCACTATTCTCTAAGGAAGTAATCAATGTAAATCAACAGCCACAATGAGGAGGCCAAAAAAGCCCAGGAATCACAGCAGCCAGAAAGAAAAAGCCAAACCAAAACAAACCACTTGATGCTGCTAAGTGGAGAGATAAGGCAATCTTAGAATACTCGTCTATGAGGATTTAAAGGTACAGATATGGTATCAGAGACAGACAGTCACCATACTTTCCCTTTCTTGACAAGAGTCATGCAATTTTAGAATAAACTTCCATTTCAATGTTAAGTGAACTAATGCCTGTCCCTCTTCAGTTTGTATACAAGGCTGAACAAAAGGAGTCCATACTATCTTGCATTCTCAGGCCAACATGAGACTAGCAGATTAGATATTCTCTGTATTCCTTGCCTCCCCTGAAATACAGCAAGCTGTTTCCAAGGCCACCAGTATAATTATGTGTTTTCTACATACCACAAATATCTGGAGGAGATCGTTTAAACTTCTGTGTGTCAACCATTACTCCTCCTTGCAATGATTTGTGACAATATATGAAATAAAACCTTTTACTGTCTTGTACTCTAAACTGCAATAAAATGGGTTACCTTGCCACAACAGAAGTTATCAAAAAAAACGAAGGAGAAGCACATGGTAGATGTGAATAGATTATGTGGCATATAAGCAATATATGACTAGCTAAGAGCAAGGGGTAAAAGATTCACTGGCATCTATACATGTCAAAAAAAATCTCAAGAAAAGCTTGCTTCCTTCTTTATTGTATTTATATCCCAGACAAAAAGATTTAGGCGAATGCTATGGTCCAGAGTAGCACAGGAAAGGGCAGCTAGGTGGCACAATGGATAAAGCAGATTCAACTCGAATCCAGCCTCAGACATTTAATAGTTGTGTGACACTGGGCAAGTCACTGAACCCCACTGCCCACCCCTGACCCCAAGGAGCACAAGATGAGAAAAGTGAGCATCCACAACGATTCATTCTCTCTCTCTCTCTCTCTCTCTCACACACACACACACACACACACTATACAAAGCATACTTCCCTAAATGATTTTAAATATTTGATAATCAAGGAGAAACACTTAATTACTTCATGAACTCAGATAACTTATTACAGAAATAAGTCTTGTACAGTTTCAAAAAAAAATCTGAGGGAGGAGCCAAGATGGCGGAGTAGAAAGACTCACATATGCCACAGCCCATAAATTTTCTGTGAAAAGAACTCCCCACAAATTCTGGAGCAGTACAAGCCACGCAGCAATGCAGAGGAGGAGATTTCCATTCCAGAGAGCCCTGAAAAACCGACCCCCAAAGGTCCGTTGTGCACCGGACAGTGGAGGCCACCCGTGTGCTGCCCTGGCCGCGGAGCCAGATCTGAGCAGGCTTCAGGGATGGAACTTCTGGGCGGCTGTGAAGGTCCCTCCACCCATAGGCGCACAGGTCAGTGAGAGAGACTTCTGGGCTGGCTGAGAGGGGAGCGGGGTGTCTCCATAACTCAGGCCCCCTTGGGAGGCAGTGGCAGAGGCAGTGGTGGCCTGGGACTCCTGGAGCAAACAGGAGCTCAGGGCCATTACTGAAGGTCTCCGCATAAACCCCCTGAAGGAACTGAGCCTGGGAGGCGGTCCTGCCCCCACCTGAACACCAGAACTTAAGCTCACATTGAATAGCAGCCCCGCCCACCACTGAAAGCCCTGAGGCTGAGGAGCAGCATTTGAATCTCAGACCCCAAGCACTAGCTGGGCGGATCTAGGCGGGGGGGGGGGGAGTGTGGTGTGGTGGTGAAGTCTCAGAGTCAACTGGCTGGGAAAATGCCCAGAATGGAAGAAAAATAAGACCATAGAAGGCTACTTTCTTGGGGAACCGATGTTCCCGCCTTTCATTTCTGATGACAAGGAACAATGCTTACCATCAGGGAAAGACACAGAAGCTAAGGCCTCTGTACTCTAAACATCTGAAATAGACATCCAATGGGCTCAAGCCATAGAAGAGCTCAAAAAGGATTTTGAAAATCAAGTTAGACAGGTGGAGGAAAAACTGGGAAGAGAAATGAGAAAGATGCAAGAAAAGCATGACAAATGGGTCAATACTCTGCAAAAGGAGACCCAAAAAAATGCTGAAGAAAATAACACCTTGAAAAATAGGCTCACTCAATTGACAAAAGAGGTTCAAAAAGCCAATGAGAAGAATGCTTTCAAAAGCAGAATTAGCCAAATGGAAAAAGAGGTTCAAAATCTCACAGAAGAAAACAGTTCTCTCAAGATTAGAATGGAACAGATGGAGGCTAATGACTTTCTGAGAAACCAAGAAATCACAAAACAAAACCAAAAGAATGAAAAAAATGGAAGAGAATGTGAAATATCTCATGGGAAAAACAACTGACCTGGAAAATAGATCCAGGAGAGACAATTTAAAAATTATGGGACTACCTGAAAGTCATGATCAAAAAAAGAGCCTAGACATCATCTTCCATGAAATTATCAAGGAAAACTGCCCTGATATTCTAGAACCAGAGGGCAAAATAAGTATTGAAGGAATCCATCGATCACCGCCTGAAAGAGATCCAAAAAGAGAAACTCCTAGGAACACTGTGGCCAAATTCCAGAATTCCCAGGTCAAGGAGAAAATATTGCAAGCAGCTAGAAAGAAACAATTCCAGTATTGTGGAAATAAAATCAGGATAACTCAAGATTTAGCAGCTTCTACATTAAGGGATCAAAGGGCGTGGAATAGGATATTCCAGAAGTCAAAGGAACTAGGACTCAAACCAAGAATCACCTACCCAGCAAAACTGAGTATAATATTTCAGGGGAAAATATAGTCTTTCAATGAAACAGAGGACTTTCAAGTATTCTTGATGAAAAGACCAGAGCTGAAAAGAAAATTTGACTTTCAAACACAAGAATGAAAAGAAGCATGAAAAGGTAAACTGCAAAGACAAGTCATAAGGGACTTACTGAAGTTGTTACATTCCTACATGGAAAGACAATATTTGTAATTCTTAAAACTTTTCAGTATCTGGGTAGTTGGTAGAATTACACACATACACATACACACACACGTGCACGTGTGCACGTGCACACAGAAACACACATGCATGCACGTACAGAGACAGAGAGCACAGAGTGAATTGAATAGGATGGGACCATATTTAAAAATTAAGGTAAATGGTGAGAGAGAAATGTAGTGGGAGGAGAGAGGGTGAAATGGAATGGGGTAAATTATCTCTCATTCAAGAGGCAAGCAAGAGACTTTCTAGTGGAGGGAAAAAGAGGAGAGCTGAGAAAAAAAACATGAAGTTTACCCTCATCACATTCGACTAAAGGAAGGAATAAAATGCACACTCAATTTGATATGAAAACCTATCTTACAATACAGGAAAAGTGGGGGAGAAGGAGATAAGCAGGGTGGGGGGGATGATGGGAAGGAGGGTAATGGGAGGAGGGAGCAATTTGAAGTCAATACTCTTGCGGAGGGACAGGATGAAAAGACAGAAAAGAAACAATGGGGGGCAGGATAGGATGGAGGGAAACACAGTTAGTCTTACCCATCACAACTATTATCGAAGTCATTTGCAAAACTACACAGATATGGCCTATATTGAATTGCCTGCCTTCCCAAAGGGAATGGGTGGGGAGGGAGAGATGGGGAGAATTTGGAACTCAAAGTTTTAGGAACAACTGTCGAGTATTGTTGTTGCTACTAGGAAATAAGAAATACAGTTAATGGGGAATAGAAAGTCATCTGGCCCTACAGGGCAAAAGAGAAGATGTGGACAAGAGAAGGGAGGGATGACAGAAGAGAGGGCAGATTGGTGATAGGGAAAATTAGAATGCTCTGTGTATTGGGGTGGGGGGAGGGGATAAATGGGGAGAAAATTTGGAACCCAAAATTTTGTGAAAATGAATGTAAAAAGTCAAATAAATAAATTTATATTAATAAAAAAACCAAAAAAAAAAAAAAAAACCTGAACCAATATTTCAATTTTATAACATCTCTATGAAAATAAAAAAGAGCCCATATTTTCACAGAGGGGTAGAAAAGGAAGAAGGTAATTCTGAAAAATCTTTGATTTTATGGAAGGATTCTGAGTGCCTTTAAGCAAATATTTGTATGTCCTTGAATTGAATTAAATTTTTATGAATCTTAACATATTTTTTTGGAGGGGAAGGCAAGGCATTTGGGGTTAGGTGACTTGCCCCAGGTCACAGAGCTAGTAAGTATTAAGTACCTGAGGTCATACTTGAACTCAGGTCCTCCTGACTCCAGGGCCAGTGTTCTGTTCACTACACCACCTAGCTGCCCCAAATCATAACATATTTTAAAGCAATCTTCTTGTGATATAAGGGAAAGGACAGGGAAGATGCACAGCGTCATCTTTCACAAGAAGCCAAATTACTTTTCTGTATATACTGTCAACAGACAAGACATATGATCAAAAAAAGTAGAAGAGACCTCAGAGAGCACTTTAAGCCAATCTTTACCCTTCTTACTATACGTACAAGACAAGGAAACCCCAGGGAAGGTGGTTAAGTGACAGGACTATTAAACCCAGTTTATTTGACTCTAAATCCAGTACTTCTCCCATTTTTAGAACAAGATTTAAGTTCTCAATAAAGTATCTTCCCCAGAAATTCATCTAACACATTTGTGATCCACTCAATTCAAGAAGACATTTATGTAACTCACTTTTCTTTCTTAGGCTTTGTGTTAATGTCTCCCAGGACCATGATGTCTGAGAAGTCTATCCGGAATTTGCTAAGTAAAGTTGCCATCCTAAAACAGAGATACAAAGTTTTAAACTTAAAAATTTAAGAAGAGTTTCAATTCTCACATTAAGGCTGTTGATCTGAAAAACAAGTTCTGTGTCTTTCTAAATTTATAATAGAAGAACCTTATAGTACGTGCTTCAGTTCTCTGAGGGTAGGGCATTTTATTTCTACTGCTCTCCTAACCTCCTGAAAATTACTGTGTCCTTGGGTTAAGGCTGTTTTGTTTTTTAAATAACTTTAAATTGACCTCAACAAACATGAACATTGCTTCACAAAGACAAAAGGAAAAGAGGCTGCATATGAAACCGTGCCTCTCTTATAGTTAGTTTTTATTTAAAGGTATGTATTCCACGTATTGTGGTAATACCTACATTAGCCTCCTCGTCCGCATCCCCTTCTGAACGTCTGTTCTCTTCCACGTATTTGTAGAAGATTCCACTGACAATATTTCCCTTCATTGTTTTTGACTCTCCCTCAAACTGCCCCACGGATCCTTTCCACACCAAAGAAAATGGTTTCTTTCATAACAAGTACAGTCACGCAAAAGTCTCTTGAGATTTTAAATTGTTTCATTCTGTGTATTTGTATCCCATAGCCTGGCACATAGTATGAACTTAATAAATGCTTGACTGTTGGAACATAGGCCACATCCTGTGGATACAGCCCACCACTTCTCTCCCTCCCCAGGGGGGTAAGAATGTTTCATCATGAGGCTTTCTGCAGCTGTGACTTATCAATGAACTGATTGGAATTCTGATTTCAAAGCTGTTTTTTTTTTTTTTTAAACATTATAGTTATTGGACAAATTACTCACTGAGCATCAGTTCATACAAGTCTTTCCAGGTTTCTTATAATCCATCCCTTTTGTCATTTCTTACAGCACAGTAATATCGTATACCATAATTTGTTCAGTCAAACCCAACTTATTTCTAATTCTTTGTTAGAACAAAATGGTATAAATATTTTTGTACAAGTAGATCTTCCTTTCATTTATTTTAGATATATACCAGTTAATTGTATCACTGGGTTAAAAGGTGCAGTTTAGTGACTTTTTGGCCATACTTCCAAATTGCTTCCCAGAAAAGTTGGTCCAAATTTACAGTTCCCACCTATAAAGTAGCAGTTGATAAGTGTGTATTCTCAAAGTCCCTTCCAAGAATTGTCTTTTTTTTTGCCTTGTTTTCCAATCTAATGGGAATAAGGAGGAACCATAGTTATTTTAATAATAATCGTAATTATTTTAATTTTTATTTCTCATAAACTGAAGTATTCTTATTTACATTTTTTTCTTGTGACCTTTTATCTACTGAAGAATGGTTCTTGCTTACGTTTATATGTATTGTCTATATCTTACATATTAGACTTTTATCCAAAAAATTTGCTACAAAGGTTCAGTTCACTGTTTCCCTTTTAATTCTAACTGTATTGCTTTTGTTTTTGAGAACTTTTAAATAATCAAAACTATTTCTCTTTTAAGATACATCCTCTCTATCCTGTATTTGGTCAAAAACTCATCATGTTTTTCATATTTGAAATTCCTTACACTTTTAATGTGTCCATTAAGGTTTATTTCTCTCAGACTGCTTTCCAATTTTCCTAGTGGTTTTTGTTGGATAGCGACTATTTTCTGCAGTATTTGGCATTCTTGCCACAAACTATGTTCAATTACTCTTGGGTTTTTGTGTACACTAATAATTATTGACTTCTTGACTTAAGAAGTACCAAATAGTTTTGATGATTATTGCTTAGAAACATATTTTGAAATCTAGTCCTGTTAAGACTCCCTTTGTTCCCACCTAAAAAAATTATTTCTCCTTTACTTTCCTGGTCCTTTGATCCTCCAGATGAATTTTTATCATTTTGTCTACTGCCATAAAGCAATCTACTTGTGGCATGATAGGTATGATACTGAATCAGTAAATTAATTCTGGAAGTCTTTTTATTTTTGTCATTTTATATAGCCCATCCAATCACTCTTCAATCAATTAAGATTTTCTTTATTTCTGTGGCATTTTATAACTGTATTCATATGATTAGTATCTTAGTAAATGGATTCCCAGGTAATTTTAAACATTCTGTAGTTATAATGAATGGACCAATTTTTAGAAATTGCCTCTTAATGAGTTTTTGTTGGTAATATACAATTTTGTGGATTAATTTTATACCCTGTTACTTTGATGAAAGTAGTAATTACTTCAATTAATGTTTTAGTGGAATCTACAGTTCTCTAGACTAAATAACCAACATATCATCTGCATATGTGTTAATTTTCCTTCAATTTGGCCTTCTTGTCTTACTGAGATTGGATTATATCAGTATCAAAAAAAGCGTCCCCAATCTTTACCACTGAGCTCACTGGAAAGGGCTCTAATGTTTGAAGTATTACAAATTATGCTAGCTCTCTCAGTTTTAGAAAGTATTTACCATATTTACTCTTTATTCCCAAGAGTTTCAATGTTTTTTAACAAAATGGATACTGTATTACTTCAAAAGCTTTTTCTAATCTACTGACAGAATCATATGGTCATTTGTGTGAAGGTGCCCTATATAAATAACTGAGAATTATGTACTTTCCTTTCTAATTTCATTCAGTAAGTGCTGAAGGTCTACCTATTTCTAAATACTCTAAAATTCTACTCTCATATGGAGAAGCACAGAATCAGGCTATGGCATAATATCTGTAGTCCTGGAATTGAGTCTGGAGATAGTGTGGCTATGTAAGACAACATGGCTATTGACAGATAATGATAAAGTAACTGTGTAAGTTCTGTTATTTCACCAGGGTTTAGCTAGTTTTGATAGGCCCTAAATCTTAAAATATAAATAAAAATTATATATTTATGTGGGTGTATCTCTATATATGTACCAAATATATATTTAGCTGACTAAATTATAGAGATATATATGTGTGCATATATGGGTATACATATATATGTGTGCCCAAATTTTGTTCAAGATAAATTAAAGAAATTATTTTCTTCCAGATTTAAAATATTTAAATTACAGTGTTAAACTGAATATCAAAAGTTTAAAATACAGTGTTAATTTGAAATGACTTTTTTTAATTTTCTCTGTAGCTTTTATCCTACATATATCTTCAAGGTAAAATCTAACACTGACACACCACTGACTAAGCAAAATTCATTTTCATTTGGAGTAACTTACGCTCTCCGATCGTGATCTATTCTGTTTATTTTTCCACCAATAAATACTCTGATTTTACAGTCTTTCCACTTTTTCTTAGTAGTCAGAAGATAAGGTATCAATAAGGTCAAACCTGATTAAATAATAAAATACAAAGTCATTAAGTATGTTCAACTCTCTATACAGATTTGCTTTTAACAATTCATTCTGTGCCAATTATAGAAAACATTTTTAGTAAAAAGCATCAATAAACAATTAGAAGCAACCTTACCTCCATCATCAAAAAGCCACCAGACATCAATAGTATTTTTGCCTTGTTTTTTCTGAAATTGTGTACTAGCTTCAAGAAGTCTTTGGTCAGCTACATTTAATGGAGCAACAGGGCCTTTAGGTTCTAAAGGATGGAAACAAACATATGTAAGAAAAAAATTTAAGCTTCCTTTTGTTTAATCACTTTCCTTACCATTTCTTCACTTTTGTGCAAAAGTTTATATTGCTTCCTCTTTCAATGTGTCAACCACAATAAAGTTAGTTTCTTAAAGAATTTTAAACATTTTAAAATGAGTTATATAAAACCAAACATTTTTAGTGCTCTGAAAGTACTAACAAAATGCATATTTTTTTAAACTGGCCCAGAAATTCTAAACACAATTCTTGAAAAACAGTTTAATCTTTTAGACTACTTGGATAATCTGAGGTCTATAACTCATAATCTGGCCTGTCAATGACTTGATACTCACAGGAACATTTTTAAAAGGGGGCTGTAAATTGAAGAACTAAATGCATCTATGAAAAATAATTTACAATTAAAACTACCCACTGAGAAGCATTCTACTCATTGTTTGCCTTGGCATTTGTTATCTTTAAAATTGGGGTGAGAAAGAGGTTTGGATTAGGGAACCCACAACCTGCTATCAGAGCACACAGGCAACTACTTAGGAAAGAATCCACTTACAACATTATTGAAATGAACTATGTACCAGAGGTGAATAACTATGTTCTCCAGGATCTTTGAACCAAAACAAAGAAAAACTGAGCTCTGAGAGTAGGTCATTAACTTTACTCATAAAAATATTACCCAGTTTTATAAAGCAGAAATCCACAAAAGGAAATCTGGTCACCAATACAGAATTACTGTCATTTAAATCATAACATCTACCACAAAGTTATGGCATGTATGCAGAGTACAAAATTATTCATGATGAAATAGTATGGCTACCAAACCATACTCCTCCAAACTCTCACCTCTACCCTCTAATTCAATAATGATTATGTATCTCCCAAGGCTCAGCAGAACTATGAAAAATATGAAAAATATTACAAAAATTAAAGTTTTATTAAAAAAAATATTTAAATGGATGCAATTTATGGTCATGAATGAAACTCTTAACTTTTTACTCCTAATTATCTAACACATGGGCCAAAACAAAAACATTCAATCACTAAAATCTTAACTTTTAGGATCTGAACACTTCCAATAACATGTTATTTTACAATTTTGCTTATGTGATTTCATTTTAGCTATGTGGAACTGCTGTACGTAGTTGGAATAATCAGTGATCATTTCTCTAATCCACAAATAACTGTATTACAACCTCACCATGGAGATAAAGACTTTAAAAAAAATTTGGCGTTAACAGCATGGAAAAAAATGGATTGAAACAAAATGATGGAAAATGCCTGCCTTTTTTCAACAGTGGTTGTGTTGGAGTCTTGCCATCCTCTTCCTCATCTAGATTTTGTTTAAAAAATACAAAATAGAGGTTAATTTCCTTTGTATTATTAATGAAATAATGAAAATTAACAACATATATCTAAACAAAACATAGTATGAAACTAGTCCATGAGAAAATAAGTCAAGATTGAAGAACCATTTTCTTGTACTGAGGGGTTAAGATTTTAAAAGCAGATATATCATGGACAGCAACTTTAAGACTACTGAAAATAAGAACCTCCTTAAATTTGTCCCTGCAAAAATGCCACAAGTTTCCACTGGGGTTAAAAAAGTCTCCTAATTAAAATCAGCAGAAGAGATAACTTTACACTGTAGAATTAAAAGCTACAGCAAAACTGCTGAAGCTAAATACATGTGTAAGTAAATCACATAATTACAAATGTGCTATTGTACATACTACTATGCTGATGACTAACAGGTAATCTTGGGGGCAAGGGAATCTTTTTTAATGTCATATAAACCCCCAGATATGATATAAAGAAATAACTGGGAACTTGAAGAGATGGGATATGATTTTTTAAATAGCTTTTTTCTTTATAAATGAAGTGTAAAATCTTTTTAAGTATAAATAAATTTTTTAGAAATCAAATATTTAAATTTAAATTAACCAAAAACTTAAATTCCAATCACATATTTTAAATTTGCATTTCTTTAGTTTATTGCTTTAAATAGAAATGACTTTAAATTAAGCTTGTCATAGATTGCTGTTTTGGGAAAACTTACATAAGCAAGCAGAAGCAAAACTTTCAACTATATATAAGCAAAATTACATTTTAAATATTTCTGACTGTATAATGTTCTAAATTTTTATAAACCAAAATAAAGGTCATTTTATTAACTTGATACTTATAGAAGTAGGTGCACTACTTTTTTTGAAAATTCTACTTTTTTAAACCACTGACCACATAGATAAAAATATTAGGACTCTCATTGTACAGTTAGTGGCTTGGGTATATACTTTCATATGAGCAGAGGAAAACATACAAACCTAGCCTTTAAAGATATAATCAGAGAAAGCTTGATGTTTCATGATTACAATGGAGGTACACCTAATAAATATGAAGTTGTTAGATAATAAAAATTGAAAGTGAATGCCTACTGCTAAAGGATTTTGCAGAATGACTAGAAAAGATATTTTATGCACAAGAGAAAGGCCAATAATGAATAGAAATGAGAGGGATATTATTTTGCATTAAAGACAAAAATTTTGGCAAGAGAAAATGTGAGTAGAAGTCCACCAGAGAGGACAAAGTAAAGAATATCTACATGAAACATAAAGGGAAGAAATAAATTAACCAAGATGTAAACAGGTTGTGAGCAAAGAACCCAAGAGAAGGATGATAGTCTAAATTAAGAGGGAAATTCAATACTTTTTTTAAAAAAGAAAAAAATTGAGAAAAAAAGCTAACATCAAAATTTCAGTGGAAGATTAATAGAGACTGAAGGAGAAGAGATGAATTTCACAAATGCAGAAATATCAACCATGTAGTGATGTGGAGGGAAGGTGGTAAAATAACATATTAAGGTTTGGAATTTGGGAAGAAAGTGATTATTAATAGGGATGGAAAGGGAATACATATGATATAGACGGATGACATACAAAGAACTCTCATGTTTAGCTTAGTTAAGCTGGCAGCATGACAGATGGAGATACTAGATTGAATAGAGGTAGAAGAGTCAGGGTGGAGAGTCAGATTTGGAAGTCATTCATAGCTTTTTCATCCTTGAAAATAAAAACAGAAAGCATAAATTTGTTCAATCAGTTCTAAAACTTTCCTGTAATGCAAAAAAACTGTAAAAATGCTTACCAGTAAAGTTCTTTCTACTGGCTAGGAAAAGAAAATAGGTATATGTGTAGACACACATACACAGTACAGGGTAATACTTGGTAGCTAAATATGTCAGTGGTAAGGGTCAAAGTCAGAGCTGTTTTTTTTTGGAAAGCAGTTGGGGGGTGCATTACTAATATAGGGAACAGATGATGTAGAACCTTTAGTCACTAATGGCAGATTTCTATTTTATCTGCAACTTGTGGCTTTTTAGGGATGTGCCGAGGGCACTGAGAAGTTAAGTGACTTGTCTAGGGTTATATACTAATGTTCCTCTCTAGATATACTGTAATATTCATTTTTTAAGATTCTATGAAGACCATTTAAAAAATTTCTCATTCCACAAAAAAAACAATGTAACAACTTTTTAATTTGATAAAACTTAAACAGCATGTCACTTAAGAATAATCAATGCCATATATACAGAAATAATCAGATAATGCTAGTGCTTAAAAGGGACAGTAACACCCTAACTACCACATTTTCAGCTTGGAAAGCTAAACGTTTAAGAGGTTCAGTGACTTTCCTAAAGGCACAACATAACAGAGCTATAATCTGAATCCAAACACATATGATTCATAAGCTCAGTATTCAACTTTTAAACCTTCTCCAACTTTCTTCCAATTTAATTTAAATTCAAATGTGGCATATTATATTAGCTTTAAGTATCTACAGTTTTGTGGGGTGGTTCCTATATACCTAGGATAATTCTTAAGGGCAATTTAACATCTGGAATTGAAAGTTCAAAATGGAAGATTATACCAGACATGGAATATGGTCTAATTTCAATAAACAGCATAATACTGGGCAAAGGTTACTATATTAGATAGTATACTGGTCATAAATGACCAATTATTATGAACACATTTCTCTGAAGAAATTTAAAATTAAGCAGAAATGAAGATCATCTATAATTACTCTTAACAGTGAAGAGTATTTGAGAAATTACCTTTATGCATAACAGGACTTTTCTCATCAGATGGTTTAGAAGTGTCAGCATCAGTCTTTCTGCTATATTCCACACTTAGCACAACATCCTTAGAGCCTGGAGATTTTTCCTGAGATGACAGTAACTCTTCTGTGAATATATAAACCCACCCCCAACCCCCAAAAAATGTTAGATTAATTAGGAATCTCACTTCAGGGGTCAAAACAAGCTTCATTTTTTAGGTCTAATTAAATGATTTTAGTGAACTTAAAGATATAATTTTGATAAATTTCTTTGCATTCTAAAAAATGGGTTAGATATCTACTTTGTAGTAATAATAGGATTCCTTGAAAATATAGACCCATGCCACAAATTTATGATCAAGTTTACACATGTGAAAAACTTAAAATGTGTATATCTGTAGATTTTCTTTGTGACAAAACACTTGCTAGATTGTACAAAGATGGAAATTGTCTTATTTAAACTGCATCACCACTCAGGTCTCACACAGTACTGCATAAAGTAGGCACTTAATATTTATTTAATTTGATTATAGTATATTGTGTTGATATCAGTTCAACTGTACAAGAACAAAGCTCCAAATTCATCCTCATTTATTTCTTGAGTGAAAATACATAGTGATTCAATTCTAATGTTATAACCTAGCGATCTTTTGAGTTTATCAAAAGAGACCCTAAAGTATTTAAATTCTTTCAAATACTTGTACTACTCAGAATCAGTAGACAAATAAACTTAACTCTTTTAATACTTAATAATGATAATACTGTCAATGTTTTTTATAATTGTTATAAATATATAACATTTCAAAGTTAATGCTAAGTCATAAACTGATTAAACCTCAATCAACACAATGTCCTAGAGGACAGTAAGAGATAATTATTATATAATATATACAGTATTTTGTCAAGTAGACTTATAAATAAAGGAAAAATTCACTTTTCATTGCGTATTTATTGTGTATATTTAAAAAATCATAATAAATTACAGGCTTTTTTTGGATTTAAGATATTGGAATGGGAGAAGAGAGGAAGAAAGATGGCAGAAAATATCTTAACTTGTGGCTACAGAAGCATAGATTTAGAGGTAGAATGGACCTAACGAGTATAATTCCATCATTTTACAAAAGAATAAACTCAGGATCAGAGAAGTTAAGTGGCTTGCTGAAGGTCACACAGGAAGTTGTAGAGCTGAGATTTGAACACAGTCTCTTCTGACTTGACTCCAAATCTAGTACAATTTCCCTTATTAATTAAGAAACATCTGGTATATGTAATTCCATTGTTTAATTTCTTGTGTATATATGATTTTTCTATGTTTTGAGGAGTGTATTAAACATTTAAAGCTATTTAGGAACTTCAAAAACATATAATAATTTCACAATTTTAAAAAGATGACATGATAGTTCTTTAGAACTTTTGCTACATAAATGCAAAATGTAATCTTGGATTCATAATCAATTTTTAGGAATGAATTTATTTTACAATGTTATTTCTGAAGACATGTAAATTCTAAGATGCCCACTAAAAGTGGCACTGGCATTATCATCTGCATATAAAGTTTCTGTGTAAATATGAAAAAGGAGAAAACTTAAAAAATCTATAGTCAAAAACATTTCATTTTAGTTACTGTGAAATTTAAGTCATTGCTATTATGTCTGCTTTTCTTTTAGAAAATTCTCACCATAAGTGTTCCTGCATAGTGTTTATAACTGCTATGAAATTATCTTTTAAAAACTTCTGTACTTTTATTAAAAAATTTACCTTGTCCTTGAAGATGAGAAATATCCAGGCCTTCCTTTAAGCGAATAACCACTACTCCATACTGGATGTCAAAGGCATCACTGTAAATAGGGTAAAATTATAAAAATAAAATACTGGTATGGTTACTGGGATGGATGTTTTTCAAAATTCTCTTTAGTTCAAAAAATTCAGATTCATGTGGGTGCATGTATAATCTACATTCTCTACTCTTTCAAGAGCACCATTACCTTTCAGTCACTCAGCTTTACAATTTTGGAGTCATCCTTGACTCTTTATTACACATATCCAAAATCAGTTACTGAATCTTAGTTATTTCTATCTCCATAACATTGCTGACATCCATTCCCTTTTTTTTTTTACATACAGTATATCTTATTAATATATGTATTTCTAATTCTCAACAATCACTTCCATAAGTTTTAAATTTTCTCCCCCTCCCTCCCTTAGATGGCATGTAATCTTATATGGGTTCTACACATATATTCTTATTAAACACATTTTCACATTAGTCATGCTGCATAGAAGAATTAAAACGAATGAGAGAAGCCAGGAGAAAAAAACAAAACAAAACCTAACACAATGGAAAATAGGCTGCTTCATTCTGTGTTCTGATTCTATAGTTCTTTCTCTGGATGTGGATGGCATTTTGCATCAAGAGTTCTTTGGGAATGTTTTAGGTCCTTGCAGTGCTATGAAGGACTAAGTATATCAGAAATAGTCCTCGAATACTGTGGCTGTTACTGTGCACAATGTTCTCCTGGTTCTGCTCATTTCACTCAGCATCAGTTCATATAAGTCTTTCCAGGTTTTTCTGAAGTCCACCTATTCATCATTTCTTATAGCACAATAGTATTCCATTGCATTCATATACCACAACTTGTTCAGTCATTCCACAATTGATGGGCATTCCCTCGATTTCCAGGTCTTGGCCACCGCAAAAAGAGCTGCTATAAATATTTTTGTACATGTAGTACTTTTCCCCATTTTTATGATCTCTTTGATTTTTATGACTGTAGAAGCAATATTGCTGGGTCAAATAGTATGCACATTTTTGTAGCCCTTTGGGCATAGTTCCAAACTGCTCTCCAGAATGGTTGGATCAGCTCGCAGCTCCACCAACAATGAATTAGCGTTCCTACTCTCTCACATCTTCTCCAACATTTATCATCTTCCTATTTTGTCAATATTAGCCACTCTGCTCTGACAGGTGTGATGTGGTACCTCAGAGTTGTTTTGATTTGCATCTCTCTAATTAACAAAGATTTAGAGTATTTTTTCACATGACTATAGATAGCTTTAATTTCTTCCTCCAAAAACTGCCTTGCTCATATCCTTTGACCATTTATTAATTGGGGAATGACTTGTATTCTTGTAAATTTGACCCAGTCCTCTATATATTTTAGAAATGAGGCCTTTTATCACAGACACTGGTTGTAAAAATTCTTTCCCAGTTTTCTGCTTCCCTCCTAATCATGGTTGCATCATCCATTCCCTTCTTGTCACTCACACAATCACCGCTTAAGATCTGGCCTCGTTCCACAGTACCAGTACCCCCTTGCTATTATAATAGCTTCATATTTGGTCCTTTCTGCCTCAACTCTTTTCCTACTCCAATCCATCTTCCACTCAGCTGCCAAAGTGATTTTCCTAAAACACTGGTAGGTCTGACCACGTAACCCTTCTACTCAATAGCTCAGTGACTCCCTATAACCCTCCAATCAGATACATGCTCCTTTCTTTGGCACTAGTACAGATCGATTCTTTCTCTTCAACTTAAGAGTTTTTAGAATGTAAATTCTCTCACAAGTAGGAACTATTATTCTGTGTGTTTGTATCATTTGCTGCATGCCTGACAGTTGGATAGAGCATTGAAAAATTAAATTATTGGCCCAAGGGGTCACACAAATTGTTGGAGGTGGTACTCAAACCCAGGTCCTTCTGGCTTTTTGTTGAAGCCAGCTTTCTGCTTCTCCAAGTTATCTTTCTAAATTTCTGTGAACGTGAAGTAAAAGTTGACATGTGAGGTTAAGGGTTTTATAATTAGCTACTTGTTTGGGCTTCTAGGTATCTACTGCTATTCCTCCTACATTGTATCTAGGATGAAGGACATAAATTAGCAATTTTACTCCTCCTCAACCTTTTTAGGCCACTAGGTAACACAATGGATAGAGTGCTGGGCCTGGAGTCAGGAAGACTTGAGCTCAAACCTAGTCCCAGGTACTTACTAGCTTTGTGACCCTGGCCTGCTTCAGTTTCCTCAATTGTAAAAATTAAGGTAATAGCATGCACCTCACAAGGCTGTTACTGGGATTAAATCAGATAATATCTGTAAAACAGCACAGCATCTGGCACATTGTAAGAGCTTAATAAAAGCATTTTCTATTCCCTTCCCCTCAATTTTATACCTGAAAAGTGCAAAAGAGAAGAGATTCTCCCATTCAGGCTAAAACCCCAAAAGCTGAATTGAATGAATCCTGTAATTTACAGTATAAATAGATGAATGTTTGTAAAAATATTAGAAATCAATCAACAAACTTCTACTATGTGCCAAACACTATGCCAAGAGTTAAGGATATAAGAGGAAAATGAGACAGAGTTCTTGCCCTCAAGACACATGCTACAACATGCTCACAGAAAAATATACAACATATGGGAAAAATAATTCATAATGAGGAGGCAACAGTTAACAACAGTAGGAATCAGGAAAAGCCTCTTGAAGGAGGACTGCACATGAACTGAATTTTGGTGAAAGCTGCAGCTTCCAGGAGACAGGTAACAAAGGAGAACAGACTGAGGAAAGGCAAGAGACAGGATGCTATGTATCAGGAGCAACACTCCAGCTAACGTGGCAGGAATGTAGAACGTGCACAAGGGATCAGTGTGCACCACTGTCTGGAGCCAGACTATGAAGGGCACTCCACAAAGCTAAGGATGACAAAAAGGATGACATTATTAATCAACTACCAGACCTCGTATTCAGTAGGTGTGAATGGTAAAAAAACAGATATACAAATAGCCTGACAGGAAGCAGAAAAATGGACCAGTCTACAAAATGGTCCATTCCATGTGATTCTGTGAATAGATGATTTGAGAACAGTATTTTTTAGACCAGACCTATTGGTGCTGCAAACTCCTAGTTTCCCTCTTACCAGTGTAGACTGGAATGTGCTCTGTAACTTAACATCTTAGAGAGCTGCCTAGGGCACAGAGAGGTTAGTACAGCGGGTCACATGCCAATATTTGTCAGGAAAGGAATTCGAGCTCTCTGTTTACCTAAACCATGTTGTATACTGTGCCTTATTTAACAACAGTTTCCAAATATACCTCTTAACAAATAAGGTACTAAAACAAAAATCTTGTACTCACTGAAAGATATTAATATATGTATCCACATCCCTCATATCAGTTTGTAGCCAATCTTTCTTAAATCCAAGGACAAGTGTATTTGGTTTCATTCGACCAAGACCAGCAGCCTAAAATACAAGATAAAATTGAAGGAAATAGATCTTGAAATTAATTTATATAAATGAAAAACCTATTACATCATTTTGTCTCCTTTGCCTCCCACCTCATCTGCAAAATGATCAGTTCATATTTGCTCTCTCAATTCCTCATTCTTCCTACAGCTACTGTAAAAGTTCAGGTTAAAATCATCTAGATTCTAGTTTGGCAACTTTCAATCTCTCCCTATTCCAATTAATTCACAGATGAACTAAAAATATTTTTCACAAAATATACCTTAAAAAAAGATGGGCATTCTCTTGTACTACATATTTCAAACTTTCTAACTCTTCTGTCTGTTCCTAAATGCCTTATGACTACCTCGGGTTATCTCCCACCTTTTTTTTTTTTTTTTATAAAAAAACAAAACTAATTCCATTTCTCATTATTCCCCAGAATGTCAGTTACAGTTAATCAAACCTGCTTGTTACCTGTTCTATTTAAATGATTTTCTCATTCTCATCTCCACTCCTTAGCATTTCCACTTGCATACTTTCCTTACTCACTGCTCTTTCATATTTCTCCCTTCAAAATGTAGTTGAAAACTCACTTATTCTAGTAAGTGTTCTCTAATGAACCCCTTTTTCAATCGGTTCTTCCTTTATCATGATGCAAAAAGCAAAAGGCTAAAAAAACATGACCTTAGATCTATTTCTGGGTCTTTCAATAGATACCTATTTAATCTCAGAAATCTTATCTTCAGTTTCCTCATCTGTAAAATGGGGATATTATCTCTACCCTGCTTTATAGATGAAATATTAACCTGTATAGTGCTTCCAACTTTCAAAATGGAAAGTAGGGTACTTTGCATTATTTAAGTTGTATGTTCTGTACTCTAGAGAGTCTAGTCTAGTGGAGATCATTATGATAACAAGAAAGCTTTGCACACAGCCTATGTTCTAGAAATCTTATAGATTTTAAATATTTATATTCTGGAAAGTGGCTAAAATACCTGTCAGATCTTTTTAAAAGGATTGTTTCAAAATAGCAAGGTCTGGCAATTTGAAATACCTGCCTATTCAAAACAGCTGCCCTGACTTTGTTGGTCATACGCTGCACTGCCTCTGCCATAATCTGGGCAAATCCTTGCTTTATCCACTTAATCTTTCCTGTGCAGGCTGCTAGGCTGATTTCATGATTAGCCAGGGCTCTCACTGAGGAAGCCTGGTAGCTTCAGGGCTTGATTTAAATCAGTGCAATATCATGTGAAAAATGGAAACATCTAGAAAACTTTATCTTCTCCCTTTGGATGCTACAGCACACTCCATGACACAGGTATAATTCTACCTTAATACCAATATTTATGATAATCAATGAAGAAAAATATCTCCATGTCGTATTAGTCAAAGAATATGCTTGAACAACACTTTGTTGGAAGAAGGCCTTTATGAGGTATGTTTTAATGAAACAGAAGTATCTTGTATTTTTTTATCATTTTCTGCTAATAAGTGCAAGCAGTGGTCTGCTGTTTTGAGCGGGACAAAGAATCAAAGACAAAGGAAGAATAGAAGTATGTTTCAGTGAGTACCCAGATGAAATAAGTTTGTAGCAGATCTGGTTAGCACAGCTGCATGATTTTTATTTAACCTTTACGACATAAAGTTTAGTATGCCCCTATGAATTCTAACTCTCATATTACAATATATTATAAAATATCCTGCCTTGCCTGCCTGATACTCACTTCATGAATATCCATTCTTTTAGATAATAAATAGGACCTAAAGTTATCATGTTAGCCAGAACAATAATTAAACATTTAATTATTTTCACTTGCTGCCTTAGAAATGAGAATGGGATTTTTGGAATGATTTAGCCTGCTCACATATTTTTCAGAGGCTGTGTAGATAAACACAAACATATATGCCTTTCTTTTCTCTTTATATATTTTCCTGTAGCCAGCAAAGGCTTTTGAAACAATTCTACTGACTCTTCAAAAAAAGCAGAAGCAATTCCAACTCCTTTACCACCAGATTAACTCCTCAGTATCAAGCCCCAGAAAACAAGGGTTTGTTCAAAAACTGAAATGGTACATTTCAACTTAAATGGAATGAACAAGCAAAGAAATCTAAAGTGACTGAAGTGGGGCCTGACTTTATTTAATGTTACACAAAGGGCTGGCTGACTTGACAGGCACAGCTGATCAACAGGAGAAGAAAGCGGAGTGAGCTCTGATAGGGGACAGTGCTGGCTGAGACCAGTTCTAATCTTGTCTGTCAGTAGAAAACGGATATTTTATGAAATGCAGTTTTAAGTAATAATGATCAATATGAAACTGGTTGGTATTCTGGGTCATTTAAGAGAGACATTAACCTTTGTTATATAAGGTGAACCATGCCATTACAGGCTTCATTCTTGACTTCTCCTCCTCAATGAGTGATTCTGACTTCACCTTCTGAGTCACATGCATTTTGTAATGAAAAAGTTCAAAATTTGGAATCATGCACTTGAATTCTTATCTCAGCCCTGCCACTAAGCAGTTATGGGATTCTCAGGGCAAGTTCTTAATTAACTCTCTCCTGGGCTGCAATTTCTCCATTTAAAAAAAGATGAGGTTGGTCTCAAATTCTACAAGATTGATTTCATCATCCTGAATAAGATGGTTGTAATTAGCAGAAAGCCACATTCTAACCAAGTACTGTAGGTAGATATTCAATTCCTTTTGAAAAGTCACAACATAATTTACCTGCATTAAGTACTGTGTACCATCTCTCAAATCATCGGCATGTACTGGGGCATAAAAAGCCTTCATTTTGTTTTTAATAAGCCAACGCTGGTATTTTGCTTGATCAATAGATATCTCCTTCATAGCTTGTCGACGAGGACCCTTTTAAATAAAAAACCATTATGAATACCTTTATTCAGGTATTTTTTTTTAATTTGCATTTTCATAAGGAAATTAGACTTTTAAAGAACTTCAGGGTTATACTTTTATAAAAATGAAAATCCATCACAAATCTACTAGGAAAAGCCTAGATTTGAAGCAAAATATCCAAAGAAAATATGACAGTTGAGGCTAAAATGAACCGAAGGAAAGGATGAAGCTTTCATGTTGTCTTCCATGGTCCTAGCAGAAATAAAATGAAGACTCAGGGAAAAAAAATCACAAAGAGATAATAAAATATGAGGAAAAACCTGAACTGATGATTAAGAAGTTTAAATGTTAAAGACTGGACAGAAGGAAGTTGAATCAACCTAATAACGAGATTGAAATAGATGGGAATGTAGCAAAGAGTAATGTGTGAATTTTTGGTTAATCATCAACACAACTGTAAGTCTAAATTGTCATGAACCATCTACCGTAAATACCTCTTTTTTTCTTCTTCAGAATTTCCTTCAAAGGAGAGAAGGAGAGGAGGAGGAAGGAGATTAGCTTTTCTAAATAATTTTTTCAAATAAATAACTGTTCTCAACTATTATAATGCTTCTAGATAATTTACAGCAAACAGACATTGGTCTGAATATAGATCAGACTTTCCACCAACCACAATCATGTTATTTTTCACTCTGTGTGCACATATATTTCATTTTAAAGAGATCTCAGTTTAGGAATATGGCCTGCATATGGACTTTACAACAGATTAACTCTAAATAAAACCAAAACAAGTATGGGAAAAAAAAATAACCTACAACCATCAAGGATTCATAAAATCAAGAAACTAAAATGAATTTTTCACAAATGTAAAAACGCTTGTTACACAGAAACAGAGCAGTCCTACACTTAACCATTTCATTCACATGTTCTCTGAGATTTGCTGATCAGTTTGGGGACAAGGACCAATAACAGGAAGATGAACCCAGGGGTAAAAAAGCTATTGTTATTCCCTGTACTGCAGTATTCCATAATCCATCCCCTAGAACTAACTTTCCTAATAGAGAGAGGGAGAACTCTTTTATTTGACCCAGATAAGATTGTACCTTATATCGTGGAATAAAAAATTTTTACAAAAAAATTTAGGTTTTGATCTAAACTCTTCATTTAGGCTTACTCTTATGCACAGTAGCAGTTCTCAAGTAACTTTTATTCCTGAAGTTAGGTAACTTTGTTTCCCAAACAATTTCAGAAACAAACAAGAGATTAGTCCTACACTGACTGAAAAACAAAACAAAACAAAACAAAAAACCAACAAAAAATACAAACCTGACAATCCTTCCACAGCAAGCATCTATGGCCAAAAAGAATAAAAAAAAAAATCCCCCAAAGTTTCCATATGTATGGAGATTCTACAGAACTTTATTTGTTAATATTTCCTTACTCTCTGTCTCAAATTGAATTGAAAGCTATGATTTCAATAATTTACATTAACCATAAATTATATTAGTGGAAAAGGGGACCACTCTTTCAAAGTCACATCAAAGCTATTACAACAAGATATTAAGAAGACATCATCCTGAAAAATGCTAAGAGTAGACATATTACTTTATGGCTGTGTTAAATGAGTTGTTGACATTTCTTTAATTTGATTCTTTATAACTGGCTTGAGAACAATACAGTAGCTCAAACTAACTGAAAGCACCTCAATCAATTAGCATCCAGCATTTCCTGTTCCTGTCTAGTTTTCTTTTATTTAACAATTAATATATCTAGACTCTCTTCTTTGCCCTTTGACAGAACCATGACACCTGGATAATCTGTCAGCTTCTGGAAATAACACCATTTTCAATAATTATTTCAGCCACAACTGGAGTCTAGATTCAGATTTGGAATGAAAGGCAATTTATCAGATACTTAACTGTAATTCAAAGATCAAGGTACCAGCTGCCATTATTACATAGTTAAAATCCAAGGCATAATATTGTGCAGTGACTCAGGTACAGGATACCCAGGTTTGCCAGAGCAGTTTCATGAGGAAGTGGGTAATAACAGTGACTAGCAAGAATAACAAAGGACTAAGGCTCTTATTTTTAACAAATAATGCAAGCAAGGAGAATTCTGCAATCATATACATGCAGTGCATGATTATTTATTTTTGGATTTCTCCATCATGCCTTTATGCCCCAGGAAATTCATCATTATTCTGGCAAGACTGAATTAATTTTGGTTGGAGAGCAAAGCCATAATCTCTAAAATTTCCATTTCAGAAGGGTTCCCCCCCTGCCGCCCCCGAACTGTACTGCCTTAGGATCCTCCTATTGCTCCTTTTCAGCTTCTGCATGCGGTTAAGATGAATATAAGGTCCTTGAGGGCAGGGACTGACTTTCCTTTGAATTTTGCTATGTGTGTCCCAGGTGCTTAGCACAGTGTTTGGCACATAGTAGGTCTTCTTCAGCAAGGAAGGACAAACACACTGACATAAGCTAGTCACTCTCCTAGAAGTGCAGGTGAAGGTGCCTAAGAAAAGCCTTTCCATTATGTAGGTTATAAGGGAGAATGAAGTGTTCTGTTGGAAGATAATAAGGACTTCAATATCAAAACTAAGAAAAATATCTACAGGGGTTACAAGAGAATCCTTATCTATAGAGAGCAGAAGACAGTAACCAGAAAAAAAAGCAGTAAGAAGGATTGAACACTTTCGAGTTAAATAACAGACATGAAGCTCTTCCCAAAGAGGGGAGCATTAAACATTCTGAAATAAAGGAAGAGAGATAATTTAAGGTAACAAATTTTACTTTAAAGAAATAATAACTATAAAACACATTTACTTTGTAAGGACATTTCACTTCTAATAAGTCATTATATAATATCACAGTAAACAATGAGGAAAAATTTGTAACACAGGAAAAAAATGAACACTTACCATATGTACATGACCACAGACCATCAAACCAACATTTTTTGTAAAAGCATGAACAAGATGAAGCAAAGCTGGACGTGAGTTTGGAGAACCTGTCATAACAAGACACTGAGGCCTAATATAAGATTAAAAAAGAAAAACAAAAATTAGAAAATCTTGGGTTTTCTGTATCAATTACTGGCATGATCTTATTTTCAGATGCTTTCTGTAAGATGTAATAACATCTCTGCATTGTCCTCCTGAAGGCCTTGTGTGATCACTTTATAACAAGGTCTTTCATACGGAAATCCCTTCTGATGGAGCATAACTGTTGCCACTTTATGTTCAAACGAGGTTTTTCTTTTTTTCAGACTGGGAACAATTTTGATCAAATAAAAAGGAGGCAGAGTGATTCTACCACATGAGCAATGCTTAAGGCTCAAAGAAAGATTATTTTTCCATTTCAACTTTAATTTTCAATTCTGATACATTAAATACTAAAATTAAACATGATCTTCTGTCTACAAAAACAAGCTGAAGAAAAGATTCAGAAATCTGACTTGTATCCATGTCCCTAAGTATGGATTTCTTCTAACTCATCAAAAAAATGTTTTTGTTTCTGCATTTTCAGTGAAAATGCCCAGGTGACTTTAAGATCAGGAATTAAATGGAGGTAAACTAACAAAAAAAAAAAGCAAAGCAAAGAAAAAAAGTCTGAGTTAGAACTGAACTGATTAACATATGAAAAGAAGAATTATCTTATCACTTAGTACATACTAAGTACAAACATAAAATCAGTATAAGTGCAAGGGTTTTGCTGGTTTCCTAGCAAATGTGTTGAATTGATAAATTTACTAAAGACTAACTTTTGTACATGGAACATAACTAAATGTGGTGTTGGTGTGGCTTCCAATTCTTTATGGTTACACATTAACATGAATACATACATACACACATATACACACAATGTCCAAAAAGGTACAATAATAAAAAAGGACATTTATATGGCAAAATTGTTTTACTCAACATATACAGTCTCATTTAACCTTAAAAAAAAAAATCTTCTGAAGTACTGTAGGTGGTAATGCTCTTATTTTACAGATGAAAAAACTGAGACTTGGGAAGCTTAGTGATTTGCCTAAGGTCACGTAGCTATTATGAGGGGATACGAATCCAGGTCTCAACTGACTCTAACTCCAGCCATCTTCCCACTACTACATCCTGTGGCAACACACTGTTTGTTGATGGCCAATACATTAATCAACAAGCATTTATTAAGCATTTACTATATGCAAAGCATTATACTGAGTGCTGGGAATATATGGGAATATATAAATTTAATCTCAAAAAGATTTATATTTTACCAAGATGAGACAATGAAGGCTGGAGGTGGGGAGGTAGGTAAGAAAAGGTTTCACGTAGGATCAGGTAGCTCTTGAGATGAGATTTAAGAGCACTCAATGATTCTGAGAGGCAGAGATGAGAAGAAGAAAGGGCCCACCAGGTATGAAGGACAAAGGGGCAGAGAGGAAATGGAATGTCACATATGACAACACCAAGTAATAAGTCAATGTGGCTGGACCACTGAGTGTGGGGAGGGCAGAAATATATAAAAAGACTGAAAAAGGAGGAAGGGATCAGGTTGGGAAGAGTTTTAAATGACAGACAAAATAGATCATATAAAAAAATAAAAGTGAGCCAGTGGTATTTACTGAATAAGGGAGAAACAAAGAACCCTTAAGAAATTCACTTTGGAGTGACATTTCTTTGAGAAAGATGAAATAAAACTATTTCAGCAGTCCAGGGTGAGAAGTGATGAGGGTCTGAATTAGGGTGGTGGTAGCTGTGTGAATAGAGAAAGTGGGGAAGACAGAGACAAGACTAGGCAACTGACTGGATATGTGTGGTAACAGTGAAGAGTCAAGAGCAACACTGAAGTTGTGAACCTGGATGACTAGAAGGATATGGTGCAGTAATAGAGAAGTTTGGAAGAGAAGTGGGCTGGAGAGGGAGTAAAGAGTTCCATTTCAGAGATACTGAGTTTGAGATGTCCATTTTAAAACTGACAACAGGCAACTTGGTAGGAGAGTGTAGCAAGAGAGGGGAGGATTCTGGACAGAGTCCCGTATGTTGATGTTGATGTTGACAATGATCTAGTAAAGCAGAGTAGGAAAGAAGGGTCAGACAGGAGAAGCAAGAGAGAGCAGTGTAGCAAAAAAGCAAAGGGTCATCATTGAGAAGAGGCATTTGTATATGGCAATTAAGATATCACTGGTATTTTTTTAAAATGGCAGTTTCAATTAAAGATGAGATTGAAAGCCAGCCTGCAGAGATCTGAAACAGTTAGGGGAAAGAACTGAAGGCATGAAGCAGAGATGGCTTTTTAAACTACATATATTGTCTTCTACCCCTTTCCAATTGCTCAAGTCCTGATTTGTCTTAGATGTCACCTTGTAGAAATCTGCTTTAAGAGTTCTCTTTCTTGCTCGGAAACAGAGATGCCTTACAGTGTCCTTAACACATATTATGCTTCCCTTGCCTTCTTTTCTTCGCCTAGAACTCTCCTCACTCTTGGCTCTCCTGGATAGACCCCTTTGGCCCTTGTGACGTAACTTATCAGCGTATTAAGTTAAAAGGAGATTTTCTAAGAGGAATAGCAGGCCTTTTGAATACAACTAACATGTTGTTTGTACTGAATATTTTATGTTGTACACTTGAAAGCTTTCAACTGTAATGCTAGAAGGACCTCAGAGAAATATTAGCTCAAACCCCTAATTTGACACATGAGGAAACCAAATACCCAGTGCCACTACCCTGGTAGAGGCCCTCATCACCTCACACCCAGACTTGTACAGCAGTCTCCTGGTTCATTTTCCTCCCTTGACTCCCAATTACGTCTCTCCTTACTCCCATCTATCTTCCATTCCAATGTTAAACTGATACTGATCTTCTTAAAACACAGGTTTGACCATGCTACCCCTCCCCCACTTCCCAGCTAATCAATAAATTCCAGTGGTTCTCCATCACTTCCAGGATCAAATATACAACCCCCCACTGGCATTCAAAGCCTTTAATAATCTCACCCAGCCCCAATCCTCACTATCTTTCTAGTCTTCTTGCACTTTACTTAGGGCAATCTCTCATGTACTTTACAGATCCAGTAACATGGGTTTCCTTGCTGTTCCTTAACAAGACACTGTCTCTCTGGATTCCATATATTTCTAGTGGCTGTCCCCTACCCTTGAACCCTCTCCCTAATTCTTATCCATATCCTGGCTTCCTTTAAGTCCCTGTTGAAATTCCACCTTCTAAAGAAAGTCTTTCTCAACCCTTTTCCTTGTGATGATTACCTCCAATTTATCCTGTTATCTTGACTGAACACAGTTGTTTGCACGCTGTCTCCTCTATTTTACTATGAGCTCTTTGACTGCAGAGATTATTTTTTTTTGGCTTTTTTTATAGCCCTAGTCCTTAGCACAGTGCCTACCAGATTACCATGCCTAATAAATGTTTCCTAATTACTAGCTGAATGAGGATCATACAACTAGTTAGTGGGTAGAAGAGCCAGGATTCTTTTTCTTCTGACTCAGTTCAGCTTCTGTCTCCTACATCACCCCGGAAGCTCCTCCCTAGACAGAACAACAGAGGTGCTCTGATTCTAAACATAATCAATTATTTCATTCTTCATTTAAGTTTCTGTTCATTCGAAATAACTGGTTCAAGTACAAAAATGATCCTTACAATTCATTTATCAATGTCTTGTATATATCCAATTTCCTCAGTCTATATGATAAAAGATGCAACCGTCCACACCAACAAATGCATCACAGGATCCAAACCAAATAAAATAATCTGTATTTTTTATTTATATCATCAGCTAAAAAAGAATATCATATAAAGAATTCTTTGAAGCACCATGTAGATCTAAAATATTAGTTTTTCCATAGAAGCTATACATAAGAAGTACAAAGTTATTTAAAGCAAATTAAAAATAACATTCTCTGGTATTTTAAGGTGACAAGAAACATTTTAAAGTGTCAAGTGTATTTTCAACCATCCTTCAGTGAGACTTAAAAGTAGCAAACACCAAACATTTCAGATTGAGTAGGTTTTTGTTCTTTTGTTTTTAAAATAAATTCAGTTAAGTTTGGCTGCTATTTATGACTCAGGAGGAACACCGCTGCTTCTTCAAGGACTTGAAAATGTAATGTGGAAGAGAAATTTAGATTTGTTAGATCTGGCCCCTGAGGGCAGAATCAGGACTAATGGAAAGCTGCACAGAGGCAAACTATGCCAGAAAAACTTCCTAATAATTAAAGCTATTTTTTCTTTTTAAGAACTGGAAAGAACTTTCTTTATATTTATTTATTTAATTTTAGTTTTCAACATTCATTTCCACAAAATTTTGAGTTCCAAATTTTTTTCCCCATCTCTGCCCCCTTCCCCCTAAAACACCATGCATTCTGATTACCCCTTCTCCCAATCTGTCCTCCCTTCTATCACATCCCTCCATTCCCTTATCTCTAATTTCTCTCTTTTCCTGTATGGCAAGATAGATTTCCATACTCCATTACCTCTATTTCTTATTTCCCAGTTGTATGCAAAAACAATTCTCAACATTTGTTCCTAAAACTTTGAGTTCCAACTTTTCACCCTTCCTCCCTCCCCACTGATCACCACTGAGAAGGCAAACAATTCAATATAGGCTATATACGTGTAGTTTTGCAAACGACTTCCATAACAGTCATGTTGTGTAAGACTGACTATATTTCCCTCCATCCTATCCTGCCCCCCATTTATTCTATTCTCTCTTCTGACCTTGTCCCTCCACAAAAGTGTTTACTTCTAATTACTCCCTCCTCCCATTTGCCCTCCTTTCTATCATCCCCTTCTCTCCTACTTTCCTGTAGTGTAAGACAGATTTTCATACCAAATTGAGTGAGCATGTTATTCCTTCCTTAAGCCAAATGTGATGAGAGTAAGTTTCACTTACCTCCTTTTCTCCTCCATTGAAAAAGCTTTTTCTTGCCTCTTTTAATTAGCTATTCTTAATGGAATGAGCTGTATCAAGGGGTGACAGACTCCCCACCAACATAGATTTTCAAGCAGATGCCAGATAACTATTTGTCCAGTGTGATGTAGCAGGAATTACTTTCCAGTAGGACCACACGCAACACTGCCCAGCAACGGGTGAACAAGACCCAGCGGCCCTGGATTTGTTTTACAACAACACCCCACTCAGACTGTGAGCATCGTGATTCATCCACCTCTCCACTACTACCTATAGGGCTAGCAAACAACCGCTACCTGTTAATCTCCCTATACTACTTATCTATCTGAGAGCAAAGCATTCTGAACCCCTATACCATGTTTTCTCATACCCTGCTCCTTAACTCTACCCTCTCTATGTCCGACTCCAACCCTGCTTAGTCCTTTCATCGTACCCTTTAATATTCCCAGTCTATAATGAATAGAATTCTATCCTGTCTCCTACTCTAACTTCACTTTCTCAGACAATTACCTCAGTTACCTCTGCTCAGTCTCCACCCTGGAAGACTGCTGTGCTTTGGCTTCACTGGTCAGTTCACCCACAATGTCCATTTTAAGGAAAGTGCTCAGGCCAGCCAAGTTCAAACCATGACAGGCTCTACTCCTGACTCTATCGATTTCTTTCTCTACCATCTTTGTCCCATCCCCCCTTCCTTTCCACTTCCTGTTTATGTGTTAGCTTTCCTTCAGGGCAGGGACTGTTTTTATTTTTACTTATTACCAGCACTTGGCATAGCACCTGGAATACAGTGAGTAATAAATGCTTATTTATTTGACTTTCCGACTTTTCCCTCTTCCTAATCTAGATAAATTATCCAATTCACTTTAATTTTGTCTTCCTCAAACACTGAATCCCTCATTCCTTTGTCCTACCACTCATCCCTTAGAAAACCAACACCCCATAATCACTACCACCATTTACCTCTTCATGTTCTGGTCTTCCCCTTCCAGCTTGATGTTTTTGTTTTGTTTTGTTTTTAATTAAAGGGGCCAACCCTTAACTCACCTCTTAAAGAGGAGAGGCCTATTCTTTGAATGGGCATTACCTCACTTTAAGTAAATACCTGAAAAGGTCTTGGCCTAAAAGGGGAAGGGTCTCCCATTGCATCCTGGGCCATCTCCAGTAATCCTGATGAATACCTGGTAACTGGATCCAGACAGCTCAGGAGGAGAAGGTGAGGCTGAGGCTGGTGACCTCATATAGCCCTCCTTCATTCAAATCAAAGTCAACTGCAAGTCATGTCATCATTTCCCTGATGTCATGATCCACTTCGAAAACAAAGGCCAAACACAACAACTGAATGTATAAGGTGGAAGTCATAGAATTGTGGTGAATGGGTACCATATATTCAGATTATCTAACTTGTTTTGGACTGCCAGTGCAAAAAAGGCAATCTTTTTATTTTTTCCTAATTGATTTTCTAAACCCTTTTCTTCTCCTCTGCCTCCCACACTTCTCTTCAAACCTCTTGCTTTAAATGAGAAAACTGAGGCCAGTTGCTGAGTTCCCTCTGCTCCTTTTCTCTTTACTCAAAACTCTCTCACATCAAGCCATTCTCTCTTCTTTTTCCCTCGTCTCTGACACTGAAAAGGCTCTTCTCTTCTGCAAAGCCAACCACTTTACAAGAACCCTTCATTCCATCCCTTCCTGGATCTTCCCTAACAGCCTGCTCCATCAATTATCTGTTCCCACCCTTCATCTTCAACTTTTCCATTTATTTCTATTGACTCTTTTCTCATTTTCTTAACACATGCCAGTCTTCACCACACTTCAAATAAGCCCCCAAAACTTGGACGTTCACAGAAGAGCCAAGTCCAATTCTCTCCTGCTCCTATTCTTACCCTTCTTTATCTCTCTACTGCATGTAACATTACTGGCCACCCCTCTCCCTTCCTGGATATTCTCTTTTCTCTGGATTTTTTTGTGACATTACTATCCCCTGGTTCTGTGTGCATGACTACTCCACTCTGCTCTCATTTGCTGGCTTATCATCGAGATTAAACCCCTAACAGTGAGTGTCCTCTAAAGTGATACACCCTGGATCCTCTTTCTCCCACGCCTCATGTGATGGGTTTAATTTTCAACTCTAGGCAGGTAACTCACAGAGAATCTGTATTCAGCCCCAAGTTTCCCCCATATATCCAACGGCCTATTGGAGATATCGCACTCAAAATGGTTGTCATGGAGACTTCTCAAACTCAACACATTCAAAATAGAAAGCTCTTTATCCTTCCTCTAAAACTCTCCAGTTCTGTCAAAGGCACCATCATATTTCCTGTTTCCAAGGTACATAACCCAGACATCATCTTGTATCCCTCATCCCATATATCATCTTGTACCCCTCATCCCATATATCATCATGAGTTGCTAAATCTCGTTATTTCTACCTCTACAAGATCTCCTACATCTGACTCCTGTCTATTTACACAATTACCACCTCCGCACTTCTCATCTAAAAATTATAGCAAACTCTCTGCCTCAAGCCTCTTACCACAACTAACAAAGTGACTTGCCTTAAGTACAGGAACTTACATTCTTCAATATCTAGATCAAATGCCTTTCGTGATATTCCCGGTCAACTGCCACCCCCAAAATACTTTGTTTACACTTCTTTAATGTATTTATTTTACATTAAAATTATGTGTATATATGTCATATCATTTTACTCCATCACAAGCTCTACCTTATTTTCTCTTATTTAATCTCTGTATCTTTGCTGACATGTAGTAAAGTGCTTGGTATATTCAATTCAAATCACAAATAAAAATTAAGCACTATTACATTTTTGGTACTGTTCTAGCTGGCTTTTAAAGTACAAAGCAAAAAAGAAACAAAAAAACTAGTTCCTACCGTCAGGGAGCAACTAGAACCCAGGTCTTCTAATTAACAGTTGCACCAAAATACTTGAATGCTAATTTTCAAAGGGTACCTGGATTTGAATTCTGATTTGCCACTTACTACCTGGGTGACTTTGGCCAAGTTACTTGATCTCTATGGGAACCTACCCATTTTCTCATTTGACTACAATCAATCTGAATTAGTTTAATGTTAAGAACACATTTCAGATTTCTGTATCATTGGGATCAATCATCAGTATTTGTGGTACTGAATCACAGCAGCAATAAAAAAGGTATAAAAGAAATAGACAAGTCTGTATAGACTTTAGAGTATACTCTTAAAATTGTTTTCTAAATTCCCTGATATCAAAGGCTGTTTTTATAATTAGTTTTAAAGTATAGGAAGAAAAAAATATTTTTTAAAGGATTAAAAATTACTCAAAAGAATTTTTAAAGAGACATTTCTCATATCATGACACATATTTCCAAATCAATGGGAACCTTTCAAAAAAAGCATGTGTGATTCTGTCATCTGTTTAAGCATAAAATAACAGATTTTAATTAAAAATAAGCAGCCTTTGAAAGTAAATGAAAGAAAGTTGGTGGTGAAGGAAAGAAATAAAGGAATGAAACATGAAAACGTAATGTATAAGTTTCTAGAAGACTTCTGAAGAAAAGAATGAAAAATACATAAAGTAATATAATCATATAAGGTTTTTTTTAAGACAGTTCACCTGAGATTTTAAAACCAATCAACAAGATTTTAAGATTTCAACCATGACTTAAGTAGAAATCCGGAGTTCCATAATTTAAAAAATAACTATTCTATGATCTGACTTTTAAAAAACAAAGTCACAAGCCTAATCTGAGACTAATGCAGACATTAATACTGTATTTATAGCATTTCTTTATAATGCTTCAGTAAGTAAATCTAAGTTATTGGAAGCAGCAAACAAGAATAGTGCTAAATAAGGATATGAAGAGACTTAAAATCAGTGACTGCAGTAAAGAGGTTATAAGAAACTCCTACCAAAATGAAATGTATTTAATAAGGATTATTAATCAACAAAAAACAAAGTACATGTTCTCTTCCAATCATATGACTCTAAATTTGAATGTTAAGGCAACTAATACTTATCCCTACCTACATACATATTCCCCAAATGCCAGTTACACTGTTGTGATAAAAGCAATTACACAAGAAAAGTTTTGTTCACTTGTATTCAGTGGTATCCAATTCTTCTTATCCCCATTTTGGGTTTTCTTGGCAATGATACTAAAGGGGTTTGACATTTTCTTTTAGAGTTCATTTTACAGATAAATAAACAGGCAAATAGGGTTAAGTGACTTGCCCAGGGTCACACAGAAAATATGTGTCAGGCCAGATATGAATTCAGAAAGGTGAGTTTTCCTGACTCCAAGTCTGGTACTGTACCCACTGTGCTACTTAGCTGTTCCCAAGAAAAGTTTCAATCATATCTAAAACAAGAAACAATTACAAATGAATGTAGCAATACAGGCATTATAAATTTAGTAGTGGGTGGTAATAACTCAAAATTATAATAAAAGGACTGTTTATAAATTATTTTCAAGTTTCTATCTTCAAGAAGTCTTCAAACAATAGAGATGGTGACCCTTATAATAAATGCTTATTAGGTGGCGATTGCTAACATTTCATAAAGAGAGAAGTGACAAGAAAATTAGGTTAACTTCTGATGTAATTATTGCTAGATTAACTGACTCTATCCCTAAGACTTTTAACCAAAGTGATGAGAAAACTATATTACTGCTCATAATAAATGATGATGAGCAAAGGCTATTCAAAAAAATCAACCACTTTCATTATAGTAATAGCAAAGAGCTGCTGGGGGTTAGAACACATCTCTATATGACATCTTATAGTTTACCTGAAATTCTTCACATGGTCTTCTACACCGGAAAGACGAATTGAGTGCTGCAGTGCACTCAGATACGTCAGGGCTTGTGTGGAAGATCCCCAGTTCACATCTGCAGGAAGTCATAACATTGTCAATTGTTACTTATCTAACCAAGGGTTGCGGGGGGGGATGCTTTTCAAATTTTAATTGCTTTCTGTTTAAATCTTCTCACTAAAAATCTTACTTGGATGCCTCATTGTGGCGTGGGGGTAACCCTATTCTACTGAAGCTTAAATTATGCCCACAAAGTTTAAGCTCTCAAGTCCTACCACTATGGAAAGCATTCAAGTATATATCAAATGAAAGACTGTGTCTGTTGGTGGCCTACCATCCAAATTAAGTTTTCTGAGGTTCACAAACAGATGGCTGGCCACCAAAGACTGTATTTTTTGAGGGGGAAGGAAATGTGTGTCTCAGTAAATACATGAAGACTGTCTACCAAGGCATGGGGTACCAGTACCAAGGGAAAGAAGATTCACACCCATGAAACACAGACACACATGTTCATATGCGGGTACATATGTACATGTAGGTATAGGTATGTATATGTGTATGCACGCATGTATTTATGTTTGTGTGTATATGTACATACATATAGTTGTATGTGGTGAAGTCAACTCAGAAAAAGTATTTTCATTTAGATAAATGAAGACTATCTTATTGTTTTAAAGCTATAATGGTTTCATTGGCAATTTGGATTTCGAAGTACATTAAGGAGTGTTCTAGATGTTCATTCCTTTCTACTGTTTTGATAATGTGACTTTTAAGAGATTTCTGTGAAAATAATCATAGTTTGGTAATTTAAACTGTATAAGTGATGAACATTTTAAAGATTAACCACCAAAGAAAGCAGGCCTTAGAGAACTGCTTATAAATGCACATTTTATATTTTAGAGTCACTATCCTAATCTAGATCTCTATTTTATGTCTGGATTACTAGAACAGCCTCTCAGTTCTATTTCTAGTTCTGCCACTAGTGTCTCCTCCCTATCTATTCCTTTTTTCACATAATTGTCAAAAAAATCTGTCTAACAGGAATAGGGACTAGATCTGTGATTCCAAGGCAACTGGGTGAGGAAACTTCTCCCCCCTGCCCCAAGGCAGGCCAGCAGTTTCCAGCCAGTCTTAGAGACCTGCATATACTACTGAAAACTGCAAATACTACTGTCTTGCTCAGGGTCACAAAACCAGTGTGAATTAGAGTTTGGACTGGAATCTTGGCCAATTTTCTTGATATAGGACACTTGCCTCTGCTGCAATCAAATACATTTTAAAATTATTATTATTATTATTATTCTATTGGGCTAGATTTGAACTCAAGTTTTCTTCACTTCAGGACCACATTAGGATCATTAATTCATTAACACTCATTCTTCTTTTGAAGAATCTGGCGCTAGCTATGAGCAAACAGATTATCAGAAAGCTTCTGTCACTGAATCCCTTCAAACCTATCCTTTTTTACCCAACTCAGTCCCTCCATCCTACCCAGGTCAGCCTCTCCCTCTCCATAGATTTGGTTCTATATTTTTGTCCTCATAACATTCTTATTTGAAATGCCAATCTGCTGTTTCTTCACCAACGAATATCTATCACTGTTTTTGAGATCTGGCTCAAGCTTAACTTTTCCCAATCAGTAACTATATACTTTTCTAAGGATTTCTAAGTTGTATGCCTTTAGAATTTAATTATAAAGTTTAAACTACTTGATAATGTTTTTAATATGATCTTATAATTGCTTCTTAGTTATTGTTTGCGTATCCTCAACTACTCAGCTCAAAGAGACTGTGGCTTCCTTTAGAAACGCAACAACATCTAGTTTGGTAATGGGCACAAAACAGGAACTCAATAAATGCCTGTTCAACTGAATCAGCCAGCTGACTCATGTGCTATAGCTATATAGATTCTACTTCCAGCTTTAAGCCTTAGAAAGAAACTTCAATAGCTGATTTTGGTAAGATAAGTTAAAATATTATCAGATTACATTAAACTATCTTCTAGAAATAAGATTAGCTTAAATGTCATTTTGAGTAAATGGATAAAATGACAGCATCAATAATTGAATTTAAAATACCTTTCTTACCAAGATGATTATAAATGAAGTGTTCTTATTTGTATATTAAGCATAAACTTACCTTGAAATGCAAAGCAAAATACATTTAAATGATGATCCTAAGCACAAAATAACAATACTTATAACAATATTTTAGTCCGAAAGTATTTATCATATAACTCACTGACCTGGTTTTTTGTAGGTAACATAAATGTACAATCCAAGAACTATGACATATGTTAACAATGCAGCCCACCAATTAATGACAAACATCACTATGCAACAGAGAATTGCCCCAATAAGTGAAATCCACATGTTATAATACTTGAAAGCAGGACGCCAACCTATAAAAAAATAAAGGTAAGGTCATGTTATTGCACATTTACGTGAGCTCTCATTCTGTAATTCTTACTTTAAAAAAAACTACGTGTGCTCTTATAGCACTTTGCAATGACTCACCTGGCCCTCCCAAGTGAAAAAACCAAGGCATATTTGAAAGCGTATGTCCCATTCAACACCTATAATTCACCTCTTTTCTATTTAAAGGAGGGTCATATATCTCATCACTTGAGGTTGGGTAGGGGAAGAGGTAGTGGAAATAAGTATTTATATAGTATCTACTATGTGTCAGGTATTATGCTAATAAGCACTTTAAACAATTATCTCATTTGATCCTCACAACAAATCTGAGAAGTAGATGTTATTATTATCACTATTTTACAGTTAGGAAAACTAAGGCAAACAGAAGTTAAATAATTTGTTTAAACAGCAATAAGCTTCTGGGGCTAGATTTGAACTCAAGTTTTCTTCACTTCAGGACCAGAGCACTATCTACTGAGGCACCTCTGGAGTCAAGATTTAGAAATGTATTAGGTAACCAAGTAACCTAGAGCAAGAAGTATATTTACCTCCCTCATCTGGAAAAGTGTTAAAACAAAGAAGATTCAACAATTAAAAAAATACCTACTATTATAAAAAACATGAAATCATATCACTAGAGGTCTACCCTCTGCATGTCCAATACTGTGGTGCACATTATCGATTTTGTTACTTTGTTTTAAATGATGGAAATATCCACGGCAAACATATATGTAACCTAATCAACATACAAAATATATATTTCAAAGGAAAATATAAAAATGGACAATTCAAATAATTTCAACATCCATGCTAATAAAATGGCAGGCTATTTATATACAAAATCTTAAACTTGGAAATTTAATTTGGAAAAGATCACCAATTTACAATTCAACTAGCATCTGTTTTATAACAGCTATATATAGGTATATTTATATATGTATTATATATACATATTATTTATAGCTATTAGATTTTAAAGGTGACAAAGACATTAACAACACAGTATTTTAAACAATATTTTAAAAGTAAAAATTAAAATATATTTATTTTTAAAATATACCATTAAATTTTGATATAGTGGAAAGGACACTGGACTGGGAGACAGACACCTTGGATTCAAATTCTAAATATGCTACCTGTGTAATTCTGAGCAGGTCTTAAGTTCTCTACACCTGTTTCCTCATATGTAAATTGAGGGGGATTGATTTAGAAGATATTTAAGGTGGCTGCCAGCTCTAATTACTATGGTTCCTTTATTTAAAAAAATTACAAAGGCTTCTATTGCATACATTTTATACCCCTTCTGGTCCTTAACAGTCCTGCTAATTGCCTAGAACTGGTTTATATCATTCTCATGGTTATAGTCCAAAGTTCTGAATGTTATTTTTTTTTTTAGTTTATGCTTCATAGATAAATAAAAATTACATGGAGATACACACGAATATATACATAAATACATAAATATAGTTGGCAGATTAAGTTTCTTTTCTAAAACTGCCAAACAATACATTGATGACCAAGTTCTACACCACACATTTTAAAAGTTAAAATGAAAAATTACTACCTGGAGATTTAGCAAGTGAGGCATGGAACACTGAAAAATTAATCAGTGCATATGAGGCAAGGAAGAAGTTGGAGATTATTGGAGCAATAACATTCAATTCAGCTGCAAAGAACAACACATAAAGAGATAAATTATTTACATATTCAAATTACAGATTACTGTTATGTCAGAGACTCCATTACCCCTTTGTATTAATTGTGTTCTATTCTCAGAGGTTCTATGGTGGATAACAGGATAGGAATTAGCGTTTCCTAATAACTCAGAGTTCTGGAGATGAATTAAGGACTTTACATTTCCAGAATTAGGATATGAATTATTTTGGTGAATCCTATGACTACATGGGTTTTCAGTACTTCCTTCCTGACAGTCTCTTCTGGAAGCAAAGGGGATTTGGTTAAATTGAAACCAATTATAGTAAACAGAGACCCATGTTTAAATCCAGGGTCAGAAACAAAATAATTATGAGTCAAAATGTAAAACCCCAAACTCATATTTATAGCAAATTAAATAACTAACCAATTAAGATGAACCCAAGTGCAATTAGGAATGTCAGGATATAGCCACGAAGTGGTTCATTGTTCTTCCCATAACCTTTGGCGAACATCTGGAAGGCTGGGTAGATATTGTCTTTACACAATGCCTAATAAAGAAAGGCAAAACAAAATAAAAGATAGCTTGTGCCAAGGGCATTTCTCCAAATTAAAAAGGCTCACATTAATCTACTTGAATTACATATTTTTTCCTCTTACCTTATACTTTTAATTATGAAAGATCTCAAAGGTTTCCATAGACTATTTGGTTAGGAATAAACAATCCTTTATACTCAAAAGCAAAAAAAGAGTACTTAAAATTGTTCAAGGTGGTTAACTGATCTAGTCAAATGTTAAGAGGTTCTTTCAAAGAAAGAAAACTGTACACCTTACTGCAAGAGCTGCATATAGCTCCCATATCCTTTCTACCAGAAAGTCATTCATTATATTTACTTTATCATATATATACATAAAACCTCTAAAACTGACTAATTGCAGGTGGAAATATTTTATAATATCAATGTGTTAAAGGTCAAACTGATTAAATATGTTTAAGCAGCAGTTTTTAAAAAACTGGTCCTTAGTGTAAGAGCTAATTTTTACTCCACATACTTTTTCTAGGAAAAAAGTTAATAAAAATTGATTGTCACACACCAATCATTTATTTATAATTATTTATTATATATCATACATAATAATATATAGTACAATGTTATTTTTATTTAATTTATTATATCTAATAATACTTATATAATGATATATAATAATACATAGTAATACATATTATTTATAACTTATCTTTTTTTAAAAGATAGGTTATTAGGCTACTGAATAAATTCAATAGTTCCTTCCTTCAAGAATACTTTAAGCACATAATAAAGGTATGTTTTCCTCTAAAAGTTATATCCATATATGTAAGTGTATGTTCATGTATACACACATGTGTATATGTATATGCAAATATGTGTACACATATATACATACACATACACTTTATATATTAAAAACAAATGCAAACAAAAATCTTAAAATTAAGACTCTTAGGTAACTGAACTACAACATTTTCCTAAAAAATTAACTGGCACAATTTTAAGAAAAATTAATTTTCTTTTTATATTATATTTATTATTCTTAATGCTATTAGGAAAATAGCACTGGTTAAAAACACAGTCAAAAAATAGTCTTCATTAAACAATGAATAACTGCTGGGCTATCAATATGCTTTAAACAAGGCAATACTCTAAATCATGTAACTGGCTAGTTCATTGAAATAACATGTAAATTAGGAAAAGACCAATTTGCTTTCTTTCTGTTGTACAACCAGACTACTCCTAAGTCTTGTCAACTCTCTCATCACTGAAGAAAAAGAAGCAGTGAGCAAGGATGCATAGATCATTGCCAATACATCATTTTTCCCAAGACTCTATTTTCTACCAATATGGAAAAATAATTGAGAACATATGCCTTGACAGTGGACAGCATTGTAGGAAACATACTATGTATTATTATTAACAGTCCCTGCATCAGCACTCTTTCTATAAATTAGTTCAAATTAACTTCTTACAGCAATAACTTGAACAACCTGATTGTATATTTACCTGAAAGATTTTGGGAGCACTCACAAGAGATGCCAATGCAGAAGACAAAGTGGCAGAAAAGATACCTGCAGAAATCAGGGGTGCAAATCCTGACACCATACTCATTACCTAAAAGCAATAAAACAAGAGTAGATGAAGTAAAAACCATCACAAAAGCATTATGAAAAGTAAAATAGTAGTTTTCTCTGGATTATTTTGATAAAAGGGGCAGAATCAATGGCACTTGCTTTTTGGTTTCCTAATGCATCATCACATTATAAAATGGCAGTTAGGTGGCGCAGTGGATAGAGCATGGGACCTGGAATAAGGAAGACCCAAGATCAAACCCAATCTCAGCCATTTACTAGCTGGGGGTCCCTGGATGAGTCACTTCACTGGTCTCAGTTTCTTCATTTGTAAAATATGGCTAATAGCACCTATCTCCCAGGGCTGTTATGAAGTTAAAATTTAGTGATATTTGTAAACTGCTTTGTAAAACCTTAAAGCACTATGTAAATGCTTGTTATTATTGAATTCTTTGAAGATTTACCTTCTCAAATATATTTCACTTTGGGCAATATTTAAATTGTTTTGCATTTACTAAACATAGATATTAAGATGACAACTAATCCTGTAGATAATCAGGAAACTACTAACTTGAAGCTAGATGCTAGATGAATCACCCTGTGCATCATTTATTGCTCAAGACTAATATCTGGGTACATAAGAGTAAGATTTCATTTTTCACACACTTATTAACAAAATAAAAGAAATATGCAATCTTTTAAAAAATTTGACTGCAAAATTAGCTTACATCTTAATATACAGAGTATGAAAGAAATATAAGGAATATGTTGCTGAAAACTCTATTAAATATTCCAATGGAATAGCAGAGGACACGATGGTATCAACTTTCTTGAGGTAGTCAAAAAGTTAAATTATATTATCAGTAAAAAAGAAATGAAAATAAAGTCTGACACTGCCAACACCATAAAGTCTGACACTGCCAACACCATTTTGACAATGAAGAAAATGAAGCAAAGGGATTTTCTCAAAGACGAAAAACAGGTTCTGTCTCATGCAACTGCAAAAACCAAACAGAAATTTATACTATCTACATTGACCTTTTAGATAGCACTGTAGGTAGAGACAGAAAGGGCAAGTAGATGGAGTTAAATGGGAGACAGGCAGACAGACAGTACATAGTAACAAAAATCCAACTCCATTTAATTCGTCATATTCATGTTAAGTGTATATGAAGAGCACAGTGGAAGGCACTGGGGGAAACAAAATTCAAACAGTCTCCGCAAATTGGTAAGGAAATGTTCCATATATAAATAATTACTGTAAAATACAATATACAAGGTGGGCAACACAATGTATTATTTAAGATCTGAAGGAGAAAGCTCATTCTTTTCATAAGGACTAGAAGGATGGGGTACGTTTGTGAACTGCTACTGAGGGAGACTGATCTGGGCTCAATAAAAAGAAAAACTCCCTAATAACTGGAGCTATTCAGAAGTAGAATGAGCTGCGTCAGGAGAGATAATAGGTTCCCTTCCCTGAAGGTCTGCAAGCTAAAGTTGGTGGACTGTAGCAGGCAGATAGTGGTGGTACAGAGATGTAATGGTAATTTCAGATAAATGATGGGTAGGGGGAAGAGTTGAAGATCTTCCCTGGCCATTAATACCACCCCACTTCCCCATTTCACAGACTAACCTATACTCTAGGCTTAGAGCCTTTGAGCTAGACTAGTAAGTCTTAAAGTGCATTCCTGGAGGTTCCCTGTGGACCTTTTCAGGATGTCCATAAGGTCAAAACTATTTTCATAATAATACTAACATATTTTAGATGTGAATATGGTAAATATTGACAGACAAAACCCATATAAACAAAAGCTAATTGTGCTCAATTTTTTTTTCTCTTTCATATAAATTTATTTTCAGTTATCAACATTCACTTCCAAAAAATTTTGCATTTCAAATTTTCTCCCCATCTACCCCCTAACTCCATCCCAGGACATCTATTCTGATTACCCTTTCCTCCAATCTGCCCTCCCTTCTATCACTCCCCGCCCCCCCATCCCCTTCTCTTCTGTTTTCCTATAGGGGAAGATAGATTTCTATATCTTGTTGCTTATATATCTTATTTCCTTGTTGCATGTGAAAACAATCTCTAGAATGTCCTCAATTTTAAAGGGGTCCTGAGACTGAAAAGTTTGAGAACCACAGATTAAGACCAACATCCTACTTTTACAGATAAGGAGATTTGCACAAAGTCACAGCTGGATGGACAACGACTGGGTAAATAAGAAGGCAGAAGCAGGATGTCAGTCCAGGTCTTCTGATTCTTAATACTGTTCTCTTTCCACTATGACAATTGTCTCAACACTGTGCTTCTCAGTTCATGCATGAATACATACTGGACTTGATGAAGACAACAAACTTTTGTATTTAAAGCAACATCACAAGAATCTGCATTTTCAGACATTGGGCAGAAACCAACATTTGTGCTTTTCAAACACAATATCAATGTCAGAATAGCTCTGAATCACTAACTCTGCATGAATACTTTCTTTGATTCTAGAAATTTTACCTCATCTTGTGACTAGAAAAACAAATGATTATGTAATATTTTAATATTTATATCACTCAAAGAAGCAACAATTATTCTTATATTGCTTGAAATTTTATAACGAACAAAAAAAAATTCAGTTTTTTGCTAGTTATACAATGGAAGAATGACATGAAAGCAAAATTACAGCTGCACTATTTGATCTCTATTAAAAACATAACTTTATAAACACAGTTCTGTAAAACATAATTTAAACATATTAAATTACTTGGGATTTATATTTGACACAGGCATAGCCCAGTGGAATATGATTTAAGTTAATTACCCATCCTTATTTTTAGTCATTAATGTCCTCTCCAACAAAACTTTTACCAAAACTTCTAACAAGTAGTAAATACAACTCATGATCTTTTGGAGGCGATAATGAACACCGAGGAACAGAGCTGGACTAGCACAGAAGGAGTAGCAATATAAATTAAGTTTGCAAAGACAGGTTGAAGAAAGGCTTTGAAGGTTTTTAAAAAGCACAGTGAAAAGATGACTAGACTTTGAGTCAAGAAGAGCTGGGCTCAAATCCTACTTTTGCTCTACAATGGCTATTTGACCAAATCTAAGTCCCTTAACTCTCAGTTCCCCCAGCAACTCTGCAATGCTCTAAATTATAGACCAGTTCTAGAGCTACACTGAAGAGGTAATTTCAAATTTTAGGTCCAGACCCTCCAAAACAATACAACTTTATTTGGGCACATCTGATTACTGATTATCAAAGTACATTCTGAAGTACCACTAATAATGGTAAATGAGACAATCAGAACGAGGCAGTTACCTCACATTATCTATAGGAGAAAAAGTAGTTTGAGTAGTGATTAAGAAAAAAAACTCAAGGAAAAGTAGTTTACATAGTGAGTTTTCCAACCAAGTGAAACATTCCCTTTATATCCAAAATTAAAATTATTTGGGGCAGAGCCAAGATGGCAGAGTAGAAAGACATACACTAGCTCTTCCCCCACAATCCATAAAATAGCTGTAAAGAAGGACTTTCAACAAATTCTAGAGCAGCAGAAGCCACAGAACAACAGAGTGGAGGAGATTTCTTGCCCAGAGTGACCTGAAAGACCAATGGGAAAGGTCTGTCCCACCATAGGCAGAGCAGGGCCCAGCCCAGCTTTGGCCACTTGGCACCGAGAGGAACAGATCCAAGAAGGCTTCAGGGACAGAATCTCCAGAAGCAGCACAGATCCCTCAACCTACAGACACCAAAGGTCAGTGAGAGAGTTTTTTCAGCTGGCTGAGAATGGAGCAGGGTGTCTCCATAACTCAGGCCCCCTCACGTGGCAGCAGTGGACACAGTTGCAGACGGGGGCTCCCAAGGCAGGCAGCAGCACCATCCATAGTTGAAGGCCTCACCATAAAGCCCCTGAGGAAAATGAGCCCCGTGTGGCTTCCCTGCCATCACCTGAGCAGCTGATCTTAATATCACATTGAATAGCAGCCCTGCTCCACCTAAAGCCCCTGGGGGATTGGAGCAGCTCATCTGAATCTCAGCCCCCAGTGCTGGCTTGGCAGAACTGAAGACAAAGTGGTTATGGAGAGGAAACTCAGAAGTCAAGTAACTGGCTGGGAAAATGCCCAAAAAAAGGAAAAAAAAATAAGACCATAGAAGGTTACTTTCTTGGTGAACAGGTGAGTCTCCTCCTATCCTTTCAGAAGGGGAAGAACAAGGCATACTGTCACAGGAAGTCAAGGCCCCTGCCTCCAGGGCCTCCAAAGGGAACTTAAACTGGGCTCAGGCAATAGAAGAGCTTGAAAAGCAAGTCAGCAGCTTACTAAAGGAGAACCAAAAAAAATGCTGGGAAAAAAACACCTTTAAAAAGAGGCTAACTCAATTAGAAATAGAGGTCTAAAAAGCCAAGGAGGAGGAGGAGGTTTTAAAAAGCAGAATTAGCCAAATGGAGAGGGTTCAAAAGCTCACTGAACAAAATGGTTCTCTGAAAGAGAGAACTGAGTTTAGGGAAATGAATGACTATGAGATAAATCAGACAGTTAAAAAACAAAACCAAAAGTTTGAAAAGATAGAAGACAATGTAAAAAATCTCATTAGAAAAACAACTGACCTGGAAAATAGATCCAGAAGAAACAATTTAAAAATTATGGGACTACCTGAAAGCCATGATCAAAAATAGAGCCTAGACATTATTTTCCATGAAATTATCAAGGAAAACTGTCCTGACATTCTAGAACCAGAGGGCAAAATAAATATTGAAAGAATCCACTGATCACCTCCTGAAAGAGACCCGAAAAGAGAACTCCTAGGAATACTGTGGCCAAATTTCAGAGTTCCCAGATCAAGGAGAAAATACTGCAAGCAGCTAGAAAGAAACAATTTGAATATTGTGGAAATACAATCAGGATAACACAGTCAAAGGACCTGGGATTAAAACCAAGAATCACCTACCCAGCAAAACTGAGTATACTACTTCAAGGGAATAAATGGTCATTCAGTGCTATAGAGGACTTTCAAGTATTCATACTGATGAAAAGACCAGAACTGTATAGAAAATTTGACTTTCAAACACAAGAATCCAGAGAAGCAAGAAAAAGTAAATAAGAGAAATCATAAAACTCTTTCTAAAGCTGAACTGTTTACATTCCTACATGGAAAGAAAATATTTATAACTCTTGAATCTTTTCTCAGTATTTGGGTAGGTGGAGGGATTGCACATACACGTACACACACACACACACACACACAGAGCACAGGTTGTGTTGAATCAGAAGAAATGATACCCACACAAAAAAAATAAAATAAAAATTAAGGGGTGAGGGTAATGATAGAAGGGAGGGCAAATGCGAGAAGGGAGTAACTAGAAACAAGCACTTTTGGGAAGAGACAAGGTCAAATGAGAGAATAAAAAAATAAAAAAAATGAGGAGGGATAGAGTAGGATAGATGGCAATATAGTTAGTATTATGCAACATGATTATTATGGAAGTCTTTTGCAAAATGATAATATTTAGTCTGTATTGAACTGCTTGCCTTCTCAGTGGGGATGTGTAGGAAGGGAGGGAGGGAGAGAAGGTGGAATTCAAAAGTATTAGAAACAAATGTTGAGAATTTTTATTGCATATAACTGGGAAATAAGAAACACAGGGAATGGGGTATAGAAATTTATCTTGCCCTTCAAGAAAAGAGAGAAGATGGGTAGAAGGGAAGGGTACAGTGTGATAAAAGGGAGGGTATTTTGAGGGAAAGGGTAATCAGAATGCAAGGTATTAGGAAGCTGGGAGAGGAGAGTGATGGGGAAGAAAAACTGGACATGTTACAAAGTGATGTAAAAACAGTTAGTATTAAAACAACTGAGTGAATTAATAACTGAGAATATATCAAAGACATCTTTAGTTTGGGGAAAAGAATTTTAGTCTAAATTTCCTAGAGGCAGGTAACCTCAGGTGAAATTTGGCATTGATGGAAAAGTTAAGGTTTTAATGGTAAATTTGATTTTATGACTGCTATTTAATCAGGAACCAGAACATGTATAGAAAGGCATGTAAGCCACTTAAGACTTGCCTCAAAAGATGTTCCTTAGCCAAAGTGAAATTATAGTGATATTTGAAACTTGGTTATTGGAACCTGCTATTTTAAGATGCTATGGGACTATTATGTGACTGTTCTTCTGAGTCTAACTCCAGGTATGGATAGCAACAAAGGAAGTCTGAGCCTCCAATCCATGATGCCAGTAAGCCTGTGAGATGCTGGTATGAACTGAAAAAGGTGATCTCATGGGAAGGGTGGGAGAATGGCTATTCAGCCTGAGGGGTGAGGTAGGATTCTCCTGACTCAATTTCCCCACTGACACCTGGCAGACGCTAAGCCTCACTGAATGCAAGTTGACAATCTACTCCTACCTGGAACTGACATGAAGTTGGGGAGATACTGGTTCCCTGCAATGTCCCTTACTAGTGGCAATTTCCTGTCAAAGGGCTTGTAAGCTCAATACCAGATCTATTAAATTACAGAGTGTTGGCAAGGGAACATCCAAGGTTAAGTCTAAAATTAAGCTATTAGGCTTAGGACTTTAGACCAACAACAATAAGTTAGGGTCCTTTAATTCTTAGCAATACTGTGGAGACAATTAGGTCAAGGGCTTGTGAAGTTAGCATACATAAATATTATTTGTCTCAGTTGGTTAATGTTTAAAAAAAAATTCTTTTGTGGCCTATATTGTAAATGCTTTAAAAAGAAGTATCACTTGATCAAAAGTTGTAATTGTTTTATGTGATATGAACTGTTAAAAATGAAAAATAAAAAAAAATTATTTTAACTGTGTTTTACATTAGTCTCACGAAAACCTATGGCATGCTTCCCCCTACCTTCTTAGAGTATGCTAAATAGAATCTACTATTTTCTTGAAGACTCAATCACTTACTCCCCTGGGCCATAATACCAGAATCTCCCCGCCAACCCCAAGGGAAAAAGAGGTGTTTAGGGTTGTTAGCATATCAATGTTCCAGACTGCTGAGATTTTATAATTAAACATCTGCTATGGCCACATCTTTTCTATGCTCTACACCTCTTCTAATCTACTTATTTGTAGTCAACTACTTCCTTAGGTTGGTCATGGGTATTTAAGGTAGGCACTTTGCCATTCAGAGTACCTTCTCTCCACTTCATCCAAGTCCAATCAATAAGCATTCATGAAGAGCCTAGTACATGGCAGGTACTAGGATGAGGATAAAAAGATAAAAGCTGAAGGAAGTAACATGTATATATATACACAAGTGTGTGTGTGTGTGTGTATGTGTGTATGTACGCACACACATATAACAATACAAGGCAGAGGCAGTTGGATGGCTCAGTGGAGTACAGTGCTGGGCCTGGAGGCAGGAAGACTTGAATTCATATCCAGCCTCAGACACATTAGCTCTGTGACACTGGGGCAGGTCACTTAATCCTGTTTACCTCTATTTGTTATCTGTAAAATGAGCTGGAGAAGAAAATGGCAAACCACTCTAGTATTTTTGCCAAGAAAACCCCAAATAGGGTTATGAGGAACTGGACATGACTGAAATGACTGAGCACTAACAACTAACACAAGGTATTTTAGGAGAAAGAGGATTAGCAGTTCAGAGACTTCTGGAAGTTTCATGCAGAAAGTGGAGAAAGAGCTGTCTTGAAAGAAATAAAAGGTACTATGAGGTGGAACAGGGTAGGAAGTACATTACGGGTACTGGGGACATGTGTGAAAAACAGGAGGAAGGCTAGTTTGGCTGGAAGGATATTATACTGGGGCCAAGTGGTGAAGGGATTTAAAGGTCAAACAGAAGTTTCTCTGTGATTCCAGGAGCAACAATCACTGGATTTTACTGAGTAGAGGAGAAGTATCATCAGACCTGAGGTTAAGAAAAATCACTTTGGTAACTGGGTGGAGGACAAACAGGAGTGGGGAGACACTCCAGGTAGGGAGGTAAATTAGAAGGGACTACAAAAGCCCAGGAAAAAGGTAGTTCAGGAACTAGGATGGTATGACTGTGTGAGCTGAGTGAAGGGGACTTACATGAGAAGTTGTACCTGGTTTTGTTAAACATTGCTAAGACTGTTGAACTGTTATGGAAATATGAAGACCACACTTACCTGGAAGTTATTCATCAAGCCATATTTACAAGTTGTGGTTTCACATGATGAAAAATCGAAATTTAGTTTGCAGGCTGCAGAAGAGCAGTTTGTTAGCTCCATAGTGATAGTGTCATTGATATTCCCAGTAGCATCCCGTACAACACAAGATCCTGAAGCACAAATAACAGTTTGTAGAAGAAACAGGTAATTTATTCAGTCTGGGAGAGACAACATACACATTTTTAAGTATAAGGTTATTGGGGGGCAGAGGTGCAGTTAAGGGGATACTAGCAGTAGCAATACAATCAGGAAAAGTAGGAGGTAGGAGAAGCTGAACTTCGAAGGAAACTAGTTTTCAGAATTTGATTAATTTAAAACTTTAAATCATTCAGTAAAAATACAGTTTGAAATTGAACATTATTATCTATAACTATAAATAACCTTTTAAATTAAAAGAATCTGAAAAATCCTAGTAGAATAGCTGCAGTTATTAGAAAACCAGTGATTAGCACATTATCTTGCACACTACTTGGAGCTCAAATTGCTTGTTGATTAATCAATATGCACGTCATGAATATAATCTACATTGTAAAATATAAGAAGTTCTAAAATAAGTAATAAATTTAAAAATAAAAGTTTTTTACCTACAGATACTGCTATTCCTATGTAAACCAGAGTAGTAATTAAAATGGCTAACAGTGTTCCTTTGGGTATAGCTGACTGAGGATCCTGAAAGAAACCAGATAAAATTATTAACAATAAAGGGAAAAAGATTTTTTATGTAACTGATACCCTAATTTGTGACTTACCGCAAGATCACCTGAGATATTTGCCCCTGCTAGAATACCAGTTGCAGCAGGGAAAAAGATAGCAAATACAGAAAAGAAAGTCTCCTCGTCTCGAAAATCTGGTCCAAAATTTTCTGCAAATATTTCGCCTGTCAATGAACAAAGATTTTTCAGTTTGCACTGAGGAACAATCTTGAAAAAGTCATATTAAGTTCATGATAAACATGGGCTATGAACTCAGGACAAATATGGTGCATGCTGTATGATATTAATGACTCCTTAACGACAAATCCTTAATGATTAATTGGTTCCTTAATGACAAAACTGGATCATCCCAATAAAATAAATACAAATAGGACATTTTTTTGCGGGGGAGGGGTGGCAGAACAAGAAGTGATGAGTTTAGTACCCAAATGATGGACAGGTTTGGAGACTGCCCGACTTTGCATTGTGCCTCATTTTTAAAAGCTGCATGCACATTTTACCTAGTATTTGTCAATGGAGTTAGTATATAATAAGCAAAAATATATAATGTAGATTGTTTATACACATGAAGAAAACCTTCACTCTCAGGTAAGGCAGAAAAAAAAAGATATGTTATTTTACAAAAAGGTGGCTCTCAAGATGAAAACCAATGACCTATCAGTACGCTATATTCACCTGACTTGCTCTGGGTTCTCTGGATCATACAGGTTTAATTATCTATGAAATTCTTCCTCCTTCTGTCTTTCCTTGCTTCCTTCTAAATACAACTTAATATTTGATTTTTTTTTTTAAAGATTATGACCTCAAATCTAAGAGTCAGAATCTGAAAGCAATATTTCAGAGGGAAAGGGCCTGGAGCTATTTCAGCCCAACTAAACACTTTCCAAACAAAAAGTGAAACTACATTTAACAGTGTAGTATTACAAACAGTACAGGTCCTTGGAAATCAGGTCCTTCTTTCCAACAAATAAGTGAGGAAGGAAGCATTCTTTATCAACATCTATAACTTGCAAAGTAAAAGTCAGAAATCTTTTTGAAAAGAATGCTGCCCTAATTTTGTATTATTTCGTGTGGGTATGCCTATAGGCAAGATTACCATGGACAAGTCAAGAAATGGCTTGAATTAACAAAATGTTCTTCTGCAGCTTTCATGGGCTCATATATTAATAGCTGGAAGGGCCCTTAGAGTCCACTGAGTTCAACCCCTCCTTTTATAGATAAGGAAACTGAAGCACAGAAAAATTAAGTGACTAGATAGAGTTATACAGTCACATAGTTTAAAGTAGTATTTGAACCAGGTTTGCCTGACTCTAAATCCACATTACTCTCACATTGCTCTCACCTCACTGTCTTCATTTATGGTTTTTTTACTTTTAACTGAAGGACAACCCTCCTCATTGTCTCTTGTCAGACCTCTGGGGCTAATGGAAGTGGTCTTATTTTTTATTTCATATATTTTGCACTTAATTGTTAACATAAGAAATAGAAAGAATTTAGCCACACCTCTGTAATCAGATTATTGTAGGGGAAGATGCAATTAGAAATTCTGACATTTGGGAGGGGATTAGAACAAAATAGGAAATCTGAGAATACTACAAGAGAATAAACTGAATGAAAACTGAAGTTACTTATAGAAAGGAGTTTTACTTTATTTGAAAGCTCAATCTTTTTTTACTTGCTTTCATAATGATTCAAAATATGTAGAAATGCAAGCCAAAAAAAAATTAAGAACAAATTATGTTATAACCAGTTCAATATGTAAGTGAAAATTCTATGAACCTTTCTTCTCTTTCAAAAGCAAGAGAGGTAGGAAATGAAATTTTGAAGAGTTGCTAGACATATTCTAAGTTCTATCACTTTTTGATGATAAAAATGAGTAATGCTAAAAAGAAAGATAACTAAGTCCTATTATACTACATAAAGAGATTCAAAATGAATGAAATCAATTAATTAATATAAAACAAAATTACCCATTTCATTAGCATGTTGTCCAAATTTTTTAAAAATACTAGTAATTTTATCTTATACTAAAATTTTGATACTTTAACTTGTGGGTTTTTTTTTAACTTACTTTTATAACTAAAAAAACCTTTAGGCTTCTTGCTTTCCAGTGGAATAAATGTTCCTATGACAAAATCAAGGATAGCTAGTAGTAGTATCACCAAAAGAACGATCTGCGCCTGCAATTTCAAATATTGTCATTAAAAATAGAATCAATGATCTAAATTTTTAATACACAGCTGATTAAAAAGTACCCAGAATTTTCTAAAATTAATTTCTGCCTCAACATCATTCATACAATATAATAGATAAGTGTAAGTAAGTCAAAGGATCACACAAAAGTATCAAATAAATTTCTAGTAAGAAAATTGATTTCTATCCTACATGTTTAATATCTTATTAGTAGAAAACAAATTTGCTAATCCTAAGCACAGCCCATTTGCTAAATAACTTTAACGCATGATTTCCCACTTTCAGGATGCATGTTTCCCTCAAGTAAAAAAGGGCTGCAAGTTCAAACAATTCTGATAGAGACTCCTTCAATATTCATTCTTGATCCTTTGCCACACATTCCCTCCATCTTCTATGCATAATCCTTCTGGCAAGGTGGGGCTATGGGCACAAATGGTACACTATTTACAAAAGAAATAGGAAAGAAACATGTGAGTAGTATGAAAGGTACTGGTGCCACAAAAAAAAGATGAAATAGAAAGACAGGGAGGGAAGGAAAAGGGGGTATTAAATAGGTAAGCCTCAAGAGAAAGCATTAGTATGAAGACTTTCAAAGAGAGAGAAATCTATTTAAGACTTTCTTTCTTTCTTGTTCATTTCCACATTGATTTGAGGGGATCTCATCAAAACATAAAGCAATCTGTGGGGACAGGAATCATTTACTGCTTCTAGTAAAGTGTGAAAAGAAGAATCAATGTTTACTGTTGAACAATTCAATTTATATATTATCTTTCAATTTCATTAGACATTTCCAAGTACATAAAAATAAAACTAGCCTTTACTTTGTGGTTTTTTGTTTTTTGGAGGGGGAAAGGCAAAACAGTTGGGATTAAGTGACTTGCCCAAGGTCAGATAGGTAGTGTGTGAATTGTTTGAGGCTGGATTTGAACTCATGTCCCCATAACGCCAGGGCTAATGCTCTACTCACTGTGCCATCTAGCTGCCCCACTTAGTTTCTTTAAGTTGACTTCTGACCTCGCCACAATTTGCCTACTAGTTTCTCCATTCCCCCAACAATGAAACAAAGATGGGAATGGTCTTTGATTTCAAAGATTCTAGAAGTGGTAGACAATAAATATGACTTGCTTTTCTAGCCTAGATAAGGAGAGTGAATAGTCAGTGTTTCTCCTCTATTATTTAAAATAACAATGTATACATTCATAAGAAATGTTATTTATCCATTGTCACTGAGCTGAATATTTCTACCCAAAGCAATTCAGAAGGAAAAAAAAGCATGCAATTATTACTATATTTATTTGGAACATATACTAATAACTTATGAAAGAATTACACATTTCTTTATTGTTGGTGAAAACTATTATTATTATATGTGTAATTTAATTTTTCCATTGAAAACATGGATTCTACAAAGTATAATTTAGGTTGGGAGAGGGGAGAAAGAAGAGATCTGGAGAAAAGAATACCTGGGAAAGTAGATTGGATTGGTTAACTGTGATAAGAAGCAAGAATTTAGTGGGAGGCTTAATCAGAAGGAAGAGTTTTTGTAGCAATCAATCAGGAATTCTCCCCCTCCAAACCCTCTTAAAAACCAAAGCACTTTGACAATGCCATCAAAACACAAAGCAAGCAGGACTATAGATTCTGTGAAAAGCTAGACTTAGATACCAGAATAAGAGTGTGAAGCAGGTATGCCTCACCAAAAATTAAGAATACTAAAAGCTAGATAATAAATGTGACTGATTAAATAAATCCAAACGGAAAAAAAGTCTGGCCTCTTTAAGTCCAATGCTAGATAACCTGAGATTTACAAAGGGAATCTTTGCAACTCAAATAGGGAAGACACTTCCTTATTCAGGAGGCCAATTTGGATTTCATGATGGCTTACAGCCATTAAAGTTTCAAAGAAATAACTATAAGGTTCTTGACAGATAACAATGGAAGGGATATTTAGGGGTCCAGATGAGAAATGCTTTCCACAGGATAGGAGGTAAGATCCAGAACTAGATTGCAGAAAGGCCAAGAAAGCTACAAGCCTTGCCACATGTAACCTATCTCAAGATAAGAGCTTCAATAAGTATTCAGCTTAGACAGAGTAAGGGCTGACCGACTCTAGGTGAGAACTACAAGAAAATAACAGGTTACCCAGTAGTGAGAACCAAAGTTCTTACCGCCTCTACATTTATATGTAACAGTGAAGTTTTAATTGCATTTTGTAAAATTAAATCTACATGAGTTGTTTACTGGTTGGTTATATGATACAAGAAATATCTTCTAGTCTAGACCTGGGGTTTCAGTGATTTAGGGAACAAAAGGAGAGTAATGTCCCTCTACAAATGAAGACCAACAACTCTTCGGCAACTTACAATTTTAGGAAATAGCCTGGGGAACTGAGAGCCTGACCACACTGCCAACATTATGTAAGACAGGCTTGAAATCCAGGTCTACCTGCATCTGAGGGAAATCTCTGTTTCTTGTTAGGGTTCTGTGCTTATTAAAGAAGCAGCTGCAGAATAAAAGGGAATAGAGAAAACCAAAATCCATCCCATGGGATAAATGGCTAAGGGAAACCACAAACGAGAGAAAAGATTATGTCAGAAGTTAACAATGGTTACAGGACTGGGAAGGTACCTTCAGGGAGTGATAATAACACTGTGGCACTGCTCAAGTGGCCTGAGATCCTTCTCACACTTTGTACTCTTACAAATAAAAAAACAACCATATACAATAATCTATGTGCCTTTAAAACATTCCTGGCAACTCATTAGAAGAAAAGTTACAAAAATAACAGATTCATTCACATCAACAATTTGTATCAACATTTTGCATATTTATTTTTTGTATTTTCACATATATTTGCTTACTTTTGCTTCCCATTCCATTCCAGCTACTGAGATACCCAAAAGTAATACCACTGTAATGGCTCCAATAATTCTGATATCATTGATTTCATCCACCATAAGGATAGAATGCTCCTATAAAAAGATTATATATTCATGGTAGTATTTAATATTAACACGAAAGACTGTGTTAGAACAGAGATTAAGTTATTCAAAGTTCGATGCAAAACCATATCAAGAATTTAACACAAAAGATAATCATTAAGCAAAATATGATTGATGAATTGTCTAATGCTGTACTAATTTAGCATAAGAAAAATCAAACTCTACTTTTAACAAAGCTCTAAGTTTTTCTATGATTTTAATGACTTCAAGTCATTTTTTATTTTTTATATCCAGAAATCAAACCATAGTAATCTCATTTAAATCAGAATGGCTGGGGAACTGAATGGAGTCATTAAATGTGTGTATATGTACGTATATATGTTTGCGTAGATATGTACACGTATATATATATATACACACACACGTATATATGTATACATATATACGTGTGTGTGTAAGTGATGCATATATGTACGTGTGTATATGTGTGTGTGTAGGCACACATATATACACATATATGCACCCCACTTAGGTCCCCAAAATCATACCACTTGAAATTACCACTTTTCAAATAATGAAATAAAACACCCAACACTAAAACTATGGTGAACATGATTTGAACTTTCTTTGATGGCTTTATGTGTTGAACATGAATTTATCTTGAATACTAGTTAATTTCTCAAATTTGAAAAATAAACTCCTGATATTCATTCACTTGTCACTACTCAACTTTCATATAAGCTGAATGGTGAGTTGTAAAAATGAATAATTTCAAAAGATTTAAGAACTCTAATCAATTCAATGAATAACTATGATTTGAGAAGATAAGTAATAAAGAATGCTACTTAACTCCTGACAGAGAAATAATGAAATAAACATGCAGAAGGAGACACAGTTTTGGACACGGCCAAAACGACAGTATGTTTTGTATGACTACACATATGCTGTGAAAGATTTATTTTGTTCCCCTGAGGGTAGGGTGTAGAGTGGAATGGGAGGAACACAAAATAAATGCTTGTTTTTTGAAAAAAATAAATTAATTTAAAAAGTTGATCGCTGAAAACATGGTTATTATAACTTTCTAGTTGGACTGCAGATGAACAGGAAGTTATTATAAATACTAATTGAAAAATGAGTATATTCATAAACAGATTAATGGCTAGCATAAGGAAATATTAATAGGCTAGTGTTTTATCTATAATAGGGCAGGGATTAGCAATATTTTCATCCTTTGTAAAGTTAAAAATGTACTTTTTTTGACACAAGAAGTAAATAATTTGTTAAATAAAGAAAATTAAGTATTAAAATTTAAAAGCAACGTTATGCTATCATTTAAAATAATTAGACATTCTTTGGGATAACAAAAACTGGTATTAATATAAAATGACAAAAACTTTAAATATAACAAGCAATAAACTAATTTAAGATTATAGTTACAACAGGCAATTGGAAAAGTTATCCAGCTTCATCACCATCACAATTAACATCTCTACAATGCTTTAAGATTTATGAAGCTCTTTCCATATTTTTCTTCTTTGATCCCCACAACCCAGTGAGGTAGGTGCTATTATTATCCCCATTCTATACAAGCAAACAGAAAGAGGTTAAGTGACTTGACTGGGATGTTACAGCTACTAAACGTCTGAAGTAGGATTCCACCTTACATCTTACTTAACTGACTCCAATGGACTCCATTCATTAAGCTACCTAGTTGCCTTCTGCTTGGAAGTTCAGGCTTTAAATTTTTTAAATTTTAGACGGTGGACATTAGGTCTACTACTCTATTTAACATATGTTATTTGATATAAGTAAGAACAAAATCACAACCAAAGAAGCAAATTGGAACCAAATTACCTTAAGCAACTCTACAACTGTTTCTGCAAACCCAACCACATACATAGCCACTGCAACAGCATTAGCAAAAGCAAAGATAAGTCCTATTGCACCGCCAAATTCTGGTCCTAGACTTCGAGATATTAAATAGTATGCTCCTCCTAAAGAGAGAGAAAAAAATAGTCAAATTAGAATAAATCAAAGCAAGTTTATTTACATAGCATTTTATGGTTTCCAAAAAACTTTACATTTCAACAGAATGCACGTTGTACAAATTAGTAGCAATTTTAATAAGTGGTTGTCGAATTAAATGCTTGCTAAAATATATCCCTTGATTTTCACCACACTATGTAGTAGGTATTACAGGTGTTATCATAATCCCCATTTTAAATACAGGCCTCAGAAGTGATGATCATACGACCAACAAGTGGCACAGATTTGAGGTCTTTATCCTTTGGGGAAACATTTATTCAGAGAAAGACAACATGTAATTTATTTGATAATAAATTTTAAGTCATTAACAATTTTCACAGCCAAGAATTTTTCTGCACAATCAATATAAAACTGTCCTGTTGAAATTAATTTCCTATTTTCTCTTATACCATCCTTGGTAAAAAGAGAAAGGAACCAATTAAAATTCTTTATATTATATCCCTTCATTAAACCTGTAGACAAAGTAATCTTTAGCCTATTCATCAATACTTTTAAAATCTTACTCAAGTCTTTGATAACTATAAGATGTTTGTAATTCAACTTCTTGAATGTTGTCTCCTGTTCAATTACAATTTATGAAGCATTTTTAAGTTATTTGACAACAAAAGAAATGCAAAAACAAACCAAATCCAACAATCCAAATACCAATTTTTTAAGGTAGCACCTTATATGAGAAGTGTTATTTGGCTGTTTTATTTTATAAACACCTTCAAAATGACAAAATGGCTTCTGTTGTTTTTTTTCCTACTCATTCATTATTAGTTTCTATTTTTATTTCTTAAGGAAAATCATCACCTGAGTGACTAAGCTTCTACTTGGCAAAAATCAGTAAGTATTCTGAAGTCTACAATTCCTTAAAAGCTTAGTCATGAAATAAAGCTTTCCTGTGAAAACTAGTGCAGTACTAAAGACAGAAAATTAAGCATATTATTTACAGCAACATGCAATAGAGGTCAAGGAGATTACTGGATGAATATCTTTCTTCATTAAAAGAATTAATAAAATGTTTTACCTATTATATTTTTTCAATACTCCAATGTAATTATTATGGTTTCATTATCAAGATTTAAAGCATTCAGCAAATAAAAACGCCAAGAATTGTGAAGCAAAGCAATACAACATAAAAAAAAGACAAAACACTGGGTACATTGACCTACAGCCATTTGCCACAGTCCAGGTCTGCACACTGTTCTCCCCATCAGCAGCCATAAGATGCATGAGAGCTTTACTTAAAATGCCTGAATTCCAATGAAGCCCTCTATACCCAGGCTATAATAATGAGAGGAATAGGTGTGATGAGGTACTCTGTTTACAAAATTAGAATACTAATCAAAGAAAAGCAAAGCTCTGATAAATGCAGAGGTATTGTAGAGCTAAATCAACTGGCTTGACATTGGGTTAAGCACAAGATAAAACATCAGGCTAGTTATAAATCTGGGACTGTAACAACAGGGTTTTTTCCTACATTAACTTTCAGACATTTATTCATAATGTAAAAAATAGTGGTATGTGCAAGGGGATTACTATTATGTCTCAATTCAACGTATATATCATTCTTCTTTTTCCGTATTTATCACAACTTTGACTTGAATTTGTAACACTTGGTAGAATAATTGCAATTATCTCTAACAGTGAGTAAAAACTAAAAAGGGGAGAGGGAGAGAAAAACATAGTAACATTAAAATGAATTAAAAAGGAAAATATTTTCTTAGGGTTTTAAAAACTAATGATACCAAAATATTATATGTAATACATAATAATACCTAACAATTATATAGCACTTTAATGTTACAAAGTACTTTATTTACATTATCTCATTTGGTCCTTTTAACAACTGTGAGGTTGGTACTATAGGCATAAACCCCATTTTACAGATAAAGAAACTATGATGGGGGTGGAGCCAAGATGGCAGAGTAGAAAGACGCACATACGCTAACTCTTACACCCAGCCCATAAAATATCTGTAAAGAAGAACTCTCAACAAATTCTAGAGCAGCAGAAGCTACAGAACAATGGAATGGAGGAGATTTCTATCCCCGAGTGACCTGAAACACCAGTCCCACCAGACACAGCACCCAAAGGAGCAGAACCAAGCAGTCTTCAGGGACAGAATCTCCAGTGGCAGCGTAGATCCCTCAACCCACAGGCACCAAAGGTCAGTGAGAGGGTCTTTTCAGTTGGCCGAGAAGGGAGCAGGGTGTCCCCATAACTTGGGCCTCCTCAGTAGAGGCAGCAACAGATGGGGCTCCCAAAGCAGGCAGTAGCCCACATCCATTGTCAAAGGTCTCACTGTGAACCCCCTGAGGGAAATGAGCCCTGTATGGCTTCCCTGCCATCACCTGAGCAGCTAATCTCGCACTGAATAGCATCCCTGCCCCCACCTAAAGCCCCTGAGGCTTTGGAGCAGCTCATCTGAATTTCAGCCCCCCAGTGCTGGCTTGGGGGAACTAGAGGAGAAGTGGTTGTGGAGAGGAAACTCAGAAGTTACGTAACTGGCTGGGAAAATGCCCCAAAAAAGGAAAAAAAATAAGACCATAGAAGATTACTTTCTTGGTGAACAGGTGAGTCTCCTCCTATTCTTTTAGAAGGGGAAGAACAAGGCATACTGTCACAGGAAGTCAAGACCTCTGCCTCCAGGGCCTCCAAAAGGAACTTAAACTGGAATCAGGCAAGAGAAAACTTTAAAAAACAACTTGGCACCTTACTAAAGGAGAACCAAAAAAATGCTGAGGAAAATAACACTTTTAAAAGGAGGCTAACTCAATTGGAAAAAGAAGTCCAAAAACCAATGAGGAGAAGGAGGCTTTAAAAAGCAGAATTAGCCAAATGGGGAGAAGGTTCAAAAGCTCAATGAACAAAATAATTCATTGAAAGAGAGAACTGAGTTCAGGGAAATGAATGGTTATGAGTTAAACTAAGCAGTTAGTAAACAAAACCAAAGAAACTATGATTTGGAGGTGACTTGCCTAGGTGACAGATATGCGGAATTCAAACCCACTGTTTTGAGATTCCAAATTCAGTCCTCTTTTTCACAATGTACAATACTCTCCAATAAAGAGCCCTGAATCTGGCAGCAGAAGACTGAGCATGGCACTGCTATGCAGCTGGGTGACCCTGAGGGTTCTTTAGCCTTCTAAATCTCTGCCTTTGTAGCCATCCTTTGTGACTGACATAAACTATGCTGGTTTGTAGTCAGATAGCTTGAGCTACATTCTGGTTCTGCCTCTTCCCACACTTGGGACTTTGGGCACATCACTTCATCTCTCTAGGACCTCAGTTTCCTTATTTGCAAAAAAGGATAGGGCTCAGCTACACTGACTCTACAACTCTAAATCTTATGACTCTATGTAATGCTAATTTAAATGGGAACATCCTTCCCATTCATTAATAGGTCCATGTCACCTGCTTGGGTCACATAGAAGTCTGAATCACATTGAGCCTATGGTGGGAGGTGCTTGCTTCCAGAACAGGAAGAGGCAGAACTAGAGCAGAGCTGAGAGGAAGTTAGTCATGAGAACAGTTAGAGTTAGGAAGGATACAGGCAAGCAGGCAGTTGGCTAGAATGAGTGTAAGAGCTTGTTTATGATTTGTTTAAAGTAGCTGGTTTGTGGGAAGCCTAGCAGGGGGAAGGCTTGGGGATGGTGTTGTTCTCTGCATTGTTACTGTGTATAGATTTTTGTTCCTGTGGTGGATTTGGCTTTCTGGGTGTCTGAATAAATGTTTTGGTTCTGTGTTCCATGGGGAGAGTCTGTTGTACTTCTCCATTCAGAATTGTGCCGGGATATTCACGGCTACCATAGGTGCTGTGAATATCACATTGGTACAACACCCTACTCTCTATCCCCCAGAATTCTTTAAAGAACAAAAAAAAGGACATGTCTGAAAACATTTTATAACTCAGCATCATAAGGTGGGAAGATCATACTAATAAAGGATAGTATAGACAATAGAGGCCATCTGACCAGCCCAAGGTCACATAGGTAGTGGATTTAGGAAACAGAATTTGAACCAAGATGCTAAGACTCCAGACCCAGCCAGCACTCTTCTGACTGCTTTGTGCTGTCTCTCAACATGGATCAAATTCTGAAAAACTAAAGCAAGGGGAGTAAGAGCAAACTGAATCACTGAAAATAAAAGTGATGAAAAGATTAAACACATAAGTAAACATTTTATACCTATAAATACATATGTATATATGTATGTATATGCATAAACATATTTGCAGTACACAAAAATTAGTGAAGCTCTGCATCCCAAAGTAGCCCTTGATACAATCTTTTCTGTTATTCCAAAATTTACTCTCTGCTATTTGGTAGACAGTATAAATTTGAAAATCATTATTACTCTATTTTTTAAACTAAAATTTTAAAGTAGTACCCAAGACTATCACAGCAAAAAATCAAAGTGGAAAATTATTGTCCAGGGTGGGGGGAAGTGTAGAGGAAGGGAGCAGCACAATAGGTTTGTGGCTTTCCGAAATAACTCTGATAATTTAACTCGTTCACCGTGGAGTAAAATAACAAGTAGCAGCACTGTCCAACGTACCCACTTCTTTACTTTCTCTTCCTTGGTAAGCAGCAACTCCATGTAAAAACAAAGCAGCATCAGGAGTGGGTTGACATGACACACTGAAATTATTTCAAACTGCAAATGGCAAGTTCATACTGCAATTGCCTTTTCTACCACTCTCATTCCTCCTCCATAATTCTAAGAACTGTAATTATTTTTTGAAAGTTGAAATGAGTGGCCTGGTTGAAAACTTTTACTATTGTTAGGCTTCATTATCCAAATTAATTTCATTAAATTCTCTTGCTTATTCCTACAATGCTTACAAGTAATAGCCTTTTTCTTGTCCACCCATGTGATTCCTTTTTCTATCTGGACTGCCCATCCTTCCTCATCATATTCTTCTGTATATTTATTACATACAGACATTTAATATGTAATGAAATTACATGAAAAATGTCACATGTCAAAAATCATACAATAAAACAAAATCATACAATGTTCCTTGTAAGATGTAACATAACTTGATTCAATAACCTTCTGATCATTAATAGCAAGGAAAATGTCTAAAACAAAGGAGATGCATTTTCCAAAGTGTTGGTGTCTTGGATCACGTTCAATCCAGACTCCAAAGGCAAGAGGGACTCTATATCGATGGTGATGTTTTCCTGCGTGAAGACAACAATGTGCCAGTTTCATCAAGCTTCGCAACACTGCAGAGTTCCCTAAATTTTAAACTGTTAACTGAGTCATATTTATACCTAACGATGAACCCAGAGGAAAGGGAGTTGATGAAAAATATCTATTGTGAAGACTATAATATGCAGATAAATGGATAACTCATACAATCATCTGATATTGTATTCAAAGCTCTTTACAACCTGACCCTTTCATACTTTTTGTTTTCTTACACCAAACTCTTCTTCCCTTAACCCCTAAATTCATGCAATAATTCTGGCCTCTTTACTATTCCTGAATAAGACACTCTGTTTCCAGACTCTGGGCATTTTCACTGCTTGCTCCCCAGGCTTGGAATACACTCCCTCTTCATTTTTGCCTCCTAGCTTTCCTGGCTTCAAGTTCCAGGTAAAATCCCATCTTCTACAAGAAACCTTTCTTGATCCCCTTAATGTTAGTGCCTTCCCTCTGGTGATTATTTCCATTGTGCCCACGGTTGTTTTCATGTTGTCTCTACTATGAGACTGTGATTCTCCTGGAGAACAGGGGCTGTCTTTTGTCTCTCCTTGTATCCCTGGCGATTAGTACAGTTCCTGTTAATGCAGAAGGCACTTAATAATACTAAGTAAATAGTCTGCTCATCAAAATATATAACTAGGGCAAACATTTCTTAGAAAATGCTACGAAGAAATAGCATCTTAAGCTAGACTTTTTTCAGTATTTACAGGTTTTAATACACAGATATTAGCAAAAGGAGGATAGGGAGGAGAAAGAAGAGGGACAGATACAATATTTGAAGCCAGGATAGAGATTTTGAATTTTACACTGCAGGCAATGGTAAGAAAAAGAGGTTGTTCACTTCATAAAGATTCATCTACTATTGTGTAGGTGAGGTGGAGGCAAGAAGCACTGTTAAAATAATCCTAATAATTACAGCTAGTTATGTATATAGTGCTTTGAGTTTTGCAAAGTATTTTTCAAATACTTTATTTAATCCTTATGACAGCCCTAGGAGGTAGATAATTAATACAGGTGAGGAAACTGAGACAGAGAGCTTTTATTAAGTAACTTGCCCAAAGGTTCCCAGGAAGTAAGCATGTGAGGTTGGATTTGAACTTAGGTCTTCCTGACTATAGGCCTGGCACTCTATCTACTGTACAACCTAGGTGCCTTGTACACTTGGATAGCCAGTATACCTCAGTAGTAGTAGTGAAAATCTCATCCAGGACAATGTAAGGAGACATTCAGGTGGGAATGATATTACAGATTTGTCAAGTGTCTCAATCATTCAATAGATCATTCAATCAGACATAGAAAAGGCCTGAATTTTGGTATCAGAAAGGACAATATGGGACTTAAATTTAAAACTTAGGTAATTATAATTCTGACTGTGACAGAAATAGCTGATATTTACGCAAGTTTTATGGTTTATAATGCATTTTAAATAACTCATCTTAAATGTCACAAAAGTTTTATAAGGCAGACAGTCCAAATATTATCATTCTCACTTTCAGTATAAATAGTTAATAGCAGGCTCCTTTCCATCATCCCTCAGCAGTCTTAAGATAGTAACGTCAGAAGGATTCCGAACCATTTTGGGGGTGAGGTAGGAGTAGGGAAAAGTTCTTTTACTCTTTGAAGAGTGGGAAGAAATTTGAGTAAGCTGTTGAGAAAGGGAGTTTAACAACTTGGGAGAGAGGGTCAAGGCTAGAGATTTAACAGTCACTTTAAGTCAAAGGAATGGATAGTGAGACTTCAGAGGGGAAAAAAAAGAGGTCAAAGAACACAGGTTTTGAAATACCCCTATTTAAGGAATAGAGAAAACCAACCAGCAGATCAGAGATATGGACATAGTTGGTCACAAAGCTTTCCTCAAAACAAAGTTCAGGACTGCTTAAAACACAGGGGACATAAAAGTCATTGATCCCACAGAATTTTGTAAAAAGAGTATTTGGTTAGCACTTATGGTTTGAGCAGCAGCTAGATGGTACAGTGAACACAGCACCGACCCTGGAGTCAGGAGGATCTGAGTTCAAATCCATCCTCAGACACTTGGTACTTACTAGCTGTGTGACCCTCGGCAAGTCACTTAACCCCAACTGCCTCAACAAAAAAAAAGGGGGGGGAATGGGGGTTTGCTGATACCATTTCGTTTTATCTTCACCACAATCCTTAAGGTAAAAACTTTACCCATTTTACAGATGGGAAAGCAGGTTAAACACCTGCCCACAGTCCACAGAGGACATAAATGTAAAAAAAAAAAAAAACAAAAACCCAAAACTGATTTGAACACAAATGGCTCCAGATTACATATGCATTAATTTTGTACTGAACCACTGAATAAGAAATGAATAAACATGTCTGATTAAGAAGATGAGTGAAAATGAAACTATACTGTCAGGCCTAGAAGCAGTGAGATACAGATATTTCTAAGCACCATATAAATGTAATGCTAATTTTATTGGGGTCTAGGTGTTTTGAGCTAATTTTAAAAATAAGATACCAGTTTCTGTATTTTTTCTCTAATAAGTTTGCCATTCCCCTAACAAACATATGAAAATGAAAGAAAATTAAAATTGCCCCTATCTATTCAGCATAAATTGCTTTCTAAATGGTGTGTGAAAAGGTCAGATGGCATTTTTCAAAAGATGGTTTAATTTGAGCATTTTAGTTTATGGAAGGAGTTTTCTGTTCATAGATTCTCTCCTAAACATCCAAGTTCTGTGGCATCATTAAAGAGGACAATTTTTAAGCACTTTCCACCTGAGATACACAGTAATAAGGAAATAATAGTTCATATCGGGGCGGGGGGGTGGGAGAGGAGTGCACAACATCAAGGATATATCATGAATAAAACTGTAATTATAACTGCATCCGCCAACTCCTCCCTATCAAACCAAAGCACCTTGTTAAAAGCACTCCCTGATAATCCCAACTTCCGTTCAAAGCAAACCAACTCAACAAATATTTCATTAGGTATACGCTATGTACAAGATGTTATTTATACTAGGTACTAGAGATACAAAGTAGTAATAGGAAAAATAACTATAGCCAACCCTAACTAGTGATTAGTGAAATTTGCCATTTAGGGTGAAAGTTCTTGGGAATATAACAATATTGTTTTGAAGTTTTGAATTCAGCTATAGTTGTCTGACGGATCATTAAGTCAGTAATCCACCATTCTTGAGAAATGCCAGAAGCTGCTCAGAGGGGATGTGATCCTGAACTGTTACAGGTGCAGGTCTGTATCTGGGGAAAAGCCAAGGGGATTACTTTGGCATAGTTCAAGGTAGGACCCTTCTGGCTCAGTTTCCCCATAGTGTTACTTCCTTTTAAACAGTAATATTTCCCACCTGCCTATTCCTGTGCCTGGCTAGGAGGTAGAATCATCACTGCATGACTGATCATCAACTATGACTCTTCCCTGAAGTCAAATAGAGCTAAGAATGATGCTATTATAATCATGTCCCTGCTTTTTCCTTTTACAGCAAATTTCTATAATCTGAGCAAGTGATCAACAGAAGTGAAGAGCATGATGCAAATATGTAAGACCGTACTATTCTCAGTCTGCATGTGTAGTAATTTCATATCCCCAAAACTAGGCAAACTAATCCTTCAGCTTGTCATCTGCTTGTTTCACAGTCAAGTGTAATCCCTGAGATAGCGTATCTTTTCTGAATATGGGAATAACTGGACAAAGGCAAAGGAAGTTTGTGAAACAAAGATACAAACACAATGTTATATCATTACCCTCTGAACTTAGGCTGGGATACATCTGAGCTACTATAATAAAATGCACGTGTTTAAGATCTGGGCCATTCAACCTAGAACTATAGTCTTCCCTATATTCTAAACAACTTTGTAAATGAGTATTTGGCCTAGTCATCTGCCTGTTACCAGAAACATATGTATATTCCTATATAAATGTTTCAAAATGATGTAAAAATAATTGAGTATTAATACAAATGTTTGTGTGACCCACCTGCTATTCTATTAACTTCTGAAATTAAATCAGAAACATTTTCAGTTTAGTTTGAAGAATTTTAGTGCAATTTTAGTACTCTCCTTCTTAGAGGAGAGTAACATGGAATTTTTTGTGTACATCAACGAAGTCAATTTTATTCAAGTTTATTGCTAATGTGGAAATAATACCTGTTTGTGAAGCATGTCCTGGTGTACAAATATTTTATTATAAATAACTTGATATACACTGTTTTCAACCTGATTACTTGAGTGTCATCCCCAGTCTTTTGCTATAATTGATGTTAACTCGGTGACTTTATTTGTGTATCATGGGTCATCCTGTAAAGTGTTCTATAATCTACGTTTTTCTGTGAGAGTTAAAATTCTTATCTGTCTCTGTTCTTCCCGGGTGGTTGGGGGAGGGAGAGAATACTGAATAACTGAATCGGATTGGAATTAATTTAAATCAAATAGTGCTTAAATTTGGAGTTCTAAAATACTAGTTCACTGATAAATATTATGTGGTTAAAAAAGATCTGAGTAAAAATTTTGAGGAACAAGATCAAATGAATATATATACATAGATGTGTATATATACATATATATGTATATTTAATATAAATATATGTGGGAAGATTTTGAGAGTTTTGCCTTCTGAGGTTTTAAAAAATGTTTACTTTGTATTTGGATGTCTTACACATAATCAGCAACCCTTTAGCTTGTGATGAACAATGTTTAAGATAGAAATGGTCTTTGCAATCTTAATTCTCTAAAGTTTCAGGTAAAGTCTGGCTTCCTACTTTTGGTGTTCTCCCTTTTAGTTCTGTTACTGATTAAAGTAGAAGTGCAAGATCTGAACTGGTTTACACAACATGAACTTGTTACTAGAGGAACAAATTTTGAGAGTCTAAGTCAACTTGTATTGAGATCTGTTTTGTTAGGGGTTCTAGGAAGAACAAATGAGTAGCCTCTACAAGTAACCTGAAACCAGAATGGAAAAATCTCATGGAGGGGTGCCTTTGAGGACACAATATTTTCCAGACTGTCCCAACGAAAGATGGGCTGGGAACTGGACAACTGCACAGCATGTGTGAGATCCAGGATGAATTGTGTTGACTGAATGAATAGTGGAAAGGATTACTGAGTTGCAGGGAGACAATGTCTGTGGTCATTGATGCCCATTACTGTACCCTTTTGGTTTTTATTTTCTGTATCTGTATGCTGAGTGTACTTAATTATCCTGATGTTTGATTTTCTCCCTCGAATTACTCCCTGATTTTGATCATTCTTACTATGGCTTGTACCATGCTTTGTTAATGGTTCTGATCCCACTTCGTAACTGGGGCTGTCCCAGTAGTATCCATAGTACTGTTTTACCCAGTGTGCTCTTTCTGACCATCGGTGTACTCAAGGGTTGCCCTTGACCAATGGCCGGGGGTAGAAGAGTAGGGAAATCATAAGGACTGTTAAGGGGTTCTCTGAACATGTCTTTCCGAGTTGCCATACATTCCAATAACACTGGACCCAGAGCATGCAGGAGGCCTTGAACATGTCATGGACGAACCCCTCCCCACCCCCAACATAATTTGTTGCTTACATCCCAAACTGAACTCCCTATGTGTCCTTGGGAAGAGTCAAGACAGGTGCCAGCCAGTCTGTGCTAGCCTGGGAAATCTGCTTGTGCAGCTAGGACCCTGTAGATATACAGACCATTTTATCTTCCTGGTCTAGCAGTTGCCAAGGGAAAAGAATGCTTTTGCTATTGCGTTGTTCCTCCCCCTTGGGAGGGGTTTTGTCCTTTTCCCACTTTCATTGTACTTTTCCCCCCTCTAATGCCATGCTTCTTTAGGTGGCCTTTTATTTCCTCCTTCCTTTGTCCTCCTGTCATAAATATGCAAACTTCTGTATGAATTGTGAACTCTTTAGGTTCCACATGCATGTTCATTTCTTCTGTAATAAACCTAATTTTTATGTAAATTTCATAAATTTGTGATTGCCTGTTAACACCCAGGAAAGCAACTGCAAAAACCTAGGTAAGAGTCAAAAAAGTTGTGACCTTGTAAATGGAGAGAAGAAGCTCGTCCTGGGTAAGTGGAAGTTAGATTGAGGAGACATGCTAAAGTGTCGTGGATAACTAAACAAGACCTTAAAAGTCAAGACAACTTTGATGTTCTTTAACCAGGAATCTGGTTTGGGACTCTTCCATCATTTCCAAAACACTAACAACTTTTAAAATTAAAATAAATATAATGACATTTTAAAACCATGCAATTACTCAAGTCATGACAGCATGATACTCTATCTCTTGACTCCCGACATTTTCACAGACTGTTGCTGTTTCCTCCATACTCAGAAATCTCTCTTTCCCTTTATCTCTCCTTCCTAAATCCTCTGGCTTTCTTCAAGTCTTAGTTGCAAGAAATGTTAACTCCAGTCCTTCTTAATCTCAGTGCCTTCTCTCTGGAATTATCTCCTACCTATCCCATATAGATTTAATTTGTACATTATCTTACACTCATTAGATTGAGAGCTATTTGAGTTTTTTTGTTTGTTTGTTTGGCTTTTCTTTGTATCCTCAATACTTAGCACAGTGTCTGGAATAGAGAAGGGATTTAATGCTTTTGACTTGACTGTTAATATGACAAAGACGTCAAAAATGCAGATATTTGTACCTTCACATTTAGATGGTACATATGGTTATAGTGGAACAGATTTCTTACATTTATCAGGAAAGAGGAAAGGCCTGCTTCTAAATTTTCATTGTATCATGCATAGGAAAGAACTGTTTTGTTTTGTTTTTTTCAACCAGTATTTAGGGGGGCAGAGCCAAGAGGGCAGAGTAAAAAGACGCACATACTCTAGTGCTTCCCTCACAATCCACAAAATACCTGTAAAAATGACTCTCAACAAATTCTAGAGCAGCAGAAGCCAAGGAACAAGAGTGAAAGAGGTTTCCAGCCAAAGGTAACCCAGAAGGCGGACAGGAAAGGTCTATCTCACCAGACGCTGAGTAGAGCCAAGCCCAGCCCTGGCCACACAACACCGGGATGAACAGGATCTGAACAGGCCTCCAGACAGAGTTACTAGCAGGCAGGGTCCCAGACACCTCAACCCAACAAGCAACAAAGAAAGCTCCAAAGGTCAGTAGGGGAGAGCTTTCCCAGCTGGGATAGAGGGAACAGGTTTTTCCAGCAATAGCCCCAGGCGATGGCACAGGCCATGGCAGCTGTAGGCAGCTAGGTGAGCTAGGAAGCAACCTGGATCCATTGTTTAGGTAGCTCAGCTTAAAGCCTCTGTTGGTAGGGAGCAGCTAATCTAAATCCCAACCCTGAGTGACAGCCCTGCCCTCACCCAAAGCCCAGGGGAACCAAGCAGCTGAGTCTAATCTCTTGACAAAGGATTCAGAAGTCAAGTAACTGGCTGGGAAAATGCCCAAAAAAGGGAAAAGAAAATAAGACCATAGAAGGTTACTTTCTTGGTGAACAGGTGACTCCTACCATCCTTTCAGATGAAGAACAAGGCATACTGTCACAGGAAGTCAAGGCCCCTGCCTCCAGGGCCTCCAAAGGGAACTTAAACTGGGCTCAGGCAATAGAAGAGCTTGAAAAGCAAGTTAGCAGCTTGCTAAAGGAGAACCAAAAAAATGCTGAGGAAAAAAACACCTTTAAAAAGAGGCTAATTGAACTGGAAAAAGAGGTCCAAAAAGCCAATGAGGAGAAGGAGGCATTAAAAAGCAGAATTAGCCAAATGGAGAAGGAAGGTCACTGAACAAAGAAATGAATAACTATGAGATAAATCAAGCAGTTAGAAAACAAAACCAAAAGTTTGAAAAAATAGAAGATAATGTGAAACATCTCATTAGAAAAACAACTGACCTGGAAAACAGATCCAGGAGAAACAATTTAAAAATTATGGGACTACCTGAAAGCCATGATCAAAAAAAAGCCTAGACATTATCTTCCATGAAGTGATCAAGAAAAACTGTCCTGATATTCTAGAACCAAAGAGTAAAATAAATATTGAAAGAATCCACCCATAATCTCCTGAAAGAGACCCAAAAAGAGAAACTCCTAGGAATATTGTGGCCAAATTTCAGAGTTCCAAGGTCAAGGAGAAAATACTGCAAGCAGCTAGAAAGAAACAATTTGAGTATTGTGAAAATACAATCAGGATAACACAGGATCTGGCAGCTTCAATATCAAGGGATCAAAAGGGCTTGGAATAGGTTTTCCAGAAGTCAAAGGAACTGGGATTAAAACCAAGAATCACCTAGACAGCAAAACTGAGTATAATATTTCAAGGGAATGAATGGTCATGTAATGATATACAGGACTTTCAAGCATTCATGTTGAAAAGACCAGAACTGTATAGAAAATTTGATTTTCAAACACAAGATTCAAGAAAAGTTTGAAAAGGCAAACAAGAAAGAGAAATCATAAAAGACTTTCCAAAGCTGAACTGTTTACATTCCTACATGGAAAGAAAATATTTATAACTCCTGAAACTTTCTCAGTATTTGGGTAGGTAGAGGGATTGTGTGTACACGTACACAAACACACACACACACAGCACAGGTTGTTTTCAATCAGAAGAGATGATACATACACACATACACACACACACAGTACAGGCTGTGCTCAATCAGAAAGATGATATCCACAAAAAAAATATATAAAATAAAAATTAAGGGGTGAGGGAGGAAAATACTGGTAGGAGAAAGGGAGAAATGGAATGGGGCAGGCTATAACTCATAAAACAAAGAAAAATCCTGTTCAATAGAGGAGAAAAGGGAGAAAGGGGAGAGGGGAAAAGTGAAGCCACTCTCTCCACATGTGGTTTATTTGCCAGTGTGAAATTATAGTCATATTTGAAACCTGGTTATTGGAACCTGCTATTTTAAGACACTATGGGGCTATTAAGTGACTGTTCTTCTGAGTTTAACTCTAGGTATGGATAGCAACAAAGGCAGTCTGAGCCTCCAATCCATGATGCCAGTAAGCCTTTGAGATGCTGGTATAAACTGAAAAAGGTGATCTCATGGGAAGGGTGGGAGAGTGGCTATTCAGCCTGGGCTGAGGTAGGATTCTCCTCACTCAATTTCCCCACTGACACCTGGAAGACTTTAAGCCTCATTGAATGCAAGTTGACAATCTACTACCTGGAATTGACATGAAGTTGGGGAAATACTGGTTCCCTGCAATGTCCCTATTCTTAGTGGCAATTTCCTATAGTCAAAAGGTTTGTAAGCTTCATACCAGATCTATTAAATTACAGATTGTTGGCAGGGGAACATCCGAGGTGAAGTCTAAAATTAAGCTATTATTTAGACCAACAACAATAAGTTAGGGTCCTTTAATTCTTAGTAATAATGTGGAGACAATTAGGTCAAGAGCTTGTGAAGTTAGTATACATAAACATTATTTGTGTTGCAGTTGGTTAATGTTTTTTTAAAAAAAATTCTTGTGGTCCATATTGTAAATGCTTTAAAAGAAATATCACCTGACCAAAAGTTGGAATTCTGTTATGTGATATGAACAGTGTTAAAAATGAAAAAGAAAAAAAAACAACAACCACCAGTATTTAGATTCTTGTCCAAGAATAAACACTTCCATTGGTGGAACCATGACCATTTCTTTGAATAGTTCTACAAATAAATCTAGATTCCACTATCAATTTCAGTAACCCTTTAAACTTTCTATCCCTACTTCCCTAATCTATAAAATGAGGAATTGGAGAATACAACTTCTAAGTACTTTCCAAATCTTAACTCTATAATCCAATGAAGCAAATCCTAAACATCTTGATCTTACTAATACACAGAAATGTTTATTAGTTATAGTGCAGTAAAGTTCATCTCATTCTGATATTTGCAGTAACATGATTAAGCAAATTTTGGGTAAGAAAAGTGATTCACACAATGAGTCTATAGACTAACTCTGGCAGTTAACTCATGAACATTACTCATTTGAATTAAGCCTTAATTTACAAAAGCAAAGAGATATATTCCTAACATTGAAACAGGCAATATTGGTATTTTAGTCAAAACCATCTTTATTTTGAAGGAATGCCAAGGATTCATAATTTATATTGGAAAGAGGATAATTAGCTGTTTTGCTAATTTGCCACTTGGTGTGGTACATGGCCAGCTAATAGCATTCAAGTAGCATTATGCTGACTTTTACAATCAGTATTTTGTTTAAATTCACTATTTGTCCACATAAAGCACAGGCTGAAAAAAAACTAAAGATTTCAAATTTAACTTAAATAAATATTTGATCAACAAACACCTGCAGATGCCAATCAATCAGTAAGTCTTTATTAAAAGCTCACTATTAGGGCACTGTAGTAAGTAGTGGGGATATAAAGGAAAACCAAAAACTGTTCCTGCTCTTAAGGAGTATAAACTCTAATGGGGGAAAACGACACATGTTAATCAGAACATACAAGTTAATACGTAGTAGTTGGATGGCAACTAGAAGGGATAGCACTAGCAGCTAGGGAGTAGGATAGGCCTCCTGGAAGTGACACTTAAACTGTCTTAAAGGAATTCAAGGATTCTGAGGGTTAGAAGTTAAGAGGAAGAGCGCATTGCACTGATGTGGGGTAACCAGGGTCAAAGGAACTGCGTTGGGAGATGGAATGCTGAGGACAGTAAGGACAATACAGCTAGACTGTAGAGGGGGAGTAGAAGGTAAGAAGATTGGAAAGGTAGAAAGAGGTCAAGTTGTGCAGTTTTAAAATGCCAAAGGACTATATTTTACCCTGGAAGTAATAGAGAAGCACGAAAATCTACTGGGGGTGCTGACATAGTCAGATCTATGCTTTAGGAAAATCACTTTGGCAACTGAATGGAATATAGACTGGAGTGGGAAAACATCTGAGGCAGAGACATTAACTGAATTGCAATTGTCTAGGAGGTGAAAGGTGATGAGAGCTGACCTAGATAGTGGCTAGTGGAGAACAGAGGACTTATGTTAGAGATGATGTAGAGGAAGAACTGACAACATCTGGAGACTAATAGGATAAGTGGGGTGAGCAAGGGGAGTTGACAATAATAGGGAAGTTCAGAAGAGGAGAGGGTTTAAGGAGAAAGATATTAGTTAGTTTTTGGACATATTGAGTTTGTTAGGAACTATGCTAGATGCTGGGAATAAAAAATGAAAATGTAACAGTTGCTGTCCTCAAGGAGCTTATATTCTTTTGGGGGAGGGGGAACAACATATACACTTAATACAAAATATACATAAAGTTTCCTGAGGGCCAGCATGTATGACAATAGAAACATTTCAAGGAATCAAATATATATTAAAAATTGAAGCTGAATTTTGATTTAAACTCTTTTGCTTAAACACATAAACATGAAGAAATCAGATTAAATGACACTATAAACTTCCCATCACAAACATGTTACTTTCATAGCTGACTCCACTTTTATATATAAGTATATTTTCTTATTTGAATCTTATGAAAAGTAATTTGAACTCAACCTGACAATTAAAACCCTGAATTAATAAAGCTAAACTTGCCTTGTCATGATATAAACGTTTTTAAAAAAGAAGTCACAGCAAAAATTCTAGTCAACTTTATTTTGCTAAATAAAATTTCAGTTGTTTTTCAGTAATGTCGGACTCTTCATGATGACATTTGGAGTTTTCTTGGCAGAGATACTGGAGTGGTTTTTCCATTTCCTACTCCAGTTCATTTTAGAGATGAGGAAACTGAGGCAAAGTTAAGTGACTTATTACTCAGGGTCACAAGGCTAATAAGTGCCTGAGCCAAGAACTTTATCTCCCAGTTGCTCACTTTATACTGTTTATAACATACCACTGTTAACACTTCCATTTTTGCTATGCAAATGGATACTTAACAGACTCTGTTGACTATTACTTCTGAATTTTTATGTAGCCAGACACTTTTGAAAAACTGAGTCCTTTAAAAAAAAAATTCAGTGAAATAAGTCCAAAAGCAAAACTCAAGTGGGGAAATACTTAAGTTTTTACATCTATATTGCCCATTTCAGATCGGTCATCATAGTATTTCTGCCACCATCATAAAGTGTCTAGAAACACAAAACAATCAGAAAATATCCAAGAGTGATCAGAGAATTAAAAAAAAAAATACAGGATGAGCAAATCAAGGTATGAGGCACTGATATATATCTATATATCAATAGATAGATAGGTCATGTCATTTTTATCCCAAACCACCATGAAAAATGGATGACTAAAATGTAGCATTTCTTTGGTTATAACACCTAATAACGTGGTCACATGTCTACATCAGACCAAAGGAACACGAAATAACCAAATAAACAGAAGTCCCTCTCACTGTCATTCCATGTACTCTGTATGGTGATGTCCCACTAAAAATCAAAGAAAACTGGTGTTGATAACTACCACTATTATCATCGGAGAGTTTAATAATAAATTTAACCCAATTGTAATCTAAGCATCTTCATTGTTCTTCCTTCAAGTTTTAGTTCTTTTGTTTCTTCAGTAAAGATTTCCCGGATTTGTTCCATAATCTCTTTTCCTCTCAATTTCCTAATATAAAAATTGGTTTAAAATCCAAACGAACATGATTAGGCACTTAAAATATCCTCCTTCCACCTAACTGAAGCCTACCCAACTGGTTAAGATTATCCCCCTGCCCCATAGTGAAAATTAACATTGACAATTTGTTCAACAAGCACATATTAAGTGCCTTAGCCACACAAAGACAAAAAACGAAGAAGTCCTGGCCCTCAAGGATTTTATATTCTATTGGGGGTGAGAGAAAGGGGAAGAGAAGACACCTCCATGTGACATAAATAAAGTCAAAATAACTGACTATTCATTAGGTGTCTGAAACCAAAGGAATTCTATTTATCCTATGTTTATTCTAATCAAACCTATTAATGACTGACAGATTGAAAAGTGGCTGAAACTATGCTCACTACAGGTTGGTATAACGGTAAAGCTTATCTTCCTGTCTGCTGCAATTTAAAATCTCATGGACCCTAACCATTTCCTTTAACCCTACCCCTCCAGGTTCTTATCCCCAGGGCCTCTCAGCATCTATCTACAAAGCTCTAGGTAGGTCTAGTTACTGAGACTGATAAGTGTTTTCCAGACATCAAGATCCAAAAGGTAGTAAATTGGGTGGAGGATCTGCATGCTCAATTACCTTTGTTTAGAAAACTGATTTATAGATTATCAATAAATTCCTTAACTGGATCAACTCAATGTGAAATTCTATCTCTATGTCCTGTTAATTCCAGATCTGAATGCTGACCAGCTTTCAGGAAAAGTGTGGTTCACACATCCTGCTTTATTTGAGAAAGCTAAGTTGACCACCTTGTCGCTGAGCAAGAATCTCTTCTGCAACATCCCAGAACAGTATTCAGCCTTTGACTGAGTACTTGGAAAACTGGAGGTACTGTTCAGTCATTTCAGTTGCATCCAACTCCTCATGACCTCATTTGGCATTTTCTTGACAAAGGTAATGGAATAGTGTGCCATTTCCTTCTCTAGTTCACTTTACAGATGAGAAACAGAGGCAAACAGGGTTAGGTAACTTTCCCAGGGTCCAACAGTAAGTGTCTGAGGCTAGATTTGAACTTAGAGAGATAAGTCTTCCTGACTTCAGACCTGGCACTCTACCCACTGTGCCAACCAGCTGCTTAGAAAACTTACCTAGTACTTCTCAGCAGCATTCACCTGACTCTTAACATACAGCCAGGATATTTCCATGGGTCAATCTTTCTGACTTCCACTAGGCTGTATTCACCATGAAGGTTAGGGACTCTGCCTTGTATTTCTTTATATTTTCATAAATGCTCAAAAATACTTAATGATCTAATAGTAAAATAATTAGGTTAATCAAATCCTAGTGAGTCTGGAATTATTTAATTATTTTATTTGTACCTTTAATTTGTTATTGTTCAGTTGTTTCAGTAGTGTCCGACTCTTCATAACCCTATTTGGGGTTTTCCTGGCAGTGACACTGGAGTGATTTGCCATTTCCTTCTCCTGCTCATTTTACAGATGAGGAAACTGAGTTAAACAGGGTTAAATGACTTGCCCAGGGTCACACAACTAGTAAGTGTCTTTGAACTCGGGATGATGAGTCTTCCTGACTCCAGGCCCAGCACTCTATCTATCTATTGTGCTATCAGGCTAACATTTCTAAATATTAAAATTTAACTTTATAGCTCTATTTTGATCATTATCTAAATTCATATATGTAGAACCATATAAGACAAAAGTATAATAAGCAATAAACATAATGATTTGTGATGGGTTTACAAGACCTTTTGTCTTATGGAAGGATCTAAGCTTATAAGTTACCCTTCAAAATGAGAAAATATATTCTGTAAACATTAAAACAAAAAAGTTAATAAAATTTAAAGGTTTAAAGGAGCACTAATAAAATTTTAGTTTAGCCAAAGAACTCATCTGACCTACCCTGCCTTCAACATTGTAGAGAAGCAAAATGTTAGAAAATATCCAGTAGCTATACTCTTTATTTTATATATAACAGCAATTCAAAAATTTAAGATTACAAAAGGGTTAGAAATATAAATTTAACCCTATTTTTAAAAGGTGACTTTTAATACAAGTATTTTTACAGTGGTCTAAAAGACTAGAAAGACATATGATCTTTAAAAAGATTAACTTTACCTCCTCTTACAAATCCATTGGTAGCTATTGCTGAAGTAGACAATCCTGTGATGGTGGTGACAACAGTGGCCATTGCTATAACAAGAACTGACAGACCTTTGAAGGAAAAGAAACAGATGTTTTAATAGTTAATAAAAATTGTTTTAAAATAGAGAAAACATATATAAATCATACTTCCGGGATACTACATCTAGAATTTCTTATCTATTGAGTCAATTAGAGACAATATGGTACAGATGAAAGAGATTTATTCCTGTAGTCTGTCCAGGTCAATCTCTGCTTTTCCCTATCTATGTCACTTAGAGCAAGTTACAAACTGTGTGTCAGTTTGGTCACCTATAAAATGGAGAAAACTGCACTTGCTTCTACCTACTTCACAGAGTTGTTTGTAGGAGAAGTACTCTGTAAATCACAAAGCTCTATAAATATAATACAAATTAAAGCCTCCAATTAATCTCATAACTAAAAATAGATTTTAAAAAACTACCCTTACGAGGATGAAGGTGTCATAGGATCACTACTGCAACACTGATACAAAGGAGAATATTGTTCACAGTGTCTGTGTTTCTTCTTAATCTTATGTCACAAGGCAAAATAAAGTACTGTGGAACACACACCACCATTCTTCCATGGTACCTAAATAATTCCCAGCTAAATAAAACAGCAAAAAGGTGTACCTACCTATCCCAGCCTGACCCACAATCCATGACAGTCTGATGAAGAGCATCACACCCCAAATGTTTAACATACATCGTACCTGGGAAAGGAATGACACACAGACTGGATTGAAAACACAGTGAAAAACTAATATCCAATGGCAATTTCATAAACAATTCCTATAAAGCTATTTTTGTTTTAGTCAAGAGATCAAACATAAAACAATAAAAGCTTAGGACAGATAAGAAGGAAAAGTCTAGGAATCCAAGAAATAAAAACAAAAGACAAATGCCTTTCACCAACATCTGACACTATCAGAGGCCACAAGTCAAGAACAAGATAATATGAATATTCTGAAGATCTTTATGATATTGCTTTCCTAAAAACTGTTCAACCAAATTCTTATTTTTCTCATTTCTTTACTTTACACAGATTTCAACTTCTATAGATGACATTTAACCACTACTTTCCAAACATAAGATTATAAACCTGACATAATCCTTTTCAAGAAGGCTTTTTAAAAAATGATTTTTGAAGCCAAGTATCTAAGATACAAGGGTAAGTAAAGTAACATTACCCAGTACAACTTCATATCTACCTTGGCTCATCTCCCAGAATCACAGAACCTGAGAGCAGAAGAGACCATAGCTGTCTGCCCTATCCATAGAGATCCTTCCACTATAAACATCTCAGAAGTGGCCATTCAGGTTTGGCTTCAAAACCCCCAATGAAGTTTTCTCATCAATTTTTAAGGAATCTTGATGCACTTTGGGACAGCTCTCACTGTTAGGAAGTTGCTGCTGACACAAAGGCTAAATTTGCCTCTTTAAAATTTCCCACAGGTCCTATTTCTGACTTGGGCCAAACAAACCAAAAAAATCTAATACATCCCCTACTGACACTCATGTCCCCCTTCCTGGAATCTTCTCTTCTCCAGACTAAACATGTCCAGTTCTTTCATTTGATTCTTATCTAACAGGGACTTCAGGCGCTTATGGGGGCCTTATAGCCCCCAACTACCACTGCGGATACTCTCCAGCTTACTAATGGTCTTTTTAAAACTCTGGCAACTGGAAGTGAACACAATACTAAAGATGAGGACTGCCAAGGGAAAAGGAGAATGGAACTATTACCTCCCTATTCCTAGAAGCTATGACCCAAGGTCACTGCCACGTCGCCCTGTCAACTCATATTGAGTTTGCAGCCCTCTATAATCTCCAGATCTCTTTTAAAACAATAGCTATCTAACCATACTTCGCCATCTTGTATTTGTGAAGTTGATCTTTCATACCCAAATACAAGAATTAACATGTATCCCTATTTAATTTCACTCTATTAGATTCAGTCCAATGCCCTAGAGACTGTAATGATCATTTTGGATTCTGGCTCTTTCATCTACTGTGGTAGTCATCCCTCCAGTCTTGTGTCTGGATCTGCAAATTTGATGAGCATGTCGTCTATCTATGGCTTTGTCCAAGTTGCTAATAAAAACATTAACTAGAACAGAGCCAAACACACCTCCTTAACTAAGCCCTCTTCCACAAGGACATTGAGTCATCTCATTAGCAATATACTAAATCTCACAACCAGATTCCCAGCTAGATAATGCAGATGTCCTTCTCAGAAGGACATGCATTCAATCCTTCTATGCCAATTCTCTCTCAAGACCTCATTCCTAATAAAAAGGGACAAATTAATCCTCCATTGTTTGCTACTTAGGGGAAGTAGAAAAGGCATTATTTTTTTCCCTTCATTCCAGCTCTGATAAACTCTATTATTAACTATTATTATTAACTCTGCAACTTCCTAACAATTGCCCCTAAAAAAAGGCACCAGCTCTGTACCTCACACTACTCTTTTTTGACTTTATGGTTCCTATTAGCTGACATCCTCATTCCTAACTTTCCTAAGGAAAATAGGCAAAATGTGTAAAAATCACAAATTCCACTTCTAAGTGCACATAAGATCCTTACTAATCTAAGCTGACTGTTAAATACATTTTACCATCAATTCAAGAGGCGTTTATTAAGTACCTATCACATGTAAAGTACTGCACTATGGCAAACCTTGAAAGTGTGTGTGCACGCGCGCGCATGCACGTGCACACAAACACACACACACACACACACACACACAAACTGTCCCTGACCTACTGGGGGAGCATGTTACGTACACAGACAGACAAGTAAACCCAATGTACATACAAAGTTGACAATTTCAAGGGACGGAAAATACTAAACAACTAATTGGGTAAGGTGGGAATCAGGAAATGCTACAGAAGGGTTTCAGAAGAAGAGGAAAACTGAGAAAAAACAAGGAGGTAGGAGATGGCATGTTGTATAGAAAAACCCACTTGGGCCAAAACGAAGTCATGTGACGTAAGATCAGAAAACCAGGTGGGAGCAACAGAAGTGATGGCTTTCAATGTCAGTAAAGACATGGAATGTGACTCAGGCAGTAAACTGGCACACTGAATAACAATTTGTACACTGTTTTTACACTTTTTATTTTTCATCTGAACCTGTGATTTCATTGATGTAGGGAACTCACTAGTGCATCAGTTCCCTCCACCTGATGCATGTCACCAGCTATTTAGAGTTTACAGTCTTAGAGAGATGCCTGGGCCTGACAGAGAGGTTAAGTGCTTACCCAAGCTAATACGTCTGGAGCAGACTTGAACTCAAGTCTTCCTGGCCATTTGCTGACCGCACTATACCACCTCTCCACTTTCACAAAGCAGATACTTAAACACTGAATAAGCTGATTACATTAGTGATAGGAACATCTGTTTGGTTTTATAATCTATTAATAACAAATAGCAAAGACTGCCTAGGTACAAGTTAATATCTTTTCCTAAAGGATTTAAGAGAATTCAATTGGGAAAAACAATGAACTTTCTTGAGAACTCATTGATATCCATAAATAATACTTGACAAATAACTGAAGTTCAATCAAACAATTAGACAAAAATTAATAAAGCACCTACTATATCCATGAAACTGTCAGGTTCTGGAAATACAAAAACATAAATAAAAGAGCTCTTGAGGAAGAAGCTCACATCCTATGATGGAATCCAACAGGTATGCAAAAAAGTAAACAAAAGTACTGAACACACAATCATAAAGTAATGCAAAATAACTTCAAAAGGGAGAGAGAGCTAATAACTGGAGGGAATCAAGAAAAGACTTACATAAGAAGAAGCACCCAAACTGTGCTTTATGGGTAACTACCCTGGTAAGTATAAAAATGTCCACATACTTACTAGAACACCCTTTATCCAGCCAAACTTCACCACACCTTTACTTTCTGCAGTGTAAGTTACTACAGCCTCTCTGGTTGGAGTACCTTCTTCTCCATTTGCAAAACCATCCTCAAAAGGTTCCTGGTTAGAACAAAAAGAAAGAAGTTTTAAATTTAAGGATTATTCAAGAATATTTTTCAAAAGATGATTTCAGAAAGAGAATATAATTTTTGAGACTATATATTTTTAAGCTACCCAAATTGCCCGTCAACATAGAGAAATTTTAGGACAATGCTTTAAACAAAGGTGTTCAACAAATACTGTTAACAAAAGACCCAGTCTTTTTAAAAAAAGACACTTTAGAGAGCTTAATGAAGAAAACCCATATTAAAACAAAGGCCTCCCATAGCCTGTTATTTTGAAAATGGAAAAAAAATCTGACTTTTTTCTTTCATTTTCTTTTTAAACCATTAAGAGTTTGAGAGTGTCACAGTAATATTTACTAATGGCTAGGCTAGTTAATTCGGCAAGTTCAATACATGATTATTTTCTGTGTTTAATAAGAATGTATGTGTAGAACTCATATTAGACTGCATGCCATCTTGGGGAGGGAGGGGGAGAAAATTTAAGACTTAGGGAAGTGAGCATAGAAAACCAAAAGCAAATAAATTAATTAAAAAAAAACCACATGATTATTTCCATTTTGTAGTTGCTCCTTTGGGAAGCTCATCATCTTATCAACCATGTTTAAGTTATCAACCATGTTTAAACAGGTATCTTCCAAATGTATATCCCTAACACAACCTGTGACCTGCCCTCCAGTCTTACACATCTACAGTACTTGGATGCAGTTCCAATCCTGGAAATCTTCTCATGCTAAAATATTAAGTTCTCTAATCTCCTCCCTGCTCCCTAAACTGGCATGCATTACATATCAGGCACACTATTTTCCCTAAAATTTTCAGAAGTTTATATAAACCTGTCTCTCTCTACTGCCCCTGTGACAAAATTCTGTCAATTCCTTAAAGTTTCTGGATTCTAGATGATACCAGAATGCAGAGTTCCTCCTAAGAATCTATTACCACTTGCAGCAGCTCTAGATAACAAAAGAGAACTGAATTGATCCTAAAATGTGTTGGCCTGCTAAGTCTCCTTGGGGCAATAACTATTTGGCAGGCCTCAGGATATATACAAATAACCAAATAGGACCAATCTTCAGCCTGTGAAATCTGATTTCAACTCAAATACAACTCAAACATTTAATGGGCAACTTCTTGTTGTTGTATTTGTCCTTTGTTCTCGAAGAGGACCATGACATCAAGATGATGACATGACTTGTACTTGACTTTGATTTGTGTGAGAGGGGCTGAAGATTTGGAGAAATATTGAAAATGGGCAACTGATGCTCATTTGAACGTGGTCCTCTTTATGTAAACAATCATATTAACCATCTCAACCAACTCCTTTTCTTACCTATATCTAATATCTATATCTATACATACACATACACACATACATCATGGATAACATAGGAGAAAGAAGAACCGGAAAGCTATGTTTCAGAAATCCTAATGTCAAGGCATTCAAACCCCCCAAAAGAACCAAATTATCTAATCTTAACCACCCCACCCCTTGGTCCTGAGATTGTTTTGCTTTGTCTTGGTTAATTGCTCTTTAAAAGGGGGACAAATTTGAAAGCAGAAACTCCTTGATGCCTTCCTTGTGAACAACTATCAATGTGCTAAGTGCAAGAGTACAGTCCAGAATCCATATTTATACTATAAAAAGCATAGTTTTTAAATCTCAAAAATTTCAGATTCTAAAGACTACATCTAAGTCAAAGTACTTTGACTTGACTAGACTTTAATAATACTGCAGCCAAGGCAATTTTTAAGAAAATTGCTTTTTTTTAAAATGAGGTTTTTACTTTCATAGCTTTCTATAAAGGTAAGTGATATAATGAAAAGGAGCTCTGCTTTTTCATTTTCAAATGCAAATATTAGTATAGCCTCAGAGAATGAGTTGTTCTGAACAGCTTTAATTCCACAAAAACTTGGTTAACTATTTTGGCTATCAGTCTTTCAGAAATACATTGCACACTTTTCTGTCTTCTTACAGTACAGAATAAAATTTAAGCTTTTCTTGATGACCCAAGATCATGCTTATGTACATCAACTATAATAATTTTTAAAAGACTACTTCTTATACTGTACAAAAACAGTAGTACCAGTCCAAGTATGTCAAATTGTACTCAACTAAGCTCAATAACCCCAAACTACTGTGCTTTGAGTTATGGCTGTTTTTATAGTCATGTATTCCTTACATCCTCAGAGCTATCATTTCTCCCTACGGATACAGGACATGAGTTGGGAGGTCGTCTTTCCTATTTTAATATACATCAAAGAGGTTTGTAAATCATGCATTTCATAAACATATGTAAAGGAAGCATAAACTGGCTAAGTGAGAGTTAAGGGATTTATCTTGTACATGAGCTTCTTCAGAGCATGAACTTTCACATTCATCCTCACTCCACTTTCCTGGTTCTCAGCTAAATTTGAGGTAAGATGGTCAGACAGGTAACTCACAGGTTGGCAAGGTGAATGAAAAGATCCCATTAAAGCCAAAATCTTAAATGTTTGAAGGGACGTTTAGTATATATATTTTGGTTTATAAACCAGTAAAAATCTGTCCTAATGATGTGAACCACATAATACAACTGTTCTGGAGAAAAGATAGAATCAAAATAATTTTAATTTATTAATTCATAACTGAAGTTGATAATTGCTCTGTTATTAAACACTGCTATGCCATGATCAGCACTATATATTTTGTTATGGCTTAAAACTTAAGATCATCCAAAATAGTTTATATGTGCTACAACTGCACAGTAAACAGATTTTTGGACATTTATCTCATTACCTCTATGAAAAGAAAATCAAGGCATATGTACAGATTTACTAATAAACTATTGTTGTCAGTGCTCACCATATAAGTGGGCGACTTTTTAGCAATGCAGAAACAACAAGGAGGCATTTTAAAATTTCTACTGTAGGTGTGTGTTGGAATTCCACTTCTGAGTTAAAGATCTGCAAGTAATCTTAAACTTGACTGTCACCTAGCCTATGGAAAATTATTTAGATAATAAAATTAAATTTTCCTCTATTATTTATAATATGGAAACATTAAAAATCAGGATTCCTACTACAAAATAACAAAAATAAAAGATCAAATTTCCCCACTATTTCTGCGAGCAGAATATGGATCAAGAAAGTAAGACAAAAGTTTATCCAAACTAAAATAACTCTAAAAACCTTCATTTCTCTTTTCCAGCTTCCCATGAAGTTCAGAAGTAAGAGGGCTCATATCCCTTTTCAGAGTTAAAAAAAAAAAAAAAACCAACACAACAAAAGTAAGTGTTAAGGGGGAAAGTTGTTATTGACATAGGAAGGCTTCCTAGTGAAGATGACATCTGAATTGGGCTTTGAAATGTGGGTAGGAATTCAAAAAGGTCCAAGAGGGAAGAGAAGCATTCCAGGCACCAAGACCATGCTGAGGAAAAGCAGAGAAGCCCAAGGATGCATGGAACATTCAGAGAACGGAAATCAGTTTGCCTGGAGCCATAGGTGCATGGAGGATAGTATATTTGAGAATGCTGGAAAGGGTGATGCTAGATTTACAGATTGCTTTAAAAACCAGGCAAAAGAAACTTCAGAACTTTATTTCATGTGCAATCAGAAAACATTAAATATTTTTGAGCACCAAGAACAGAATGTGTTGAGAGCAGATGGTGGGAAAGTGGGGAGGTCTTTTTGAGATGGTTTCTCAGTCAGTCCATAAACATTAAATGTGTGCCACAGGTATTGTGCTAAACACTGGGGATACAAAAAAATGGCTAAAGACCGTCTCTGCCCTCAAGGAACTCACAGCACAATGCTGATGGAGACCACAAGCAAACAACTATGTACAAACATGCTATGTACAAGATAAAGAAATAATTAACAGAGGGAAGACCCTTGAATTAAGAGGGGTTGGGAATCACTTTTTGTAGAAGATTGGATTTTAACTGAGACTTAGAGGAAGCCAGGGAGGTCAAGCAGGCAGAATGAATGAGGGACAGTACTCCAGATATGAGGGACAGTCAGAGAAAATGCTCAGAGCTGAGAGAAGGAGTGTCTTGTTCATGCAATAGAGCCAGGAGACTGGGGTAACTAAATCACAGTATCTGTCAGGGAGCAAGGCACATGAAGACTGGAAAAGTAAGAGGGGGCTAGGTTATGAAGAACTTTGAAGGTCAGATAGAACATTTTGTATCAATAGGAGCTACTGAAGTTTACCAAATAGGGAGTCTGGTGGTGACATGGTCAAACCTCAGCTTTAGGAAAATTATTTTGGTGGTGGAATGAAGACTGATTGGAGTTAGGAGGGGTCTAAGGCAGGTAGACCCACCAGCAGGTTATTGTTAACTCTGCAACTCCTCTACCAATTGCCCCTAAAAGTGAGGGAGGACTAGGAAGCAAAGCTCAAGCTGTGTTCCTTGCCTTACTCTTTTGGATTCCAGGGTTTCCTTCAGTTGCCAATCACATTCCCAACTTTCATAGGTGGAATAGGCAAAATGTATAAAAATAAGAAGTTCAACTTCCAAGTGCACATAAGTGTCTAGGTATGAAGTGATGAAGGACTGCACCAGAATGGTGGCGGTGTCAGAGAAAAGATACTGCAAAGCTGAAACTGACAGGTTTTGGCAACCGACAGGACGCGCACGTTCGTTCAAAGACACTTAGGAGTAGAGGAAGACACCTGGCTTGTAAGCTCAAGGAAATGGGAGAATACTATTTCCCTCTACAGTGATAGGAAAAGGGAATAGGGGTAAAGATGATGAGTTCTGCTTTAAATATGATGAGGTTAAGATGTCTACTGGACATCCAGTTCAAGATGTCTAAAATACACTTTGGAGATACAAGACTGCAGGTCTACCTATCCAGCAGAAGAAAAGGATAGGGAGAGTTGAGAAATGTTGGCATACAGATGATAATTAAATTCATTGGAGCTGATGAAATCATCAAATGAAGTAGTACTGGGGAAGACAACAAGACCCCTTAGTAACACCTATAGTTAGAGGGCATGATCTGGAGAGGATCCAGTAAAGGAAACTGAGAAGGAACTGATAGGAAAGACAAGAACCATGAAAGAGTAGTATCTGAAACCCTAGGGAGAAGAGAATATCAAGGAGGAGAGGGTGATCAATAATGTTAAAGGTTGCAAAGGGGTTGAGGAGAATAAAGATTGAGAAAAGGTCACTGCATTTGGCAAATCCAAATCTTCCCTGAATACGCGCAATCCTAAAGATTTGAAGGGATTCTCAGTTAGGCTATAGGTTACACACAGTTAAGTATGGTATGCACTGTCCAAATGTAAAGCCAGATCTATTTCTATGCATGGCTAGATAAGAATGGACTCCAGAATTTTATAAGGATTCTAAAATTGTCAGATTTCATACTATGAAACCATTTACAAATGGTATTTCAAAACGTCTTACCAACCTCACAATGAGAAAGATATGTAAATATACTTAGTATATTACCAATTTTTTTATAATTTTATAATATAAAAGGCCACAGATAGATTCGTCTGAATGGCAGAAAGATAGTAGTACTCCCCTAAATATTAAAAACAGAAGAAAGCCTCAAGCCTCTTAAGAAGATCCTCTACAAAGTATTTATGGAAGAATACTGACATGAACCCCACAGGATGAGTCTCAGGAGTTTCAACCTACATCAGTAGAGGAACTAACCACAACAATAAAATAATGAGTCCACCAAATCTCACAAAAACCCTTTTGTTCCCAAATGATTTAAATTTCTTTGAATTATTCTGATTACCATATTTCTCACTGTTTTATATCCAAAAGAGAAAAGGAAATTGTCAGTGAGCTACAACTATGGCCTTTTACTTTAAATTTGAGGAGGCAAATAATTACCAAGCCTCTAGGAATTTCAGTAATTGAGAGCTTCAGATGCATTATCAAATACATATCAGGCAGAATAATGAAGAAAAAAAGTAAAATGACATGGAAAAACAAAAAAAAAAGTTTTCTAAAATTTAAATTCCTTCATTTTTTTATATAATTTGCATCATCAAAACCATCACCATTATTAACACCTGACATTCATACAGCACTTTATATCTTATTTGAAAATCACAACCACTCTGAGATACAGGTTATTACTTAAATTTTATGAACAGGGATACTGAAGCACATCAGGGGTATGTAGAAACCAAGTCTCTTCTGGACTCTGAGGTCAGCACCCTATCCACTAGGTTAAAATAAAATGCTTTTTAAGTTGATTGTCACTTCAAGATCTCTTTTTACTTTCTATATGTCCACGTGTTTGAAGACTGAAACTGAAAAGCTACATGATCTGATTTGAAGAAAAACCAATTTGTAGATGATCATAATCATAATTTTTGAAATCACCCTATCTGTAGGAATGTCTGTATCAATATTTCTAACATCCTTTTTGGCAATCATATTCTCAAATTGGAGATCATTTTTACACAGGTAACAAGTTAAATATTTCTTTAAAAGTTCACATAATCTCATTAAGTACTACTATGTCTTAAGCAAATGTGTTTTTCCTAGCAAGCGAGGTTCAATCCACCCTAATATCGTACTGGCCAAATAAATGCTCAGTATCCTGAAAACCACTGGTTGGGAAATTAAGTAAAATTAGAACTCAATTCCCATCTTCTTTCCCTTCTCAGCTATGCTCTGACTCATCAGACCGACACCACAACTCAGCTGTCTTCATCCCTCCATCACACTAGCCCCCTTCTCCCATTGGTGAATACCTTCTGCTGGTGCTTTAGTCCCTTCCGAGCTTCGCTCAGACTTCACTAAACTCTTCATCCCCCAGGAAAGTTGCCATTCTCAGGTCCTCTTTTTTTGCTTTCTTTTATGTTTTGTCTTCCCCCATTAGAACAGAAATTCCTAGAGGGCAGGGACTTTCTTTTGCTTTTACTAGTATCTTAGCACTTAGCATGATTGGCACAAAATGACTGCAACCTGACTGATTCTAGCCCCCTTCTAGATATCTCTCCTCTCAAGGTTGTTATGACATTGCTTTCTCTCTCTTGGTTCTTCTTCCTATCACACTTTGATCACACCTTTTCAATCTCCACTACTGGATCTTCAAACAGATTACACTCACCAACTGTGGGAATTCCCCCAAAATTTGTCCTAGATCCTCTTCTCTTTTCCCTCTATTCAATTATCATTTCTATGTTCATGGTTTTCAAATCTACTTCTCTCTCCTAACCTCCAAACTTACATCTGACATTTTGAACTGGATGTTCCATAGATATCTTAAACCCAACATGTCCAAAACTGAACTCACAGTTCTTCCAAACTTCCCTATTACTACTTATGGCACCATTATCCCTTTTGGTTCCCCCAGGCTCCTAGTCTTAATGTTATCCTTGACTCCTTCTTCTTCCCCTCTATATCCAATCTGTTGCTAAGGCCTGTTGATTTTACCTTAGCAACATCTTTTGATTATGCCCCTTTCTCTCCTGCTATCACCAGCACGCCTTCCATCTCCCTCATGCCTGGACTATTTTAACAATCTACTGGTGGGTTACACTAGCCAGCAGTTTCCAGTCCAACCACTGGAGTTATTTTCATAAAGTTCAGGTCTATACTCTCAAATTCCAACAGTTTCTTATATCTTCCAGAATCAAATATAAAATCCTGTTTTTAGAATTCAAAGTCCTTCACAAACCTAGTCCTCCTCATACTCCCCCTTCCCCCCTTACAATCCACCCCGTTCTCTTTGATGTGGTGACCCTGGCTACCTTGTTGTTCCTAGGAACAAAACACTATCTCCTAACTATAGGCATTTTCACTAACTATCCTTCACACATGGAATGATCTTCCTCATCTCCATCTGCTGGCCTCATTCAAAATCCCAAGTAAACTCCTCTTAATTCTAGTCCCTTCTCTCTGTTGATTATTTCCTACTTATCCTCCAGCTTGTCTGTATAAAGTTGCTTGTTTGTACACAATATTACATTAAACTGTGAGTTCCTTGAGTCTGGGATCTTTTTTTATCTTTCTTTGTATTATGAAGTGCTTAGAGTAGAGGGACATAGTAGGCTCTTAAAGTTTACTGATCCACAAATGCTTGTTGTATGAAATCTCTAAACAGTTTTCATAATAATTCTTACTTTGAGGCACAATTTCCTCATTTGTAAAAATGAAGACAATGAAGCCTTTAAGACTGCTCACCTCACAGTTCTTTAATGAGAATGTACGTATCAAAGTTAGTGAAACAAACCTGTCATTTCACTGGTATTGAGAACTACCTTTAAGTCACTGTCTTAGGGCGCTACCCTAAGGTGAGTGACTAACCCAATTCAAATAGGCAGTATATTTAACAGGTGGGACTTGAACCCAGGGTCTCTAAGGCCACTTAAAAATTGCTGCAGTAAGTAGGTACTTCTTGCATCTTTCTCAATATGTTTTCAGTTCTCCCCTGCAACCTTTCCAAGTAATCAAAATAAACAATTCTTATTGCCAAAGCCACCCATTGAGAAACGTGTCCTTTAGTAACTCCTTAAGCCTTTAGAATATGTCTGTATCTGTCACTAAGAAAAAAAAATACAACATGGCTTTAGGGATATTTGAGCTAAGATAATCAAAATTTATAAAACAAACCCATAACTGTGAAAGAAGATTGTCTAGAGAACCTAGTATTTTAGAACTGGAGGATTTATAGCTCTAAGGGACACCTTTCCACCTTTCAAAGATCAATCGAAATAAAATTTATTAAGTACCTACTAAGTGGCAGACATTATGCCAAGCATCAGGGATAAAAAGATAAAAATGAAACTCCCTTTCTTCAAGGAGCTTATGTTTACATAGGGAGACAATAAACACATATAAAATATGAACAAAATAAATATATACATATAAATAAATACAAGGGAAATTTGGAGAGAAGTATTAGTGGCTTAAAGAAATTCATGACTTATCTTCTAGGTAAAAGACTAAACTTAAAAACACTCATGCTTGCAATTTTTAAGCAGAAATAAAACCTGTTATCTTTAGCCTACTTTAAAAAATCAACAAATTATATTTGCAGGGTGAAGAGATGAACTATAAGGTCTGTGAAATCAGTGATTTTTCTCTGCTTGTTAAAATGCTTCAACACTTCTATGTTATTAAGTGACAAAAAGTTCAACAACAAAGACACTAATTCTTCACTGAGAAAAGTTATTGAATGAAAAAATGAAGTTTGTATATAAAGTTTAAATTTTAATTTTAAAATAGTCCTAGGGCAGCTAGGTAGTGCAGTGCATAGAGTACCAGTCCTGGAGTAAGGAGGACCTTCGTTCAAATTCAGCTTCAGACACTTGACATAAGCTGTGTGACCTTGGACAAGTCGCTTAACCCCAACTGCCTTGCCTTCCCCCCCTCAAAAAAAAAAAAAAAAAAAAAGTCCTACGTGTCTGACTCTTTATGTTCTAGTCTATCCCAAAATGTTTGAGCCACAGATATCCATTTACTCTGCCACGTGATGACAGTCTTTGAAAACTGTACTAAAGGTTTTCCATTATGTGGTCTGTTAAATGAACATCTGAATTCTGACAAGCCAGTATATTTATCTTTTTGTAGAGTAAAGTAAATTATTTTACCACACACTAAGTTAAAATGTTTAAGCTTAAAAGAATTTGACAGCTAATAAAAATGACAGGTGTATACTAAGTATCTATTACTTATTACTGAGGAAATGTCAAATAAAAACAGAAAAAAACAATAAACAGTTTGGGTTTGATTTTAATCAAACTTTCACTGATAAATACTATTAGATTTTTAGTCCTTGTTTATTTAGTTTTACACGCATTTATCATACTCCCTTCTACTGCTTCATCCCTCAAACGAAAAATGTATTTTTCACAACAAAAAATAAAACTTTCACATATACTAAATATGTGTAGTCCAGTAAAACAAATTCCCATAAGGGCCATGTCTAAAAACTTATATCTCATTGTGCATTTCAAGCTTGTCACTGTTCTGGATAAGAGAAAGGTGGCATGTTTCATCTTCAGTTTTCTGGACTCATGGTTTGTCACCGAATTGAAAAATTCCTAGTCTTTCTCTATAATGTCACTGTGTAAAACATTCTAGCTCTGTTTACTTCACTATGCATTAGTTCAGAGGTTTTCCAAATTTCCTCTGAAAAAGTCTGTTCTATTTCTTATGATACAATAACATTCCATAAATTCATATGCCACAATTTGTTTACTTATTCCCCAGTATTAGTTTGCCCTTTTCATTTCCAGCTATACTTAAAATGATAAAGGTAATAATAGGGCCTACAAATAATAAAGCTGGGTCAAGAGGTATGCACAACGTAGTAACTTTGGGGGCAAAATTTCAAAATGATTTCCAGAGAGTCTAGATCAATTCACTTCCGTTTTCCCATAGTACCTCCAATACTTGTTGTTTTCCTCTTTTGACATCAATGCTAATTTAGTGGGTGGAACCTCAGCCAATTCAATTTTTATAAGAGTGATTAAGTATTTTTTTCATATAGTTGTGATATATTAGATTTCTTCCTTTAAAAACTGTCTATTTAATCCTTCAACCATTTATACATTGGGGAATGGTTTTTAGTCTTAGATGTTTGAATCATTTCTTATGGATCTTGCATATGAGATCTTTATTGGAGAAAACTGCTACAAAGATTTGCCCCCACAACAACTTACTAGATTTGTTTGTGCGAAAACTTTAAAAATGTTTTTTACAAAAACTGTCAATTTTATCTTCTATGATCTTCTTTATTGATTGTCTAGGTATGAACACACATTTATTAGAATATTTAATATAGAACCAGGGTGAGTTGGAAGGACATCTGAAATGTTATTTAAAAGATATATTAATAAAGCTACCTGAAACATTTGAATCCTAATCATAATATCCAAGCAGATGTAGAAATATATCTAGTACCATTCCCCATTCACAAAGTTAGGCAATATTATTTTTTAATGGTTAAAATAGCAGTCATAAGATATTTGTTCTCCAACCTCATAAAAAGGAAGATAAGTAAAAATAAGCATACAACTGAGTCAAACATATTCCCAACAAGTATGGAAACATGTTCAGTGGCAAGGAATGTTCCATCTTTCTACCCTGACCCACCAAAACAGAGTAAGCATTCATTGACTAGGAATGTCTGAACAAACTGTGTATGTCACTATATTGTACAAGAAAAAACATGAATCAGAAATTCAGAAAAAGAAGAAGACATGTATAAACTGCTACAGTGAAGGCAATATGAATCAAAATATATACAATAATGTAAATGAAAACAATACCTGTTAGACAAAAATTGCTGGGAAAACTGGCTAACAGTGTGGCAGAAACTAGGCATAGACCAATGCCTGACATTGTACACAAGAATAAAGTTCAAATGGGTACATGATCAGATTAGTGGAGCAAGGAATAGTGTATTTATCAGGTTTATGGAGAAGGGAAGAATTTTTGACTAAAGAAGAAACAGAAAGCCTAATGCAGTGCAAAATGGATAATTTTGATTACATTAAACTGAAAAGTTTCTGCACAACCAAACCCAATGCAACCAAGATTCGGAGGAATGCAGAAGACTGGGAAAGAATTTTTACAACTACTGTCTGTGATAAAGGCCTCATTTCTAAAATATATATATAGAGAGAACTGAGTCAAATGTACAAGAATACAAGTCATTTCTCAACTGATAAATGGTCAAAGCATATGAACAGGCAGTTTTCAGAGGAAGAAATTAAAGCTATCTATAGTCATACAAAGAAATGGTCTAAATCACTATTGATTAGAGAGATGCAAATCAAAACAACTCTGAGGTTCCATCATACCTATCAGACTGGCTAACGTGACAAAACACCAAGAAGATAAAAGTTGGAGAAAATGTGGCAGAATGGAACACTAATTCATTGTTGGTGGAGCTGTGAGCTGATCCAACCATTCTGGAGAGCAATTTGGAACTATGCCCACCGCTTCTATGACTGTATCTCCAAGAGATCATAAAAATGGGAAAGGGTTCCACATGTACAAAAATATTTATACCAGCACTCTTTGTGGTGGCCAAAAACTGGAAATCAAGGCAAATGCCCATCAAATGGGGAATGGCTGAATAAATTATGGTATACAGATGTAACGGAATACTATTGTGCTATAAGAAATGATGAACAGGAAGACTTCAGAGAGGCCGGGAAGGACTTACATGATCTGATGCTGAGTGAAAGGAGCAGAACCAGAAGAACTTTGTGCACAGCAACAACCACAGTGTGTAAGAGTTTTTTTCTGGTAGACTTGAACTTCATTGCAATTCAAGGACTTAAAAAATTTCCAATGATTTTTTAAGGCATAATGCTTTCCATATCCAGAGAAAGAACTATGGAATTCAATCGCAGAATGTAAATCATTATCGTTTGTGTTCCATTTTGGTTTGTTACAAGATTTCTCCCATTCATTTTAGTTCTTATATGCAAGATGACTATGGTGAAAATATATTTAATAGGAATGTCTGTGTAGAACCTATATAAAATTGTATGCCATCTCGGGGAGGGAGGGAGGAGGGGAGAAGAATCTAAGTTATATGGTAATGACTGTAGAACACTAAAAATAAAAAAAAATAAAATGTCAAAAAAAAAAGAATACAAGTCATTCCCCAACTGATAAGTGGTCAAAGAATATAAACGGCAGTTTTCTGATCAAAACAGTTTATAGTCATGTGAAAAAATGTTCTAAATCATTATTACAATGAAAATTAAAACAATCTTGAGATATCATTTTATACCTACCAGATTGGCTAAAATGACTTAAGGAGAAAGTGAAGAATATTGGAGAGGATGCGGAAAAATTGAGACAATAATTCATTGCTGGTAGAATTGTGAATTGATCCAACCATTTTGGAGAGCAATCTAGAATTATGCCCAAAGAGATATTAAGCTACTTATACCCTTTGACCCAGTAATACCACTACTTGGTCTATTTCTGAACATAATTAGGGAAAAAGTAAAAGAACCTCTATATTCTAAATGTTTATAGCAGTTCTCTTTGTGGAGGCAAAGAACTGGAAATTGAAGGAATATTCATCAATTAGGAAATGGCTGGACAAGTTGTGGTATAAGAGTATGATAGAATATTACTGTGCTATAAGAAATGATGAGCTCAGTGATTTTAGAAAAACATGGAAAGAGTTGCACAAAATAATGAAGAGAAAAACAAGGAGAGACAGAGAACATTGTAAACAGTACAGCAACATTGTTTTAAGAATGACTTGGAGTGAATAAGTTATTTTGACCATTATAAATACTCAACTAGAAAGAATGCATGAAGAAGATGCTTTCTGCATCCTAAGAAGAACTGATAAATAGAAATATGTATAAAATCATTTTACATAATATTTACCTATTTGTGTTTAATAGTAGTATGATGGGGGATGGGAGAAGGAAGAAAAAAATATAAAATTTAAAAATAATAATTTTGTTGTATATTTGAAAGGAATAGAAAGTCGTGCTTAGTAGATTTGCAGTTTCATGTGCAGCCATCTTTTTTATTGTACTCTGTCAGGGAAATGCTTGCTTTGCTCTATTAATTAAAAATAAAATTTAAAAAACTGAACAACGACAACAAAAAAGAAAACAATACAAAAAAAGCAGCCTGGCTTTGACTAGGTCATTATGATCAAAGAAAGCTGCCCATAATGTCAAATTTGATCTCTGCAATAATTGATTTTGTTTATAACTATTTTTTTATTTTGCTACAAAGCAGTTTTAATAGGAATGAGGAGGTTTCTAGGTTAATGACCTTAATGCAAAACAAAACACTAGAATGCGACAATAGGAACAAAAAAGTGATGGTACAAATCAACCAATGAAATGATGAGAAACAAAGAACTAGCCTAGAGCTTGTTAAGCTACAAGGGATAATAACTAAAGGGAAGACAGTAAGTATAGCAGAAAGGAAAGCAGTCTTGGAATTAGAAGCTCCAGATTCAAGTTCTGACTGCCATTTTACTGGCTGTGTGATCGTGAGTAAGTCACCTCACTCAAGGTGAGTGACTAGATTATCACTAAGTACTCTTTCCCAATCAATTTATTATTTTCAGAATGACAGTCAAGGAAACAAAAAGAAAATTCCCTTGGGACCAAGATAGATAAATAGAATTATGCGCCATACTGCAATTAAAAGAACAGTATAGTCAGAGGTCTGGGTTCAAATTCTGCCTCTGCAAATTACTGAATGAGATTGGGCAAGTTATAACTCTGAGCTTCAGTTTCCATCCCTGTAAATGAGGGTGGTGGGCTAGATGATATGTCAGATCCCTTCCAACTTTAAATATGATCTTTATTTAAATATGAACCAAACTATTTTATCTCACTAGAAAATATGGGAAAACATTTTAGGAAAAAAAGATATATGACAAATAAATCAGTTAATGTAAGTTTTAAATATACTGATTATTTTCTTAATTGTGATAGGAACAAAGGACTCAAAAGCAAATGCAAAAAGGAAAGGCACTTGATATGACAGAATAATTTGGTATATAATCAGAGAAACCTATGAAATCCAAACTACCAAAGGTGGTAGAAAAAAATTTATGAAAAAAAATTAACATGGCATTAGTTATTTAGAAATGAGTTAGTTAACACTTTTTCTCTCTAGTCAATAGCCAAATATGGCCCAAAATTTAACATGAGAAAAACAGGGAAAATGAGGTTAAAATGTGGTACACTGGAAAGGTCTCTTCTGAAAAAAACTCACAAAAAACTCGAGGCTCTGAAGAATATTAACTATATGACTACAAGGCAGTTAACTAACTTCTGGGCCTCAGGGATAATATGTACACTATCTCGCAGGGTTGTGAGGTAGTAAGAGTTCAGCTTACAAAATGCTTCTATTAGTTATAACTGAAATCTAAAGAATTGTTTAAAATGATCTCCCACAAACCTAAGAAAAATAAAACCAGAACTACTCATTCTGCTAGATTTTTTAAATTTTCTAGAATTGGACCTTGGGTCCATAAACTTATTATATTTCAATATAAATAATTTTTCCTTTATAATCCTATGAAGTTTATTTTATGCATTTATAAACATGATTCTGAGAAGGGAACCACAAGCTTCATCAGAGTACACATGACGCAAAAAATGTTGTAAGAGCCCCCTTTCCTTAAAGAATAAAGCTTTTCTTAGAAGTCTACCAAAGTTAAAAGTGCAAAAACTATATATATTTCTCAAAATGTTTTCTAACACAGATGGACATAAACTGAAATTCTCTATTATGCCAAATTTTAAAATGGCATTTTGCTGTAGAGGGCAGTACACAGTCTCTCTCAAACATACCCATAAATTGAGTATGAAGATACAAGGTGGACCAAGGCTGAGTTTGAGAGTTCATACACACTTGCTTGGTAAATCACGGAACTACCAAACCCAAGGATCATTTTATCCGTCAATATGATAAATGGAATAAAAGCAAGAAACTTCAAAATTCTACTTGCATTAATACATACCTTTAAGCAAAATAAAATCATCAGGCTGCTATATCTATACCGCTCTAGGTTTATATTCTAACAGTCCAAAAATCTATTTTGTATGAACATTTAAGCTTTGTAAGGATACAAATGAAGCTATGTGTAACCCAAAGACACACATTTTACTTTACTAGGTCCAATATGAATTTTTTAAATAATCTGTTACAACAACATATCCCATTTACATTCTCAGAGTTCAAAGACAAAACCCCAAAATGTTAAGAATAGTACCATTAATCACTCACATCAAAAGGGACCTATCCAACAATCTCACTTGTTCAAAAACCACATGCCAGTCACATGAAGTCAAAAGGGCCTCAAACTAATCATCATCAGACCCATTCTGGCCCTCTCTCAGTCTATTTACTCTAAGTTTAGACACAATTATCACCTATTCAAGTTATCCTGTTATCTAGTCAACAGAAGATCATGGGGAGTGGGGGTGGGGGGAAGATGAGGTGGGGAGCAGGTAAACTAAAGAATTATAAAAAGTATAAGATACTTAAAAAGCAATCAGCCTGACATTTTTTCCTCCATCTTTTTGCTTTCTTTTAAAAAAGAAATCTTTTGTTATAAGGAAGACTTCTGGAACAGGGAGGGGAAAAATTATGGGTGACATAAGAAAAAATAACAATAAGAATGCACTGTTTAGAAAGAAAAGGACTATTATTATTTAGCATAGGGATAAGGAGTTCTCCAAACCTTAGTAGTCCTTAAAGCATCAATGCAGTGTAATAGTACAACAGATCCTAACAATAATCACTCCTCACCCTGTACTTCTTATATACCAGATCCTCCTCCTAGCTAAGAAATGCTGCTTTTAAACAATCTATAGGTTCAGAATTAGACAGGAATTTTAAAAAGCAGAAAGAATTTATAGGAGATGGAAGGGGCTGAAATGACTACAGAGAATACTCTGGCTAAGGCTCTCGGTACAGGGAATATTGACACAAGGTTCAAATATAATCTCATTCCCAAGAGCCAAAAGTTTTTTTACCTTTGTTGCACTGCTTTAAATTCTAATAATTATAGAGATTTGGTTTAACAGCAGTACGGTATAGTGGATAGAATCTTGGCCTTGAAGTTGGGAGGGTATGGGTTCAAACCTCATTTTTAACATACTAGTTAGGGACCCTGCACAAATCATTAACCTAAAGTATCCCAAGCACCTCACTGAAGACTAAATTGTAGAACAGCTACTGATTACAATGGTAGAGGTTACTGGATACTCAAAACTCAATCACAGTATCTATTAAATATCTGTTAGGTGCCAGGCACTGCAGCTAAGCACTGGAGTTACAAAGAGAAAAGTTAAAGAGTCCCAACCCTCAAGGAGCTTACACTCTCTAAAGAGGGAGACATGTACAGTCTAAGCATATGCAGAAGGTATAGAAATGAATAAAAAATCATTCTGGGAAGAAGGGCACTAGCAGGTGGGAGAGTATAGGGCAGATCCCAGAGAATGAGGCACTTGAGCCTAGTCTTGAAGAAACTGAGGATTCTGAAAGGTGGAAGTGAGCAAGCAGACACGGTGAGATAGCCAGTGCAAAAGCATGGAGTCGGGAGATACAGCCTCTTTTGTGAGGAAAAGCAAGTAGGCCAGTCTGGCTGGTCTGCAGAGGTTGTGAAGGTAAATAATACTGAAGACTGGAATACTAACTAGGGACATGTTATAAAGAGCTTTAATGTTAGAGAATTTTATATTTAATCCCAGAGCTACCAGGAAGCTGTTGAAGTTGATTGAGTATGGGCACAACATGGTCAGAGTTTTTAGGAAAATTATGTTGGCAGCTGTGTACAGAAATATACATAAGAGGAAGCAGAGTCTTACGGCAGAGATGACCGGGGGCTAAAGCTAAGGTAAACTAGGGTGATAACAGTCTGAATGGGGATAAAGGGATCTATGGGTGAGGTCACAGAAACAGAAGTTTTTTGGATATGTAGGGTACGAGTGTGATCACAGATGAAAACCAAGGCTGTAAGCCTGAGTGCTTATTAGGATAGTGGTACCCTCAATATTAATAGGAAAATTTGGAAGAGGAAGGGATTTTGGGGAAAAGATAATGAATTGTTTCGGATGCAAGGGGGCAATCCTAAAACATTCAGTCCAAAATGCAGACTGAGATCAGGGCCATGGGACTGGAACTCGGAAGAGAGACTAGGGCTGCCCTCTAAGGTTATGCAGGGTCATTCACACCATTTTTATTTGGGACGGGAAAAACAAAGAGTGAGCAATTTTGGAGACAGAAACCTACCTCACCTTATAAATCTCTTCCTCTTCCCCATATTTTCCAGTACCACAGTGAAAGGCTTGAGGTAATATGAGAAAACAAAAAAAGCCCAAGAGAATGGCATTGGTAAGGGACAGCTAAAACAAAGGCAGTGCACAGTACAAGGACAAACGATGGAAGTTTTCCTTAGATCTAACTGCAACAAAAAAAGAAGGCAACGGCTTTGTCTTCCTCGTTGATCCAAAACACTGGCTATTATTATAGTTCATTTTCACTATAGATTAAAAAAAAAGTTTTGGGTTTTCTTTTTCTCCTGGATTAGCTTGGAAACCTAAACCTTATTTATATCATATTGTTTCTATGAGGAAAACGTTAACATTCTAAACACTTAATTTTAAAAAGTAAGTAGTGATATATTGCGATGGAAATAATATTGAATTTAGCTTTAGTCTTCTTAGTGCTAAATCTGCTAACTTTAGGTCAGGATTCTTAAACTTTTGTATCATGAACTCCTTTGGCAGCCTGGACCTCCTCCCAGAAAGTTATGAAATGCATAAAATAAAATATACAGAATTACAAAAATCAATTATATTGAAACATAGCTGCTTTTCCTCAAAGCACAAATTAGTCTCTACTGATTCAATGATTTATTATTAATAACAAAATATTATCTGCAGGGTAATAAACAAACCAAGTATAATACTCATTAAAGAGTTTGTTTTCTGATAAAATAACTTTACCAATTATAAATGTTACTTCTTACAACTTGTATAAAAAGCTGCAAAAAGAGTTACCAAGATTTTACTCCTCATTGAAATTATTACTGCTTTGTCAAAATCACAGTTCTTTCTCATCGGTTCTTCTAAACAACATTCAGTTACACAGTACAATTTCTTGCCAAATGCATGAGGTTTGTGCAAAGGTTAAGATTACCAAATAAGGGCATTTATAATATAGCTAAAACCCAGTTTCAATTAGTTTTATAAGAGAAAACTGTCCCAACAAAAATCTCCAACTATATATGGAATATATTAGGTATAGTGTATCAGCAAGTTACATTAAAAACTAATGCTGAATATTTTATTTGTAAGCAAATGAAATAAGGTAAAGGATGTAGTGTAAAAGGGGCTACTTACTTCCAAAGCAACAGTACCTAAAGTGTATTTATATATTTCTATAGGCTATTTCAACTTATTTGTATTTAACTAAAATATTTTAAAAAAGAAACAATTGCTAATATATTTTAAAAAGCAATTCATTTCCTCTCTCTGGTCTTCAGTTTCCTCATTGGTGAAATCAGTGTGTTGGTTGGCCAAGATAATCTCTAAGCTCCCTTCCCCCTCCAAATTCTATGGATATCCTGATCCCATGAACTTTGGGAAGAGGACTATATAGGTAGTTTACAAATCAAGTGATAGGCATAAAGACTCTAAGTTTTTATCAGAAAAATTATATCAAGTATACTTCTAGTTAAGGCAAGAAAGCATATAACACATTTTAGAAAAAGTTCCATTGGGGCTGAAAGTTGTAAGCTTCAGTTACCTGGAAACTCTGCTTATCTAGAACATTCATTTCTTAACAAAGCCAAGAAAGCTATGTCACTGTTACTACTAGCACCATATCAGCAGGTGGTTTGCTACAAAGTTAACTAACAGAAATGAGCAGGATTTACCCTTCTATATTCCTCCTGTATAGATAAATATTAGCGAAATAGGAATAGTTTTCTTTTGACCACATGCTTGCAAAAACCCAAACCTACATATGCCAATCTGGGGGATAAAAACATCTGAAGCAATATGTTACAATATATGAAGAAAGGAGACCCACATGGAAGTTCCTCCAAGGAATGTTTAATCTGCTGCTGAGGCAAAGGGGTAGGACATGGCGCATTAGCAGGAGGCAGCTTAGCAGACATGTTAAGAAGCATTATGCTAAGATCTACTGAAATGACTAATGAAAAATACTTTTCAAATTCATCACCTTGGATTACCAACGTGGCGCACGGTGTATTTCAATTCTTTTTCAGGCCACAGCTGAGCAAAAAGTGTCCAGACTTGGAATCGTTAGGCCTGGGTTCCAGTTCTGGTTCTGTCATTGACTTTCTATGTTAGCACGGACAAAATAAAGAAATTTACCAGGTTTCTAGTAGAATGCGCCATGGAAACCATAGAGCTAAAGACTTTTTTTTCCAGATACAACATATTTATATCAAAGGCCAATAATCAATCTACTATTATTCTGCCTGCTAGATGATTTTAATTAGTTGGTATTAGTACATGCAAACATGTATTTAAAAATCAATAATTAGGGCTCCACATCACTGGGCCTTGATAGGGTTTACGTTACCCTCTGGGCTTTTTGGAAAGAATCTAATGAGAAAATTAACAACAAAGTTTATCTTGACTACCACAAGAGTGTAAATTTTGAGTTTTGCAGGAGTGATGTTGCTGAATTTAAATTCCTCAATCTATACTCTTACTTTATAAACTAAGTGGGATTAGAGGAATAGTATGTGGGGACTTAAAAGGACAAATCTCACTAATGACCTTGGTTCTATTGGCGAGGATTTTAAGCAAGCTAATCATTTCAACAAGATTGCTTAACTTTTTAATGCTTAGATAGTTGTTTATATGAATGCAAGTAGAGATCACTAATATTCTTCTCTATGGAGTAGAGAGGTTGTACTTGAACCTCTGAATTCCCTTAATATTTACGACTGACTCTGTGATTCATGAAACAGTGTTAGAAGTTAGTTCATGAAATAGTAAAAAGAATACTGAATTTGGAGTCAGCGAATCTGGGATTTAAAATCCTGACTGCAACTTAATAGTTATATGATGCTTGGGCAAGTCACAATCTCTAAAGGAGATTTAACTTCCTCATTTGTTAAATGAAGAGTCGAACTACATAAGTATTAAGTCCCTTAAATATGCTTCAAAAACAAAGCTAACCTTTCCCCAATTAATTCAAATTAGAAAGGTCTCACTGTGATGAGAACAATGTCGCAATCCTTTTCCTCATGTAAGCTGGGATGGTTTTTCCCTGACAGCTTACTACCCCTACAACTTGAGTAGCCCAAGGGTTAAGGATCAAGCTGTACTTTGACATAGCTTTCTGGTAGTCTCTGATCATACTAACTTCCTGATCATTTAAGGGTAGCAAGATGTTCATTTCACATAGAGTTTAGGCTATTCAGACTTTAGGGCTGTCCCTTCCCAGCATAGGTGAGTCATCATACCTTGACTAGGGGACCAGACATGTTTCCATATGGAGATGAAGGAGGCTGAATCTAACAGGAATATACTGGTTAAATATCCATTCTAGACTATGGCTAAGTAAATCTATTGTTAACTAATGAATGGCCTACAAATGCCTCATTTTGTGGCCAGGCCAGGCCCTAACGCTTACATATGCTACCTAACTAGTTAATCTGCAATTAGAGAGCATTAGGCAAAACATTACTAGGAGCAGTTAAGTTGCACAGAAACAGTGTTCTAATTTTCATCTTAGGTAGAAAATATTAGGTTGAGATTTGGTTATGAGATAGTACTGAAATGTGATAGGTAAATGTATATGTACATTTATATATCTCCAATAAAGCTACTGATTAAAAATTACCTGAAAAACACAAACTGTACAAACTGTTTATGAATAATGAAGTAAAATATTGTATTACTTTAAATTCACCCTAGGTGTGCTTTTAATTTATAAATATATCCACTTGAAATCCTCTAATCCAAACTTAACACGGCAACAACTATATTTAATATTAAATTAATAAGATAAAATATTAAATATTTAACTATTAAGTTAATATAAAATTAAATATTAATTAAAATTAAATTAAACACAAGGTGTATATACTCTCTTTTTGATGCTAAATTGGTCGTTTAATATTCCATTTGTGACAACAGAATTTTTAAAAATTGAAATATTAGCCAATTATATCATCCAAAAGTCACCAACACTTCCTATCCGCGCTGTCGGCGATTTGTCATATTATATGCAGTGCTCCTAGTACCAGACGACTCATTCAAAACAGTATTGTTTTAAAGGAATCTGATCTCTTCTTGGTAACAATGCTCTATTAATATCCAAAGGCATTAATGCAAAGCTCAATTCTCAAGCACTACAAATAAAATTGGATGATTTGTTCATACTACTTTATAATGTACCAAATCAGAACTGATGACTTCAGTTAAGAGAATTGCTCAGTAATCCACACCTGGTCTATCATGTTCTTTACTTCTAGAAATAAAGTCTACCAGATTCCCAAACAAACTACACCAGAATGTGTTGGGGAACATGAATCCACTATGCTTTTCCCCAACTTGCTACTTTCAAACCCTAAACACTTCTGTGGTTATAGGTTTACAACATGATTGCTAGTCATTAAGTATTAATTGAAGAAAACAGGTATTCAGTTTACATTTTTAAAAAATCTATTTCTAAGCATTCTGAATAATAAAGTCTAGCAAAAATCTGCTTCATTCAGGTTTACATCTCAGAACAGAATTTTCTGGATAACTGAAGCACAATACTTTCTTTTAATTTAACAGTCTTTCAAGAATATACACACGAGGGATGATTTCCAGCAAAGATGGCAATGTGCAAGATTCTAAGCAAGCCTAGCTCCAGTGGGAAACACCCCAGCAAAAAGGGGGAGGAAAAAATGCACCAGATGCATCAAAGATGCAATAAAACTAAAGAGAAATACCAGGAAGTTCCTCTGTCCAGTTTAGAAGTGCACGGAATGGTTAGAGACCTACAGATATTTGGGGAAGGTGGGAGAAAAAATGACTAAAACCAGTTTGTTCTCTGGTAAATGAAGACTGAAGCCAGGGATCTCCTGTTCTGGCCTGTAGGGGTGACAGCAGAACTCCCAGAAGCTAAGTTAGAGGACTCTGCTTACTCCTTAAGTCATCTTAGAGGCCTGAAGGCAGCATGAACTCGATCCAGTACAGAGGATCTGAAACAAGCCTATTTCAGGACTGAGCACGTCTCAAAGAACAAACACACTTCTTTACAAATGATTGCTCAGGGACAAAAAGTTAGAGGTACACAGCAGCTGATTTGCACTAGGAGGCCTGAAGACGGCCAGGATTTCTACTCAGGACCATATCTAGAGACAAAGTTAAGTACAAGAAGGTGACTGAACCAAGAGAAATTAGGCAAAAGCCAGGGCCCATTTCAGGTCACTAGGACAATCAAAATCTATGGGTTGAGAAGTTCTGGGCCCACCTATCCTCTCCTATGCCAGAGTTGCAGAAGAAGACAGAAACAGGAACCAGAACCTAGTTACTCCATCCTAAAACACAGCAGGGCAAGAGCAATCAAACTGGAGTAAGAACAGGAACCCCCAACCCACCCACCGAAAAGCTCATCAAAGAGAAAGAGTGCAGGCTGGTTTTTTCTATATAATAGAAGGAAAAACATATTTTATAGTCACAATTGTGAAAGGAAAGAACTTACCCATAAAACTGAGGAGAGTAACAGAGTGGATTATGAAGCAGAATGTAATAAAATGTCATTTACATGATACATTTGAACCATAAAGACTCAGAGTTAAAATATGAGGCTAGAGTACATTAGAGCTATTAAGCCTATGATGAATCCAAAAAGAAAGGTTGACAAGCATGACTTTCATAGAAGGCAACAGATATAGTTAAGACAGAAGTCATGAAAATACATTATCCTTAAAGGCAACATGCATAATAATCGAATGATACAAATGCTAAATACATGTGTACCAAACAACATCGCATCAAAGTACTAAGAAGAAAAGCTAACCAAATAATAAAGAAAAAATATAGCACAAATATAATTGAAACTTCAACGAGCCCCTCCTCAGACTGAGGCAAACCTTAAAAAAGATAAAGAGGTTAGGCACTAAATAGAACTTTAGGAAAAATAGACCTCTGGAGATTATTGAAGGTGAACTAGTATGGACATACACATTTCTCAGCTTTGTAAGGTGCCTTTATAACAGACCATCTGTTAGAAAATTTAAAAAAAACAACTTACAAACAAATGCAAAAAAACACAAAAATAGTATTCTACTGACCACACAATAAAAATTATAATCAATAAGTGGCATATTAAGAAAGGACTCATAAATGGAGACTGAATAATAAATTCCTAAAGAATAAATCATAGAAATAATTTTATCAAAGCAAATTATAACAACAAAACAAGCTAGAAGTTTGAGGCTACAGTCAAAGCAATCCTTAAGACAAATTTTTTTTTTATTTTTCATCAACAAAGGAGATGATGAAGGACAATCAACCAAAGAAATTACAAAAGCAGCAAAGTATAAAAGGGCACAAATAAACACAAAAATAAAAATTCCGAAAATCAAAAGACAGACATAACTTAAAACAAAAATGTTCTCTGACTTCTTAAGCACAGTGTACTGAAAGTGTGATGCAAGATGTAAGTAAATTTTTTAATTATTATAAACATTTTATTACTTCACTATGTGATGGGGATGCCTCATTTTTAAATCTAAATTTTTAAAAAAAATTCAAATAAATAGGTAATTAATTTATCCAATTTTTAATTACTCTAATTTAATTAAAAATAGAAGTCTCGAAATTCAACTTTTAAGAATCTTTTTAAAAATTAAAATCAGTGATAATCAAAACTTCATTTTTGATACTTTTAAACTCACATAAAAGAATACAATCAATAATAATACTAGTTTTAATTTCAAAAGAAATATCTTGACCACAAAAGCAATTGTTTAATATCTCAAACTATGGCTTACAGGTAAGAATATTAGATTGAGAGCCATAAATTCCATCCTACCCTCTTTGATAGCATCCAATTACATATCCTTGAAAAGGTTACAGAATCAGATGTTATGCTGGAAGGTTCTGAAAAGATAATTATCCTGTCAACCAAGAACTCCCACCCCACACTCCCTCCATCTTGCAGCCCCAATATATTATTCTTATTTTACCTAAGTGGGATAAGGAATCATAGGATCATGGTTTTAAATCCAGAAAGAACCTAAGATTATCTCCAGCTGTTCTGTGAGTCAGAAAACAGAAGTTAAGGGATTTGCTTAAAATCACATAGAGAGTAAGCAACATAGCTAGGATTCAAACCCAGAATATTTAAATCTAAATCAAGCACTTTTTTCTCTCGTAGCACCGGATCAGATGCAATAAAACAAAAGAGAAAGAAATTAAAAGCACAAAGACAGGCAAAGAAGAGAAACTTATTTCTCTTAATAATAGCTGAGAAGAGTCTAGGAAATCAGCAAAGCTAATTGAGAAAGCTTCACAAATATGGAGACTTTTAAAATAAATCCACAAAACTCAAAAGCATTTCTTCTGTACAATAATAACAAAATTCTAGTGGCAATAAAAGAAAGGGAAGATCTGTTGAAAATAACTACAAATTACCTAAAATATATGGCAGTCAATCTACGAAAGTACCCATAATACCTATATAGATGGGATAACATGTGAAAGCCTTTAACACAATTGGGTGCCATATAAAAGTTTACTATGGCATTTTTTGAAATCAACTGGAAAGTTATTCTTAATAAAAAACTATAGTGCCTAAGAAACACATTGAGCTGTAAAGAAAAACTACAGAGATTGGCCATAATTTTTCTCACCTCTATTTATAATGTACTAAATGGCATTATTGGTAACCTTCCCCCTCCACCTGGGTGTTAGCATAAAAATCATCAATAGTCAAATCCAAGCAAAGACAGCAAATCTAACAAACAAAATTTATCTTTGCAACTCTGTATTATTTATATTTTATTTTAAAACTTTGGAAAGAACCTTAGAAGTCACCTAGAATCATACTATTAGAGCAAAAAGATCGTAAGCGGTCATCTGGTCCAGTTAATTTACTGGATAAGAAAACTGAGGCCAAGATAACGAAGAATAGTCTGGGCCTTGGGTAACACACGTTCCTGGAGACAGTAGAGAAAAGATGGGTCATTTCACTAACTCCTCCAAACCAGTATTTCAACGGGTCTATATATTGTCCTAATGATCACTAACACTAACTAGTCAAGTTTTAAACCAATACCACTAAAATACTGAATTTTCTGCAAAATTAAAATATTTCCATTTCATTTCAAAAGCCAGTCTCTTCTTGTAGTATTGTAGAAAGAGCACTGGAATAGGAATTGGTTAAGAATCCTGACTGTACTGGTGGGATTCACTAGTTCTCAGTTTTATCCACTATAAGATGAGGTCTGCCAAATGATTTGAGGTCAATTTTTCTTTGTCTTTTGATTCTTTTTTAAAATTATGCTATGATAATTTAAATTATCCTCTCTACCTACAGCACTGCTGATAAAGCAACTGTGTAATAGGAAGAAGACACAGGAGAAAAGTTACTTTAGCACCAAGATTATTTCATGATGTCAAAGACCCAAGAAAAGTCAGATTCATATTAAGTAACAGCATTCAAATTACACTAAAAATCAAAGTTTTCCTACTGTTTTGGGATAACCTGAAATATAAAAATCTATTATAACCCACCCCCCTCATTTGTACAGGTAGTGGGGTTCTGACTAGAACCAGTAAGAAGTATCTGATTTCATTTATCTCAGATTTAAATTTCAATTGATTATAAATACAAGAACAGAAATTTAGAGACTGCAAACTTTAGAGTTTGCCAAGTGCTTTACACATGGGTTATCTCACTGGATCCTCTCAGTAACTGCGAGATTAGGTACCATTATTATTCCCATTTTACAAATAGGGAAACTGAGCTAGCAGAGTCTGAAGCAGAATTTGAACTCAGGTCTCCCTGATGCCAAATCTAATGCTTTATCAACTGTACCACCTAGCTGACTTCTGCCAGGGGAAGACAAATTCTGTCCTTTTTGTATTTTGTTAAACTAGAGGCTACTACCTATAAAAGTTAAGTTCCATCATATAAAAGCTTCCTCAATAACATCCACAATTACTCAAAATAGAAAAGCTTAATAACACTTGAATAACTAAATGTGTGAAAAATGCACACTGCCCTATGACATGCTGGATGAGAGGCCTACTGGGTTAGTTCTTTATAACAAACAATCATTGAGTCCCAAAGGCTAAAACATAGCCAAGTCCTGGTGGATTCTGAGGCAGAAGGGGGACATGTTACTTCTTGCCTCCTTGTCAAACTTCCAGATGTCTCAAGATAGAGTACCTACTGCCTCTTGATGGGGATCAGGGACACTTTGGTCACAGCTCCTGCTCATCCCTGCCATGAGACAGACTTGTGGATGCCTCCTACTGTTGTACAATATTTCTTGCCAGTAGGCCATCTAGATGAAACTTACAATAAAACTTTGACAGTAAACTTTTAATTTCTAATCCCCTTCCTTCTTCTGGGAACTATAAGCTTACCACATGCATTCTCTTTTTCTATATTCTTTTACACAGTGATCTCATCAGTGCCCATGGATTCAATTACCACTCCTATGCAGATCTATAAGTCCAGCCTTAATCCCTCTCCTGAATTTGAGTCTTTTTATCACCAGTTACCATTTAGAACTGGATGTCCCATAGGTATTTGAAACTAAGTTTTTCCAAAACAGAATTAGTTACATTTCCCCCAAACCTAACTCTCTTCCAAACTTTCCTCTCATTGTCAAGGGTTATTGCCATTATCTCAGTCACCCAGGTGTGTAATATCACTGTCAACAATAACGTTTCTCTCTTGCTTACTTCACTAATCTAATTACCTGCCAACTCTCTAATTTCTTTCTCTATAACCCCTCTCAAAGAAATTTTCTTTTCCAAGTCTCCCTGGCTCAAGTCTTTCCCAAATCAAAATCATCCTCTATACATCTGCTAAAGTAGCCACTTTCTTCTTAAAGTGCAGGTCTAATATGTCATTCCCTCTATTCAATAACTATCCTCTACTGCCTTCAAGATAAAGTATAGAATCTGAGGGGTTTTGGCATTTAACTATTTCCAACATGGCCACTTCCTACTTTTCCAATCTTATTACATTCTACGCCTAAACTTCCATAAACTCTACATTCTAGTCATAGTGGCCTACTTGGTCTTCCTGGACGCTCCATCTCCCATCTCAGTGCCCTCACACTAACTGCTTCTTATACTCTCCCTCCCACCTTCTGACCCACAGGATTGCCTGCTTCCTTTAAAACTTAGCTTAAATGTCACCTCTTCCCAGAGGACTTTTCTGAGTTTCCTACATGACAGTATCACCCCCACTAAGGTAACTGTCCATCTAGTCTGTTTTCTATCATATTTGATTTATTATTTTGCATCTTCCTTTCTATCCCTAGCACTCTACACGGTATTTGTAACAATAAATAATTAATAAATGCTCATTGGTTGACTGATCCCCAATGATTAGCATACATCATTCATGTTATCTAATTATTCATGGGTAGGTCCAGCTAATATAATACAATACTAGCAAAATTAACTTAATTATTCAGTGCCATAACAATCAAAGTACCTAAGGATTATTTTATGGGGCTAAAAAAATGCCCAACTGTATCTAGGAGAACAAAATTCAAAAATCTCAGAAGAATTTACGAAAAAAAGTGGGAAGGGAAGACCTTCAAAGTATCAGGTCTCCAACTACAATACAAAACAATTTGGTACTGGTTAAGGAATAAAGAAGTTCATCAGTGGAACAGATTGGGTATGCAATGTACAGAAGCAAATGAGCACAGTAGACTAGTATTTGAAAAAGAATTCACTATTTAGCAAATAGTGGGAAAGCTGGAAAATAGTCTGGCAGAGACTACATACAGACCAACATCTTCTAGCAATAAAAGCTACAGATGAGTAGAGTTCGACATAAAGGTGACATCAGAGGAATAAGAAACAAGAACAAGAAACAAATTAGCTTTCAGATCAATGGATGGGGAAAGAGTTTGAGTCCAAACAAGATGCAGAGGATTATGTTAGATAAAAAGGGCAATTTTGAATACATAAAAGTAAAAAGGTTTTACACTAACAAAACCAAAAGAGGCTAAAATGAGAAGAAAAGTAAATTAATGAGGAAAAAAAATCTTTACATTGTTTCTTTAATAAAGGCCACAGCTCTAAGAAACTGATTCAAATTTATAAGTGCTATTCCCTAATTGATATGAAGTATATGACAAAGGATACAAATAGCTATTTTTCAGAGGAAGAAATCCAAACTATCAATAGCAACATGAACACTTGTATTAAACTGCTCTAAATCACTAATAACTAAAAAAAAAAATAAACTGAAACAACTCTAAAGGTTTTATCTCAAACCTATCAATAAGCAAAACTGACAAAAAGGAAAATGACACAAAGGTTGGGGTGGCTATGGGAAAATAGGTAAACTAACACTTTACTGGTGGAGCTGTGAACTTGTCCAAACCCTTCTAGAAGGCAATATGCAACTATGACCCAAAACTTTTTCAATTGTGTATACCTTTGATCCAGGGATACTACTACTATATCCCTAAAAAAATCAAAGAAAGAGAAAAGAACTCATATGTACCAAAATATTTAGTTGTCTTTTGTGGTAGCAAAGAATTGGAAACTGAAGGAGTGCCAACAAACTGGAGAATAAATGAATAAATTACATTAAATGAATGTGATGGAATACTATTATGCTGTAAGAAATGATGAAAGGCATGGTTTCCAAGAAACTTGGAAAGATTTGTATGAATGGATGCACAGTTTAGCAAGCAAAAGCAAGAGAATAATTTATACAAAAAGTGTAAAGAAAATTTTTAAAGATTTAAGAACTCTGATAAACATAATTTCAGGGGAGTTGTGATGAAACATGTTATCCACCTCCTGATACAGTGGTAAAAGATTCACAATACAGATTATGACATACAAAAATAAGATAGAATTTTGGAAAAAAACTCATGTTATCCTATTTTAATTGGGTCCTTACTGCATCAAGGCAAATCTACTCTCTCTTTTCAATTCAATTCAAATCAATTCTCTATACCTCACACTATACAGTAGAAATTCAAACCCTTTTTTCCTCTCAAACCTCCAAGGACACTTAAGAACTCCCTCTCTTCTCTCTTTCTAAACCACAAAACCTATACAATGAGCCAGAGGCTTGGGTTGGGGCTACTGTGTGTGTTTATTCTTCGTTCTAGAGGACTATGACTTGCAGTTGACTTTGATTTGGGTGAAGAGGGCTGTGTAAGGTCATCAGTCTCACTTTCTCCTCCAGAGTCATCTGGGTCCAGTGACCTGATATTAATTCATCAGGAGGGCTGGAGATGGCCCAGGATGCAATGGGAGATCCTGGCCCTTTTAGGCTAAGGTCTTTTCAGATTCTCCCTTTGAATGACATATGCCTATTTAATGAATAAGCCTCTTTTAGTAGCTACTCACGGTATGGCCCCTTTAATTTAAAAAAAAAAAATCAAACTGGGAGGGAAGACCCTCACAGGGTTCCTGGGCAAAAGAGAAACAGTTACTATTTAGTATTTACAAGTTCATTCACTCTGCACTAGGAGGGCAGGGACTGTTTGTCCTACCTCTGAGTTCCAGAGTGAATTGGGCTTAAAGTTTGGTCTTTGGCTAGGGGAAGGGGGGATTAGAGAGGGAAAAGAGGAGACAGGGTGGGAAGCTGCTGCACACAAGCCATTCGATGAAAGCCAGATAATTTGGGTTTAAAGGTGTCCTGAAGTAGCTCCATTTGAAATACAATGGCTGGTCCAGAGAAAATATACCGAAGCAGCACCGGACAAAAAGTAAATTGTGCCAGGTTCCTTCAATCATTGAAAGGGCATTTCAAATTCTGAACTTTGCTATGACTGTCAAGGGCATCGCCATCCTTCCAGTCACCTAAACTTAACACTACTCTGGGCATCCCCACATATCCACTGAGTTTCAAAATATCTTATTAGTTTCTTCGTATCTCTCACAACCTTTCCTTTCTCTCCATTCATGTTGCCCCCACTGTAATTCAGGCCCTTCACCTGCTACTACAACAGCCTTCCAATTGTTCTCCTTCCCTCAAAGCCTCTCCCCAAAGCTTCCTTAGTGATTTTTCTTGAACACAGGCCAAACCAGGTCACCTCTCTACTGAATAAACTTCAATTACCTCTAGAATCAAACACAAACTACTGTCACTTTAAGCTCTTTACACCTTAGATTCTTCCTACTGAGGAGACTAAAAAGTCTTCTAGCACATCTTATTGTGCTAGATTCACCTACTTGCTGTTCCTCACACACAACATTTCATCCTCTATTCTGTGTTTTTGTACTGAAAATGCTCTTACTTTTTTTTACCTCTGTCTTTTAGAATTTTTGGCTTCCTTCAAGACTAAGTGCAAACACTACCTTCTGCAGGTCTTTCCCAGTCCTCCCACTGCTAGTGTTTTCCCCCTCTAAGGTTACCTTTCATCTATTCTCCATATATCTTGTACATGTATGGATATGTATGTATATATGTATATGTGCACAGATATGTTATTCAGTCATTTTCAGTCGTGTCCAATTCTCAGGGACCCTATTTTGGGTTTTCTTGGCAAAGATACTGAAGTGATTTGCCATTTTCTTTTCCAGCTCATTTTTACAGATGAGGATACTTAGGTAAGCAGGATGAAATGACTTGCCCAGGATCACACAGCTATTAAGTATCTGAGGCCACATTGGAAGGAACTCAGGAAGATAAGTCTTCCTGATTCCAGTGGCACTCAATCCACTGTGCCACCTAGTTGCCCAGTAAATATATACATATATACACACAGATCCAAGTAGCTGGAGCATAGTAAATATTTAGTAAATTAGCATCTGTTGATTAGTAATTGAGTCGGATCCAGAATTGAACACAAGGAAGGATTTAGGGTGAATATCATTTAATAAAATGCATAGTGCTTGCAATGATCTCAAGTTTCTCCATGACATAAGAATTTTTTTTAACTACAAATGCTGGCAAAGAGTCTCTGTTGATCTTGGAATACCACACTTTCCAAAGAATCACAGTTGCAAATCATCCAAAGGGCAATGGAGAGAAACATAGTTGAGACTGTGTATGATGCAGCATATTTCCACTGATGACACAGATAAAATAAGTGGCATAAAAGAAACATAGGAAGTGAAGTAGCCTGAACTATGGCACACATAATTTTACAAGGCCTTAAGCAAGGACCTCTTAACTTTTACGGACACCTCAGAATGTCATTAAATGAATACCCAAAATAAAACACAATGGAAATCAACTTCATTAAAAATTATCAAAATGTACAAAAAGAAGTTCATGGGCCCCACGTTAAGAATGCCTGATTTAGGAGGAAGGTCCACAACACACTGGGTAGATCTTCCTTCTAAAAGGATCAATGAGAGAACACAGAAGGAAATCACACAGGATTGAGAAGGGATGGGTGAATTATAAACTACCTTAAGTGAAGAGAAAACTTATTAATTAAATCACAGATTCATTGGCATACTGAATATGTTTTACCTTTGTAGTGACTATTTAATTAAATACATTGCTATGTTCAGTACAGAGGCATGTAGGTAGCACAGAGAACAGAGTGCTGGGCCTGGAGTCAGGAAGATTTAAGTTCAAATTCAACACTTACTATCCGTGATCTGGACACGTCACTAAAACCTGTCTGCTCCACTTTACCCATAATAACATTACTTACCTCACAGAGTTGTTGTGAGAATCAAATGAGATGATATTTTGTAAAGTGCTCAGCACAGTAGTAGGCATTTAATCAATGTTTATTTTCTATCTCCCTACGATGATATGTAAACTGCTTGGGACAAATAATTATGAAATGGTTTCACTTTGTGATAGCAATGGGCACATATTTGTGTTTCTAATGACAGTGGTTGACTCAATGATGAAATAAAACTGAACTGAGTTGATTTCTCCATATTTAGTTAGCTTTCTATCATCTGAGTGCTGGATTCTATGTCACAGATGTATGTTTCACTGTTTTCTTTTTATTTTTAATCTGTATTTTTAATTCTGTAGTATTTAAGAGTTAATGTAATTCACTCCAAGGAAAAGTACAAGAGCTACATAACACCTTAAAGAGTACACTTTCAATGACTGTTAAGAGACAATGCTGCAGTTATATATGTGGGAAAGTCAAGTATTTCAGGGCTCTTTCATGCCTAAAATGAAACTGGATCGACTTCACTAAAGCTTTAAGGTAACTATGGCTGAAAACAAAAATTAATACCAGGAACTGAATTGCTGCAAAATAGCCTAATTAATCCTCAGAAAACAAGCAAAGATTTTCACAGGGACATGGAATTTGAAGGGGTTTTAATAATTCCTTTATAAAATAGCACATGGGCTTCTTAAAATCAGTCATTTAGTAAGGAAGCATTTAGCAAAGTACCAACTATATGCTAAGCACAGTTAGAATAAAAGTGAGAAGAAATAACTACTAACCAGTGCTTTAAAAAAAAAAAGCCAATACAAAGAGTGCACTGAAAGTTAGAAACAAGGTAATTTTTATTGATGAAACTCACTTTTAATTTTAAGTTTAAGCCTAAGCCTCTAGACAAGTATTAGAAACTGTGCTAGAATAAAGGCATACAGAGAACAAAAAAGGGGGGGAGGCCTGACTTGCCTTCAAGGAGTTTATTAAGGTGAAAACAATATGTTCATGGAAAAGTAAACTCAGAAGTCAGTCAACCAACATTTATTATCTACTGTGTATCAGGCACTGTTTTAAAAGCTGAGGATTCAAAGAAAGGCAAAACAGTCTGTTCTAAAGGAGTTCAGTTTAAGGGGGAAGAAAACAGACAAATAACCATGTACAAATAAGATATATAGAGGATACATTTGGGCTAGCCTCAGAAACAGGCAACAAGGTTAATGAGGGCCTGGAAAAGGATTATTATAGATATCTAAAGTAATTTCTTGTGGCAAGTGGCCACTAGCAATTGGGCTGGGCAGACCACTGTATTTTTCCTGTAGGAAGAAGCAACTTGTGCCCATTTGAAGTAACCTAGGTATCCCTAAGACACAGAGGAAAACAAGGAACATATGCCAGGAATGCAAAGGCACAGGGGCAAACAAAGCTGGAAAATCTATATAGGGATCAACACAGAGGGCACAAAGAAGAAAAATATGTAATAAACCTAGAAAGAGAAGCTGGAACCAGATTATGAAAGGCTTTAAAATGCCAAAAAGAGAAGGCTGCATTTGATTCTAAAAACAGAAGGGAGCCACTGCAGCTTCTTGAGTAGGTAAGTGGCATAGAATATCAATTTAGAAATTGTGTGGAGTGAAGTAGCAAAAGAAAAGTTTGGAGATGGAGAAAAATTAGGAATAATTAGAGGTGAAAAGGGTGTGCACCAGGATGGCTGTGGTGTGAACAGAGAAGAAATGGATCCAAGATGTAAGAGGCAGAATCATTAAAACCTGACAAGTGAAAGGTAAGAGGAGTGAAGAAGAGAGAAGAGTGGATAATGAAAGGCAACTTGGAATAGTGAATGGACAGCTTCATTTGAAATCTGGAAACCCTGGGCTCAATTCCACTTCAAACACTTATTATCTTTGGGACCTGAACAAGTTATTTAACCTCCATAGGCTTCAGGTTCCTTATCTGTAAAATGAGGAGGAGTTAGATTCGAAATCTAAATCTACTATCCTAGAATAAACCTATGTGACTAAAAGTACATCAGATACACTCAACTGGAATAAGACGCTAGGGAGAATGGGGTGATAATGAGCTCTGTTCTGAATACAGCGAGTTTGAGATGCCTACTAAACATCCAGTTGGAAACATCCAATAAGCAACTGGTAGTAAGCTCCAGTTAAGTTGTATAAGACATTTGTTCAAACAAGCACTCATCCAGAGTCAGGCAGCAGGGCCAACAGCAAAAACTACTTTGTCAACAGGAGCTTTCCCCACTGTATAATATTTCTCCCATAAAAAAAAAGAACAGTTATTTCAATATTACAGTTTAATTACAGGTTCAGATATACTTCAGTTAAGTATAGAGCCAATTCAAATAAGTGCTTTATATTTTCAAGTACATTTACATATAAAATAACTGGGACAAAAGCCAAAATATTGTAGACACTTACTAAGAATACATACTTAATGAGACACAATGGTACACACAGGTGTATGTGAGGAAGAAATGAGCAAGTACTGATTGAAATTTTGACTACCTGTGTGAGATTATTTTAAGTTCCTGACATTTTGTCTTGTTGCCTAAATATTTCTTGATTTCCTCTTCACTGTCAATTGCTCAGGGGGTGCAAATTAAGTTCATTTTTAATGTAAGACAGGGACTGGAACCTCTGACAGAGATGTGATACATGATTTAAGTACCTTGAACAATACAATGTACTGAAAAAAATTATCCTTTGGTGACTGAGGGTCTACCAATGCCTTTAACTCTTCATTTTGATTTTCAATTATTCCAACATTCTCCTATAGGCACTGGAGACTAAGCGACATATTTCAGAAATTCTCTTGTGTATTTAAACAAAAAAAACTGACCTAAGTTTGATTTTCTTAAGCTTTGCATTTCTTCCACAGTGGTACAGAATTGAAATGCCTCCTTAAAATCTTCCCTTCCTCCTAATTTTGCTATCTCTTTGTTGATGGAATCACTCAAGTTCAAAAAAAATCATCTTTGACTTGCCAAGTTTTGTCAGTTCTATCTCTGATAACACACAACTGAGAGCACTCTCCCAGTAGTCCCCTCTTTTCCAATGACCACTGCTGCCTCAATACTAGTTCAGATCCTCATAATTTCTTAACGAACAATTCCAACAACCTGACTGGTTGCCTTGCCTCCATCCTTTTCCCCTTTCTAATCCATCCTTTATAGTGATGCCAATCAAATGACAAACACTTATTAAGTCCCTGCCATGTGCCAGACATACATGCCAAAGTCATCTTCCTAATGCATAAAAACTTTCAGTGGCTTCCTGTTGTACACTCAAAGATACAGATCCCTTAGCCTGACATTCAAAACCCTCCTCAATGACTCCAACTTCCTTCTATCTGGCCTTACTTCTCACTACTGCATGGTAGTATTTCTTTTCACTTCTCCCAGGTTAACTGGGATATGCCTTTTTTCCTCATCTTTTTGCCCTGCTCATACCTTCTCTGTTCGTATACTGTAACAAAAGCCTTCTTACCTCTGTCTCTTGAAATCTTTCTCTTCTTTTAAGGCACAATTCAGTTGCCCCCAACCTACCTCATGATCCTTCCTCATGCTGCCACTATCACCTCTCCTATTCAATTAATCACATTCTAACTTATACTCTACATTATGCATTTTTACTTCTTTGGAAACTTTGCTTCATGTCTTGTACAACTCAGATAGACTACTGGTACTAAAATGATGGGCCTCTCTGTTCATGAAGAAGTGTGAGGTAATTGGAGTTAGGCAATTTCTTGAGCACAATCCAAAAAGTCTTATTCTCTTCTCCCTCTTTAATTCTGAGCCCAACTCCCATCCATTTATGTACTGTGTGTAACAACTGGGACAGGAGGCATAATTTGGCCTGCCCATCCACACTGGAAAGATCAAATGGAGGAAGACAAACTCTTAAATAGTTATGGATAGCTTCAAGGACATTATGCAACATTCTAGGGCCTACTACAACCAGCACAATATCATGTATCAACAGAAGCATCTATAGTACTTCACCATCCAAAGGGAATGCTTTTGTAAGACGGATTCAGAAGGTAATGGAGAGACACTTGTTAGGTTTAAACAGGTTACGACACATAATAAATAACTTCAAAGAAGAATAAAGATAAAAGATGTCACAAGGGAAAGGTAGATAGAAAAAGATGAGTGGGTCATGTGGCAAGGTAGAAGAGGTAAAAATAGTGCTCTGCTGGTCATGGTGGCACATGCCTGTCATCCCAACTGCTGGAGAGTCGGAGGCTGGTAGATCACTTGAGTTTTGCAGTTCTGAATTACTATGGTGGGTGAACGACGAAATAACTGAGGAAACAAAGGTTCAAGCTTCTAAGCATATCAATTTATTAAGCAATGGATGCCAACTGCCTAACAAATTAGAACCAGATCTATTCAACTTTGGCACTGCACCCCAAATAAAAAGGAGGGCAGATTTTTATACATTAAAAAATAATTGATCAAGTAAGATTTATTAATTAAAGGAAACAATTAACCAGGATACAAAGTTAGGCAATCTTGTTTCTAACTGAAGGAAAGGTTAAGGGCTTTCCAAATTAGGAGAGGAGAGTGAACAGGTACAATTCCCTTAAATCAGAAAAAGAGATGTCCCATTCCCCACCAAGAGTCTATGAACAGTCAAAAGGAACATGGAGATAATAACTGATTTACAAGTAGAAGGCCAATTTTCTAGTAAGACATATGAGCTCCTTGAGATGTCTAACTGTGAGAAAACTTGTGTCTTTGGACCTGACTAGATTTATGCAGCACAACTTCTAAGCAGCATGCACAGGCAGTCCAGCTTCTTAGGTTCAAACGATGCAATAAGGTCTTCTCATAACTGCCACAATTAAATAAAGTTTTCTCATGAAATAGAAATTGGACTAGATCCATAATTGAATAGAAAGAGAACTGAGTTAGCTCCAGAACTCCGTCACACGATGGTGTCACAGTCCCCCTACAATTTGGTGTTCTAACTTCCTCACTGCATAGGGCTAATATGGACTGGATGTTTCCACCAATATAGTGCGACTCTGGGAATGGAGAGGAGCACAAAGTTAAGGAAAGACGAACTGACTGACCCAAGTCACAAAAAGAGAACAGGTCAAACCTTGTATGGTGATCATTATTAGAATCAGGTTTGTGAATGCCCCACACTTATTGGTTTGGTGAGATAAAGATTCAGGAAGAAAGGAAGGAAGGAGAGGGGAAGGGGAAAAGGAGAAGGGAGAGGGGAAGGGGAAAGGGAGAAGGGAGGGGGAGAGGGAGAAGGGAGGGGGAGAGGGAGAAGGGAGGGGGAGAGGGAGAAGGGAGGGAAAAGAGGGAGAAGGGAGGGGAAAGAGGGAGAAGGGAGGGGAAAGAGGGAGAAGGGAGGGGGAAATGGGGGGAGAGGGGAAAGGGAGTAAAGGGAAGGTAGGGGAAGGAAAGAAAAGGGAAAGAGAAAGAAAGGGGAAAAGGAAGGAAGGAAAGAAAAGAAAAGGGAGGGGAGGAGAAGAGGAAGGGGAAGGGAATTATAAACATCTTAAGACTGTTATTTCACTGTGTATCCCCAGTACCATGAAAAGTAACTTAATAAATACTTGAATTTAACTAAATGAAATAATGAAACTATTCTATGAAGGTGTGATTTAGGAGGCACTGAGAAGGTAGTTTTCCCCCTCTATAAAACAATCTTCTCTATTACCAACTCTACATCAGGAAAAGAGCACTCAAACTAATTTAACGTCTTCCTCCTCTTCCTAGAGCAGGGAAAATTGTTAAATCCTTGGGTTTTAAAGGGTTTCTCTCCAGAGTAAACAGGATGTTAAGAGAGGGACAAAACTATATTAAGCAAGATTAAGTGCCATTCACTAGAAATGCCCAGAGGACAAAAGCAATCATAATATATAGACAAGCCATATTTTTACACACTTTTGAAGGCTTAAAAACAGGTACTGTCCAATTTCAAAGTAAGATTTACATAATTCTATGAAGAACCAAGCCTCAGCTAGCTATCATTTAATCCATTTATTAAGATTAACCACACAAAGACTTTTACAATTTGTGGTTTTATGACCAAGTCAACTCCTCATCATCTCCTTTATGACTGTACTTTTCTGTTAACAATCTGGAACTAGACCCATAGGTGGAAAGTAGGAAACCACAAATAATTAATGAAGTAGAGAAACTACTTGGAGAAACAAAAAGTTGACAAATTTTATACATCAAGTTAATTTCAAGAACTTGCTTGAACTTGGACCTAGATTTTTTTTTTTAAAGTTGACTTCTAGAGGGAAGGGGGAGGAAAAGAAATGTTTTAAAATACACAATAAAAACTTCAAACATTTTTGAAAAATAATTCTTAAATATGTCAAAAGCAACTCGCAAGGGACATTTTTCTGTCTTCTTAAAGACACAAGATTCTGATGGTTCAGTTAAAACAAAAACCATTTTCATTTCAGACACACAACTGCTCTCAAAGAAAAGACTTTTTAAGGAAAAATGCATGCACCAACAATGAATTAGAAATTCATTTTTATGATACTTCTACAAAAGTAAAGACTCAGTGCAGAGGCAGACATCAGACCAGTTCACCTTAAGTTTGCAGATGTGTATTTCTAAGAGACGAGAAAAAGATGGCAGCAGTGTGAAAAAAACAAAAGAGTTTATAAGAAATCCTTGATAACCAAGAATGTAAACATCACCAGAAAAGTCACAATAGAAAATAAACAGTAATTTAAAGCAAAATTATTTTAGGTTGTTAAACAACTAGTTATAAGGGGTTCTCCTTAACTATTCAGACTTCAGATATGGTTATAATGAACCATATTATTTAGCCCACTGTTAAACCTGGAGCCACACACTGCACTAGGACTCTGAGAACATATGAAACGTTTTGGGTCAAGGTGCTTTCATATTGTCTGGATTTGAAGTAGTTACACAAATTAATAAAAATGTAGTTCAACCTACCGTGGTTTCTTCCCAAGCTAAATGTAAAAAGCAATTTTACATAAGCTTAATTCAGAAGATACAAATAATAATCTCATAAAGAGAGAGATGATTTTTAAAGATTTATGGTCTTAAGGGATAAACTTTATTACTTATTACTATAGAGTTGCCATATAAATTACATTGTACTAGTAATACAAATCAGTAATACAGGGGAACTCATGGAACAAGAAACTAAAGTTTAGAGCACAGTAACTCACACAAAGGATTTTACACCCTAAAACTACCCCCTACGCATATTTACCCCTAAAGCTTCCTGAATATTTTTCATTTTGAAAGCTAGTTAGTTCATCCTCTAGTCATTAAAAAAAACTGAACCAAACAGAAAACAAATATTCTGCATCCAAACTCTCCCCAAATAAAATGGATTTACCATCAAATGTGTTTAATTTATCAAGAACAGCATGTTCTAAGACTTAAGATTTCTGTGATCTTCAGCACATTCAAGCTTCAAAGAAGTGATTTTTAAAATAATTCACATGTCACTAACACATCCTGTCAGATTCTCTTTTAGGACTGAGTAACCTCCACGTTCTCAAGCAGGATAAATTCTAAATGATTTAGATGAGCCATAAAAACTATAAATAGAACACAAACTCTAAATTGTTCCTTATCCTTCTGCATTTTAGCCTTGACCAACTGACCCTACTTTTCCGGAACAAAAAAAAATTAGATTTATGGTCATTCTAAAAACTAAGGACTATAGTTGCAGATTAGTGAGTTAATAGAAACAAACCATATGGGGCTGTTAAAGAGAGTGCCATGTAGAGTGCATAAAGGGTTGCAAACTTTGTAGAATAAATTCCATTCCCATGCAGTCTCAAACTTGACATCTGGCTCTAAAGAAAGCAAGGAAACTATGCATCCATGCTACCTTACCAAGGAGGAAGGAAGAGGTAACGCCGAATGGTCAGGAAAGAGAGACAGAGGGTCAGAAGGAGGCAGAGGCGTTCGGAGCTGTCTCACCTTTTCCAGTTCATCGTGGAGCTCGGCCAGGCTGGGCCGGAGCAGCTTCTCGCCCAGGTTGGCGGCCGTGTGCCGATAGTGATCGATTCTGGGCACAGCATCCATGGTGTTGTGGCCGAAGGTGCGCAGGTAGTAGGTGTTGGTGTGGGTGTCGTAGTAGTAGTGGTGGTGGTGGCCGCCGCCGCCGCTGCCCGAGTGCAGGCTGCTGCCCTCGCTGAGCACCGTGTCTCCCCCATTCTGGAAGCTGACATTAGCCCCCTCTCCCCCGATCCCCGCCGCGTCCGAAGGGCTCTCGTCCGCAGACGACGAGGCGGCCGGATCCACGAAGTTCACCCGGAACCGGCCTTTGGCTTCCTCGCTGCTCTTCCCCGCTCCGCTCTCGCCGCTGGCTTTGCCGTCCCTCGGGGGCTCGGAGGGGCTCCCCGCGGCTGCGGCTGCCGCGGCCGCCGCCGCCCGCCCAGCGTTCTCAGTGACCAGGTCTACCTGAAACCTGCTCTGGCTCGGGGTGGGACCCAGCGGTCTACCCAGCCCATCTCCCGCCGCCGCAGCCACCCCGCCCCTGTCCGCGCCTCCCGAAAGGCTGGGAGCCGCAGCATCCTCCTGGACCTGCAAGGCCGCCCCGGGCAGGTCCACCCGGGTGGCCGCGGCAGAGCCCCGCTGCGCCTCCTCGGCGCCGGCCGGGGCGGGCAGCCTCTGGGCGCTGGAGGAGGGCGCCGGGTGCTGTGGCTTCTGCCCCACCTCCATCGCCGCCTCAACCGCAGCAGCGCGCGGCCGCCCAGGCAAACCCCGCAGGCTCGGCGCCCTCTCCGCCCAAGTCACCGAGGGCTGCAGCGGCGTGATGCTGCTGCCGCTGCTGCAATCCCAGGTGAGGAGAGCGCTGCCCTCCCGCCAGCCACCAGCTACACACCCCTCCCTCGTCCTCCGGAGGAGGCTGCCGGGCTGCAGCGAGCCCGGGGCCCGGCTTCCCGAGGCGGTCCCCGCCGGCCCCAAATCTCAGCCCGAGGGGGTGGGGGAGGATGCGAGGGAAGGAGCCGCCGTGGGGCCCAGCGGGCAGCGTCGAGGCTGTTTAAAGCCTCCGCCGGGGCAGCGGCCGCACTGGCCACACGAGGGAGGCGGGGCCCGCGGCTCCCTCCTCTCAGCTCTTTCCCCTCCCTCCTCGGGCCGTACCCTCCGGCTCGCACCCACCCACCCCTCTTTCCACTCTCGGTTGCTGGGTCTCCAAGCGCCGCCCTAGGCCCGGCCCGGCAGCGCCCGAGTAACCAGCGGAGCACAGGAAGCTTCCTCCCTCCACTATTCAAACCCGGCGACCCCCGCTGAGGCGACGCAGGCAGGCCCCCCCACCCCCAAACACCCGTCCTACCCTTCCCTGGCCGCCCCACCCCGCCCCCCGCCTCCGGCTCCTCTCCACGCACGCGGCCAGGCCCTCCGCGCGCGCCGGCTCCGACCCGACTGCCGGGAGCCCCAGCAGCTGCAGCCTCCAGCTGCTCCCGCTTCTGCCTCCGGGGCTCCCTAGAGAGTCCTCTAAGCCCCTCGGGCTAAAAGGGAGACGGCCCCTCCTCCACCTTCTTAGACCCAAGTGCTGCGGGACCCACCCCTCCTCTAACTGCGGCGAGAGCCCGCGGGCGATCTCCCCGCAGCTACCTCCCCTTCCGTCCTCCTCCTCTCCACTGGGTGATGAGAAGCCGGTCCTGCCTCGGGCCCGGGAAGGAGAGAGGGAGGGAGGGAGGGAAATGAGTGACTGGCTGAGGCCGGGGGTGGAGAGGGACGGAAGGGACCGCGCTCCGCTCGCGCCAGCTCCCCGCAGGGTAGCACGCCCCCCCACCCCCGGAGCGAGCGCTCGCGCCGCCGCGGAGGCGGATGCTCTCGGGATGACGGCCCCGCTACCGCGGAGGCTCCTGGGGCTCGCTCTTTTCTTTTTCAAAGTTCTGGACCCGCTCCGGCGGTGCTAGCGAAATCTCGCGAGAGCCCCGAGGCGCCCCAAAGACTGTCTCCGAGGAGGAGAGCGGGCCGAGAGCGGGGGGAGCGGGACCCGCGCCGCATCTTGCCGGGGCCCTGGCCCGTGGCGCTCGCGCCATCGAGCGGCCTCGCACTTAGTTTAGCTTTCCACCAGTGGTGTGGGGAGGTCATTTATAGAACAGGACTGAATGCTTACTTCCTCCCCCCACCCCCGGGTTATTTTAAGAATAAAACAAAGACTTGCCTATTGCCAATTACTCCCGTCCGGGGGAACTGATGTTTTAAAGGGAGTTTAGTCATGGAATAGTATACCAAACGCTAATTTTCTTATCGGTGAAAATTAAACCGCTTTCACATAATCTTAACAACTGGCCATCTTGCCCGCTGTCCAGGCTGAGGGCGTCTGTGTGAATCTCGGTTCTCGGTGAACCGGGTGCCCCTGGACAAGTCACTTGACTTTCCCGCTCCCCCAATTTGCTAAATTTTTTTTCATAATGTAGTGTGTGTGTGTGTGTGTGTGTGTGTGTGTGTGTGTGTGTGTGTGTGTTTCATCTCATAACCCCCAGACCCGCAAAGTTGCAAAAAGACATAAAAAATAGTAGCTTGGAGCGACCGTGAGAAGACTGCTACTACTAACCCTAAACGCCTCGATACGTTCTAAAAAACAGTCTGGAATTGTTCGGGAAAACTGTATAACCTGTTACCCCTCCCCCCCCAAATCCACTATTGGGCATATACCTTAAGGAGGTGAAAGAGAAAGAAAAGATCCTGTGGCTACCCCAAGATCTCTATTAGAAGCATTCTGGATTGCAGCAAACCCTACTTCAAGTCCCCATGGGTTGGGAAATGGCCATGTCAAGTGAACAAATAGGAGGAATTCATAGGAGGTGATGCAAAGTGAGAGAGTAAAACCACCAAAACGATGTTTATTTTGGCTCCCAGAATGTAAATGGAAGGACAGGCAGCTTGGGTTAGTGGATAGATGGCCAGCCTTGACATCAGGAAGACTTAAGTGCAAGCCCGTCCTTCTGACCATACTGGCTCTCTGGACCTCAGCCGCATAAATCGCGTAAGGTCTGGGTAGCCCAGGCAGCTCTTTTAAGTTGCAGGGTACATACCAATCTGCATGGGTAGAATTTGCTCATTGGAAGTCCCTACACCAATGAAATCAAAGGTTCAATCCAAACTATTTCTAAGATGTAAGGGGCAAAAAGCCCTGAATGCTATGTGATATATTAATGACTAGACTTGGTCCAGGACTATAGGTGAGGAAACATTCCTTTGTGTAATTGGCAAAGTGGGAGACTACGAAGTGTTGCAGACACAGCAGAAGTTTTCTTAAACTTTTTCCCCCACCCACCAAAACCAACATAATTTTTCATAGCAGAAATGAAATCCAAGAAAATGTTTAAAATCCAAGGAAAGTCCCATTCAAATAGCATGAACCCTGTGTATTATTTTGAAGTTGGTCTACCAAGATACAGTCAAGCTAAGTTATAGTTGATACAGTTACAAAGTGCTCACTAAAGTAACTGGAAGGTTGCCCATAGTTGGACCATAGCAGTGTGATGAAAATGATTTAATGCCATTTTCCTTTTTCTTTTTTTTTTTTAGAGGGGTGAGGGTAAGGCAGTTGGGGTTAGGTGACTTGTCCAAGGTCACACAGCTACTAAGTGTCAAGTGTCAGAGGCCAGCTTTGAACTCAGGTCCTCCTGACTCCAGGACCAGTGTTCTATTCACTGAGCCACCTAGCTGTCCCAATGCCACTTCTAAAGGGATATTTTATAAAGTTGGACAAAACAAAATTCATTTGAAAGGGCAAAGAATCTAGAATCTAAAGACAAAAATAGGAGTGAAGGGGAAAGAGTACTTCCAGACCTCAAATTGTACTATAAATTGATGAATCATTAAAACTACTTGGTTTTTGATTTATTAAAAATGGAAAAGGAAATCACTGGAACAGACTAGATAAGGAAGAATCAGAAACAATTGAACTCAATATTTTAGCCAGTGTTTGATAAACTGAAAAACATAATTACTTGGGGAACAAACTCCTATCTGACAGGAATTTCTGGGAATATTTTTTAAAATTTGGAAATTCTGGGAAAATTTGGCAGTAATTAGATTTAAACCATTGTCTTGCACTATAAGCTTAAAATGGATATGAAACTTAAAAGATTACATCACAGAGAAATTAGAAGAGAACCAGGTGAAGTATCTTTCACAGCTATGACTAACAGGAGAATGCTTAACTACACAAGTTATAGGGATGATCAGAAAAAATAATACAGATAATTTTGACTACACAAAATTGAAAAGTTATTGTACAAACAAAATCAAGGCAACTACAATAAAGGAAGCAGTCTACTGGGAAATAAATATTTGTGTCTAATATCTGTGGTAATAGTCTGATATCTAAGACATATCAGCAACTAAAATAAATATATAATACCACCAAGAGCTATTCCCTAATAGTCAATAGATATGAAGAAACACTTCTCAAAAGAAACATTACAAACGTTAACAACAGATAATCAGTTAGTTGATAGTTAAGAAAATATTAACACTTGCTCCACCTAAATAACTTGTAACAAGAAGTACAAATCAGAACAATTCTGTGATTTCATTTCATGCCCTGCAAATTCAATGTTGGAGGAATTAAGAATTGGTGAACCATCTTGGAATTATGCTAAGAAAATGACTAAAGTCTCCATGCTCTTTGACCCAGAGATCTTCATTGCTAGGCCCTCTGAAAGGCAAAGACAATTTAAAAGTTCCATGTGTAGCAAAATATTTGTGGCTTCATTTTTTGTTGTTATCAAAGAACTAAAAAAAAAAAATAGATGCTACTCAGTTGGAGAATAGTGATTCGAATGAAGAATGGCAATTTGAATGAAGAATTGGAGAATGGAAATAAATTGTAGTATGTGAATACAGTAGAGTTGTATCGCTTCAAGAAGTAACTGACAAATACAGAGAAGCATGGGAAGACATAACCTGGTACAAAATAAAGTAGTAGGACTATGGGAAACAATATACATTAATTACAACCAAAAAAGATCAAAACAATCATGTTGAATTATAATTTCTGGCTGGAAGGTTATATCCTGAAATGACTATAATATAAAAGCAAAAAAATCAGTAAAACTTTATTTTTAAAAGATAAGAGTGACTAATTTAGAAATTTATTTCATAAAGAAACATGTGATGTAGCAGAAAGAATACTGATTTGAGGAAAGGGCCTTGACTTCATTGTATAATTTTGAGTAAGTCACTTATAAGCTTCACTTTCCTTAACCTGTAAAATGTAGGAATTAAACAAAATATTTGAGACTTCTTTCAACTCTGAAAGTAAATGATTTGATAAATTTATGTGATAGAAGAGTCCTATAGGAAATGACCAGGATTTGACGAGTTACATAAGCAACCTTATGAGACTGTAAGTCATTGTCCTTCATTTATGGAGGCAACTAAAGGACACCTCTCATGGAGAATAAGCCCTTGCTGGTCCCCAGGAAATGGGGCTGCTTCCAAAACAACTGAGAGTAAGGAGAGATAGACCCATCAGAACCTTCATCAAACCTTATCATTTCTCTTCAATTTTGCAGGTAGTTTAGACATTGCAGATCCAATAGGAAGGTCTATGAAGACATCTAGCTGCTCTTAGAATACCTTCACCTTTTCCCTTGCTATTTTCAGAGGGTAGCAATTGAGGGTATTTCTCCCATTCACACTCCCCCATAGTAGTTAATGATGACCTGTAATAAAAGCAGGTGGTACAAGTGGTTGTCAAGGTAACCTGAGGAAAAAAGTTTATGTTCTTCAAGTTCCTAGCTGTTTCATATCCTTCTAAACACAAGAGTTCATGAAAATGAACTTTTTATGACAGCAATTCAGTGTTCCTCTGAAAGCACATGGCAAAGGTAAACTTGTGCCTGCATGCAGCTTGACATATCTTGAGAGTGGGTTTTTCCAACTTGAGGAGTTAGCTTTTAGATGATTCCAGGTTCAGAATTTTTCATGTCAAAATTTTAGGAACCAACCTCTTAGAGGAAGATTTCCTCAATACTATGTTTATTAGAGAAGGAGGAGACATTTATCAGACAAATGTGCTACAAAGATTTTTTCCCTGGTTAATTACTTCCCTTTTAATCTTTGCTTTATTTATTTATATAAAATAAAAATTTTATTTATTTATTATTACACATTTTGATATGTGTACAAAAACATTTAAGTTTTATGTAATCAAAATTATCCATCTTATCTTCTTTGATGCTCTTTAATCCTTTTTGGTCATGAACTTTTCTCCTATCCATAGATTTGATAGTTTTTTTCATGTTTCTCTACTTTGTTTATGATATGATCTTTGGTATCCAAGTCAACTACTTATTTGGAGCTTATCTTTGAATAAAGTGTGAAGTTTGGTCTAATTCTAATTTCTTCTGTACTGATGTCCACTTTTTCTAGCATTTTTTATCAAATCGTGGATCCTTATCCCAGTAACAGTGGTCTTTGTATTTATCAAAAACTAGGGTATTCAGTATTTTTGCTTTTCTTTGTTGTGTACCTAAGTCCATTGGTTGATCTATTTTTAACCAATACTAATTTTTTAAAATAATAACAAGATAGAGCTATTGAGGAAATTTGTTTTGCTTTAATATGCTTTCCTTTATAAGAAATTTTCTTCTTAAAATTTTGTTTTCCAGTGGTATGGGGGGGAGACAGAAAATAAATTTCCGTTCATTTTAAAAGATTGTGTTTGTGTATGTGTGTTTGTGTGTGTGTGTGTGTGGGTGCTCCAGATGTTAAATGTTGCATGCACTTTCCAATGAGGTCGCTGTATTATTAGTTTTATGTAACTGTTTTCTTTTGCTGCAAGATACCTTTCATGAAGTGGGAGTAATCTGTACATTGATAAAACTTCTAAAAAAGAGAGAAAGAAGAGAATTGGCAATGTAGTCCCTAGAACTTGAGAGAAGGAGCCTCCATTCTGGAGATCCCTATTTATCCTGCTAGGTGACTTAAATGAAATGCTGGGCCTGAAGTTCAAACCTGGCCTCAGACATTTACTAGCAGTGTGACCCTAGGCAAGTCCTGTTTGCCTCAGTTTCCTCATCTGTAAAATGAGCTAGAGAAAGAAATGACAAACCACTCCATTATCTTTGCCAAAAAAGAACCCAAACAAACCCAAATGGGGTCATGAAGAGTTGGACACAACTGAACAACAACCTGTTCATCCTGGGGAAGATCCAAATCCTGTAATAGCTCTTCAATCTTACAAGGAGCTCAGACATTGCAGTTCCAATAGGAAGACTATTGATTACTCACCTGTGTCCCCAAATTATTTACTTTCTGGGGAGGGGAGATTCAGTTTGAGTACTTTATTTATTTCTGTATCTGTACTCATAAATAAGTGTGAGTTCTATGCATCTTATGTGTAGTCTATGGGAGTGAAGTAAAGGTCTGCTGTATCTGATACTCATATAGTACCCAAAGTGCTTGTATAGGAATCAGGGATCCTATTACCCACATTTAGGAAAAGAAAGATGGGATATGGATTCATGAGTATATTTAGAGATTTTTCTCAAAGATTAACATTAAGAAGTATGAGAAAAGAAATGACCCTCTTAAATTAGTTCTCTAGGATCTAACCTGGTCACTTAAACTTAGTGTCATAAGTTACAAAAATAAATTGTTATAATAGAGTTTTGAGAACTGACTGGCATCTGTAGTTCACAGGGAAAAATATTCTGTTCTTAGCCTTGAAAGTAATATAGGACTATCTCAATCTTTGAGCCCAAAGGTGGAATAGAGTTATTTAAGAAACATTCAGTTTTTGAAAGACAGACTGAGAGGAGGGAGGGGGATCTTAATAACTGAAAGCCAACCTCCTCACCTTGCCCAATGAGTTGAGCCACAAAGAACTGTTGACACTGTAACAAGAAAAATAACAAAAAAGAAACAGGACTGAAGTGAGACAGAAAAAGGAAAGATATGGAGGGTCATTGGCTTCTGCAGGCATTTTGGAGAAGGAGACTCAGATTGAAGTCTGTGGATACTGACTGTATCCAGATCTTCGAGGACTAGGAAAAATTCCAAGAAACATGATTTGCTTCTTTACCCAAATATTTTTGGTAACCATTTACCTCAACCATAAAAAAGCTAGGGGTTAGCTAGAGATAAAAATAAATTTAAATTAGCGCAGAAAGACAGACCTCTGCCTAAATGTTAGCAAATTTCCTAGTTGGAGGCTTTGAGACATTGTTATTGTGATACTTTTTATTTACTATAAATTCCATAAAGTAACACAAGAGGGGACCACTGTATCTGAGAGACCATTTTATTGCCTAGGCTAAAAATATGAACTAATTAAGTTTTCAGAAACAAAGAGGAAGAGGGTAGTGATGGAGAAGTTTTCTGTCTGGTCAACCATAGTAGAACCAGCAACTACTAGAGTTATGAAGGAAAACACTCTGAAAACTTTAAAATGTCATGTTACTGTTACTATTACTGTTATTAAAGCATCAGATCACCCTGATTTATATTCCATAGTGCTCGATCAACAATTCTATCTAAAATTGTAATGATTTCTGCTTCTATCTTAAACAATTGCAAAGATAAGAGACATAATAAAGTTGTTCAGAAAAGGCAAATTAGCATTTTTTATATGAGAAAAATGGTCAGAGGGAGGCCCTGAATAGATGAGATGGTATTGGGAAGCAATGCCCAGCATTTAGTTCTGCTTTTGTTAAACAACAAAGAATGCCCAGTCAACAGCTGGGCACTGTTGAAATTTATACATGAGAAGTAAGGCTCCCGGGAATCCGTCTCCTCTAGTGTTATTTTAATACAAACTATTTTGTCAAATTGACACTCACCTTGGAAAGCACTAAGAATTTAGTACAAGAAGAAGAAAAAATGGCAATAGCAATAGTGAGTCCTTTAGGTAGAAACCAAACAGAGCTTGGACAAGAATGAGAAAGCCTTATTTGAGGAACCTACTTAAGTCCCGGCCATGTCAATGTATGCATTTTGCTTACTTCCCTGTTAATTTCTGTCTATTGTGAACTTATTTACAATCTCAGAATTATAGAACCAGAAGAGATCCTACAAGTTATCTAAAATTACCTTCCAATTTTACAAATTATAATGGAAAGGACTACCTAAATTCAAGATAATTGTATTAAGGCCTAACAATAGAAAAAAAAATGAGGCTTTTCACATGTGACACAGATACTTGGAGGCTCTTTGAAAGAAGTCCCATCTTCCACAGTGAATATTAATTATATGTTACATTTTAACAGATGTTTATGATTCTACTACGTAGCTAGAGGCCCAGTATATAGAGCTCAGGTCTTGGAATTAGGAACACCAGTCTTGAACATGAACTAGCTGTGTGATTCTGAACAAGTCATTTAACCTCTCTCAGCCTTAGTTTCCTCATCCGTAGAAGAATCAGAATAGTACTTACTTCATAAAATTGTAATGAGGATCAGATGATATAACATGTAAAGGGCGTTGCAAACCTTAAAGTGTTATATAAATGCAAGCTTTGGATCATGCTTTGAGTTTTTCTCAGACTAGAGTACAGTATACAGTTCGGGTCAATAATATGACCTTTTTGGAAACTAAGTGATACTCTGTCCTGGTGGGGGAAGCTGATTATGCCTGGAGAAACTTGTTTTTGTTGTAATTGACCTAATTTTGATTTCTTATCTATATCCAAGGGACATTCTTCCTTATATAAACCAATATGATGATTTTTCTATGCACAATAGAAATAGATAAATACAAATATGATTCCTATATTAGAATGTTGTGTTCATGATTTTGTATTCCTAAAAGCCAAGCACATTTTTTTAAATGAAAACTTTTCTTTACCCAAACAATAAACACAAAATAGTTATTTTAAAATGCATGGTTTTTTTTTCTTTTCTCATTTCTGACCTGCTTTCTAGCAGGGCATTTAGCTGTAAGGCAACTCAATTCATAATCCTTCCAGCTTTTAAATTCTATATTTAGCATCTGAGGGACTCACTTCTGTTATATCGAATCTCCAGAATAGCTACTTTAAGTTCTATAGATCCACATGCATTCAAAACCACAGTTGACATACCCTCATCAATGCATTTATACTGGGAAACCAGAGTAGCATTAGTTCAAACCAAAGAAATCTAATGAAATAACTTACAAAGAAAAAAAAATCCATCTTCTATGAAAAGCCTTTTCATATTCTCCTTAATGCTAATACCTTCTCTCTACTGATTATCTCCAATTAATCCTGTCTGTAGCTTGTTAGCACTAAGTTTGCATGTTGTCTCCCCCATTAGATTGTGAGCTGCTTGAGAGACTTGGGAGTTTTTTGCCTTTCTTTGTATCCCCAATTTTTACTATGCGGCCTGGCACTTAATAAATGTTTAATTGTAAACCTAAAGTATACTTTCATAAACACAAACATCATTAATGGGCAGAGTAAGAATGCATATTTTATATGAGGGACACATAGGCAGTGATCACCTGTGGGCAAGACACTCATGCAAAGGCAGTTCCCATCTCCGATGCTGCAGGGACAACTGATATCATCTGATGATCTCATCGCACTGCTCCACCCTGAGCATAATGCCTCTCCTGGCTACATCTCAGCTGATATTGCTTAGCTGGTTCCACGATGAGTGGTGGAGAGTGGGTGCATACATCTAACTACCTATTGGTTACAACCTCTCCCTGATAAGGGCAAGCCACCCCGGAGAGCTTCTTAGCCACCACACCCTGCTAACAAAAGCCTGGCAGATTGCCCTCAGGCTAAGACTGTCTTTTCTTAGATCTCTATAAAGTTAGACGTTCCCAAGATCCTTATTGTTTTAGCATGTAAATGAATTTGAGCCAGAACAAAATGTAAGCTAAATAAGCAACATCATGGTTTCTCTATAGCAAAACCCCATTATTTTGATTATATACTTTGACCACCACCAACAGCAGCAAACCTTTGCTTTCTCTACATCCTATGCTAAAGGACCTATTTTTCCCTTTTCATTGAGCTGGCTACCTTTATTCTTGATTATCCTGGGATTGGTGGGAGCTTTTATATTGTTTGCCCTAAGTGCAAAAAGTCCTAGTAAGAGCTCTCTTCATGACTAGCCTTTCCTCTGTTGAATATTTCCAATTTATCCTATATATATCTTGTTTCTATTTTTGTTTGCCCATTGTTTGCCCAATGTTTGCCCAATTGTTTGCCCAATGTTTGCCCATTGTATCTTTCTTTTGACTGTGAATTCCTTGAGAGCAGGGATGGTCTTTTGCTTTTCTTCATATCCCTAGAGATGGTCACATAGCAGTGCTTTTTGACTTGGCATTGTCTACTTTCATCCAGTGGACAAAACCTATAATCAGATCAGGTTGATTAAGGACTTATCCACACATTGAGGTGAACTTGTGGGAAGATTCCTTTAAACCTATATTACATTTTACAAATTATTTTTTGGGGGGGATTGTTTCATTTGAGGTATATAATCCTTCTATGTTTACATGAATTGAGGTGAGTAGAGCCTTTCTCCCTTTCTATATCCATAGCTAATAGGCAAATATAATCATACTATATTCATGCTACTAGTACAGAAGCAAATAAACATGATCAGTGATCATTTTTGCCAGGACAGAGGACAGGACAGACCCTTCCCACTCCTTATAGGAAGTCTTGGAATGAGAGAGAAAAGAAGAGAGATGCTTTTTAAAGTATACTAAGTAGGCAGCTGTTCCTACTTCGGTGGCCAGTCCTCTGTGACACAATATTGTGTAACCACCCCCACCTCTTTGCCACAATCAGAGATGGAGTAAAGGTTGCAGGGGAAGGGAATCCATAGCTTCAGAACCTCAAATCCTTCAGTATTGAAAGACTTCACTGAAGGACATTCATATGCCCATTGAAGTAGCTAGGGTACATATCTAGCATTTTATGAAGAGAGTCCTAGCCAGAATTCTTATTAGCAGAATAATGCCACCAGGGTCCACTCCATGGGCAGGCCATTATTGTATCTTCTAAGCTTTGCCAGTTTAAACTTTCTCATTGTAGGGAAAGGTGGGATATAAGCTGTGGGCTACAGCTAGGGTCAACATGCTCCTGGAAAGACTGAGGGTCTTTTCCTCTCTTAGTTGCTTGTCCTAAGTCATGAAGCAGAAACCTCTACCCTAGAAGGTCTATTCTCCTGAGGAGGGCCAAATATAAAAAACCAGGATGAAAAAACAGGAGAGTTAGGGGAAGGTTCTAGATCCCTTGTCTGACACCAACACTATGTCTTTCTTTTCTCCTTGTTACATAATTATGAATGGGTTAAATAAGGTGGTTTCTAAAGTCCCTTAGACTCTAATGACAGTCTGTGAGATTGGGACTCTATTTTACTCTTACCTCAGGTCAGCCTTAATTGCCATAAAAGGTAAATTTCTCCTCTCTAACTGTGAACAATTCCTTTTCCTTCTTTGGGGGTCTCATTTTATTCTCACAGTGTGGTGGGAGCAATATCCTAACCTACACCCTCATGACAATCTAGATATATCTTTGTAATGGTAAGGGAATTTGAAGATCTTCCCTGCTTCTTAACAGGCCCATGTGACATACTTTTAGCTTTGGACCGGCCCACAGCCTGAGTCACATGGAGCCCATGGTGGGACAAGTTTGTTAAAAATAGGTGTAGCAGGAAAGGCAGAGCTGAGAGAGAGTGAGGCAGAGTTGAGGCAGAGCAGCTAGTGTGAGTGAGAGAGGGAGTGATTCTGCCACAGGGAGCTTGTTTATGGGGAGGCCTGATAGATGGAGGCTTGGGGATGGCCATGCCCTCTGCATTAATAATGTTTTTAGATTTCTTTGTTACTATGATGGATTTGACTTTCTAGTGTTAGAATAAATGTCTTAGTTTTGTCTTTGAGGAAGAGAGTTTGCATTTTGTGAATTTACCCTGGAAATATGCATGTATATCCAGAGTGGCTACTGTGGCTGTTGCACTGGCATTACAATCTTCAATAGTAAAACTGTACTTGATATTTGATTTCATTAAGACATGGTCCCCAGCTTCTCTCTGAGGCTTGCCTGGCAGAACATTATGAACAACTCAGTTTTGCTTGTTCAGCTGCATCAACTCATGGTGTACTTGATGTCAGTCCTTGTTGATTACAAGTCTCCTTTTGTTAACTGTTGAATGACTTAGGAGCATTTCATTTTATTCCAATACTGAAGCTAAACTACCAGAGCACCTGCCTGAGTCTGGTCTAGTCTGCAGGTCTGTGTTCCTAATGGTCTCTAAGGTTCCTTCCAGAGCTAACATTATTTTGAGGGTTTATAAGGTTTTAGATTACACATCTTTTTTAAAAAAGCACCCTTTCCCCAAAAAAAGTCTATTTACTGTAACAGACTTTTAAATTCTTTTTGAAGCTTAACATCAAAAAAGCTAAGATCTTGGCAACTGGTCCAATCACTTCCTGGCAAAAGAGAGAAGAAATGGAAGCAATGTCAGATTTTATATTCTTTTACTCAAAGAACATTTTAGACAGTGACTGCAGCCATGAAATTAAAAGACACTTGCTCTTTACAAGGAAAGTTATGGCAATCTGGACAGCATACTAGAAAACAGAGACATCACCTTGGCAACAAAGACCCATATAGTTAAAGCTATGGTTTTTCCAGTAGTAATGTATGACTGTGAGAGCTGAAAGAATTAATTCTTTCAAATTGTGGTGCTGGAGAAGACTTTTGAGAGTCACTTAGACAGCAAGGAGATCAAATCAGTCAATACTTAAAGAAATTAATTCTAGCTATTCACTGGAAGGTCAAATGCTGAAGTTGAAGCTTAACTACTTTGGTCACATAAAAAGATGAAACTCAATTTGGAAAAGACCCTGATGTTAGGAAAGACGAAGGCAAAAGGAAAAGGGAATAGCAGAGGAGGAGATGGATAGATAGTATCATGGAAACAATGAACATGAACTTAGACATCACGAGAAAGTGGAAGATAGAAGGTCCTGGAATGCTATGATTAATGGGGTCATGAAGAGTTGAACACAACTGAAGGGTTGAATGATAAAATTGCTATAACTATTACCACTCCACTTTCCAAACCTCAATAATCATACTTCCTGTGAACTATATGTCCACAGGACACATAAATAACTAATCATTTTTGGTACCCAACTAGGTACTGAGGCAGGTATTTATATATAAAACTAATCAATGACTCTCTTCTTTTATTTGGAGGATTAGGGGTGGATAACCCTTCCCAGAAGAGGACTTCTTGTTTTCTGGGGTATTTCTCCCAAATGGGGTCATGAAGACTCAGACATGACTGAGAAAACAACTGATGGTATTAGAAGAGTAAGAGGCTCAGACTGAGTGCATTTCAGACATGTAGGATACCCTATTCAAGGGCAAAGATGAATTGTGGAATGCTATATCTGAGGGACAGCAGTAGGCTAGTTTGGCTGAGCTGTGGAGTATCTCTTTTTTTTAACATGAAAGATTTTTTTTTTATTTAAAGCAAGAAGGTCAGGTTTATAATTTCAAGCAGATGAAATCTACTTGTTACTAAAAGAAAGAAAACCATTTGCTGGTGGAATAATTTTTGTTTGTAGGGCCCACATGGGGAGGGCGTAGTCATTCTGTACTCCTCCCAGCTGGGCAGAAAGTCGAGTCCAGAAAACCAGAAGTTACTAAATTAAGCTGAGATCTGATGGCAATATTCAATGGTTGACTCAGATCTTGGAAGCAGAGGCCATGTAGAATTGAAAGCATCAGGTAGCCATCATCTGGACACTAGGCAGCACTAGTCAGAACTTCAAAATGGGGCATGGAAGGGATAATCTTTGTGAGAAGCAGTATAGGCCAAGGTGCAGTTGTGGTTGAAGCTGAGTATAGTAGACATCTCCTCATCAGTCAACTCAAAATCAAACACCTGAAAGTTCTCGGCAATCTCTGACGGGGTGATCGACTTAGGGATCACAAGCACTTTTCTCTGGATATGGAATCTGATCAGAACCTGCGCTGTAGTTTTTTGGTGCTTTGCTGCAATGACTTGGATCTTGGAGTCATTCAAGAGAGAAGTGTCCTTTGACTTGGCCCATGGCCAATCTGGAGAAACAAGGGGACTGTAGGTAGTCACCACAATGCCCTTGGACCGTCAATATTCAATCAGCTTCTCCTGAGTGAGATATGGGTGATACTTGAGCTGGTTAACTGCCAGCTCGTACTTCAGCCCCGGTTTGGTCAAGAGCTTCTCAATCTGGTCGTGGTTAAAGTTGGAGATTCCAATGGCTTTCACCAGTCCTGCATCCACCAACTCTTCCGTGGCCATCCATGTATCCAAAAAGCTTGTATTACTGGGAATTACATTGTCCTTGTCATCCAATGGGAACAAATCCTTTCCATCCTTAAATCCTGTAAGCCAATGAACAAGGTAGAGATCCAAATAATCCAGTTTCAAGTCACTCAGAGTTTTTTGGCAGGCTGACTTGACCAAGATTTTCTCATGGTATGTGCGCCAAAGCTTGCTGACAATGAAGAGGTCTTCCCATTTGACCACATTTGCCTTGATTTTCTCTTGGATGGCCTCACCTACTTCATTCTCATTCTGGTAGATGTAGGCACAGTCAATGTGGCGGTATCCAACATCTATTTCAGCCTTCACTGCATCAGCCACTTTGCCTGGAGGAGACTTCCAAGTGCCCAGGTCCAGTATGGGAATTGTTGCCTGATTCTTCAACATGAGGAAGGTAGTCATGATGCCCTGGCCTTGCAGGAGATGTTACTACCACACAAGTAAGTGCTGGCCCTCACAACTCGACCCACTGTGGAGTACCTCTTGCTGAAAGGGAGTAATGTGTACTAAGTCAGAAAATGTAGATTAACAGAAGAGTTTGTATCTGATCTTAAAGGCAGTAGGAGCTTCTTGACAAAGGGAGTCAGACCTTCACTTGAGGAAAAGCAGTATCACTTTTGCAGCTGTGTCTAAATGAGTTGAGCAAAGGCCACCAATTAGGATATTGCAATCCTGCAGATAAAAAGTAATGAGGATATTAGGTTAGGTGGTTGTATGAATGAAGAGAAGGGGCTATATGAAAGTTGTTGTGAAGTCAGAATCAGCAAGATCTGATAATTGATTAGATGTTGAGGGTGAAGGTGAGGCGATGAAGATAACTTTGTGTTTGCAAACCTCTGTGACTGGAAATATAAAGGTACCCTTTGCAGAAAAAAGGAAATTAAGAAGAATTGTGAGTTTTTTAAGGAAAGGTAATGAATTCTGCTTTGGACATAGTGATTTTGAGATGCATTTGATGGGACGAGTTTGATGAGAATGTAAAATTGAAAATGTCCAGTAGGCATTTGGTGATGTTGGGCTGGAATTTAGGAGAGAGGGAAAGGCTAGATATGCATAGTTGGGAGTCACTTGTATAGAGATATTTGAATTCATGGGAACTGATAAGATCACCAAGTGAGAGAGTATAAAAGGAGAAGAGGGTCCAGTATAGAATCTTGGATAACACTTCCAGTTAGAAAGTAGAACATGGATGTTGATCCAAGAGAGGAGATTAAAAAAGATTGATCAGACAGGTAGGAGGAGAACCAAGAAAGCAGGGACACAGTTACTAAAAAAAATCAGAGATGAAATGTATACAGGAAGAGAAGGTGCCCAGTGGAAAAGATGAACATCTGTTCACCATAATTCTTGAAATATATTTTCATATACTTAGTGTTTCCTCTAAAGATCAGATAATTCTAGTTCCTTTAGCTTCTCTCCTAAAGCTAAATTCCTAAATATTTAATCATTTTTATTACTTCCCTCCACACACTTTCCAAGTTCCCTAAATCTTTCTTTAATTTCAAGGCAAAAACTATTAGATACAGTACCTATAATCACAGATGACATTAAAATAGCATTTCAAAATTGTGAAATACTTTTTATAAAAGACCAGACATGGCTGAAATGAGTGGAAAACTACAGGGTCATCTATGCAGGTAAAGTTTTTTATTTTTCTTATAATTTAAAAATTGCATATGATATTATTCCAACTATAAATTTTTCTGAATGTTCATTCTTCTTAAAAGTACTTTGCCTCAGTTTCAGCAATTTTTAGCTATGATAAAGTCTAGAAAAAAATTGGATTCTTTTAAGAGATAAAATAATTAAAAGGCTATTTAGCCTTTTATCTTCATATTTGTTAAGTGTAAGGTTAAGATATTTCCTATTCTAGTATATGAAATCACACAAAATGAGATCTAATCTACAAATGTCATTAGATCTGCCTTTTGCTATACTCATAGAAGCACTGCTACAGAAATGTTAGAGCTAGGGACACTTCTACTGGTTGGGCAAACTACTTAGAATTTCACTGGTTCTAGTGGCCTTGCACTTGATCAGGGATCAGACTTTAAAGAATTCCCAAATGCTTATGGCATTGAAATAGAGAATGCAGGCAGTGCTTTGGCCATGCATAACTCTTGGAGGGTGGGTCTTCAAAAAATGCTGAAAAATGATGGTAAGGAATAGAGGGATTGAGAAGGTGTTTAGACCATAAACTAAAGGGTGACTGGACTTTTATTATTTCCCAGGAATGCTGGAAACAGAGATGGTAGTCCTTTATCCCTCCCTTCTTGTCCCCAGGGAGAAGTCAAGTGGTTTGTTTTTTGTTTTTGTTTGCCAAGATAGCACCTCCTCGAAATTCTCCAATTTTCATTTGGCAGGCTGGTTACTCAGAAGATAGTTGGCCACTCGGGGTATTGATGAAGGGTAACAGAATTTTTGGTACTGTTGCTCATGAGCCCCCATCAATGTGCTCCCTATTGATTATCAACCAGACTCACTTAACTTAAAAAAAAAAAGATTTTTGCTAAGCATTAATAGTTATAGAAATATCCCCTCCAAGATGTGCTCTCCCTTTGCTCCCACAAAGTGTTTCCCTTGGGAAATTGGATTCAAACTTAGAAATTATACATGATCAAAGTGTAAACTCACAGTTCTTGCCTTTGCAGTCCTTTTCTCTCATTTGGAGTTCTCATGATGTTGCCTTTAGGTGTAATTCTGGTTTCTGAATATCACTTGCCATATAGAGTCCTGAAATTGCCTTTCTTAAATGTTTCTAGTTTATTCTTGATGTGTGGCTCAGATTCACTACCCATTGTTGGCTGTGGGGAAACTCTTACCTGGCTCTAGTGAACACTCTAGATCTTTTAACCCTTTAAAGTTCACAAGGTCATCACTTGCTCATTGTTGGTGGGAAAGAAGAGGGAGGCTCAATCTTCTCCCCTCTCCCCAAGGGACTTCCTTGCCAGGTGTCCTTCATCACCTGATACGACCACCACTCATCTCACTGCTGTTGGAATGATTCTAAGCTGTGATGTTATATTATCCATAGGCCCAGAGGTATATCTGAATTTTTCAACCAATCACAATATATTTTTCACGTAGTGTTCTTTGCTTTTATGCAAGACCCAAAGCCCTGTAATTCTTTCAAATAGATTACTCACTCACAACTAGTTTAATTTTGTTTAATCCAATCAAAGTTCCTGGATCTTTTATAATTATAATACTTGGGATAGCTATGGAAATTTCCATCCTTACAGCAGTCAATCCTCTCACTCTTTCTTTTTCCATTGCTCCCTTCAAGATGATCGTCCTTCAACTGAGTGTTGAAATGCTTATGTTATTTAACAATTTGTTACTTTAAAAAGAAAAATCAGAAAATTTGTTGTCTAAGGAAAATCCAGCTCTTTGCACTGATTTGTCAAATTATCTGAAAGGATAGAGATAGAGGGAGGGCCCTATACTTTTACAGGGGACAAGATACTTTTCCCTTTAGTGCAAACCGGTGAAAAGACAGATGAGTTGAAGAGGAAAAAAGTGAATCTTATATTTATAAAACTAAATCCCAATTTGAACTCTTGACTTTCTTTTCCTTTTGAAAAATGCCTCTTAGACAAAAAGCCATGCTGTGGAATGAAGGCTTTCTGTGGAGCTGCTTGAAGGAATAGCCTTGAGTCCTCTAGTTTTTTTGGTCTCAGGACTTCTTTATGCTTCTTTATTGAGGATTCCCAAAGAGTTTTTGTTTATTTGGGTTGCATCTATCAATATCTACCATATTAGAAATGAAAACAGCATTGTTATGAAAATAGTTTTGACCTCTAGGAACCCCAAAAGGATCCTGGGGCTCTCAGTTGTTCCAGACTATACTTGGAGAATTGATGGCCTAGAATGACCAAGACTGATAGAATGAAGACTTTGTGTTGCCATAGGTCAGAGATGAAGGGCTCTATCTGGGCCATTTTATAGAGGCTGTCAACACTTGGAGCTAGATGATCCTTGGTGTCATTCACTATCTCCCCCTGGTGGTTAGATATAAATTAGGAATACCCCCCAACATGAAGATTCAATGTAGGTGCATGGAAACTGAAGTGAGTTTATCAGTTTTCCACTTTATGGCTGTGAAACAGATTCTCTCTTTGTAAGGTTAATGACTCTAATTAGTTCTATTTCTCCAAAGTATATATTACCTTAATTCTTATCCTGTGAAAAAGAATTACAAGAATTACAAAATCCAAGTCAAGAACATATTAGAAATACACTATTCCGTCCCTATTTTTCTATCCTATCCAAACCGTTTAGTTATTCAGAAGTGTTTAGTATATAACCCACTCTATGTGAGCCATTGCACTGAGTATGGTGGAGAATAAATAAGAAAGAATCTATAATAAATAAGAAAGAATCTATGACCCTAGAAGCTTACAACCTAGTAAGGGAAATAAGGTATGTCTAAATAACTTCAAAAGGAAGAATGCACAAATACCATTGAAGAAACATTGATGCCCACTTTTTGAGGGTGGGAGAAAAGAATAGTCAACTGCCAGAGAACTAATATAATTCAGCTGTACAGAAGCCTCAGTGTATAGCTCAGGTGCTCCTTCCTACTAAAGGTCTTTCCTAATACTTGCCAGCTGTTAATTCACTCTTCCTCTGAAATTATTTATTTTCTATGCTTTATAATTTCTTATGTGTGTACATGGTATACAGCTCTAAGAGCTGTAAAAGCTCCCCAAGTGCCACACTGATTTCATTTTTGTCTTTGTATCTCCAGAGTCTAGCAAATGGCACCTGGCACGTAGAGTCATAGACTCAGGACTGGAAGGGCCTTGGAGGTCATTTAGTCCAACTCCTTCATCTTAAAAGTGAGGAGACTGTGACTGAGAGAGGTTACCCAGGGACACACACAGCAAATGAAAACCTGAGAGAGGGTCTGAACTCCGATCTTCCTGATTCCAAGTCTCTCGATTTACTTACTATGCTACTTAGCTGCCTCAATGTGTTCATCGATTTGAGTTGAATTGAATGTTACAGAACAGTAAAGGAAGACGACTGGGAGAAGTGTCAGTGTCAGTGTAGCTCAGATGACAGAACATTCTTCTCCCAGAAAACTGCACTGCAGATAGTGCTTGGCTTTCTAAAGCCCATCTTCACCTCCCCTTACTTAAACACCTGAGAAAACTTTCAGAAGCGACTAGTCTTTTTCTTCACAGCTCTTTGATGTTGGAATTTTGTAAGAGGTTACAAGATATTAGGGAGAAGGAAAAGCCAAAAAGTTCATCAGGAGTATGGCACAATATCCAAGGAAGCCCAGAAGCTGACAGCCCAGTGAGTGGTGTCAAAGAAGTTTATGGATTAAGATGTGGGGAGTAGGGTGGGGTGGGGTAGGGCAAAGACAGAAAGAAATGGAATTTACTGAAATGAAAACTGATTTGTTTCAGGATGGAGCCTCTCTCATGAAGGCTTGTCAAGATGGCACTTCTTTTTAAAACTATACTCATGGTGTGGATTGTACAGTTATACAATTAATGCAATTAATGTTCATTCTTGGGGTGAGGGAAGAGGGAGAAATAACAGTACTGCTTAATTATTTTTAAAAACACAGGGACTCATCCTCAGATAAACCCTACAAAGAACTGTTGAGTTGTGTATGTGTGTGTGTGTGTGTGTGTGTGTGTGTGTGTGTGGTGGGGCAATATATTTAGGTTTCATTGAGGCCAATGAAAAAAGTAAAGACTGCTATGAACTCTGCACAGATAAAGTGCTGGTTAAGGTGTTCTTGAGTGAGGACAACACAGCCACTAATGATGTGGGGGTTGGGAGGGATATCTTATATGTCACAATATTATTGTGGCAACTGTGACTGACTAATTGCCACTGCCTTTTCTCTCCAGTTATTCACAATTCATCAAACTGATCAGAGGTGAAGTGAATAGATAAAGAGAGTAGTTGAATACTGTAAAAGTCATTGACATAAATCCTTGAGTTTGGCTGTGCAAGTGTAGGCAATGAATGCCAAGGCAGAGACAAGGCACCTCTCTGCACATTCCTGAAATTTGCTATCTACCTCTCGGGCTGCATCCTTCCAAGAGACTTTGGGAAGCTTAGATTCAGAATGGTACCAAAAGAAAATACTTAAAAGAGTCAATGGTCTTTCATTATAACTGTGATAAGATAGTTATATTCATTATGTGGATACATGGGAGAGAAGACTTTATCTTTGATGTCCCAGAAGCTAAATCCTAAAGGATTAGTGTCAGAAACTAGTAATGTCTAAATGCTCAGAAACAGGTCTATAAGAACAATTCCTGAAAGAAGATATGGGAATCACCACAGGCCTCTGAAAAATTAAGGAAATCTTAATTTTCAAAGAAATTCATGGGTCCAGATCCAAATAATATTTTTTCAATTTCTGCATTGGATATGCCTTTGATAGAATTTGTGTTTTTGTCAGAGACTTCCTCAGTTTTGCATTTGTGTCTGCACTGTTTAGTTGAGCACATAATAGGTGCTTAGTAAATGTTTGATGATTGATTGATTGAGACAAAGTCTGGCCTTGATGAGCAAAATAAGTAGCAAACAAGATCTTTGTAACCCAGGACTTATATGGACATCTTTCTACTGCCCAGTAGATATTCCAGGACATCCTCAACAAATGGCATGACATTGTTTCTTATTCAGGGTTTAGTAGTCTACATAGTCTAATTTTCTCAAATTTCTTTCATACAACTACCATGGGTAATATACAAGGGTTGTAGCTCTATTAAGTAGTTACTTAAGTCAATCATATTAGCAAGAGCTATTTTCCAGAATGATTTTTGGAAGTAATAGAAGTCATGAAAATGAATGGTGTTTGTCACTCTTCAGACATATCCTATACCTTACTTATATAGTGGAAGAATTTTAGCATTGAAGTTTCTTTTTTTTTATTCCTTGGGCACTTATAAATCTCTAAAATCAAGCCTCAGGATCCATCTAGGAAACTTAAGATTTCAGGGAATAACTTGGAAGTCTTAGGTTACAAAGACCTTCCTTACTTGCTATCATCAGTGATGTCTATTGTTCTATGAGTTTCTACAAAGGAGGTATGGATGGTGAGGCTATTCAAATAGTATATCTGGTTTGCTACTTATTTTACTCATCAAGACCAGACTTTGAGTAAGTTAATGAATAGGATGGCAAGGAATTGGGTGGAAGTAGAAGAGTGAGGAGGGATAGGGTAAATAGAGTGAGAATGATAGAGGGGAAAAACAGGAAGGAGGAAAATGCACAAGTTTAGATTGTGAATGAGATGAATTTACCCATAAATCAGAAATGGACAGTAGATTAAAATTTGAATTCAACAATATGATGCTTTCAGGAAACACTATAAAAATGAAATAGATACAAAGATAAAATGAAGGACAGGAGTAGAATTTATTAAGTGAAAAAAGCTGGGGGTAGTAATCATGATCTCAGAAAAAGTTAAAAACAAAATATATTTAATTTAAAAGAGGAAAAATAGGGAAACTACACTATGTATCAGCAATATTATTTAATATTATTTTACACCTTTTAAATCATTAAACAGCATAAAATGTCTGAGAGCATATCTGCCACGATAGTCACAGGAACTATGTGAACATGAACATAAAACACTTTTTATACAAATGAGGTCAGATTTAGATAACTGAAGTAATATTGTTCATGGATAGGTAAAATCAATATAATTTTTAAAAATGAAAATTTTACCTAATTTATTCAATGTCATCCCAATTAAACTGCTAAAAATTATCTTGCTGCGTTAGAAAAAAACATTTAGAAGGACAAAAGGTCAGGAATTACAGGAAACCAAGGAAAAAAGATGTAAAGGAAGCAGATTCAACAGTATCCAGCCTGAGAAATTTTATTATAAGGTAAGAACATTGTTGAAGTATAAGATGGATAATTTCAGTTATTTTAAGTTAAGATTGTCTTGTTATAAATAAAACCAGTGTAGCCAGGAATAGAGGAAATGCAGAAAGTTGGGGGAAAAAACTCAGAATCAGATAGGATGTGATTATATTGGAATATTGCTGTGGTATAGGAAATGATGAGCTGGTTGATTCATAAAATCATGGAAAATCTTGGATTTATGAAATGAAAGAAGATGCTATCCACCTTCAGAGAAAGAAATAAGTAGAAGAATACATGGTATGGTCTTACATATATGAGTATGAGTGTATATGTATATATATGTATGTTCATAGCTATTTATATGTAGGGGATATATATGTATATATTATACATACACACACACATATATGCATTTAATTGTAGGCTTCTTTAGGGTAGGTGGGAGGGAGGAAAAAAATAAAGCAAAATATGCATAGCAGAGAACAAAAGAAAACCTACAAGGAAGCAAAGAAAAGCTGGGTAGCTTTGAAAACAATAGGTAGTAATTATTACATAGGTTTTCTTGAAATGGAAATGTATTGTTTTATATTGAATCCTCTCGTGTTCTGGTGTGTACATGGCAACGTTCGTTTTCTTTTCTTTTCTTGTTTTGAATTTAAGTTTAAAATGAATAAAAATATTATTTAAAAAATCCCAATGACAGGAGAAGGAGAAAGTATTCTTTATCTGGTCAATGGGATTCCGACAATCTGAGTGCATGTCACAAAGGAATTCTGGGGCACCTACTTATTTTTCTACAATTCATGAAAACAATAGCAGCTACTGTGAATTAATTAGAAGTATTGATCTATCTTCATGTATTTAGGAAGCATCTCTCTAAGGAGAGATTGCTTAAGGAGACTCTTGGCTTAAAACTACCAATTTAACTCATACATTTTGTTGAATCTTTGTCTAATACATGAGCTGTATAGTATCTGTAGGTTTTTTCTAACCACACTTGGGATTTCAGTGAGGAAACATTCTCTATGCAAATTGGCACCTGCTTTGGAATTTATATTTTTGTAGAGTTTCCTGGGGTACTGTGAGATTGAGTAATTTCTCCAGGGTCACACACTGAACTAATTCCTAATATGTTTGAGAGATAGGACTGAAATCTATGTTTTATATGCCAGCTTTCTATCCAATACTCTGTGTGTGTGGGGGGGGTGGTGGTGGTGGTGGTGGTGCTATATACAATATACTTATTATAAGCCAGGACTGACTTAGGCCTGTCTGGTGGTTCAGGTTCAGCATTTGAATGAAAAGAGATAAGCTTAGACCATCTATCAATTAACAAAAGGAGGATTACTTACCCATAGCATGGAAAGGATATTCAGCAAAGATACAACATTGATTCACTTGGGTGCAACTTCCCTGACTGTATTGTCCAGGTTGATGATAAAGCAAGTCAGAAGCATGAGGGAGATGTTACTGACTATGTATTATATTTTATGGCACAAGGAAGCTATGTTATTGATTTGAGCCTCAGTCTCCTACACCAATTTAGTCTTGAACTCAGTTTCAATACCTTTAAAGAAAAATTAGCCCAGTCTATGTGGGGTAGGATCTTAAGATATTGCTCTTGTTATAGTACTACATAGTATATTTGTATTATAGTTATATACTACCTAGGTGGCTCAATAAATATGAGTACTGAGCCTCAAGTCAAGAAGATCTGAATTCAAATTGTTCCTCAGATACTTTCTAGCTATGTGATCCTGGGCAAGTCATTTAATCTCCTTTTGCCTCAGTTTCCTCAATTATAAAATGGAGATAATACTAACACATACTTCCCAGAGGTAGTTGTTGTAAAGATCAGATGACATAATATTTGTTTTTTTAAAAAACTTATTTTATTAGAATGAAAGTATATATTTAATTTTTTTCAACGCATTTGTTTAAACTTTTCATTATCCCAAAGATTTTCTTGAGAATAGTTCAAGCTTCATAATACTGGTCAATTAAAATACTGATAGGGTTAGTAGTTAAAACAAAATAAAACAGAACAAAATTGCTTCATATCTCATATATGTGACATAATACTTGTAAAGCATTTAGCATAGTGCCTAGTACATAGTCAGTATTTAATAAATGTTCCCTTCCTATTCCATTCAGCTCTATGAAAGCTATGTACAAAGTCATGGTTCCATTAGATGCCATCCTTTAATCAATCAGTAAGCATTTATATTAAGTGTTTACTATGTACTAGTTGCTGTGCTAAGTGCTGGGAATACAAATGCAAAAAATGAAACAATTCCTACCCACATGGAGCTTATATTCTAATGGGAGAAAGAAGCACATATGTTAGTATTTACAGAACAAATATACAGACAATAAATACAATGTAGTTAAATAGTAGTATTTAGTAGTAATAAAATAGAAATAGTAGTAAATGTAATTTGGGAAGGAGGGTACTAGTAGTTGGGAAGAATAGGAAAGTATATATGCATATTGAAGGAGAAGGGGGTGAGAGGGAGTGCATTCCAGGTATGGGGACAAAGGCATGGAGATAGGATAAGGAATGTTATACATGAGGAAAAGAGAGAAAACAACTTTGGCTAATCATAGAATACAAGAGGAGAGTAATGGTCAATAAAGCTAGATAGGTTAAGGTCAGACTGTAAAGAAGTTTAAAACCTAGGCAAAAGTGTTTCTGGAGGCAGTAGGGAGCCGCTGGAAATGACTGAGTAGTAGAGTGACTTGGTCAGATCTGAGCCTAAGGAAAATCACTTTGTTAGCAGTGTATTAAATTAGAATTAGAATAGGTGGATTAGAATGAGGAGAGACCTGAGTCAGGGAAATTGCAATAATCTAGACAAGAGGTGGCAAAAACCTGAACTAAGGTGATAATGGTGAGAAGATGTAGGATTCAAAGGATGATGGGAGATAGTATGGCAAGATTTGGTAACTGATTGGATAAAAAGGATGAGAAAGAGTAAGAAGTCCAAGATAGTGCTGAAATTATCAACCTGGAAGACTAGATGGTTCATAGTATCCTTGTCAAAAATAGGCATGTTTGGAAGAGGGGAGGTTTTTTGGAGAAAGATAATGAGTTCCATTTTGGACATGTTGAATATGAGATGCCTTTGAGACATTTGGTTTGAAACGACCAACAAATATTATCCTGGATTTCTAACTCACCCTTGTCCCACATATCTAATCATTAGCCAAATCTTGACATCTCTTAAATCTCATAACATCTTCTGAACCCTATTTCTTTTATCCAGTTACAATTATTACCTTAATTGAAGATCTCATCCTATCTCACCTAGATTATTATAATAGCCTCCTGTTTGGTCTCCTTGCCTCAAGTCTGTCTCCCTTCCAAGCCCAAAGCCTTAACTTTTGCTGATCCGAGCAAGACTTTTTGATTTCATCATATCCCATAGTTTTTAATTATCTCTGTGCAGATGACTCTCAGATCTATTCATCTAGCCCTACCCTCCTCTTTGATCTTCATTCATTCATTCATTAATTCATTCATTTATCCATTTATTTATTTGTTCATTTATTTGTTCCTTCCTTCATTTGTTTGTTTTTAGTTTTCAATATTCATTTCCACAAGATTTTGAGTTCCAAATTTTCTCCCCATCTCTTCCCTTCTCCCACTCCAAGACACTGTGCATTCTGATTACCCCTTCCCCCAATCTGCCCTCCCATCTATCACCCCTCTCCCTTCCCTTATCCCCATCTTCTTTCTTTTCTTGTAGGAAAAGATAGATTTCTATACCCCATTACCTGGGTTTCTTATTTCCCAGTTGCATGTAAAAACAATTCTCAACATTTGTTCCTAAATCTTTGAGTTCCAATTTCTCTCCCTTTCTCCCTCCCTACCCATCCTCACTGAGAAGGCAAGCAATTCAATATAAATTGTACATGTGTAGCTATGCAAAAGACTTCTATAATAGTCATGTTGTGAAAGACTAATTATATTTCCCTCCATCCTATCCTGCCCCCCATTTATTCTATTCTCTCTTTAGACCTTGTCATTCCCCTAAAGTGATTACTTCTTATTATTCCTTCCTCCCATTTGCCCTCCCTTCTATTATCTGCCCATCCTGCTTATCTCCTTCTCCCCTGCTTTCCAGTAGTGTAAGATAGATTTTCATACCAAAGTGATTGTTCATGTTATTCCCTCCTTAAGTCAAATGTGATGAAAGTAAGTTTTACTTTTTCCCTCTCACCTCCCCCCTTTTCCCTTCCATTGAAAAAGCTTTTTCTTGCTTCTTTTATGAGAGATAATTTGCCCCATTCCATTTCTCCTCCCAATATATTCCTCTCTCACCCCTTAATTTTATTTTTTTTAGATATCGTCCCTTCCTATTCAACTCACCCTGTGCCCTTTGTCTATATATACGTATATAATTCCTCCAACTACCCAAATACTTAGAAAAGTTTCAAGAGTTACAAATATTATCTTTCCATGTAGGAATGTAAACAGTCCAACTTTAATAAGTCCCTTATGATTTCTCTTTCCTGTTTACCTTTTCATGCTTCTCTTGATTCTTGTGTTTGAAAGTCAAATTTTCTATTCAACTCTGGTCTTTTCATCAAGAATGCTTGAAAATCCTCTATTTCATTGAATGATCATTTTTTCCCTTGAAGTATTATACTCAGTTTTGCTAGGTAGGTGATTCTTGGTTTTAATCCTAGCTTCTCTGACTTCTGGAATATCATATTCTAAGCCCTACAAGCCTTTAATGTAGAACATGCTAGATCTTGTGTTATCCTGATTGTATTTCCACAGTATCTGAATTGTTTCTTTCTGGCTGCTTGCAACATTTTCTCCTTGACCTGGGAACTCAATTCCCCTAGGATCTTTAGGCTGAGAGATCCAAAAATGAATGCTGCTGCTGCCCTGAACTGAGGTTTGGGCCAGACCCTGTTCCCTTCTCACTCAGGTAAAAGAGCTTTCTAATTGATTTTTGAAGCTGTCTTTGGCATTTGTGGGTTGAAAAATCTGGGAAGCGCAGCTGCTGCCCGTGATTCCATGTCCTGAAGCCTGCTCCAGTCCTGTCTGTGCTGCATGACCAGGACTGGGCTGTGCTCTTCTCTGAGTCCGGTGTGATACCCCTTTCCTGTGGGCTTTCCAGGCTGCCTTGGGCTGGAAATCTGTTTCACTTCTTCATTTTGTGGCTTCTGTTGCTCTAGAATTTATTTAGTCATTTTTTACAGGCATTTTAAGGGTTATGGGAAGAGGGAGAGCTACAGCAGGTCTGTCCTTCTACTCTGCCATTTTGGCTCCATCCTGCTCTCCTTTCTTATATCACCAAATCCATATTAGACATTTTCAATTAGATATCTTGTATATACCTCAAACCAATATGCAAACCAAACCCATTATAGTCTTGGTTGCCTTCCTCAATTTTTACTGTCCTTGTTTTGCTTTTAGTTTCCCAGCTTTATATTTTTGAAATTTTCTTCAATATTTCACTCTCCACTTCACCATAAACAATCAATTGCCAAATCATGTCGATTCTGCCCCCACAGTGTTTCTCCTGCAACCTAGTTCAAGTTGTCATCATCACTTTCCTGTACTATTGAAATAGCCTCGTAATTAATCACTTTTCCCCCAGTTTGTCCTCTTTTCAGTCCATCCTCAACATAGTTGAAAAAATGATATTCCTAAATCACAAGTCTGACTATGTCACTCTTCTGCTCAAAAAGCTCTAGTGGGGCTCCCCACTACTTTTAGAATCAAATGAAAATTCCCCTTAAAAATTTAAATCCCTTCACCATCTGATTTCAGCATTCCTATCAAGTCTTATCAAACATTACTCTCCTTTGCAAATCTCATGGTCCAGGTAGGATGGCCTCCATGTTATTCCTCAAATATGATATTCCACCTTCTATCTTCATGCTTTTGAACAGATCTGGACTCCCATGCCAAGAATATACTTCTCAGCTTCAGCTCTTAGAATACCTAACATCCATCAAAACTCAAGGACCATTTAATTTTCTCAATCCTTCCTGATGCTAATATCTCCCCTCAATTACTTATATTGATACATATTTGATTTCTGCTTATTTTCTAGGAAAATGTAAACTCCTTTAGGAAGGCATGGTCTTGTTTTTGTCTTTGTATCCCCAGCACCAGTGTCTAGCATATAGTTGTGACCTAATAAGTGTTTATTGAATGATTATAAACTGAAGCAAGCAGGTTTAGAATGTCTTGTACCATGAGATCAATTGCAATTTTCACCCATCTACAAGCTAGAATTATTCTTTATGTGGGCTATTACCTAAATAAAAAAAAAAATCCATATTAGACACGATGCAAAAAAGCAAGAAAAATAAAGAAAGTAAAAAAAAAACATTTTTTCAGTTTACACTCAGAATTCTTCAGTTTTATTTCTGGAGATGGACACTATCTTTTCATCATGCGTCCTTTGGAATCATCATGGATTATTGTATTGATCAGAATAGCTAAATCTTTCACAGCTGATTATCATTACAATATTGCTTTTACTGTGGATGATGTTCTCTTGGTTCTTCTCACTTCACTGCATCAGTTCATATAAGTTTTCCCAGGTTTTTCTGAAACACCCCTTTCATCATCTTTTACAGCACAATAGTATCCAATCACAATCATATACCACAACTTGGTCATTACTGAACAATTCTGAGATAGGTATTCAAAGCTCAGCATATATGGAGAGACAATAATCCTCTGACGTATATATTGACAAGTAACATATTGGATTCCACATGCCACACACAATAGGTACTGATCTCGCCAACTCTGAACTAAGGTGTACATTCCAGGCAGACATGATGTAGATTCATATGCTTTATCCCAAAGACTCCATAGATCAAAGACCGTGATAATTGTGATAAAACATAGTAAAGACAGTCTATGACTCAAAGGGAGCAGGGCTCCTCTTTCAGGAAAGTAGAACTAAGAGTCTAGAACATTTTCTGGCATAGGTGAGAGTATACTTACTATGTATCACTAAACTAATTCTTTATAACTATATTATCAAGGATGGCTTGGCAGCTGGACCAGTTGCAAGATGAGGGTGGAATAGGTCAGTCTTGATTCAGGCTCATTCATTGGTTCAGGTTCTGGATTGGAATGAAATGAGTTACAGACCATCTAACAATTAAGAAAATGAGTGGAAAGGATAATCAGCAAGGACTTAGCATGGATTCATTTGGCACAACTTCCCATTATTTGTGTTGGCGACATTGGAATTCTTCTGCTTCCAGTAAGCCATCATTAGGGATCCTGGAGCATCTAATCTTGATCTCCCAGGGCTGACACCAAGGCTAGGAATGTATAGCTCAGGGTCATGCCCTCTTATGCTCAGAGAAAAAGACACAAAAAAATCAAAGAACATAAAAAGGCTCTAGATTAATACATGTACTTTATTGCTTTATTGACATAGCAATAGCCATTTGTACCAAGACTGGGAAAAGCTTCTAGGACCTGGGCTTTAAGGGGGCCACTCACTAGGAGACTTGGGGGGGGGGGAGAGAGGAAAAGGAGAAAAAGGGAAAAAAAGAGAGGAGAAAGAAGGAGAGGGAAAGAATTCACAATTCAGGTGTTAGTATAAAAGATGTCTTTCTTTTTAAACTGATACAAGAACCCTAGTCCCCAGAAATGAGGTAAAATTGGTGCATTTGTCTATGTGCCTGATTCCAGAAAGGTTTTTGGGTTCTTTGAAAAATTAAGCATTGTCCTTTCAGTTTCCTTCTTTAGAGTCTTTTGCTAAAGAATGAAAATAAAGTCCATGTATCACAATTTTGATTGGCTTCTTAAATGCCATATTTAAAAAACAAATAAAAAAACAAAGCAAACAAAAAATACCTCACAATTCCTTCATTACAATATTAGGTCATCCTAACCTGCTTTGGTTTGCATTATCTCACTGTTGGGGTCCCTCATATACCCCTCAATTTTCTATGTCCATATATAATTATAGGACTGAGGGCTATTTATTCAGCTATGTTGTTATTTCCAAAAAGGCATTGAGAACCAGTTTGGGCTATGGGGTATGTTCAGGGAAGACAAGTTCCTCTGGTATGAGGGCTGAAAAGCCATTTATAGAGCTGCTTTCCACCTTTGGTGTCCACTTCATTCACCCAACTCTCACCTATGGCTCCAAGAAGCTGTAGCATGCCTAGCAGCCACACCATGGTAAACTGTTTAGGCAAACAGGCTAAACCATGTTGAGGTTAACTGAAGGGTCTCAAACCATTTGGTGATTTTGGGGGATATCTACCCTGAGCATGTAAATATTTCCCCTAGCATAATGGGCAGATGAAAACAGTTTGTTCCAATGGCCATGAAGGCAGTTGAAACAGGTATTGCGGAGTACTTACAGGGTGGTTAGAAATTGAAGACACCAAGGTCATCCACTGCATCCTAAGCCATCACCAATCATCCTGATTTTGTATTGCCACTGGACTTGGATGACTCTGGAAGAGAGAGTGGTGTTGGTGAGTTTGCATAGCTCTGCCTTGCTTAAATCCAACTTATACATGAATTAAGACATTACTTATACAATTTTATCATTTTTACCTATTTCAAAGTCCTGTGGTAACAGGCAAGTGATGAAGAATCAGGTGTGGATACAGTGTGAGCTGTAGTCACAATCTTGGACACAGGTAGCTCAGGCAATAGGGTCATCTCACTGGTCTGAGAAGCCTTTTTGAAGGATTGCTCACTTCCTTGTGTGAGGAAGGGGGTAGAAATGGTACTTTAAAAAATTGTCCACTTTATCCAATCCTAACCTGCATACCATGGTAGGTGGGAATCCCACCCTGTGGTCAAAACACAAAAAAAATGTACAAAAACTTTTGCAAAGATGATTCCACTCACCATTGGTACATAGAATGTACACATGCTTATGGACAAGATGAAATCCAGTAGATCTGAAAGACAAACAGTTCTTGTTGTGAGAGAACACAGCAGGTATTGTATTCAAATAGCCACTCTGAGTGAAAAAAGACTGGCAATGGAAGGTAGGCTTACATAATTTGGAGCTGGATACCCATTTTCTCTACTGCCTGCAGTGAAAGGGAGTGCTATGAAGATGGCACAGGTTTTGCAATCAAAACTAATTTAATCAACAATTCTGTACACCTACCAAAAAGACTGAACAACAGACTCATGACGATGTGATTGTCACTTGCAGAAAATCTCCAAGTCACCATCATCAGTGTGTATGCTCCCACCATGAAGAACCCTTATGAGATCAAAGGAAAAAATTATGAAGACCTGGAGACCCTCATTTTCAATGTGCCAAAAGGGGACAAGCTTATAATTCCAAGTGACTTTAATACAAGAGCAGGTGCAGACTACCAGACATGACAGGGAGTCCTTGGGAGGAATGGAGCTGGAAACAGCAACATCAGTGGTCACTTCCTACTGAAGACTTATGCATCTCACAGCCTTCTCATCATCGACACTATCTTCCATTTACCTTACTGCAATAAAACTTCATGAATGCACCCTCACAACAAATATTGGCATCTAATAGACTATGTCATTGTAAGGAAAGGAGACAAATAGAATATGAGAGTATCAAAGGTGATGTATCTGGTACAGTGCTGAAATGATCATAGGCTTATCCTCTCTAAGCTAAATATTTGAATTTAACAAAAGTGGGAACCTCAAGGCAAGACTACTACCAGAAGAGTTAATGTCAACAACAGATTGGAGTACTTCTCTGAGATGGAACAGTTCCTTTCTAACTTGGAGGGAAAGCTGAGCCAATATGTGGTTGATAAGAGTGGAGCAGAAAAGAAGTGGGCAGCTTTTAGAGATTTGTTGTATAGCACCACCTTTACTCATCCAGACTAGAACACTTGTAAACATCAAGATTATCTAATGTCATCAGTTTAAGCCACAACTACTGTGCTTCTCCTAAAAATTGTCAGTTGAGAGTTACCTTAATTAGCCATTGTTAAATACCTTTTAGAGAAGGGTAATTGCAAAGATGGTACAGTAAGGACAATTGATACAAAACATTCCTCTCACAAGTACTTACAGAATATGGGGGAAAATGGAAACATTCTCTTGGATGTTTCCAAGGTTGAAGCTTAGGCCTTTCCTACACTCTTAACCTGCCCCTATAATATCTCCTCCCCAGTTAAGTGACTAACTTTGGTTCATGGAGGTGGTGTGTGAGACACGACATAAAAACAGGTCTTGGCTCACTATCCTCAACAAGGTAATCAAAGCTATATATAGTCATATGAAAAAATGCTCTAAATTGATTAGAGAAATGAAGTTAAAACAACTCTGAATTACCACCATACACCTATCACATTGGCTAATATGACAGAAAAGGAAAATGACAAATGTAGAGAATGTGGGAAAATTAAAACATAATGCACTGTTGCTGAAGTTGCATATTGATTCAACCATTCTGGGGGGCAATTTGGAACTATGTCCAAAAAGCACTAAACCATGCATACGCTACTAGGTCTATATCCCAAAGAGATTTAAAAAAACCCAAAAGGAAATGAACCTATGGGTACAAAAATATATTATGGCAGCTCTTTTAGTGGTGGTAAAGAATTGGAAATTGAAGGAATGGCTGAACAAATTATGTTTTATCATCATATATTGTGTTAAAAGAAATGATGAGCAGGATGCACTCAGAAAAACCTGGAAAAACTTGCGTGAACTGATGCAGAGTGAGATGAGCAGAACCAGGAGAATATTATGCATAGTAACAGCAATATTGTATGATGATCTACTGTGAATGATTTAGTTATTCTCAGCAATATCAGAACCAAGATAATTCTGAAGGACTTACAGTGAAAGGTCAGTCAATAAATAATATAAACAAGGAGCAAGTTTTAAAAAAAACCCACGAAAATAGACAAACCAAGATTAACTTTATAAAAAAAGAAAACTAAATTGTCAAAATGAAAAAAAATCACAACATATGAAGATAAAATACAGAAAATCATTAGAAACTAAAATGTTCAGATTAAATTAAAAAACCTAGTATTTAAATAATGCAATCTTAGAAAAAGGAACTGAATAAGTCATAAAGAAATTCTCAAATAAGAAAAAATCCTTGGTCCAGGTATATTTACAAATTAATTTAAACAAACATTCAAAGAACAATTAACTGAAACATTGTTTAAATTGTTTGCAAAAATAGAGAAAGAAGGAATCCTAACAAACTCCTTTTATGAAACAAATATAGTCCAGATTCCCAAACCAGGGAAGCTAAAGCAGAGGGAAAAATTATAGACTAATAACTTCATGAATATTGTTGCAAAAATATTGAATAAAATATTAACAGAGACTACAGCAACATGTTTAAACAAAAAGTTGTACACTATCAACAGATTAGATTTAAACCAGGAATGTAGGCTTGATTCAACATTAAGAATACTATGAAAATAACATATCACAAGCAATAAAAATCACAGGATTATGATAATAGATACCAACATTTTAGACAAAATACAACATCCATATTTAAAACAGTAGAAATATTATGTAATAAATAGCTAAGGGCTAACATTGCCTGAAATGAACAAATACTAGAGACCTATTTAATAATATTTGGAATAAAGCAAGCATGTCTGTTATCAGCACCATAATTTGATATAGTTCTAAAAATGTTAGCTTATAGCAATAGAAAAAGAAAAACAAATTGCAAAAATAAACAGGCAAATAGGAAAGAAAATTATTACTTGAAGTTTATGATGGTTTACTTAGAGAAATTCTAGAGTCAAATAAAGTTAATTGAAACAATAACTTCAATAAAATAGAAGCATATAAAATAAATCCACAATTAATCATCAGCTTATCTGCAGATTACCAATAAAACAGAACAGAGAAAGTTAGAAAAAAATCCATTCCATTCAGAATAAATTTTAAAATGTATAAAATATTTGTGAGCCTACCTATTAGAAATTTTATATAAATGCTACTATAATACCATATTTACAGAAATAATGGTAGATAAATGGTTAGACATATAATAATCATACTTGCTTCAGTTATGATGATACTATCAAAATTCACAGCCATGGTGGCATACCGTTGAACTCCCAAGAGGTTATTTCATACAATTAGATTTTTTTTAAAAAGTAGCAAAACTCATCTAGGGCAACAATTGGTAAAAACTACAAGGAAAATAATTTTAAATGTAATAATAAAGATTTCTTAACAGTATTAGTTCTCAAACTATACTGCTAAACCATAATCATCAAATCCATTTTGTTTTGTTTTAAAAGAAAAATTTATTTGAGGAATATATTAGACACACAAGACCCAAACCCAGAAACAGTTGAACATAGTAGCATCAAGGACCCCAAATACTGACTGATGCTCTCACTTTTTGACAAAAATTGTTAGGAGTACTGGAAAGAACTCTGCCTGAAGTTATGTTTAAACTAACTTCTCATGCCACATACCAAAATAAACTTGAAATGGCTACATAACCTAGATATAAACATTCACATTATAAACAAATTAGATGGGAAGGGAAGGATGTGTTTTTCATAACTGTGGATAGGAGGACAGTTCTTGACCAAGCAAGGGATAGGGATGATTATATAAAATAAAAATGGACAGTTTTGATTATATAAAATTGAAAATTGCACAAACAAAATCAATGCAGTCAGAATTAGACATGTTAGAACAGTTAACTTGAGAAAAGATCTTTGCAACAAATTTTTCTGATAAAGATTGCATATCCAAGATATATATGAAAGCAATACAAATATGTGAGAATAAGATCCACCCTTCCCCCAAATGATAAATGGCTAAAGTGTATGAATAGGCCTTTCTCAAAAAAATTTCAAGCTATCAACAACCACAGGAAAAAATGCTCCTAATTACTTCTAATAAGAAAAATGTAAATTAAAACAACTCCAAAGTTCCAGATCATGTCCATCAAGTTGGCAAAAATAGCAAAAAAAGAGAAAATACCAATTATTGGAGGGAGGATGGGGGGACAGTCACATTAATACACTACTTGAGCTGTAAAACAGTCAATCATTTAGGAAAAGCATTTGAAACTGTATCTCAAAAGTTATTCATTGTATTACCTCTTGATTCAGTGATACCTTTAATAAGCATAAACCCTAAAGAAGTAAAAGATAGAGGCAAAGGACCCATTCTACAAAAATATTTATTGAAGTGGTTTTTGTTGTAACAAAGAACTGGAAATAAAGTGAATATCAATTGGAAAATAGCTGATATTGTATATTAATGAATCTTATTAGTTGTATGGAGTGATGAGGGGTAAACTTAAGTGAAACTTGGGAAGATATATATGAATTGATGTAAAGTAGAATAAGCATCAAGTGGATGGGGCTCCTTGGACATGATGTGGGAATTGGAAGACTTTCCTGAGGTCATTAAAGCAAGTACCTCTGAGGGAAGCAATTCCAGCTCTCCATGTACAAAGCCCCCTTCTCTCTGCTTAGTTTTTACTTTATTTAATTTTTTATTTTTACAAAACCGCAATAATCTGGATTAAGATGACTTACTCTTTTCCCTGATTTTGATAAGTTGCAATACTATTCTAAAGGTGAGGCTTCAACAGGGACTGGCACATTCAGTAGATTATGCCTTGGTTTTTCCTTCTTGCATTCCTTCCTTCCTTCCATTCCTACTTTTCCTTCCTTCCTTCCTTTCATTCCTCCTCCTTCCTTCCTTCCATTCCTCCCTTTCCTTCCTTCCATTCCTTTCTTCCTTCCATTTCTCCCCTTCCTTCCTTCCTTCCCTCCTTCCTTCCTTCCTTCCTTCCTTCCTTCCTTCCTTCCTTCCTTCCTTCCATTCCTCCCTTTCCTTCCTTCCACTCCTTTCTTCCTTCCATTTCTCCCCTTCCTTCCTTCCTTCCTTCCCTCCTTCCCTCCTTCCTTCCTTCCTTCCTTCCTTCCCTCCTCATTTTTCTTCTCTTCATCCTCCTCTTCCTTTCTCACCTCCTCTTCCTTTTCTTCCTCCTCCCTTTTCCTTCTCTCTCTTTTCCTCTTCTTTCTTTACTTTCACTTTCTACTTCCTCTCCTCTTTCTTCTCTTCCTTTTCCTTCAAGACTGGTTTACACCTCCCTTCTTCTGGGACTCACAACAATGATGTTCGACTTAGGGCTAATATGATAGCTTAGACCCCTGCAACGATATTCCTCCCCTTTCCATGGGGGCCATCCCACATAACAAATGTTCTTTTTTTTTAAAATTTATTTAGTTAACTTTTTACATTCATTTTCACAAAATTTTGGGTTCCAAATTTTATCCCCTTTTATCCCCTCCCCCCACCCCAATACACCGAGCAATCTAATTTTCCCTATCACCAATCTGCCCTCTCTTCTGTCATCCCTCCCTTCTCTTGTCCCCATCTTCTCTTTTGCCCTGTAGGGCCAGATGACTTTCTATTCCCCATTAACTGTATTTCTTATTTCCTAGTAGCAACAACAATACTAACCAGTTGTTCCTAAAACTTTGAGTTCCAAATTCTCCCCATCCCTCCCTCCCCACCCATTTGCTTTGGGAAGGCAGGCAATTCAATATAGGCCATATCTGTGTAGTTTTGCAAATGACTTCGATAATAGTCATGTTATGTAAGACTAACTGTATTTCCCTCCATCCTATCCTGCCCACCATTGTTTCTCTTCTGTCTTTTGATCCTGTCCCTCCCCGAGTGTTGATTTCAAATTTCTCCCTCCTCCCATTGCCCTCCCTGCCATCATACCCCCCGCTTGCTTATCTCCTCCCCCACTTTCCTGTATTGTAAGCTAGGTTTTCATACCAAAATGAGTGTGCATTTTATTCCTTCCTTTAGTCAAATGTGATGAGGGTAAACTTCTTGGTTTTTTTTTTCTCACCTCTCCTCTTTTTCCCTCCACTAAAAAGTCTCCTGCTTGCCTCTTGAATGAGAGATAATTTATCCCATTCCATTTCACCCTCTTTCCTCCCACTACATTTCTATCTCACCATTTACCTTAATATCTTTTAAAATATGGTCCCATCCTATTCAATTCCCTCTGTGCTCTCTCTGTATGTGCGTGCATGTGTGTATGTGTGTGTGTGTGCACACATGTACGTGTGTGTGTGTATGTGTGTGTGTGGTCCCACCAACTACCCAGATACTCAAAAATTTTAAGAGTTACAAATATTGTCTTTCCATGTAGGAATGTAAACAGTTCACCTTTGGTAAGTCCCTTATGACTTCTCTTTGCTGTTTACATTTTCATGCTTCTTCTCATTCTTGTGTTTGAAAGTCAAATTTTCTTTTCAGTGCTGGTCTTTTCATCAAGAATGCTTGAAAGTCCTCTGTTTCATTGAAAGACCATATTTTCCCCTGAAGTATTATACTCGATTTTGCTGGGTAGGTGATTCTTGGTTTGAGTCCTAGTTCCTTTGACTTCTGGAATATTCTGTTCCACGCCCTTCAATCCCTTAATGTAGAAGCTGCTAGATCTTGAGTTATCCTGATTGTATTTCCACAATACTGGAATTGTTTCTTTCTAGCTGCTTGCAATAATTTCTCCTTGACCTGGGAATTCTGGAATTTGGCCACAATGTTCCTAGGAGTTTCTCTTTTTGGATCTCTTTCAGGCAGTGATCGATGGATTCTTTCAATACTTATTTTGCCCTCTGGTTGTAGAATATCAGGGCAGTTTTCCTTGATAATTTCATGGAAGATGATGTCTAGGCTCTTTTTTTGATCATGACTTTCAGGTAGTCCCATAATTTTTAAATTGTCTCTCCTGGATCTGTTTTCCAGGTCAGTTGTTTTTCCCATGAGATATTTCACATTCTCTTCCATTTTTTCATTCTTTTGGTTTTGTTTGGCGATTTCTTGGTTTCTCATAAAGTCATTAGACTCCATCTGTTCCATTCTAATTTTGAGAGAACTATTCTCTTCAGTGAGCTTTTGAACCTCTTTTTCCATTTGGCTAATTGTGCTTTTGAAAGCATTCTTCTCCTCATTGGCTTTTTGAACCTCTTTTGCCAATTGAGTTAGCCTATTTTTCAAGGTGTTATTTTCTTCAGCATTTTTTGGGGTCTTCTTTTGCAGAGTATTGACCTGTTTGTCATGCTTTTCTTGCATCTTTCTCATTTCTCTTCCCAGTTTTTCCTCCACCTGTCTAACTTGATTTTCAAAATCCTTTTTGAGCTCTTCCATGGCCTGAGCCCACCGGACATCCACCTGGGATGTCTGGGATACAGAGGCCCCAACCTCCACATCTTTCCCTGATGGTAAGAATCCTTCCTCATCATCGGAATTGAAAGGTGGGAACATCTGAACCCCATCAAAGTAGCTTTCTATAGTCTTATTTTTCTTCTCTTTTCTGGGCATTTTCCCAGCCAGTTACTTGACTTCTGAGATTCCTGTCCACCCCCCTGCCTAGATGTGCCCAGCTACTGCTTGGGGTCTGAGATTCAAATGGGCTTTCCGTGGCAGGCACGGCTGCTATTCAATGTGAGCTTAAGTTCTGGTGCTGGGGTGGGGGCAGGGCCACCTCCCAGGCTCAGTTCCCTCAGGGGCGTTATGCAGAGACCTGAACTTCTGCCTGCTGCTGCCTGCTGTCCCGGGCCGCCTCTGCCGCCTCTACCGCTCCCTCCGCCGCTGCCTCCCCAGGGGGCCCGAGTCACGGAGACACCCTGCTCCTCTCTTGGCCAGCTCAGATGTCTCTCTCACTGACCTGTAGTGCCTGTGGGTGGAGGGACCTTCGTGGCCACTGGAGAGTCCATCCCTGAAGCCTGCTCGGATCTGCTCCTCTGGGGCCGTGGCCAGGGCAGCTCAGGGGTGGGCTCCGCTTTCCGGGTTGCGACGGACCCTGGGGATGACTCTCCAGGGCTTTCTGGAACAGAAATCTTTTCCACTGTGTTTCTGCGTACCTTGCAGTGATCCAGAATTTGTGGGGAGTTCTTCTTGCAGGAAATATATGGGCTATGGGTTCGGAGCTAGCATGTGTGAGTCTTTCCACTCCGCCATCTTGGCTCCACCCCCCAAATGTTCTTTTTTTTTAAGACAAGAAAAAGAAGCGGAAAAAATTGCAAAGCTTCTCATCACATCCAAAAAATCTAAAAATATGTGCAATGTACCATACCCATGGGCCTCCCAGCTCTGTAAAAGGATAGGGTAAAGGTGTCTTCTCATCTGTCTTCTTATTTTTCTTTTTCCTTTACTCTCCTGAACACTTGATGTGGTGGTGGTGGTGGGAATGAGTGATTCTTAGTTTTGTTTACATTGTTGTAGTCATTGTGTGTATTTTTTTCTCAGTTCCATTTACTTCACTCTTCATTAGTTCCATGGTTCTGTGTGTTTTCCACAGTTATCATTTTTTTTTTTGCAGCACAGTAATATTCCATTATATTTGTGTACCCCAGTTTAGTTTTTCCCATTGATAGGCATTCTCTGTTTCCAATTCTTTGCTATCTCAAAAAGTACTGCTAAAAATATTTTTGTGTACACAAGGACTTTCTTCTTATCTATGGTCTTTGTGAGGCATAGCCTCGTAATAGAATCTCTAAATCAAAACATATGGACATTTTAGTCATCTTATTTGCATAATTCAAATTGCCTTCAAAATGGTTATTCACCGTTCTACCAGCAGTGCACTCACATGCCCATCTTCTCACAACCAACCTCTGCAAAATTAACTTCCCATCTTTTGTTGGCAATTTTCAGATAAAACCTCAGTATTGTTTTGGTTTGTATTTCTCCTGTTGTTAGTGATTTGAAGCAGTCTTTCAAATAGTTTTCTGTTCTTTTCTATAGTTTTATTTTCTAAAGAATTTTCTATTTTTTCAAGTACATTGTTAATAGTTTACAATTCTTCTTTTGAGAGCTGTTTATTCATATTCCTTGACTGCACCTTGAAGAATGTATTTTGGACTTGTACAAATAGGACAAGTAATTTTATAATCTTCAATAATAAACTCTTATGAGAGATATTTGATACAAAGACTTTTCTTCCATTCAACTACTTCTCTTATGAACTTATGTGCATTTATTTTGTTTGTACACAAAATTACCTGTTTTATTTTCTGTAATTTTCTCTTCCCCTTGTTTGCTTGAGAATACATCTCTTACACATAGCTATGAGGGGTGTATGATCTGCCATTCTAAGACCTGAGGGTCTTCCCCTCCCAGTTCGATTTTTTTTTTTTAATTAATTAACCTTTCAGCCTATTCACTGAATTGGCATTGCCTCACTCAAAGTGAGAACCAGAAAAGACCTTAGCTTAAAAGGTCCAAGGTCTCCCACTGCATCCTGGGCCTTCTCCAATTATCCATATTGACATCTGGTCACTGGACCCAGGTGACTCTGGAGGAGAAAGTGAGGCTTGGTGACTTTGCACAGTCTTCCCTCAAATCAAAGTCAATTACAAGGCATGTCATCATCTCCCTGATGTCATGGTCCTCTTTGAGAATGAAGAACAAACCATATACACATTTGATCTTTGATACTGGTATAGCCTTAAACCTGCAAATTAACTTTGATAGCATCATCATCTTTAATTATATTGGCCCATACCAGCCACAATTGATGACTATTCCTGTTATTCTTTATTTAAGGAACATTTTGTAATTGAATCTCTATGTCTTATGTGTGCTTCACTGGATTGAGCCCCAGATACTTTATGTATTTTGTAGTTATTTGGAATGAAATTTCCCTTTGTATTGTTACCTCTCTTGGATTTTGCTATGACTATGCAGAAATACTGTTGATTTTTGATGGCTTAACTTGTTTTGGAGGAGTTGGGATTAAGTGAGTTGTCCAGGGTCACATAGCTCCTAAGTGCCTGCGTCTAGATTTGAACCCAGGTCCTCTTGACTTCAAGGCCAATGCTGTATCCACTGTGCCACCTAGCTTCCTTTAGTTTGTAGGCTACAACTTTACTAGAATCATGCTCTCAATTTCTTTAGTGATTCACTAGGATTTTCTTAGCAAATCTTCACTATAATTTATACAGCAAATAAGAAGAGCTCTCTCTCATACACACACACACACACACATACACACACCTATCTTAATGCCTTTATATTCTTTCATTTGCTTTATTGATATTTCTAGCATTTCCAGAGCTATTAAAAATAATATTGCTTTATTCCTGTATTTATTAGAAAAGCTTAAGTATGGTTCCAGAACTGAAAAATGGAGACCAAGGAGAGAAAGAAGAGGGTACAAATGAGGTAGTAAGGTAGTTGTTGAGGAGATGTCTGGGGAGAAGAATGAAGCATGGTTGCAGCTAGGATGGCCTGATATGGTCCGTATGAAGGATTCTTTTATCAGTATAGAAGAGCTCTATGTGGCAAGGGTTGCAAAGATAAAAGGTTAAAGTCCTCATCAAGGGTTTTTGGCACCATAATGGAAGAGATCCAGCACAGAGCTGAAGAAGGATTCAAGTTGAAGAGGGATTTCCTGTGGATGGTGAGGAGTCCATATGCTCTTGTTTGTGGTTGGCATTATCCTCATTGCATCAAATGCTATAATATGATAGTGCCTCCTGGATGAACACTCAAAATAGTTTGACTTGACTAGCCACATGTGAAAGACCAGGGGGACAAAGAACTTTGTGCAGATTACAGCATGTATATTACAACATGTATTCTTTTGGATAACCACTGGAGTTTCTCCATCGTGTCTAGCTAAGACAGCACAAATGGATAATGAGTTGATACCATAATTGAACCATAGGAAGAGAGTAGAATTGATTGCTTTTGGAAAATTGAAAACCTTCTTTAATCACCCTAAATTTCCCTGGAAAGCAAGGGGTCATTTAAAAAATATCAATATTCCAGGGGTGCTGCTGTAATAATAACAAAAAATAACATTTATATAATGATTTAATGTTTGCAAATCATTTTACAACAGAATGAGGAAGGATGTGCTATTATTATTATCGCTGTGTTACAGATGAGGAAATTGAGACAGAAGTTCAATGACATGCTCTGGGTCACATGGCTAAAAGTGTCTGAGGTTAAATTTAAACTCAGGTCTTTTAACTCCAGCTCTAGCACTCTCTCCATTGAACTGCCAGCTACCTCATCTAGTTACCTTGTAGTGAAATACGGAATACAAAAGGCTCTGAAGAATTAAAAACGCATATTACACAGGATGCAATGGAATGTGAGTTATAAGCCATAATATGAAACCTATAAAGTTCTTTGAAGAAAAATCGGAATAAATGGTATTATTGAGAAATTATAGTTTTAAAAAAAGAGGTAGAATGGTCATGTGGCAAGGGTGAAGGATGACAAATGGACAGCCATAATGATTCATTAGTACTCTTAGGGAAGGGTAGGAGAAATTGAGGAAGCCCACTGAGTGGGTTGCTCATAGTGAATTTATCCTATAGAAGGATGTGGATGACAGTCACAGAGGATGAACAGGCATGGATGGCTTATGACTTATATTATAGTTGCAACTTCCAGATTGATGAAAGTACAGATCCATTTAAGTTTAGTACATTAAGGAAGTGTTTAGAATGCATTTTAAAATATTTTATAATTACTCTGTGCCCTAGCACATGGTCTATTTAGCGTTAAGAAATGTGTGTATATAATGTGTATATATATATATACATACTTACACACATGTGTTTATATATACACATATATGCATATCTATATATATAAATACAACCATATATATCTCTGTCTATAATATGTATCTATGTATATATGCATGTATTCTTTAATATTCCTGTTCAGAAGACACCATATTTTTCCTCTTTTTATTGGGGTTTTCTAACTGTAAAAGAGAAATATTAGTCTCCTACAATTATTGAGTCACCATGTGTGTGCTTTTGAAGTGCAGTTAACTTTTTCTTATAAATTTGGTGTTACACTATTTGGTGCCTAGACATACATTTACCATATACATTTCTTGGATGTCACAAATAGTTGGATTTTATTTCCTTATCCATTCACATTCTCCTTCATTTTATTGGACTTTTTAACCCATACACATTTCATTTTGTGAATGTTACTTTTGTATTTCCTGTATTTCTTTTGAGTTGATTTTTAATCTGCTTCTTTTAGATTAGCACTTCATTTTTGAGATTAAGTTTTATTTGGACGCTAATCTTATCCCATAAACTCTTCACTCTGCTCTTATTTACTTGATATTTCTAATTTCTAAATTTCTAAAATTTATTTGAATTACTGATTTCTTTATTTAGTACTCTACAAATTTAGTTAATTCATTTGTTTCTCTTCTTTTGACCTTTTCCCCCATCCAGTTAGGTGTGTAATTAAAATTTTCCCTTGATTTCTTCTAATCTCATGTTTAAATAACTTTCTCTTACTATACTCTTTTCTTAGTTTTCCTTTACTTTGTCCTTATTTCTCCACTTTTTAAGTTTTATTTTGAATTCTATTTTTCAATTCATGAGTTATACCTTTACTTTTTTTTTCTTTAAAAGTTAAAAAAAATCTTTTGTCTTCATATTATATTCAATTTGAATATCTTCCACCATAGCCAGCAGGTCATCCCCTGCAACAAAGAAAAGAAATAAAAGCAAAAAAGAGAAGTTCAGCAACACCAACTGCCACATCAACCATAGCTATACATCAAAGATCTCAAAACTATAATCGGGGATTCCCCCTTGCAGTGAAGGGAAAGAGGTACATTTTCTCAGCTTTGCTGTTCTTCTTCCATTTACGTTTTCCTAGTAATTATATTATTTTCCTTATTCTGCTTATCTCACTATGCATCTGTTCATACACTTCTCCCTGTATTCCTCTGAAGTCTTCATATTTGTTTTTCTTATGGCCCATTTGTTATTGGGCCACAAATTCCATTACATACATTTGTTTAGCCTTTTCCCAATTGATAGGCATCTATTTTGGTTTTGCTTTTTTGTTACCACAAAAAGTGCTGCTATGATATTTTCATGTACCTTTCTTTATGTCCTCTACTTCCTTTCCTTTTCTTAACTTTTTACAATCTAGTTTCTGGCTTCAATTCAATGGAAGCTGCACACTCCAGAGTTACCAATGATCTAATACTACATTTAATGGCTTTTTAAAAATCCTCTTCCTTCTTGATCTTTCTACAACAACCTTTGGCACTGTCAATTATTCCTTTTCCTTTGACATTCTTTTCTCTTTAGTTTTCCATGGCTGGTTCTCCTTCTACCCATCTGACCAATATCTCAGTCTCCCATGTTGATCTTCATCTAGGTCATGCCCACTATTAGTAGCTCTCATCTTTTTATTTTTTCTCTTGGTGATCTTATCAGCTACTGTGGTTTTATGCAGATGGCTTTCAGATCTGTCTCATATCTTATTTGTACATGTTGTTTGCATGTTTTACCCCATTAGATTATTTTTTTTAAATAATGTTTTAGTCAACCAAGATCCACCTTCTCAGTCTCCCACCCTAACCCAAAACCCCTACTGAGAACACAAGAATCACAAAAAACTGTTACAAACATGTATAGTCAATCAAAACAAATTTCTACATTGTCCACATCCAAATTTTTTTTTGTTTCATTCTGTATTCTGAATCCTTCACCTCTCTGTCAGGAGGTGGGTAGAATGTTTCATCATTATTCCTCTGGAATATAGTTTTGTCATTATGCTGGTAAGAGTTCAGCACAATAGTATTCTATTACATTTATGTACCATAACTTGTTTATTCTTCGATTTGGGGTGCCCCCTCAGATTCCATTTCATTACCATCTTAAAAAGAATTATAAATATTTTTGTACATCCTGAGAAACTTGTTTTGCTTAGGACTCCATTAATCTATTCTCCCCCTAATTTCCCCTTTCCCCTTCTCCCCTTTCCTTCCTATTTTCTGGTTGAATGAAATGTATTTCTGCACCCAACTGTGTGTATATGTGTGTGTGTATTCTTCTTTCTTTTGACTAGTTCAGATTAGAGTGAGGGTCAAGTGTCAGCTGTCCTTTACTGCCCCACTCCTCTTTATATAGATGTCTACTTGGGCACTTTCATTGTGTGAGATGATTTTCCCTAACCTTCCTTTCCCTTCTCTCCCTCTCACCCCAACAGTATATTTCTTTCCCCCCTCTTTCCCTTCTTAAGACCATCAAAACATAACTGAACCACTCTCAGATCTTGTCTGATTGGACTCCCTCTGCGAGTATTGATAATGACAGGGTTCAGAGGGGACACATATATCATCTCCCCATATTTGCATATAAGCAGTTTATCCTTGCTTAGTCCTTTATACTTTTTATTTATGTTTACCTTATTATGCTTCTCTTTAGTCTTATGTTTGACCTCCACAATTCCTTTTCCTCAGGAATGCTTTGAAGTCTATTTCCTTGAAAAAAATCTGTTTTCCCTCTGTGGTGTTATATTCAGTTTTGCTGGTAAGTTATTCTTAGCTGCAAGCTCATATCTTTTGCTTTCTGGAATATTATATTCCAAATTATCTGCTGCTTCATAGTGGTGGCTGCTAAATCATGTGTGATTCTGAATGTAGCTCCTAGGCAACTGAAATCTTTCTTTCTGACTGCTTGCCGTATTTTTTCCTTTGGCCTGGAAGCCCTGAATTTTGACTATGACGTTCTTGGAAATTTTCATTTGGGGGTTTCTTTCAGGAGATGACTAGTGGATGCCTTCTATTTACACTTTGCCCTCTGTTTCTAAGCAATCTGGGGAGTTTTCTTTTAGATTTTCTTGAAATAGAATGTGGCTGTTATGTTTTTCATCATAGTGTTCAGATAGTCCAATAATTCTTAATTCTTGCCCCTTCTCTTGTTTTTCAGGTCATTTGTTTTTGCTCTGAGATATTTTACATTTTCTTCCATTTATTTCAGTCCTTTGACTTTGTTTTAATATTTCTTGTTGTTTGATGACATCATCGGCTTCCATTTGGTCCCTTCTAATTTTCAGAGAATTTATGGCTTGGTCTAGGTTTTGTATGTCTTTGCCAAGCTGTTAATTTCCTTTACAATTCTTTCTTCCATAGCTCTCATTTCTTGTCCAGTTTTTTCCTCAAGCAATCTCATTCAATTTATAAAAAACAAAACAAAACATTTTAAAATTCTATCTCTTTTAGGAATTCTACTTGATTTTGTGCCCAAACTGTGTTTTTCTCTGAGATATTGATTGTGAATATTTTGGAGTCCTCTTCTGTGTTTACGTTTTGAGTGTCTCTGTCATCACAATAGCTTTGTGATTCATTTTTTTTTTTTGCTCATTCTTCTAGCTAACTTCCTGACTTCAGATTTGATATTGGGGCTGGACTGTGCCACACTTTTGAAGGGAAGATCTGGGCTGGCCCTGTTGCTGCTTTTTGGGGGGTATTTTAGTGTTTCCTTAGTCCAGAATCTTGGGGACAAGCTAGGGACTTGTAAGCTTTCCGTGCTCCCAGAGGGGTCTGATCCAGGACTGTTTCCCTCCTGGTCTGAGATCTCCAGGTTTCTGACCTGAGTTTGTGCCTGGGTCAGAGAGGGCTGCTGCCGTACTCCATCCCTCTTGGCTTCTGTTAGCCATCTAGAAAGCTTTGTTGGCTCCAAGTGTCAGAATTATAAGCATCTTTTGTCTGGGATTCTACTTTGGTTATTCAGTTCACTGTTCTAATTTTAGCTGCATTAATTTTGTTTATGCAAAAACATTTCAATTTCAGATAATTAAAATTAAGCATTTTCTCTCTTGTGATCTTGTTTGGTCAATAAATGTTCCTCTACCCATACTTGTTTATAATATATTTCATTCCCTGTTCCTCTATTTTGTCTATAATGTGGCCTTATATATTTAGGTATTTTATCCATTTGGAGCTTATTGTTCTCTATGGTGTGATATTTTGTTCTAAACCTAATTTCTGCTTTCTGGTTTTCCTAGGAGCTTTTGTTGAATAATGAACCCTTAACCATGGGTTTATCAAAAATTAATGCTACTATGTTCATTCACTTCTGGATCTTGTGTTAGTAATCTATCTCGTTGATCAATTTTTCTACTTTTTTTTAAACCTAGGACCAAATAGTTTTGATAATTACTTCCCTGTATTGTAGTTTGAGATCTAGTACCCCTTTCCTTCATACTTTTTTTCTTCATGATTACCCATCAGATTCTTTATCTTTTTTCCCTCTAGATGAATTCTATTTTTTCCCTTCTAAAACTACCCATTGGTAGTTTGATTGGTATGGCATTAAATAAGTAAATTGATACAGGTAGTATTTCTGCTTTTCTTCACTTGGTTGTAAGGTTTTTATGCCCTAATATATGGTCAGTTTTTGTGTAGGTACCATGTACTGCTGAGAAAAAGATATATTCCTTTCTATTCTCGTTCAGTTTTCTCCAGAGATCTATCATGTTAAACTTTCCCAGGATTCTATTCACCTCCTTAACTTTTTTCTTGTTTTTTGGGGGAGGGGTTTATATTTATTCAGTTTATTCATTTATTCAGGGGTAAGTTGAGGTCCCCCATTAGTGTAGTCTTATTGTCTATTTCCTTCTGTTAACTCACTCAAATTCTTCAAAAATTTAGATGTTATACCATTTGGTGCATAATGTGTTTAGCATTGATATCATTTTATTGTATATGGTACTTTTCAGTGACATATACTTTCCTTATCTCTTTTAATTAGATATATTTTTGCTTTGTTTTGTCTGAGATCATGATTGCTACTCCTGCTTTTTTTGCAGAATAATAATAGATTCTGCTCTAGCCCCTTACCTTTACTTCATGTGTGTCTCTGTGCCTCATGTGTGTTTCTTGTAAATATCATATTCTGGCTTTTAATCCATTTTGCTCTCCACTTCTGTTTTATGGGTGAGTTCATCTCATTCACATTTTTAGTTATGCTAACTATGTATTTCCCTCTATGTTGTTTTCTTCTTGTTTATCCTTCTGTCTGACTTATTTTCACTCTATCCTTCCTCCCAAGTGTTTTATTTCTGATCACCACCTCTTCCAGTCCACCTGCCCTCCCTTCTATCAGTTTCTGTCCTAACTTTTTCTTATCTTTGTTCCTTTTCACCTCCTTATAGGGTAAGATAGATTTCTGTATCCATCTGAGTTTGTGTATTATTCCCTATTTGAGATAATTTTGATGAAAGTTTCAAGATTTGTCCACCCCTTCCCCTCACTTACAATAGCTCTTTCACACCCCTATTACGTGAGATAATTTATCCCATTCTAGTTGTTCCCTCCTTCTCCCAGCGGTTTCCTTTCTCATCCTTTTATTTTTTTTTTTAGTATGATTTCATTAAAGTCACCTTATATGTATACCCCCTCTTTGTGTATATGCCTTCTAATTGCCTGTATAGTAATAAAGTTTTCAAGAGTTACAAATATTACCTCTCCATATAGGGATATATGCAATTTAACTTTATTGAATCTCATGTTTTCTCTTTCTTCTTTCTTATCTTTTTATGTTTCCCTGGAGTCTTGTATTTGAAGATCATTGTTTTATTCAGATCTGGTCTTTTAATTAGGAATGCTTGCAATTCCTCTATTTCATCAAATATCCATTTCCCCTCTGATAGATTACACTCAGTTTTGCGTGTAAGTGATTCTTGGTTATAATCCTAACTACTTTTCACTCCAAAATATCATATTCTAAGCCATCCTGTTCTTTAATATGGAAGCTGCCAAATCTGCATAATTCTGACTATAGGTCCATGATATTTGAATTGTTTCTTTTTGCCTGCTTTCTGACTTGGGAACTCTGGAATTTGGCCATGATATTTCTATTAACTGTGTGTGTGTGTGTGTGTGTGTGATTCTCTTGCATTATTCTCATTTTTTTTCTCAAATTTTTTGGCTTCTCTAATTTGCTTTTTTAATCTCTTCCAGGAGTTTTTTGGGGGTGGGACCTGAGTCCAAGTTATATTTTTCTTTGAGGCTTCACATGTAGTCATTTTGACACTATTGTCTTTTTCTAAGTTTGTGCCTTGATCCTCCCTGTTACAACTGTAACTTTCAACAGTCAATTTTTCAACTTTCAATAGTCCTTTTTTGTTTTTTGCTCATTTTTCTGTGTATCTTGTGACTTGGTATTTTTATGTAAGAATTGGGCTTTATTCCTGTAGTGTCCCAAGCTTCATGTGTGGGTCTCAGGGCCTAGCCACTGGCTTGCAGTAGAGAGGACAGGGGTAAAGGGAGATGGAGAGGGGCTTGCTGCTGACTTGTGCTAGGGAAGTCCTTCACAACTTGTGTCACACAGGTTATTTATGACCCTCAGGCCACTCACTACATACCAAATGATTTCCTCTACATACAAAGGATATTTTCCTTTGTGGACCTCCCAAAATCATTTGGCAGGCTGCGAGGTGTGCAGGCCTGTACTAGGGGGTAAATCTCTCCTGGATGTAGGGTTTTGCTACTGGCCTGCCTCAGGGATGGACTTTGCTGCCTCCAGTTGCTATGGAGGCAGAGCCTTACTACTGACTGGCCCCAGGGGCATGGTCTTGCTGCTGACCAGCCCCAGGGTCAAGTCTCACTACTGGTCAGCAGTGGGGATAGGCCTAGCTGGTAACCTGTGCTGGAGTTGGGGTCACTGGGCAGGGGTGTTGCTGTGTTGTACAGGCTGCTGGCTTGTGTCTGGGGCTTCTGGCTTGTAGGAGGGCATGGCCTAGCTGGTGGATTGGAGTGGAGTTGGGGAATCTCAGTGCCTTGCTGTAAGCCCTAAGGTAGTAAACTGCTTCCCTGTTTGAAGGGGAATTTCTAAGGGCTCTAGGAAATTCCTACCTTACTCCACCTTGGCACCAGAAGATCAAATATTTATTTTTTATAATTACCTTGACTTAGTGAGTATTGCTGTCCTTGTGTTGTTTTTTTTAAGTTCAGCTGAAGTATAATCAATTCTTCTCTAATCTCTCATTTTAACTGTGTGTGGATTTTGGTTTCATGTTTCTTATAAAGATCCAAATTGTTGGATTTTGCTACCTAATCCATTCTACTATCTTCTGTTCAATGAGTAATAGCTACTATTATTGTCTATTTCTCTCCATCATATCCTCTTATGCTTTCCTCTCTCTTTTTTCTCCATCCCACTCTTTACAAAAAAGAAGTGGTGAGAGGCAAGGTTTATGATTGGCACAATTGATCTATAATTGAAGTAATCCTTTTACATTTCATTACCTTTCTCTTTTCCCCTTGCCCATGTGCTAATCACTAGTTCTTAAATACCAAGGTCCTGACTGGGACTAGGGAAGTCCTTAAAATAGTCACATTATTCAAATTTGCACTGAATATTTCCATTGGGCTACAGCCAATGACCATATTTTACATAATTATAATTTTGATTATGAATTCAAATATGTGCATCCATTTTGGGTCACATTGTGTGTACTAATCAGGGCCTAGCTGTACTTTTCTTTTTGTTCCCCATTTATGGTCAGTCTCTGAAACTGAAGAATTTCTTTTGCTTGTCACTATTTATTCCTAGACTCTACCCTTTTTCTGTAAGCCCTCTCCCTCTTTCTCTCTTCTTGCCTGTTCCCTTTTGAGAAGTATCCCTGCAGTCCTCATGCTCCTGACCCTGAGTATGGACCAGAACACTCTGGGAATTGTCTGAGGCCTCCCTCCTTGTTTCATGCTCCTGATCCCCAGCACAAAATGCTACTACAGGTTCTTCATGGCTTCTTTGTGGCATCCCTGGTCTGGGTTGGAATGCTGGGCTTCTATTCATTCTGTCTTTTTCTTCTTCTAGTTCCACCTATATAGCATTTTAGTCCATAGTTTTCTGCCTACTCTTTTTTTTAAATTTTATTTTAGGCTTAAATGCCAGAACACAAATTACAGAATAGAAAAAGAACCAGAAACTCATAAGAAAATTAAATACTGTAACAAATACAAAATTAAAAAAAAAAAGAAGCATGTCATGCATAACAGAACATGAGAGGATTCAAGTTATGTAACAATAAATTTTCCTTTCAAGAAAACCTGTATGATAAATAATACTTTTTGTGTTGAAAATTGTCCCTCTTTGCTTCCTTGTGAGTTCTTTTGTTTTGCACTGTGTACTTTTAAACTTTGTTCTTTTTTCCCCTCCCTCCACTCCCCAGAAGGCTACAATAAAGGTTAGTTATGTTTCTCTATGGCTATAGATATATACATACAAATATGCATACATATACTTATATATACACATATATAGACATATACTTTCCCAAACATATTCTACTCCTGATCTTTGTTTTTTTATGTTTGTGCATATCTCTTGTTTCCTATCCCTCCTGCCTCCTATACTTTACTTTTACCTATTACCTTACCCTCCTATTACTTGCCTACTCCCCTCCAAGGATCCCTCCCCTATCCTCCCATTCCCATAAATCTAAACACCCTTCTATACCCCCTTTTACCTAATCCCTCCCCCTCCCCTCTAAAGATCCCTCCCTTGTTCTCTCCCCACTCCCTATGCCCTACCATTTTGTTTCTTCTGAATATAGAAGACTTTTATACTCTTCTAAATATATATGTATTGTTTCCTCTTAAATCCATTCCCAGTGAAAGTAGGTTGCAAGAACTACCAGCCCTCCTCCCCAAACTAATTCCTCTGTATTGATTCTTCTTCTTGCACCTCATTTGTATAAAATAATTACTCTTTTTAGCTATTCCTAAATGGTTTTACATTTTAAATTCATATCTTATTTAGGTTTTCCCCAATCTTTCTTGTGAGCTACCTAATTATTAATAAGAATCTTAGACATACATTTTATATTTTATATATTTATATAAAGTAAAAAATAAACAATCTGTCCTTATGAATCCCTTATCATCAGTCTTTGATATGTACCTTATATTTCTCTTAGTTCTTGTATGTCAAATCTTCTACTAAGTTCAAGATTTTTTTTTAACAAAGTCTTGAAAGTCTCAGAGTTTATCAAATGTCCACTTTTTTTCATTCAAGATAAAACTTAACCTTGCACAGTATGATATTTTCAGCTGTAGCTCCAGTTCTTTTGCTCTTCGACATATTATGTTCCAAGACCTGTGATCCTTTAATGTCTCTGTTGCCAAATCTTGTGTGAATCTATTTGTGGTACCACCATATTTAAATTGTTTTAATCTTGATGCTTTTAATATTTTATCCTTGAGGTAGGGGTTTCAGAATTTGACTATGATTTTTCCTATGAGTTTTCTTTATAGGACATCTTTGAAGTGATGATCAATGGATTTTTTCTATTTCTAATTTCCCCCCCTTGTTCTAATGCTTCAGGACAATTTTCTTTAATTATTTCTTGTATTATTGTATCAAGATTCTTTTTTATCATAACTTTCAGTTAGTTTGATTATTTTTATATTTTCTCTTCTTTTTTCAAAGTAGGATTGTTTTTTATTATTAACTTATTTGTTTTCATTTTTTTACAAGCACTTCCAGAAGTCTTAGATTTTCTCTCCCTCCCTCCCCAAGATGGCATAGGTTCTACACATACATTCTTACTAAATACATTTTCACCTTAGTCATGTGGCATAAAAGAATTAAAATGAATGGGAAAAACCATGAGAAAAAACAAAACACAAGAGAAAATAGTCTGCTTCATTCTGCGATCCAATTCCATAGTTCTTTCTGTGGATGTGGAAAGCATTTTGCTTTGAGTCCATTGGGAATTTTTTAGGTCCTTGTGTTGCTGTGAAGGGCTAAGTCTACTAGAAAAATTCCTTGCACACTGGGGTTGTTACTGTGTACAAAGTTCTCCTGGTTCTGCTCCTTTCACTCAGCAACAGTTCATATAAGTCCTTCGAGGCCTCTCTGAAGTCTTGCTGTTCATCATTTCTTATAACACAAGAGTATTCCATTACATTCATATACCACAACTTGTTCAGTCATTCCTTACTTGATGGGCATCCCGTCGATTTCCAGTTCTTGGACAACACAAAGATAGCTGCTATAACTATTTTGTACATGTGGGACCCTTTCCCATTGTTATGATCTCTTTGGGATACAGTCCTAGAAGCGATATTGCTGTGTTAAAGGGTATGCACATTTTTGTAGCCCTTTGGGTATAGTTCTGAATTTCTCTCCAGAATGGTTGGATCATCCCATAGCTCCACCAACAATGAATTAGTGTTCCAACTCTCCCATATCTTCATCAACATTTATCATCTTCCTATTTTTTCATGTTAGCCAATCTCATAGGTGTAATGTGGTACCTCAAGAGTTGTTTTGATTTGCATCTCTCTAATCAATAGTGATTTAGACCATTTTTTTCATATTTCTTCCTCTGAAAACTGCCTGTTCATATCCTTTGACCATTTATCAATTGGGGAATGACTTGTATTCTTGTACTTTTGACTCAATTCTCTATATACTATAGAAATGATGCTTTTATCACAGACACTAATTCCAAAAATTCTTTCCCAGTTTTCTGTTTCCCTCCCAGTCTTGGTTGCATTGGGTTTGTTTGTGCAAAACCTTTTCAATTTAATATAATCAAAATTATCCATTTTGCACTTCATAATGTTCTCTATGTCTTATTTGGTCATAAATTTCTCCATAAATCAGACAAATACACTATTTTTTTCTCCCTTAATTTGTTTATAGTACTAATCTTTATACCTAAATCATATAGCCATTTGGACTTTATTCTGGTATATGGTGTCAGGCATTGGTCTATGTCCAGTTTCTACCACACTATTATCCAGTTTTCCCAGCAGTTTTTGTGAAACAATGAATTCTTATCCCAGAAACTGGGGTCCTTGGGTTTATCAAACAGTAGACTGGCTTGAATATCTAATCTATTCCACTGATCTACCCCTCTCTTTCTTAGCCAGTACCAAGTGGTTTTGATGATTGCTGCTTTATAATACAATTTGAGATCTGGGAGGACTAAGCCACCTTCCCTAGCATTTCTTTTCATTAGTTCCCTTGATATTCTGGACCTTTTCTTCTTTCAGATGAATTTTGATATTATTTTATCTAGCTCAAGAAAATAATTATTTGGTAGTTTGATTGGCATGGAACTGAATAAGTAAATTAATTTAGGTATAATTGTCATTTTTGTTATATTAGCTCAGCCTACCCACTGATGTTTTTTCACTTACTTAGATCTGACTTTATTTGTATGAAAAATGTTTTGTAATTGTGTTCATATAGTCCCTGGGTTTGTTTTGGCAGGTAAACTCCAAACTTTTATAGTGTCTGCTGTAGTTTTAAATGGGGTCTCTCTTTCTATCTCTTGTTTTTGGGCTTTGTTAGTAATATACAGAAATGCAGATGATTTATGTGAGTTTATTTTGTAACCTGCAACTTTGCCAAAGTTGTTTATTATTTCAAGTACTTTTTCACTTGATTCTCTGGAATTCTCTAAGTATATCATCACATCATCTGCAAAGAGTGATAACTTGGTTTCTTCTTTGCCTATTCTAATTCCTTCAATTTATTTTTCTTCTCTTTTTGCTAAAGCTAACATTTCTAGTGCCATATGGAATAACAAGTGATAATGGACATCCTTGTTTCACCCCTGGTCTTATTGAAAATGCATCTAGCTTATCCTCATTACATATAATGCTTGCTAATGGTTTTAGGTAGATACTGCTTATTATTTTATGGAAATAATTATTCCATTTATTCCTATGCTCTCCATTGTTTTCAATAGGAATGCGTGTTGTATTTTGTCAAAAGCTTTTTCTACATCTATTGAGATGATCATATGGTTTCTATTAGTTTTGTTGTTGAAACAACAATAATGCTGATCAATAATGCTGATAGTTGTCCTAATATTGAACCAGTCCTGCATTCCTGGTTTAAATCTTACCTGATCATAACTTATTATTCTCATGGTAAGTGGCTATATTCTTTTTGATAATGTCTTATTTAAAATTTTTGCACCTACATTCATTAGTGAAATTGGTCTATAATTTTCTTTCTCTGTTTTGGCTCTTCCTGGTTTAGTTATAAGAACCATATTTGTATCATAAAAGAATTTAGTAGGATTTCTTCACCAATTTTCCCAAATAGTGTATATAGTATTGGAATTAACTGCTCTTTAAATGTTTGATAAAATTCACTTGCAAATCCATCTGACCCTGGAGATTTTTTCCTAGGGAGTTCATTGATGGCTTGTTCAATTTCTGCTTCTGAGATGGGGATATTTAAGTATTCAACTTTGTCTGTTAATCCGGGCAGTTCATATTTTTTAAAATATTCATTCATCTCACTTAGATTGTCAAATTTATGGGCATACAGCTGAGCAAAGTAATTTCTAATTACTGTTTTAATTTCCTTCTCATTGGAGGTGAGTCTACTCTTTTCATTTTTGATATTGGTAATTTGGTTTTCTTTTTTAAAATCAAATTCACCGAAGGTTTATCAATTTTATTGTTTTTTTCGTAAAACCAACTCTTAGTTTTATTTATTAATTCAATAGTTTTCTTAATTTCAATTTCATTAATCTCTCCTTTGGTTTTAAGTATTTCTCATTTGTGTTTACTTGGGTATTTTCAATTTGTTCTTTTTCTGTATTTTTCATCTGCATACCCAATTCATTGATCTCTTTCACTATCTTCTTCATGTAGGCATTCAAAGATATAAAACTTCCCCTAAGAATTGCTTTTGTAGTATCCCATAGGTTTTTTCATTATTGTCATTCTCTTGAATGAAGTTGTTGGTTGTTTCCATGATTTGTTGTTTAACCCACTCATTCTTTAGGATTATATTAGTTTCCAATTAATTTTTGGTCTATCTTTCCATGGCCCCTTATTTCATATATTTTTATTTCATTATGATCTGAGAAGCATGCATTGACTATCTCTGCCTTTCTGCACTGGATTGTGAGGTTTTTATACCCTAGTATGTGGTCAATTTTTGTATATGTGCCATGTACCACTGAAAAAAAGGTATATTCCTTTCTATCCCCATTCAGTTTTCCCCAGAGATCTTCATATTTACCTTATCTAGAGTTCTATTCACCTCCTTAACTTCTTTGTTATTGTTTATTTTGAAGTTAGATTTATCAGGTTCAGAGAGGGGAGGTTGAAGTCTCCTATTAGTATAGTTTTGTTGTGTATTTCTTCCTGTAACTCTCTTAACTTCTCCTCTAAGAATCTGGATGCTATACCACTTGGTGTATATATATTTAGTAATGATATTGCTTCATTGTGTATGGTGCCTTTTAACAGGATATAGTTTCCTTCCTTATCTCTCTTGATTAGATCTATTTTTGCTTTTGCTTTGTCTGAGATTAGGATTACTACCCCTGCTTTTTATACATCAGCTGAAGCATAATATATTCTGCTCCAACCTTTTACCTTTACCTTGTGTGTATCCTCCTGTTTCAAATGTGCTTCTTCTAGACAACATATTGTTGGATTATAGTTTTTAATCCACTCTGCTATCTGCCTCTGTTTTATGGGAGAATTCATCCCATTCATATTCACAGTAATGATTAATATCTGTATCTTTCCCTTGATCCTATTTCCCACCATTCATGCCTGTAGTTCTCCCTTCTCCCTTCCCCTCCACAATAGAGTTTTAATTTTTGACCACCACCTCCCTCAGTCTTTCCTCCCTTCTACCAGTCCCCCTCCCTTTTATTCCCTTTCCCCCCTACTACTTCTTCCCTCCCTTTTATCCTCTCCTTTTCTTTCCCCTTTCTCTTCCTACTGCCTATAGAGCTAGTTAGATTTCTATACTTAACCGAATTTGTTGTTGCCTCCCTGAACCAAATCAGATGAGAGTAAATCTCAAAAAGTGCTCATCTCCCTCCCCTCTTTCCTTCTACTGTAATATGTTTTTATGCCTCTCCCTCTGATATAATTTACCTTTTTCTGCCTCCTTCTTTTCATATCTCCCATTCCAATCCCTTCACACCCTTAAATCACATTTTTATCATCACATCATTTAATTTATACCCATTCCCTCCATCTATGCATATTCCTTTTAAATATCATAATAAAAATACAATTTTCAAGATTAACAAGTATCATTTTCTCTTATAGAGATATAAACAGTTTGCCCATATTGAATAGCAAGCTTCTCCCCCCCCCCCCCCCCCCATTTACCTTTTTATGCCTCCCTTGAGACTTGAATTTGAAGATCAGATTTTCTATTGAGCTTTGGTCTTTGTATCAGAAAGGCCTAGAAATTCCTTATTTCATTAAATATCCATCTCCTTGCCTGAAATATTGTGCTCAATTTTGTTGGGTAATTGATCCTTTGTTATAGTCCAAGCTCCTTTGCCTTACAGAATATAATATTTCAATCTCTCTGATCTTTTAAATTAGAAACTTCAAGGTCCTGTATGATCCTGACTGTAGTTCCTTGATACTTAAATTGTTTCTTTCTGGCTAATTGCAGTATTTTCTCCTTCATTTGATAGTTCTGGAATTTGGCAACAATATTCCTTGCTGTTTTCAGTTTGAGATCTCTTTCAGGAGGTGATCGGTGAATTCTTTTGATGACTATTTTGCCCTCTGAATCTAGGACCTCTTGGCAATTTTCCTTGATGATTTCTTGGAAGATATTGTCCAGGCTCTTTTCTTTACCATGGCTTTCTGATAGACCAATAATTCTTAGATTTTTCTCTCCTGGATCTTTTTTCCAGGTCACTTGTTTTTCCAATGAGATTTTACATTTTCTTCTATTTTTTCACTCTTTAGATTCTGTGTGACTGATTCTTGATGTCTCATAGAGTCATTAGCTTCTACTTGCCCAATTCTAATTTTTAGATTGTTCTCTTCAGTTAACTTTTGCATCTCCTTTTCCATTTGCCCAGTTGTTCCTTTTAAGGAGTTGTTTCTCCAATTAGGTTTTGAACTTCATTTTTCATTTGTCCAATTTTCCTTTTTAAGGAGCTGTTCTCTTCAGTGAATTTTTTTTTTCATATTTTTAAAATCATTGGTCAGTGTTTCTTCCACCTCTCTAATTTGACTTCTAAAATCCTTCCTGAGCTCTTTCAAGAATGCTATTTGGGCTTGAGACTAGTTCAGATTCCCTTCTGAAGTTTCAGATGGGAGTACAGTCTCAATGCTGACCTCTTTGGTGTTTGTGTTTTGGTTCTTGTCTCCATAGTATGATTTTATGGACTTTTCTGTTTTGCTTCTTGCTCATGATGACTGACTTTTTCCTGAGTTTTAAAGTGGATCTCTGCTTCTGGGGCACAGGGGGCTCTGTCCCATGGTTCTTGTGCTTGAGACTTGAGGTTTTGTGCATTGTGGCCTCTGGTTCTTTCATCCAGAACCTAGAATGCTACAGCTTACCTGGTGCCAAGTGGGCTGGTTCCAAAGCAGAATCCAGGTGAAGTCTTTCTGAGTTTCCTTGGTGTTTGCTGGAGCTTACTGTGTGAGATGTAGGAGAGAGGTGGTCTGCCTGCAGGAGGTCTCCTCTCCTGATCTGGAGCATAGGCAGGCTCAGTGGTTGGTTAACCCCATCTGCTCTAGTGTCTTCCCTACTCCCCAGGTCGTGCTGAGGCACACCTGGAGTCCTGGTGTTAGCGATTACAGGATCCACCCCTCCCCGTTCCCCGGGGCTCAAGATCTCCTTCAGGTTCACTGAGGTGAGGCTGTCTGGGACAGCTTTGGTCCTACACTGGTCCCCTTCAGCCACAGTAGGAGGGACTCCTCTTTGCAATTTTCATAGCCTCACAGGCTAAGAGACTGTTTGCCCCTTCTGCTGATCCCACTATTCCAGAATTTTTCCTGGGGAAATATTCTCTGGGTTTTTCAAGGTCAACAAGGGGAGGGAGAGAGCACTTAGAGATCACTCCACCATCTTGGCTCCTGGAAGTTCAAGTAGGTGACTTACAGACATTTAATCTGCAGGCTGATAGTCTCAGGAGTGGTTGCTGCTCTTACCTGAGGTTCTGCTCTTTTCTCTCACTCAGTTTCACTGGACTCCTGTCCTAGGCTGATATGTTTGAGAATCTGCACTGATTTAGACAGCCAGGTGGTTCCTGCTCAGCAGTCTGTGTGCTGTGTGCTCCTCCAGCCTCATGTAACAGATCCTTTCCGTGGATCTTTGGGGCTGTCCTGGGCTGGAAATCTGCCACATTCTGTCTCCTAGTGGATTCTGCTACTCTAAAGTTTGTTCATATTCTCTTTTTAGAGGTATCCAAAGGAGTTTGTCATAAAGCTTAGGTGAGTACTTGCTCTTACTCCACCATGTTGGTTCTGCCTCTCTATATTTTCACTTTTTCATCTATTCTCCAAATCTGTTGTTTTTCTTATAATGTTTCACTTTCTCTTCTATTTTTTCATTATTCTTATTTTTGTTAATTATTTCTTGATCTCTTATAATTTTACTGGCTTCACTTTGCCCAGTTCTAATTTTCAGGGTGTTATTTTCTTCCTTAAGATTCTGGATCTCCTTTTCTAATTGGTTGATTTCCTTTCATAACTTTCTTGTTCTTCTTGGATTATTGTTATTTTTTTTAGCTTTTCCTCCATCTCTGTCATTTGATTTTTAAACTTTTGTAAGATCTACTATAAATTTTTTTTAGACAGATGACCATTTGATATTACTCTTTAGGGGTTTCTTTACTTCAATATCCTTCTTTGAAGATGAACCCCAGTCATCTCTATTTCCATAATAGCTTTCTATGGTTGGATTCTTTCTCCTTTGCCTGTGCATTTTTTGTGGTAATAGCTTAATTTTTGTAATTACTTCTAGTCCTAGGGTATGGGAAATGGTGCCTCTTGCCCCAGATCTTCAGTTCCCCCTCCTCCCTGGAACCAAAACCAAATCTCCCACCTCCTGTAAGTGCCCAGAGCCAGGGACATTCAGCCCCACTGCTTCTGAGCACTTGGGGAATGTGCTGGATCCTTCACGCCCCCTCCTTGCTCTTCATAGCACAGCTGGTTCTGGCTCAAACATCCACCTCCCCTCACTATCCAGGTGGTGAAAGTTCCTGTGGCTAGGGTGGAGACAGCTTCTTAAACCAACTAACCCCAGGCCTTGCCACTTGTTGTTTAAGTGGCTTGCTGTTAAACTGGACCTTAACCTGGAGGTGTTTATTCTTTTCTGCTAGCAAACCTCATTCTTGGATTTTTCTCCCAATATTCTCAATTTATCCCAGGAAGACTCTGGATTGTGCCCCTATTCTTATCTCCACCTACATTTTGTTTGCACTAAGGTGCTATTTTAACCCTTTTGTGGGGGAAAATCTTGAGAGTTAGGAATTTTCTGACCTACTCCACCATATTCCAAGAATCCTCTCCCCTACCTATCCTTCTGAGCCTTTTGAAATTTGTTTTCCCACAATTCAGAACACATGCCAGCTTTCTTCTTCTATATCTGAAATTATAGGAGGAAGTGGCCACTTGCCCACAAGGTTCTCATCCATTTTACCCCTCCTCCCAGTTTCACTCTGTGATAATCATGAAATTAAAAATCCCATGGAATTATGAAATAATTAGAAATCATGGAATTTCCTTTTTTTAATATATGTGACCTTGAATATTAAGGTAAGTCAACAAGTTATTAGGTATTCTGCTTTTAGCATCTATTCCTGTAGATGTCTTAATAATTGAAATGACCCATCACAACTATATCATGCCTGTTTCAGGCTTGTGAACTATTTCCTGAATGCCTCATGCTTTGTCTAGGTAGGCTGACATCTACCTTAATGATAAAATCACTTCTGTCTCTCCTCCATTGATCTTTATTCTCTTATTATAGAGTGCTACCCCACCCTAAATCGTCCATTTTTTTTCCTTTTGAATGAGTTATACCCATCTAGAGCTATATTCCAGTTACGGGTTTTCTCCCACCAAATCACAGTGATACCTGTGAAGTCATCTTTGCCTTTTTACATTTGATTTTGTATAAACTTGTGAGGCTTTATCATTAGCTCCTTTCTTCACGTAGCATGGGTCACCAAGACCCGTATTACACATAATCAGTATAATGAATCTCCCAATCAACTTGATGGGATGTCTGGATGAGAAAGAGGCATGTCCTATGGATATAACCCCATACCCTAGCAAATCTTACTGTGAATAACATAGAGAACTATGGCTTGGTCCCCAGTGACCATATTGTCTCCTGATGATTAGCTTCTGAGACTCAGGCAGAACAAATTTTTGCAGGAGGACCCTCCCCTTTTATGCATAAACATAAACTATGGAAATGTCTATTCTCTTTTTTATTTTTTTGCATTCTTCTCCCTCGATATCTCTCCCTTAGTCTTCTATTAAGGGATGTGGGAATTTCATTTCCCTGAACCCTAGCAACAATGGTAACTTATAGCAAAAGTATACAGGGCTGTTGGGTAACTCAGTGGATAGAGTGGTAGGGCTGGAATCAGGAAAACCAGAGTTCAGATTTGATTTCAGACACTTACTAGCTGTGTGATCTTGGGAAAGCGACTTAACTTGTGTTTGCCTCACTTTCCTTCATCTATAAAATGGTGATAATAATAGCCTCTACCTCCCAGTGTTATTGTGAGATCAAATAAGATAGTAATTGTACAGAGTGTGACCCATAGTAAGTGCTATATAAAAATTAGCTGTTATTATCATTATTACATGGAGCAGGGAAGCTCTTATATTGGAAAGCCTGAGAGTGGAATTCTTAGGTTTCCTAATTCTAAGTGACTGCTTCTGCCTTTTCATTCCTTTTCTGATCCCAAGAGGGTGATTGTCAATCCTGAAAAGTGCATATTTCCAACTTTGGTGGTTGCTTCTTAGGTAGTCCTCAGTTCTAAGTCAGATAATGGCCACCAAGATGGAGATTACCTTATTAACATGCTTCTCAGAGAAAAGGGCCATCAAAAGGAGGATATTCTTATACCTAAAGAAATAAAGTGATACCTTGGTTGGCCAGATGTAGAACTTGCCAACTTGCCATGAACATGACTATAAATTATTCATATAAATGCACTTCTTAGGTGAATGCAGAATATCTAGCAGTCCTACAGAGGTTCCTTACCTTCTTTACCTTTACCTTTACCAGGGGTAAAGAGTGCAATGAGATACCTGAAACTTTTATGATTCTTTGTTTTTGTTTATGTCTTGTGTCTTCTTTGCATTTTATGCAATTTCTGTGATGGCAGAAATAAAAAAATCTGTCTCATATCTGATATCTATATCATACATTGAGTGCCTTTGTGACAAGGGACCCTAGTGTTTGGGAAAGACTAGACATGAATGATACCTAAGCTTCATTTTAGAGATTTTTCTGGGAAAATCTAGGTGTAGATATTAATAGTCAAAGAAAAATTGAGTCTTAGGTGATCAGACCCTCAGGATGACTCTGGGTCCTTGTGAACTCAGAGTCTCCTTTTTGGGGCCCCAGAGCTACACATGACATGAGTAAATATCTGATGAAATGTGATGATTTTGTCTTGCACAGCAGAGAAAAATATGAGTTTGTCCTTTCCAAGATTCTATTTTCTGGATGATTTCTCTAATATACAACACAAACATTGCTCAAATTCATTCACATAACTTGGGTTTAATCTTCAGATGCTAAATACCTTCCAGCACTCTCTGATGGAATAGATTAAAAAGGAGAATGTAAAATATGTATGTTTACACTCCAGGCCTAGAGTATAAAGATAGTAAATAAACTGGAAAATAGTGTTAAACCAAGTGAAAAAGTTGATTTCAGTCTAAAGGCAAGAGTTTTTGAAATATGGTCTATGACAGAAAAAAAAAATATCAGATTAAAGTTAACTCAGTAGGATGAAATGGGGTAATAATGAGAATAAGATCTTAGAATCCATTTCTATATAGGCCAACTAACTTTAATCTACTGTGGCTACTAACAACATTCATTTTTATTTTTATGTTTTATAGGCATTTATTTTTTCTCTTCCAGCGTTCTTGTCCCCAGTTGAATAATTTTTAAAAACCCACAAAACTCTCATCACCAGTAGATATGGTCTAGCAAAGTAAATTTTCTATTAACCATATCCAAAAATGCATGTCTTATTCTGAATTTTAATTCCATCATCTCTCTGCCAGGAGGTGGGTGGCATGATTCATCTGTAACTCTTACAGAATGAGACATATACTCTCAGATATGGCCAATCTGTTGATTAATTTTGAAAGACTATTTAATTTTGAATGACTCCCTCCCCCACTCCATATATTTGTGTATGCATATGTGGTATGATATAGCTAGGTGACGCCATAATGGATAGAGTGCCAGGCCTGGTCCCAAGAAGACTCATCTTTCTGAGTTCAAATTTGGCCTCTGACACTTTCTGTTTGACACTGGGCAAGTCACTTAACCCCATTTGTCTCAGTTTCCATCTGTAAAATAAGCTGGAGAAAGAAATGGCAAACCACTCCAGTGTCTTTGCCAAGAAAACCCCATATGAGGTCACAAAGAGTCAGATACAACTGAAAACAACTGGGCAACACCATATGTAGCATATATATATACATTTATATAATGCATATATTTTTGTATATGTACATACACCAGATAAGTAGTTCTAAGTTTTCTGAGGATGCTTTGTAATCTTTTCCTTAGCTGTTCAGATTTTCTCATTTTTTCCTATTTTCTCTAACCCTTTCTTGAATTACAATTTCCCTCATACTTCTAGGGATTCTATACTTGCTGCGCCTTGAAACTTTACTCCAAGCTTCCTTTTTTCTTGGCTTTCAAAATGCTCCCCAATCTGGAGATAAATGACAAAGTTTGCTCATAGGAGTGGTATTCTAACACATTTGTAAAATCCCAGGATGCTAGTTAGAAGATTCATCTAGTCCAATCCTTGACTTTTATACAGGAGTATGCTGTTCTCTCATGGCACAGCCTAGATAAGAAAACAGTACTCCTGTCTGTCAGACCACTCTGATATTGTGCCTCCAAAAGCATATGTGATATATTCCAAATTGAAAAATCCTTAAGTTTCAGGCATCAACTTCTGTGAAAAGAAATGAGTTCTCTACTAATTTTGTAGGTTCTCCATTTTGTAGATTTGAGTTTAGCTAAAATTAGGAATCTATATATCTAATAGTTATGTTGAATGATGCATTTTATTTGTTCATTCACTCAATACATATTGAGAACCATCTATGAGCAAGCCACTATGCTTTTAATTTTAATAAGCTGCCTTTATTTTCCTCTGATCTACTTAAGGGGAAAAATCTGAATATATGTTGGTGATGACAGAATCTTAAACAAGACTAAACAAGTCACTCTGTCACCAGAAAAGTTATTTGCCTAATATAAGCACCATGGAACTACAGCCTTATCTTTTTATCTCTAAAGAGCATATAATAAGTCAAGCCCAAGCAGTGAAATGCAACAGAATATGTTAATTAAACTCAGTTCACACCCATATATGTTACCTGAGATGATAATCTTGTAAATGATCAATGGAAATTATACTTTGAGTTACAAGTGTAGTAAGGATAAGAGACTTGACTGTCTCTTCAAATATAAATCAGGTTAAATATAGAAAGAAATCAAGTATGAGTCCTAAGAAAAAATTTAATATCATCCCATTTCCTCTAACTCTTTAAGTTTTGTTGCTCATGGGAATCTACATTTGCTGGGAAACTTTGAATTTGTCTATTTTAGGTAGATCCAGGGACAAGAAATTCTTTTGGTTCACCTGTTGGCATACTTAAAAGTATACACACACAGCAAATGCTACAGATGTCCAGGGAGGGGGAACACATAAGCCCTAAATCCTTAGTGCTGCTCCTGAAGTGTTTCTGGCTCTACTAAAGTCTTCTGTAGGTGCTAATTTTACTTTGAAAGCTCTTTGAACTACAAATCCTATTCATTCAGTCAAGAAAATGTCTCTAGTTAATAGATGCTTCTCTCTCTCTCACGCACGCACGCACACACTTGCATCTTAATTTGATCCTTAATTGAATGAGTTTCTTTAATGTCACAGTTTGATTTTTAAAAATTTAAGTATCACAAATATAGGGATAGTTACTGGATTGGGATTTCAATGATAATAGGAAACTCCTAGGTGAGGAATTTCATTCTACCAAGACAGGTCTGCATCTTCCCTGCAATTTATATTTTTAACAGATTCTCTAGAACATCAGGATGTTCACATAGTATGTGTCAGAGGCAGAACTTAAATGCAGATTTTTCTTAGTCCGAGGTCATGACACCAACCTACCTTTCTTTCCCCTGGTAAGAGTATTCCCCATTTTTCTTACTATATACTAAGAGAGGCAGATTAGGAAAGAAACACAAAGAGGGGAGGGGAGTAATAATGGTTGGGCTGAGGGGAAAATATAAGTTTTGCAGGTTAAAAAAATAATTTTTTTCAAAGCTGATTTCTTAAAACTACTTAAAAGTCTTTTTTTTTCTTTTGAGGGGGCATATAGAATATAATACTGATATTACTAGTTCAAGATCTATGAGCACTAAACTTCACTGTGACCTTCAGAAGAAAATAATTGAATAATGAGATCAGAAGCTGGGACTTTATATATGCAAAAAGATCTATTTACTTTGTTTCTAACAGGTCCTGACTAAATTAGGAGACTTCTGATCTAGTCATTATCATTATTTCAGACTGAATTACAAAGGTATTTATCTACTTAATTTAAACCATCTCTACCTGAGTGGTCTAGATGGTTACCTTTGTAGCTGTCTATGAGAAGCTAATCATTTCCAGCAGTTTCAAGTTAATTCTCTGTTTTGTTTTGTTTTGTATTTTTCATGCTAAACTTAAAGAACATTAAATATAATTAGTATTCTGTATACATTGTGTGACAGGAGAAGATTGTACATGAAAATGTAAATCATTATGACACAGAGTTTGCTTTGTTTTCAACCAGTAAGTCAACAAGCTTTTATTGAGCACCTACTATGTGAGCACAATGCTAAGCACTGGGGATAAGAGGAAAGGTAAAAGACTATTCCTGCTCTCCAGGAGCTCACAATGTAATAGAGGAAACAACATACAAGCAGATATGTACAAACAAGATAGACACAGGACAATCTGGAGAAATTCCACTGAAGGAAGACATCGGAATTAAGAGGGATGCAGAAAATCTTCCTGTAGAAGGTACAATTTAGGCTAGGACTTAAAGGAAGCCAGGGAGGCCAGGTTGCAGAGATGAGAAAGGAAAACATTCCATGAATAGGAGACAGCCAATGAAAATGCCTAGAGTCTGGAGCTGGAGTGTTTTATGTGAAGAAGAGCAAGGAGGTCAGTGTCACTGGATCTGTTGAGTATATGTAGGGAATGGGGGAGCCAGGATGGAGTGCAGTTGACAAGTTCAGGATAGACCTTCGGGGAAACTGTTCTTTGAGACTGCTCATTATCATCCAGAATGGCTCTCCATGCCCCCCAGATGTTACTGTCTCTGTGAGACAAACAAGAGAACTACAGAGAACAAGGGATATGTAAAATGATGCCCTCTAGGCTAACAGTCTTTAAGAAAGTAAGACTGACCAAATCACTAGGACAGGAGACAAGCAGAAAGGCACGTAGACTTGCAGTTTCTGTCTACGTATACCCTGATCCTCAGATCAACAAATGGAGTTGATCTGTCTTCTCCTGCCTCCCCTGTCTTTCTTCTTCACCACATCACCGAGCCACGTGGGGAGGCAGGCTGTCCGCTACAGTGAAGGACTTTGCAAACCAAACGAAGGGTTTTATTTTTAATCTTGATGGTCATGGAAAGCCACTAAAGTTTATTGAATGGGGGTGGGGTGGGGTGGGATAGTGGCATGGTCAGAACTAAACATAAGAAAAATTAATTTGACAGCTGAGTGGAAGATGGACTGAAATGGACATGTCAGTCAGTTAATCAATAAATATTTATTATGTACCTATTTATTATGTACCAAGAACTGTGCTAAATGCTGGGGAAATATATATATATATGAATTATGCCCTCATGGAACTTACAATCAAATGGGAGAATAACAGCCCACAAAAAGGGGGAGTGGTACCCAGCATGGGGGCATGGGGAAGAAGTCCAAAGGAGGAGCAAGGTGGGAAATAAAGAGATGGTTGGTCTGGGTACCCTCCTTAAATGGAAATTTGGGGAGGAGCTCTTCACTATTCCCTCCACTCAGAGGAGGAAAGGGTACTGAAGAGGTGTGAGTACCAGGCCTGACCTTGGTGCTCATACAAGGAAACCAACCTGCAGGCTATTTTGATAGTAGAGGTATGTACTATTGTGATTTGGACTAGAAAGGTGGTTTCAAGAGTGAAGAGAAAAATGTTATAAAGGTAGAATAGTTGGGACTTGGAAACACATTGAATATGGAGGAGTGGGGGTGGTAAGAGACAACAAGGAGTTGAGAGGATGACACCTAGATTGTGAGCCTAGGTGACTGGGAAGAGGATAGTTTTCTTGACAGTAATAAAGAAGTTAGAGAGGGGAAGAGTTTTGGGGAAAAGATTTCAGTTCTGGACATGTTGAGTTTAAGGTATCTATGGGACATCCAGTTTGATAAGTTTAGTAGGCATTTGGAGATGCAAGACTGGAAATCAACTGAGAGGTTAGTAGGGCAGGATAGGTAGATTTGAGAATCATCAGCATAGAGATGCTAATTGAATCTATGTGAGCTGATGAGATTACCAAGTGGAATAGTATAGATGGAGAATAGAAGAGGGCCCATGAACAAGAACCATGTAGGACATCCACAGTTAGTGGGCGTGACCTGGATGAAGACCCAGCAAAAAAAGCTGAAAAGGAGAAAACACATAGATAGGAGGAAAGCCAGAACAGAGATGTGTTATATTGAGGAGAAGAGGGCATTTGATACTGTTAAAGGCAGCAGAGAGGTCAAAAGTATGAGGATTGAGAAAAGACCACTAGATAGGCCAGTTAAGAATAATTTTGGAGAGTAGTTTCAGCTGAATAATGAGGTCAGAAGCCAGACTGTAGAGTTAAAAAGAGAATGAGAGGAGAGAAAATGATGGTTGACAGCTTTCCTGAAGAGTTGAGCCACAAAAGGGTGAAGAGATACATGGGATAATAACTAGTAAGATGAAAAGATCAAGTGAGGGTGTTTTGCAGTTGGGGGAGACACGGATGCAGCCAGTAGACAGGGAGAGATTGAAGACAAATGGAAGAGAGAGGGTATTAGAAGGGGCAATTTGCTGAATAATAGGATGGAATCACTTGTTCACCTAGAGGGTTTTGCCTTGGCAAGGACAAGAGCCGCCACTTCATGTGAAGTAGAAGTAAAGGAGGAGATAGTGGGGGAAGGTATCTGAGGATTATAAGATGAGGAGCTCCAATTTATCTTCTTTCATCCTCTCTATCCCTTGTTTGGTCATGAACTTTTCTTCTGTCCTTAGATCTGGAAGGAATTCTTTTCTGTGTTTCTTTAATTTCTTTATTGTGGGGACTTTTATATTTAGGTAATGCATCCATTTGGAGCTTTACTTGGTATAAGGTGTGCGTTTTAGTCTAAATCTAAATTCTTCCTTATTGCTGTCCAACTTGCCCATCAATTTTTGTCCAATATTGAGTCTTTATTCTAGTAACTGGAGTCTTCGTATTTTTGAATGCTAAGATACTATATATATATATATATATATATATATATATATATATATATATATATATATATATATTACTCTTATGTAGCATAATTTCAGATTCATACTGCTAGGTTCCCTTTGTTCCCATTTAAAAAGTGATTTTCCTTGAGATTCCTGACTCCTTGTGATTTTCATTATTTATTTTTATCATTTTATTATTTTTTGAGTTCTATAATCTTTGAGCAGTTTTATTGCTATAGTATTGAATAAATTAATTTGGGTAGTAGTGTCATTTTTATCATATTGACTTGTCCTACTCATAAACAACTAATATTTTTCCAGTTATTTTGATGTGTGCTTATTTCTGTAAACAGTGGTTTGTAGGTGTGTGTGTGTGCATGTATACGTGTGCATATGTGTATACCTTGGCATGTAGACTTCCAAATAGTTTGAAATTTTAACTTTCTTTCTCTTCCTGTTGAGTTTTGTTGGTATTACACAAAAATCCTAATAATAACATGGACTTATTTTATATCTTGCAAGTTTGTCGAAATCATTGCTTCAATTAATTTTTAGCTGAGTCTTCAGTGTTCTTTAAATACATCATCATATCATCTGCAAAAAATGATACTTTTGTTTTCTTTTTACCTATGATTATTCCATTCATTTCTTTTTCTTGTCTTATTGCCATAGTCAGCACTTCTATTACTATGTCAAATAGAAATTATGACAATGAATTTCCTTGTTTCACCTTATTTTACTGAAAATGAATCTGCTCATCCCCATTATATATATATATATATATACATATATATATATATATAATGCTCACTTTTTATTTTAGATATATACCATTTATCATTTTAAGGAAAAGTTCACACATTCCTCTGTTTTCTGGTTTTTAGAAAAAACCCCACATAAAATGGGTTTTGTATTCTGCCAATATCTTTTTTGTATTGATTATTGTATGTGTTACATAACATGTATTATATATACTATATATATCATATATCCATTGATATAATCATTGTTTTGGGGTTTTGTTATTAATTATCTTAAACCAACCCAGCATTCCTGGTATAAAAACAAATCAGGTTAAATGTTTAATCTTTTTGATATGTTGTTTTATTCAATTTTCTAATATTTTATTTAAATTTTTTTCATCAGTGTTCATTACGGATATTATCTATAGTTTCCTTTTTTCTGTTTTAACTCTTTCTGGTTTGTATATGATCAGAGGGATTTGGTAGGATCCCTTCTTTTGCTATTTTTACAAATAGTTTATTAACATAGGAACTAACTGTTGTTTGAATGCTTGATAGAATGACCCGTAAATTCTTCTGATCCTGGAGTTTTTTCACTTTTATTGATGGTTGACTCAATTTCTTTCTCTTAGATTCAATTGTTTAATTTCTTCATTTCTTGTTCTTAATTTGGATATTTTATATTTGGTTCGATTGCAATATGTTTGGGCAAAATTGTTTATATCAATAGCCTTTATTTTTCATATGTTATGAATTATAATTTTTTTCATTTTTAATACATTTTTTCTTCTTTTTTCTTTTCAATCACATTAGCAAATGATTTAATGTTTTATTGTTTCCCCTTCAAAAAAACCCACTTCCTCATTTTATTTATTAATTTAATGGGTTTTTTTCAGTTTGGTTTTTTATTTTGTTCATTTCTTTCTTGATTTTTGAGATTTCTATTTTGTTATTTCTTCAAAGTTTTTAACTTTTTTTTTAGTTTTCCCCCTCAATTGCATGTCCAATTCATTGTTTTGTTCTTTATATTTTTAACATTAATTAAAGACTTTAGAGATATAAATTTTCCCTAAGTTTTAATTTGGCTATATTCCAAAAATTTTGATATACTTTTTGTTGTTGTTATCTTTAGTGAAACTTATCTGTTATTTTGATGCTTTGCTCTTTTAGCAATTCTTTAAGATTAGATTATTAAGTCCCTGGTTGATTTTTAACACTTCCCCCCTTCAGTGAACTTCAATGAATATAATTTTTATTGAATTATAGTCAGTAAAGAATATGTTTAATTTAATATTTGTTTTTCTATATCTTGGGGGGGAGGCTTTTTATTCATTGTCAGTTTTTGTAAAGGTGATAATCTGCATGCTCTTCTATTTCCATTGAATAATCACAAAAGGTCTATCATTTCTAACTTCTAAAATTCTATTCTGGTCTGTGATTTCTTTTTTATATAATATTTGGTTAGATTTATCTAGGGTCAAAAGGCATACTTTCAGGTCCTTCATTACAACTACCTCTTATCTATTTGTCCTTGTAATTTGTTTAGCTTTTACTTTATAATTGTGAAAATAATTTTGACACCCTTAATTTAATCAGTATTTATTCATTTTATTGTGATTTATTGGTGTCAGTAATTTTATTAGTAAGTTAAGTAGGATAGATTTACTTATGTTAATAAATTTTATAAGAACGATAATTAATGTATTACTTTGATTTATAGGATAGATTTATATTTGTATTAATTAGGTCTCTTATAAGGATTTATATTCTCTTGTGTTGAAAATTTTCTGTGTTAGTATCAGTCCCCTCCCACTCACCCCCCCCCTCAAAGGAACTATGCTTGAAAAACCACAACTTCCTTAGCTTCCTTGTTCTCTAGGTATAAATGTTCAGAACAGCCTGTGGAAAGCCCTAGAACATGCTGTGACAAAATACTTACTAGTGGTTGATGGACATCCTCCTTAGCCAATCGTAGGAGTTCCCCTACTTCTGAACATGACCAATGATAATGTGTCATTAGTGACTTCTCAAGGTCTATAAAATAGCCTAGTTGCTGAGCAAAAACATTCTTGACTCTGAGGAAGGTCTTGAATCCAAGCTTAGGGACTACTAGTCTCCCTAATAAATTAATCATGCTCAGAGCTCAGCCTCAGTTTCTTTTTGTTGTAGATTAGATTTTTGTGGCCCACAATATTTAGGTGCTATGCCATTCAGTTTATATATGTTAAATATTGAAATCAATTTATTATCTGTTACTTGTTACTCTTGATTTTTGTGTTCAGCTGAGGCATAATAGATTTTGTTCCAGTCCTTTAACTCTGTATGTCTCTGTATGTTTCAAGTCTATTTCTTGTAAATAACATATTTTTCTTTCCAAATCATTCTACTATGCTCTTTTATGACTGATTTCATTCCATTTATATGCACTGTTGTGATACTTAATTGTATGCTTTCCTTCATCCTATTCTATTTTTCTTGTCTATTCTCCTCATTCCCTTTTTATTAAAGCTCTTATCCTTTCTTTCTTTCCTTTTAGCCTTTTCTTTACTATCTCCTCTTCAAGATTAAGATTTGTTTTGCTTATGACTATTCTTTCCCTAAATCTACCTTCCTCCTGATTCCTCCCCCTTTCCCACTTGCAGTTCTTTTGTGCACCTTTTTTGAGTTGAATGTACTCCTATACCAAATTCTTTTCATGTGTGTGTTTGTAGTGTGTGTATGTCTGTATGAGAGTGTGTATATATTCTGCTCTCTTTTGACCAGCTTAGATAAAATTAAGGTTCAAGTGACATCTACTCCCTTCATCTCTTCCACATTTATACATACTTCTTGCTTCCCCTGATTATGTGACACAGAAGTCCCCCCCGTATTTTCCTCCCATTCTCCATACCCCTCAGTGTAGCTTTCTACTTTTCTCTTTTAGTATCCTAAAATATAAACTAAAAAAAAACTGTCTTTGTTTTAATAAACAAATATAAGCTTTTTGTTTATAAAAACAATCAACAAAACTATTTTTAGGTTCCTTGTCTTATTTGACTATTCCTGTAACCCTTTATGCTGTTAGGATTCTGAAAGTACTCTTTTTATGACCCACTCTCCATTAGAATGTAATCAATCTTTTTGTTCACTTATATTTGATGTTTTCTTCTTGACTCCTCTTCTGCTCTGATTTTTTTCATTAGAAATGCTTGAAAATCTTCTATTTCACTGAAAGATATATTTTTTTCCTTGTAGGAATATACTTAGTTTTGCTTGCTAAGTTTTTTCTTGATTGTAGGCTTTTATCTTTTGGGTTTTTTAAAAAATATCTTATTCCATGTTCCCACTGCTTTATATCCTGTGGATGAATCTTTGATATTTGAATTCTTTATTTCTGGCTGTTAGTAGTATTTTCTCTTTTATCTGAAAACTCTGAATTTTTGTCAGTGATATTTCTGGAAGTTTTTGTTTGGGGTTTCTTTCAGGAGGTGATCAATGGATTCTTTGTCTTTTTATATGCCCTCTTTTTCAGAAATGTCCTACTGATTCTCTTTATTAATTTATTTAACTATGTTCTTTTTTTTTTTACCATAAATTTCAGATCCAATTATTTTTAAGATATCTCTCCTTGATCCATTTTTCTCAGTCATTTGTTTTTAATATGCTACCTTACTTTTCCCCACCATTTTCTGAGTCTTCTGACTTCATTTTAATAGCTCTACCAAAAGTCATTAAGCTCTTTTTGGTCCACTTTTATTTTTAGGGACTTTGCTAATAGGGTAAGGTTTTGTACCTCTTGTATTAAGCTATTTATTCTTTTTCCACGTCTTTCCTCCAGCTTTCATTAATCTGACTCCTTAGAAAAGAGGGAGTTGTAGACAAAGAAAAAATGCTCAACACAAAGGAAAGTTCTCAATCTGGTATGATCCTCAGAGAATAGGAGAGCTAGAATTCAACTCTTGAGAAATCAGCACCAAGTAAACAAATAAAAAAGATAAAATACCTTTTTGTTGCCAGGAATGACCAAGATATAAACCTAAAAGAGGAGAATAACTCCAAGATTGTGAATCTGGGTTATTGCTAGACTGGTGCTACCTTCAGTGAAAATAGGCAAATTAGGAAAAGCAAAAGACCAATGGGGAAAGATAAGAAGTTCTATTTTAGACGCTTTGAGTTTGAGCTGTCTTAAGGATGTCCAGTAGGATGTGCCCAACTGGCAGTTGGTGATAGGAGAGTCACTACCTAAAATGCTTTTGGCAAGATGGAAGACTATGTTGCCTTATCTTCTACTCTCCGAATCCACCCTATATCTACTATGTCCACCCTATCCTGTACCCGAGGGACGAACAGGCCTCTGGAGCCCAATTGTTCTATATAAACTGTCTTTCCCAATTAGAATGTGAACTCTTTGACAGTAGGAACAATCTTGCTTTCTATTCATATCCCCAGTGTGTAGAACCATCTGTATCCTATTTGCATTCAGAGTATCTTAGCACATGTTTAATATTTTTTTCTATATTATTATAGAATTTCTCTAAGTGGAGGGGAATGAGAAAATAGAGGCAACAATAACTTTTTCTAGGAGTTTGACTATGAAAGGTAAAGCAACATAGGTTGATAGAGGAAATGGTAGGATCAAATGAAAGAAAAAGATACAGCATTAAGGAAGTGCCTAATAGATAAGGAGAAATTAAATATTAGGGAGAGGTGATGGTCAAAGGGCTAAGATCACAGTGGAAATGGGAAGGGATGTGATTAAGGGCAAAAGTAGGTCTTACAGAGGATTTTGTAGAGAAGATTTACATCTGAGCTTGGAGCAATTACCACTGACCCTATGGTAGTAGAACATCAGGTACTGTCTTCATGACATCCCATTCCTATACCCTCCCTTCCTTCATTTTCCCCAGATCTCTGCAAGGTGAAGGCTGGATACTCTAGGGGAAATAGTTTCCCCTTCCTGGAACAACTACTCCTTTAGTGGGTCAATCAATGGTTCTTCTGTTATTGAAACTCTTCGTTTTCAACCCAGTCTTAAATGAATTTGTACCAGGCTTAGTTTCAGCTAATTATGGCTCTGAATTCAGTTTACTGAGTCTTCTAAATTATTTGGATTTGAGTCCAGGAATCCACTTTGCATATATTCTTTCAGGGGAGAATGAAGGAGACTCATTAGCCAATGCCTATTTATGGATTGGAAGAGATACTGCAGCTAGTTGCTCTGAGCTGGTCTGATTACTAAGGGAAGTTGCCACCAATAAAATCCAGCTTTGGGCTAGACCAAGTCTGCTCTTGTCTGGCAGTAATTCTAGGACACTCTAGTTACTATTATAATTATTGTTTAGAGGGTGGGTCTAATTCAAGTTGGCACCTGATTAATTTAGGTTCAATGTTGGGATGAAATGAGTCACTTGCCAATCCTTCAACAGTTAACAAAAGGAATTTAACACTGAAAAGAAAGTTAGCTTATAGAGAAAGAGAGAGAAAGAGAAAGCTTATAGTCAATAAGAACACTACAGAACTTCACTTGGCTAGGTATTCTTTGCTCTTCTGGAAATACATCTGGTAAACAGTGCAGGGGATGGTGATTTCCAGGTCTTGGGACATCTATTAAGTCTAAAGTGTCCTGACTCTATATGGGTGATCCTTTTTATGCTCTTAGGTGACCAGGGAATCATGTCATTATGGTCAGAAGCTAGTAGGAAACTGAATCAAGGGAGGACTTAAGCCTTGACTGTACAAGTCTTGGGAAAACTTTTTCACCTTTTAGGGAAAATTTAACCTAACTCATGTTTCAGGGCATAGGAAAGAACCTTGGTAGATTATGGTCCTATCACATGCCACCCCATGGTGTCATAGTCCTAAAGATTTAGAGTTCTTTTCACCATTTAAATGATTTTAGGGCTTTTATTGGACAATACTCTTGGTATAAGTAGTAATGATGGGGGAAAAAGAAAGGGGAAAAAACAAAATAGACACAGAATAATATTAATAGTAATTTTTAACAGCTCCTTTAAAGGAGTGGTTGTAATGAGGATGTGGCTTACTCACAAAATCTCCTCTTCCCTGAGCTATATCAAGGGGATGAAAATCCTTTTTTCCCATTTCAGATGCTTTGGAGGAGGGGCTGCTTCTTCCTTGTTGCTTTTTGTTGTTTTCAGTCATGTTCAACTCTTTGTGACTCTTTGGGGTTTTCTTGGCAAAGATACTGGAGTGGTTTGCAATTTCCTTCTCCAGCTCATTTTATAGATGAGGAAACGGAAGCAAGCAGGGTTAAGTGTCTTGCCTACGGTCATGTAGCTAGTGTCTGAGTCTAGATTTGAACTCAGATTTTTCTTGACTTCACTGTGCCACCTGGTTGCCCTTCTTTCTTCCACAGGAGGCTAAATCAGGACTTTTACTCACTTTCATACAAAAACTCAGAAATATAATAAAAATAAACTAGAAGATCCCCTCTATTTTAAGCAAATACACATTCAGCATAGTTTAAGTAAATGCACAATCAGCATAGTTATAGAGCAATTATTTGCTATTATATATTATATAATATATAATGTATATAGCATATATATCATATATGATATATATTATATAGCAATTATTTGACCTTTGCCATATTGTCAGAAAGCAAGGCACTGCCCAACATCACCTCCTGGTCATCTGCCCTTTCTGAGAAGGAATTGTCCAAACCAGGTGTAATGCCAATGTGATATCCCTAGCAGCTGCTATGAATATGCACGTGTATTTCCAGGGTAAATGCACAAAATATATATAACTCTCTTCCTCAAAGACAAAGCTAAGATATTCATTCAGACACTAGAAAGTCAAATCCACCATAGTAACAAAGTTTACACACATCACCAATCCAGGGAGCACCACCATCCCCAAGTCTTCCCTCCATTAGGCCTCCTCACAAACAAGCTCCCCTAGGCAAAATTCCTCTCTTTCTCACTCATGCTAGCTGCTCTGCCTCAACTCTGCTTCACTCTCACTTCCTGTTCCACCTTTCCTGCTCCCCCCACCATGGGCTCCATGTGACTCAAGCTGTGGGGTGGACCAAAGCTCAAAGCAGGTCACATGGGTCTATTAAGGGCAGGGAAGATCTTCAAATTCCCTTAACATTACACCAAGTCATCCAGGAAGAAAGAAAACCAATTGGAGGAGATCTGAGCTATTTCTTTGGGGTGAATGGAGCCCTCTGAGAGTACTTGGAGACTCAGCTGACTGTACCAAGAAAGGAATAAGGAAGGGCCCAAGAATGGGGAATTGTGCACAAAGATCTAATCCATCAGACTTCAGTAACTTTGCCCCTTCCTTTTGCAGATTCCCCAAAGGAAGTATCTTTATGAGGCCAGATATAAATACTACCTCCCTATCCCCATCTCAGTAACCTAAAAGGGGTTAAGGGGCTTTGTTTGTCTGGAGCCTCTAATTGATTTAGCTATGCCTATAACAGTAAGTCTTCAGGGAGCCCTCCAAGCCCACGGAACTCTGCTGCAGACACTGTTTCAACGTTGACTTCATGCCCTTAGGAGCCACTGCTGCAGTGACTCATCAAGTTACTGTATGAACATTTATTTGCAACTTCCCCAGTTCCTTGGTCAGGAAAACTGGTCTACCCCTGCTCCCTTAGCAGGAGGAATCACCTTCCTCTTTGTAGTGGTTATAAAATTAGGATTAAAAAAGGATTTCCTAAGTGTCTTTCTCACTTCATCACTCATTCGACTATCTCATGGCTCTGATCTTAGCAGAATATAGCAACACCTTATTTTAAAATAATATTTCCATCCTTTGGTCTGTAGGTTCTTTCCTGTGACTTATAGGTCCCCATGCCTATTAGGAAAACTGCCTTTATTTGCACATTTGCTTAGTTTTCATTGCATGGTTCCTAAAAACCAAGAACACTGTCTTTAGTCACTGAATGTGCTGGATCAGTTATCTTCAGTCCTATGTTGGCAGTCCAACTTTTCCAGAACCATCAATACTAGCTATGGCATGCACCAGAAGAAGCCAAGGTATTTTCTGTAATCTTCCTGTAGCTTCTTCCAGCATCCATTGAGCTAACCACTTTTTGTGAATGGGATCTTCTCTCTATCTCACTAAAAGAATTTAGCATACCAAAATAGAAGGTCTGTTACCATGTGCTATAGTGTCATATTTGACTACTCATCCTATCTCCCTGTATTCTGTATTATGGCTTACCTTCCCCCAACTCAACTACAGTGTGAGCCATGGGACCATCCTGTATCTAGGATGTTAGGCTAGCACCCTATTAGTTCGGGTTTCATATTGGGATAAAATAAGGTACTCACAGGTCATTGAGCAGTTAAAAAAAGGTTAACCTGAGCATCAAAATGATATGCAACAAGGATAGAATAGTATTAAGATTGGTTAGATATAAGAATATACTGTGACTTTCTTGAGAGCAGGTACTGGTATTTCTCCTCCTCCTCCTTTTTCTTCACTTTATTTGTGTCCCAAAGCACTTGGTGCAGTGGCTGGCCTATACAGTAGATGGTCAATAAATGTTTCTGACTGGTCACCAGAGGAAGGTGTGGTCACTTGCATGGAAAATACCCTAGTTTCCTTCATCTCCATCACTAAAGATGAAATATCTTTCACCCCTCTCATTGTTAACTACATGGAATGGTTTGAGTAACTCTCAAGCTTTCCATTTGTTCTGGTCCACAATAACCATAGAGATTGCTGAAAGGACTTACACATATTCTTCTCCCGAGAGCTCATGATACCCCTTCCTTCAGTGGTCTGCTTTCTGTAACCTTCCTGGAATAGTCTACATGGAACAGAAGCCTCAGACTTCAGCTGGGTTGAAAGGTCTCTACTGCCTTGATGTTGAATTTCCCTGTATGATTTTACTAGCACCTCCATGAGCTGGCTATTAGTTTCTTTCTTAACAACTCAATGTTTCAGGAACTAGTTTCTGACTACCTATCAAGTAGTCTACCAAGGCTGGGGAAACAAGGAAAGACCTTGTGCAGAAGGTGATGTCTGAGCTGAGTTTTGAAGGAAGCCAAGAATTCTAAGAGGAGGAACTGATGATGAAGGATGTTACAGATATGGAAGATAGCTGATGCAAAAGCATGATGATGGGAGATGAAGGGTTATATCTGAGGAAAAGAAAAGTTTGACTGGACCATAGAATACATAGATTAATGTGTAATAAAGCTTGAAAGGCAGGATGAGGGAAGATTGTGAAAAGCTTTGAATGTCAAATAGAGTTTATATTTTCTGCTAGAGAGAAATAGAGAGTCCTTAGAGTTTTTTCAGTAGAGGGTAATAACTTAATCGGACCTTAATCACTTTGGTGGATTAGTGTAAAATGGATTGAAGTGAGGAATCCAGTTAGAAGGTGAATGTTTAAGTGAAATGTACTGATAACCTGAAATAGAGTGATGGTTTTTTGAGTGGAGATAGGAGTAGGTGTGTGAGAGATATTGTTGAAGTAAAAACTAAATGTTAGTATATAATTTGATGGAGTGGGAGTGAAGAGTCAAAGATGATGCTGAGGTTACAAATCTGGGTGGCTGAAGGATGCTGCTACCCTTGATATCCTTGATAGTTGAAATGCCCATGAAAACTAGATCTTGAGAGATTATGGAGGTGTATATATAGTTCTGGGAATAATTATACCCATGAGATCTGATAGGGTCACCGAGAGTGTGTAGAAAGAGAATTGAAGAGGAATAAAACCTTTCAGTACACTCACAGTTAGGGGGACTGATATGAATGATAATTCAGCAGCAGAGACTGGAGGGGTCAGGATTGAGTCAAGAAATAAAAGTTTTAGGCAAAAATAGAAGAGAAAATCGAGAAGGAGAAGATGATGAATGGTATCAAATGTTGCAGAGAGGTCAAGAAGAATGAAGACTAAGAGAAAAGCTACTGACTTAATCCAAAATCACTGTGGTACAAACCATGTGCCCCTCTCCCCCATGTAGGTTAAGCTATCTTAAAAAGTATTGAGTATTTAAGACTTGCTTGTCTGAGGGGTTTAAAAACTAAAGCACTGACATCATTTCCCAGTTAAGTGAGTGCTTACCTTGTGGAAAAGGATGGACAACTCAGGTCAGGGAGCTTTGCTCAGCTGAATCAACTTGTGTAGTCTTGATATCCTTCTTCTATGACTAAATAAAACCTCTTTTACTAACTATTGAATGACCTATGCATGTCTTATTTTATTCTAGTATCTAGGATCAAACATAAACTGCTAGGGTGTGGCCTATACAGTTGGCAACTTTGGAAAGAATAGGTTCAGTTGTGTGATGAAGTTAGAAGCCAGGTTGTGTGGTAGAGGTGGGAGGGTGGGGAGAGGTGGGCTTTGGAGGGAGAAAACGTACATTCCTTTGTCTTCCAACCTGTCCCCCCTTGCTTTTCCTCCTACAGCTCTACAAGATGGATTTTCCAAAACTTATTTCTTCCCAGAATCCTCTTTAAACTTTGAGTTCCAATGTGATGGGTCTTGTGAATTCCATAAAAATGGGGTTGGCTGCTATGACTAAACTGATAGACTAGGGAGGGCTATGTTTATTTTATTTTATTTTTAATTAATTAAGTGGTTTCACCATTGCAAAGAGATCACATACCTCATTGAAGCCTTCATGAATGCCAAGTTTTGAATTCAAAACGAACCTACTTTTGAATTAACCAAGGTCAAACAGAGAACAAGTAGTTCTGCAGCAAAAAATAGACAAAGAAACCTCATACTTATATAAATAAAAATGGCTCCAAAATGTTCTTCATGCTTCTTTAAAAATTCTTCTTGAAGATATGGCTATATGAGAGCATTTCAGTGTAAGAATAAAAAATATTGAGAAAATTAAAGATCCATATTAATACTGGCCACCATTCTAATGTCAGATGTGGGGCCTTCCAATTTTCTGAAATTACCTCAGATTCTACACATTGCATTTGATTCCTATTGAAGTTAAAGGAGGGAAGAAAACACCATAGTAAATGCTTTACAAATATTATTTCATTTAACCCTTTCAATAAACCTGAGAAACAGGAGCTATTATTATCTCCATTTTATAGTTGAGGAAACTGAGGCAATCAGAAGTCTAATGACTTGCCTAAGGTCACATAACTAGATAAGTATCTGAGACTGAATTTGAACTCAAGTCTTCCTGATTCCAGGTCCAGTGCTCTATCCTCTTTGCTACTAGCTACCTTGAATAAGAAACCAAAAACAGGACACAATCAATGAAACTCAGAGATCATTAGCTCCTAAGGCATTGTGGTACAGTGGAAAAGAACATTGATCTGGTACTGTGATTGAATCTCAGTTTTGCTATTTACTCTCTGTATGACCTTGGGCAATCTTTCTGGTTCTCAGTTTTCTCATCTGTAAAATGAAATGAATGAGCTAGATAATTCCCAAGGTCTTTTTCAGTTCTAAGTCCATGATCCCTTCATAGCCTTTCAAGGGATATATTCAGATTTTAGTGGCAACTTTCCAAAAGACTTTATAGCCAAAATGAACATTAGAAAGACAGGATAAACTTCTGGAGGGAAGGAGCTCTCTTTTGTGTTTATATTCTCATACCTGGTAAAATGTGTAGTGGCAGCTAGATGGTGTAGTACTTGGAATCAGGAAGACTTATCTTCATAGGTTCACATCCAGCCTTGGACCTTTACTAGCTATGTGACCCTGGGCAAGTCATTTAACCTTGTTTGCCTCAGTTTCTCATCTATAAAATGAGTTGGAGAAGAAAATGGCAAATCACTCTATTATCTTTGCTAAGACACCAAATAGAGTCATAAAGAGTGAGATATGACTGAAAAAGCACTGAACAAAAGTACAGCACCTATTTCTTGTTGCTATCGTTGTTTTTGTATGATATTTCTGTCCTAGACAAAAATAGAATAGGAAAAAAATACTTTCAGGAAAATCTTGTCTTTTCTAAAACTTTCCTTGATTGTATCTTTGACCTGGTGACCTAGAAGCCATAACTGAAGAGTCATCAATTTTATCAATAGCTATTGAGTGATGTATTGGAACTGTTTCATGTGGGGAGAGCCAATTGTTAAATTTTTAGTGTGAATATACCTTGGAAATCTCTAAACACTACAAATTAAGACTTGATTTTTTTGCTTTTTGATTATCTAGACTTAAGAAAGTGCTGGAAAATATTAATAGTGAATATTAAATTAAAAATGTGTCCCATGTACTTTTTTTTCCCTCTTGAGAGTCAGTTGTTAAACATTCACCCACACATGCCTGGTTGTGGTAGGGAAGAAAAAAAGCATTAGAATATTAAAGCCACAGTTTTATGTATAGAGTAGTAGTATAATAGAATTGATAGCTCTTACAGTTTAGAGTAAGAGTGCTTTTATAAGAAGGTGATAAAGCAAATTTATTTGAGATTTTGTGTAAAATGTTAAATATATATGTACATATACATGTAGATGGGTATATAGGTTCCTTCTGTTTTTATTTCCACACCTACATTCTTCTTATACATTCCTGTAGGAAGCAACTGATACCTAAAGAAAGTAAATCCAGTCTAATCTTAGCAAAAATAAATGTCAATCACATACAGTTTTAATTACTTGTTTTTCTCTGCCTTCAGTAATTATCTTAGGACTACATATTGCATTAGTTATTAAGTAGTGGTGATCCTATGGCATTTTAATATGGTTGCTATGTTTTCTGAATCTCCCAACAATACTGAGTTTTGTATTGGAGCTATGTTCCTTTAATTAAATCCTTCATGGTTCTCTGAGAATATGTGGTGACTCATCAAGTAAATACAAAGCCTAGACACTTGCATTTTTTTTTTAAATGAGAGAATTCACCGTGAATGGGAAAAGACCTATTTTCACTATGTTTTTTAAAAATCAGTTTCCAAATGGACCACTTTATTCTTTTATATTAATTTTAGGTATGCTGACTCAGAAATTTGGGTATTTCTTTTCTTTGCCTGTGTTAAATGCAATCTCTCTTTTTTTGGGGGGTCAGGGGAGAGGAGTAGTGGAAATTAATTGAATAAGAGATCTATAGAGGTGTGACAATATCTAGACACTTGTGATGAGACTTTGTTCAGTATACTGGATACAACAGGAGCTCAGCAGATTTAGCAGTTACTGATTGTGGCTAAATTTATGCACAAACAGATTTAATTATTTGGGTTTAACTGATTGATTAATTAACTGCTTGTATGAATAGACTGTGTTAGACTATGGACATCCTAAGAATGTGAAAATTGACCTTTTTTTATTATTCTCTGGACATTCTACGTGCTTTCCCATCTCTGTATCTTTGGTTATAGTCTTTTCCTGATGGCTAAAATGATTTTCCCATCCTCACTTTCATGTATTCGTATCCCACCTGCTTTTAAAGATCAGTATTAAAGTGAAAAAATCAGGATCCACCTTGAGCTCTTCTGCCTCCAAATATAGTACTCAATAATAATAGCTAGCATTTATATAGTGCCTGCCGTGTGCCAGGCACTGTTTTAAGCACTTTACAAACATTATCTCATTTAATACTCACCACAATCCTGGAAGGTAGGTGCTATTATATCCCCATTTTGCAGATAAGGAAAGTGAGACACAACAGAAGTTAAGTGATTTACCCAGGGTCACATAGTTAGTAAATATCTGAGACTGGATTTGAACTGAAGTCTTCCTGATCCCAGTCCCAACATTCTATCCTCTCTACCACCTAGCTGCCTAGGTATAGGCACTGTACTACTCATAATTTCTTCCTCTGAACTTTCATAATATTCTTCTTGTCTGATAATAATGTGCTTTGTGTTGTATAATTATGTAACCCACCTTTGTTGCGCCTGTAGATATTTATGTGACAATTCTCAAGTTTCCCATCCCCTTGCCTCTTGAACTTCAACAGACTTCTGGGAATAGGAGGAAGTCATGAGAAGCAGCTGCAAGGAAGTCATCTTGCAGAATTTATGGAGGGCATGAATGGGGTTTGTGAGAGTGAGAGAGAATTGATGGGCATAGTGGATGGATGGTGAAGGTGATGACAAGAAGGGACTTGTGGCTCTGATCAGGTGCAAGTCATAAGAACTAGACAGTGATCTTTACCTCCATTCCCTTCTTTCTTTATTCCTGTTTTTTCCAAAGTTACTAATGGCTTCTTGAGAGAAATGATTATTAAAATAACTAATTGTAAATATTAGGGCAACCCAAGATTTTTTCTTTTCTGAAACCTTATTAGTCCAGATGAGTATCTGAAGGACATTACTGACCTCTGCCAAAAATTTACTCTACCTCAACCATCTTATCTATGTGAATTTCTGCCCATTGTGTTCTAACCAGATTTGGGTGGGAAATAAATTCTTTGATTAAATTTCTCAAGGCTGGGGAAGTAAATGACATGATCAAAGTAATGTCCCTCAACCCCTCATTAGAATAAGTCCATCTCTCATTATAATATTCATTCTCTCTCATTACTTGTTAACCAATCAGAGTCAATCGCCTCCCTCTACCAAGGGCATATCATCATTGAATGGGTTCCATGAGGGATCTTGGGCGTTCAAGAGTGTCACTGGCCCCTTTTATTAATGTTAGCATTATTAATAAAATGATTAATTACTCAGAAACTATGTCTCTTCAAACTTTTAAATGTTACGTTCTTAGTTATCAAATCTAATGGCCTTTTCTCAGTCATCATCATTCTTAATCCTTCTACAGGTTTTGATGCTGCTGATCACCATTGTCTCTTCCATATTTTCTTTTCTCTAGTTTTTCATGACACTGATCTTTGTTTATTCTCCTATTTACCTGACCAGTTCTCTGTCTCCTTTATTGGATCATTATCATGTTATAGCCACTATACATGGGTGTCCCTCAAGGCTCTTCCCTAGACCCCTCTCTCTCTGTTATTTTACCTTGGAATCCCATTATCTCTGATAGTTTTAATTATCATTGCTATTCAGAGGATTCTACTTGTCCAACCCTAACCTCTCTGGTGACTTCCAGCCTTGCAACTCCAGCTGCCTGTCAGATATCTCAAACTAGATGTCCCATACGTACCTTAAACTGAACTTACTATCTTTTCCCCAAACCTTCCCTTCATCCTAACTTCCCCTATTACTGTTGAGCGTGTCACCATTCTTCAAGTCACCCAGGTTTACAAGTAAAGTTATTCCTACCCGTATCTACTGTCTGTGCTACTATCATATTATATATATACTGTTCCTACTACTATCCTGACTAATTGAACGACACCTTTTTTTAATGAAGCACCTAGGTGGTGCAGTGGATAGAGCACCAGACTTGGAATCTGGAAGACTCATCTTCCTGAGTTCAAATCTGACCTCAGGCACTTAGTAGCTTTCTGACCCTGGGCAAGTCACTTAACCTCATTTGCCTCTGTTTCCTCATCTGAAAAATGAGTTGGGGAAGGAATGGCAAACCTCTCCAGTATCTTTGCCAAGAAAAGCCCAAAAAAGGTTGCAAAGAGTTGGCACAACTGAAAAATGACTGAACAAACCCTTTCTGACAGGGAAAGTGGGTCCTGTTAAAGCTGTCCAAAGTAAACAATTTGGATATACTCTCAAGTAAAACTGGCTGGCAAGTGATGATAACCTGGCACCTGAGCAGACCCTGTATATAAAAGAGTTTAAAGTTAGTAAGCCAAGTTCCTTGAGTTAATATTCAGGGAGACTTCCCTTGTATCCTGAAAACAAAATAGTTCTGAAGAGAAGCATGCTGCGCACCTGACCTTTGAACAGTCTAAACAAAAAGCAGAATGAGATGTCTTGCTGCCCTCGTGCCTGCTAACAATATGTTGGATAAATCTGTGGGATGATTAAAAGCATTCTTCTCATTTGCACCCTTTGTCATGATCAGAGATTTAATCATGAAATTCAGAGCTGGAATAATTAAAAAGGAAGACATTGCTACTTTCACAGAAGAACTGCGCCATTTATCTCAATGTGAAATATTGAAGGATTGTCTTGTTTTTACAAATACACAATGAAGTCCTCTGAAGAGTTCTTTGTGAAAGCAAAGTTGACATTTTTTTAAGCTCAAGGCAAGACCCTGGTCAGTGAAACTGCACTACTCTCTCTCTCTCTCTCTCTCTGTATATATATATACAGAGAGAGAGAGAGATCTATATGAAAGAAATGAAGAGAAGTGTTTCTGATAATAATTCTGTACATAACACAAAGGACTCTTAGAAATAGAACAGGGGAAAGTGTTGTTTTTCTTTTTTCTTGAAAATCAGTTTAGATATACCAAGTCCTGCTTAGGCTGCAGACCTTTATATCAACACTCTACTTAATGTTCAGATTCTATAAGAAAAAAGGCAAAATCCATTATATGGAGGGGAAAGAAGTGTCATTGCAAGGCCATATCACTTGGTATGCAGCATTATTCAAGCAAGCTGTAAGTACAATATGATTGTTCAAAGGGCCATAAAACTTCAGCTGGAACAGACTTCAGAGACAATTTAGTCCAACCTTCATATTTTACAGATGAGGAATATGAGGCACAGGGAAGTTAAAAGACTTGTCTAAAGCCAAATACCCAATAAACACCAGAGATTTGATTTAAAGCCAGTCTTCTGGCTCCCAGAGACAGAGCTCTTTTGTTGGCACCATGGTGCCTTCCATAGCCTACTTAGGTGCATCAGTAATTAGTAAAGGAGCTTTAAGCATAACATAAAAAAAAAATAAAAAACAAAAAACAACCCTAAGATCTTGGCAACTGGTCCCATCACTTCCTGGCAAATAAAGGGAAAAGAAATGGAAGCACCGTTAGATTTTCTGAGAAGAAATGGAAGCAGTGTCAGATTTTATATTCTTGGGCTCAAAGATCATGGCAGATGGTGACTGCTTGCTCCTTGGAAGAAAAGTTATGGCAAATCTGTACAGCAAACTAAAAGGCATAGACATTACTTTGCCTACCAAGGTCTGTATATAGTCAAAGTTCTGATTTTTCCAGTAGTAATGTATAGCTGTGAGAGCTGAGTACCACAGAAGTAATTCTTTCAAATTGTGGTGCTGGAGAAGACTTTTGAGAGTCCATTGGACAGCAAGGAGATCAAATCAGTCAATACTTATTAAAGTAATTAATCCAGGCTATTTATTGGAAGGTCAAATACTGAAGCTGAAACTTCAATACTTTGGTCATATAGTAAGAAGATGGGATGCACTGGAAAAGATGTTGATGTTTGGAGAGATTGAAGGCAAAAGGAAAAGGGGATGGTAGAGGATGAGATAGATAGTATCATGGAAACAATGAACATGAACTTGGACTCTGAGAGGTGGTAGGGGATAGAAGGTCCTGGCATTCTATGGTCCATGGTATTGCAAAGAGTCAGACATGACCAACTGACTGAACAACAAATCTTCCACAATATTTTGATATAAAGTCTTTGCCATAGTTGAGGTTAGCTTATATTCTTTGAGATTATAATGATTACTCAGAAGCTATATTGTAAATGTGTAATATATATATATTTTTTAATGAAGTAGTTTCCATTCATGTTGGCATGGGGGAAGTACAAGACTTTTAGGAAGGAACTGGTTCATGCCAGTGGGAGGCAGCATGATACAGTAGAAAGTATATCAGCTCTGGAGTCATTGGCCTTGGCTTCAAGTTCCTCTGACCCTTACTACCTGTTTGACCTTGGGAGAGTCACTTCCTTCCTGTACTCACCTACATGTAAAAGGAGGAAAACCTCAGGCTTTCCTGGTATATAGTGTCTAGGACTGCTGAGCCTTTGACCTGCCAACTTCTGGGGACACATATAGCTCAACATTGGAAGGATCTGGTATTTTATAGACCGTTGAACAGCAAGAACCACTGACTCAGTGGGCTTTAAATAGAGAATGACTCTACCTCTGTTTTTCTCCCCATTGGCAAAGTCTGTCAAGAATATTTGGGCTCCTCTCTGGAAAGGTGGGTTAGGAGGCTGGTTTTCTTCGTCCCCTCAGGCAGCATGGCAGTAGTAAGCATGTGGTAGCTAAAGTACATGTCTTGACTAGGAAAATCTGAGCGTGGGTTTTGGATTACCTCTTCTTTTTTGTTTCTCTCCTGACTATAAGTGATGAGTAGTAATCCTGAGATATATGTTTTCAGCCTTGTAGGCAACTTTGTGAGTTTGAGAGGTTCAGAGATTCTTGGCCTCTCAGTCAAAGCTGACTGACAGAGGACTTTCTGCATTGGACAGCATGATCATCAGCAAGACACTGAGTCCTACACCTGACCCAGCTTGTGAAAAGACAGAGATCTGGAGAGAACTGTTTGGATAGTTAGAGCCAAGGAGAAATATGAAATGCTGATTCAGTAATTTTGCTTCATGCTATGACATTTAGGTCTTTATCTCTAGGGAGAATGGAATCGTAGTTAAAATTACAGTTACTCATTTAAGTTTTTCTTAACATATATGCTTGTGAGTTTTTTGTGCTTACCATTTCCTTTGTGTGTAAAAGAAATGAATAGCTGTCCTGCATAGGACTTACATTGCATTGAATTGCATTGAGCACCTTCCTTTTTTGTACACCTCAGTTTGATACTCTTGTACTGTCCCCTTTCTGGGGGACCTTAAACAGAAGCCTAGACTTCAAATATTTTTTCCCAGGGAGGGGAGATGGGCATAAAGACTATGAGAAAGATGCTAAACCCTTCCTTTAGATGATTAAGTTTTCCTATAATTGAACACAATCTGACTGTGGGTAGGTTCCAAATTGAGAGGGTCCCCTAAATGGAGAAGGAGAGGGTCAATGAGTCAGTTACCTTGGGTCCAATAGTGGTTGTTCCTGTTGAATGAGGGTGATTGGATGATTTCTGAGGTTCATTAAAGGTCATTGATTGAGAGCTTTGATCCAGTGAAATTAATATTGACAAAGTGCATTACTGCTTCAGAGGGAAAGGGAGAAAGCAAGCATTTATTAAGTGCTTGCCTTGTGCCAGGCACTGTGCCACTTTACAGATATTAGCTCCTTTGGTCCTCATAACAACCCTATGAAGTAGATCTATAGTCCAAGTACAGGAAGTTATCAACACATTTTTGAGGGTTCTCCAAGAAGTTGTATGCCTAAAAGGCATAATCAATGTCATTTCTTCTGGATTCAGCCGCTGTATTTATTTAAAAGCATTTCTCCAAATAGAGTTTATACTCCCTTCGCAAACACAAGGTCCCTGGCAATAATGGGCGCAAACTTAAAAGCCTAATGGTAATCAGGGACCTGTGTAAAGAACACGTACAGCAAAGGGGTACTTCTTGAGTTCCGGCTCTTTGTGGAATCCTCTTGACGTCTTCTGTGGGACTGATGGGGTACAGGCTCAAGCAGAGACCTTTGTCCTTTACCTCAAAAGAGTTTTAGTCCCATTTGTCTAAAGGGCCCTGAAAAATCTCACCTTGAAAGCTCCTTGGATTTCTCCACTTGGTCTGGAGTGGCCATAAGCTTCACTATGCCCAGATCTCTGTTATTCTCCCTACCCTTGATCCTATCAAAATCCCATTCTCCAGGCTACTGACCATTCCCATCAAGATCCTCCCTAGATTTGACCACTATACTGGTTATTCCCCTCAAGATTCTACCTCCAGACATTCCAGGCTACTGACTACTCCCTTCAAGATCATCTCTGGAACCCCCAGACTACTTGGCCATACCTGGGTTCTTCCCTCAGTGTTTCTGTATATAAGATCCATCTTGTTTCTATGAAGGTGCTCAGGTTCAGTCTGACCAGCTTGTTAACATAAACTTCACAAATGTTGAGGCTTATTAAGAGTCAACCCAGTATGACGAATCTTTAATAAACTTTGTTTTACTTTGGCTTGAAGAAGTCTTGGGTCGAATTCATTCAGGCAGGACCTAGGGTACCATATTTTGGGGTCCTAAGCACTTCTTAAACCTCAACTTATGGTTCTCTGACCTCATCAGAACTTGGCATTGGTGATGGATGAATTGCTCCAATATTCATCTGGGTTGGTTCCCCATGTGGCATGGCTTCTTCATTGGAAAGGTAGCTCAGTTAGTCTTCTTCCTTATAGTGTGTGATGTCTTGGATGGACTGGGCACTGCTGGACTGGGTCAAGCTCTTTGCTGAGTCACTGTGTGCTAGCTCCTTACTGGGTTCAATTGCTTCTGGGCTAGGTTCTCAACTGTCATGCCAGATTCTCTGCCACATTGGAGATGTTTATCTAAAAATCATTACTTAGTCACCTCTCAACTCCTATGGCTATTGCTACCAGCTCTGGTCATCAGTGGAATCCAATGGGACCCCAGATCTCTCAGTCTCTAGTTACCTAGTGGTAACTGGGCATTCCCCACTTGAAATATTCATCCACCTAAAATCAGGAGAAAACATAATAAGCACACACCACGTGACAAAGGGCACATGACAGCATGGTAAAGGAATGTGGTCAGCCACCCCTCCCCCACCAGAAGCTCAGAGTAACCCTGCTTCACTTACTTCAAGGAAGGAAAGAGATGGGTGGGTCCCACCTTTGGTATTCATACTCAATTCCTGCTCAGCAATTCCTGAGTCATCAGTTCTTTGGTTCACAATTAGACAATTAGAAGATTTTTTTGATATTACACAGTACAGCCCTACTCCCCCATGAATGCATGGATGGAAATACACTCCCTCAAGTTTCCATATGGTTGAATTGGAAACAGGCAGAGAATATTCTAAAAACTGGTATAGATGCTAGTGAACTATTAATATGGTTTTTCATCCCTGAAAATATTTAATTATAGGAAGCAGTAGCACTAAATTACTAATGAGATCATGCCTCATTACCTGAACTGTCCCCCTTCGGACTTAATAAGTACTTACCAAGCAATCAATACACATTTACTTTAGGTGTCACAGTGGATAGAAAACTGGGTCTGGAGTCAGTAAGACTTGACATCAAATATGACCTCAGATACTTACTAACTGTGTGACCCTGGGTAAGTCACTATTTGCCTCAGTTTCCTAATCTATAAAATGAGCTGAAGGAGGAACTGGCAAACCACTCCAGTATCTTTGCTAAGAAAAGCCCAGATGGGGTCACAAAGAGTTGGACACAACTGAAATGACTGAACAATGAGAAATAATTAACAGAGGGAAGGCACTGGAATTAAGAGAGGTTGAAGAAGACTTCCTGTAGAACTGGGATTTTAATTGAAACTTAAGGGAAGCCAGAGATGTCAATAGTTGGAACAGAGGAGGGAGACTGTTCTAGGCCTGGGGAACAGCCAGAGAAAATGCCTGGAGCATAGAAATGGAGTATTTTGTTCAAGAGACAGCCAAAAATATCACTGAATGGAAGAATACATGTTGGGGAGTAAAGTGTAAGACCACAAAAAGACAACATGGAGTATCAGGAAGATCACTGAGCCATTGATTCAGTTTCTAGGCCTAACTTTGCCACAAACCAACTGTGAGAACTTGGGGAAAATAATTTCATTCCTCTAAGACTGAATTTTCTCATCTGGAAATTATAATGTCCTTCAATTCACTTTCTCCTAGTTTTCTACCCAGAATCACTTGTTTCCAAGCTAGTTTTGGGTCAAGACATGGTCTAGCATCTTAAAAATTTCAGCAGCTATATTTATTTGCCTTCCCAATTTTCCATTGTGACCAATTTATGAATCCTCACTCCTGCATTAATTCTGACCATCCTATATTTCTGCTCTGGTTCTATGGTTACTGGTTATCCAGGGAGATGATTCATCCACCACAGATTCATATACCATTGTCGTGGATGGATTCTCCCGGCTGTTCCTATTCATCTCAATCCTCTATTTTAACTTTATGAACTCTTCATCTCATTTCCCACAGATGCCATTCACACTTTTTTGTTCTCTCATCCTTCCATCAATTACAGCCCACTATTTACACCTACAGCTAAGGATGGCATCCCACTGCTCAACTTATAGACCACAATGAATCCTTCTGTACCACTGTGAAGACAGGTCATCCAGTGTGAATTTCCTCAGCATCCTTCTTCCTACTCCAAGTTTGTCAGTATTATTCCCCTTTCTCTCCTTCTTCCTTTTAGTGACTGAAGATATTGTGATGTAATGGGCTGGCTGGACCAGTTGATGTGGCCTTCTAGGTTCTTGGGTGTGACCTTTTGACTGAGTCCAAGTTTTACGAACAAATCCTTTATTAAAGGGATTTGTTCTGTGAAGTTTGGATTCAGTCAAAAGACCACACTTAAGGACCTAGAAGGCCACATGTGGCCTTGAGACTGCAGGTTTTCCACTTCTGGACTGAACAATACTTCTTTCAGATATGTAGGAGTTGTATCTGCATAACCAGGGACTAAGAACATGGTTTAAACTGGTAGCTGAAAAAATGACCTGACCTCCTGAACCCACTCATTTACGTGGACATGTGGGAGAGATATAGGGGAATCCCCTATATTAAAAACTGGGGAACTTTGATGCCCCAGAGCCATTTGATAATTAGGTAATTACATGGTAAAATGATGCCTGGGTGGTGTAGTAGACAAGGGCTGCTAGACTTGGAATCAGGAAGACCTGAATTCAAATTCTGCCTCTGACCCTGATGTCACCTGTGTCACCTACCTGGGAGTCACTTAGCCCCTTTCAGCTTCAGTTTCCTTATCTTCAAAACAGGGATAATAATGGCACTTAATCATAGGATGGTTGTGACGATTAAGTGAGATGACAGGAAAACAATACCTTAAAGTGTTATGTCTGCTACCTATCATTATCATTACTATAGCCTAAAGGCTCTGAAGCATTCTCCCAGTACCAGGCTTGTGAGCATTTAGAATATAAAGTGATCATTATTATAGACATTATGGATTCATCAAAAACAGCTCATGCCAAGCTAATGTTATTTCCCTTTTTGGCAGGGTTACTCTATCAGTAGACTGCTGCAATTTCAGTTAAGTCACTCAGCAAAGTCTCATACTATCCTTGGGGACAAGATAGCTAGAAGCCATCTAGAAATGTAGGGATAGTAGAGGACCAGCATGTAGACTTGGAAGTGGTGGAATGACTGCGAAGAGAATTAGATTCAATTCAGCAAGCACCTATTAAATTCCTGCTCTGCAAAGGCCCTGGGCTAGTGAGACTCAGAGGATTCAAAGGCCAAACCTAAAATTTGCTTCCCTCAAAGAGTTTATTTCTACTTGGGGTAGACGGTGATTTGGAAATGATTGTCTTTTCATTAACAGTCAGCTCCTGTTAAAATATAATCAATTATATTTTTTGTGACGTTTTTTGATACTTTATGTATCCAGGACCTCTCAATTTGCTTTTCACATAGGATGTTCGTGATACATAGGCATAGATGTGAATAATCTATAAGCCTTGCAGTAAAAGAAGGGGTAGGGAAGGAGCCTAAGATAGCAAGGAGGGAGTTAATAGACTGAATGAAGTGGGAAAAGTTAAATGGATGAAGATTTTAGAGAGGATGGAAAGCTGGTTTGGTCTGTGTGAGAGAAAGAAACTAGGTAAGGCCATTAGATAAGGAGCAATTCTCAGAAGTTTCAGAACTAATAAATTGTGATGATAAGCTCCTGAATGTAAGCATATTGGAATATGAAGCTGATATGGGAATGGCTATAAAGGTTTGAAGGATCAAGAATGGCATAATGGAAAGACCACATAAGCCAGAGGACATACCTTGTTGGAATCCCAGCTTGATGTGGCATAGTGGATAGTCAGTAGACTTGGAGTCAGGGCAGACCTGGGTGTGGATCCTTCCTTAGATAACTCCTAGCTACATGATTCTGGACAAATTGCTTAATTTTCTCGGTTCTAGTTTTCTCTTCTGTAAAATGGGGATAATAATAGCACCTGCTTCACAGGATGGTTGTGAGGAACAGGTGTAAAGTACTTTGCAGATCTTAAAGCACTCTGTAAATGTTAGTTATTGTTACCGCCTGTATGTGGCTGGGCAATTTACTTTTCCTCTCTACTAGTATTCAGACTAAAAACGGCAAGATCCCTTTCTATACATAGTTGATATGTGGATAAATCTGTCCAACAAGAAAGTAAACTCTAAGAACAGAGACTATATAATTTCTTCTTTGGTATACCCCACAGTGCCTATGGTAGTACTAAACACATAGCATAATTAATTTATATTTCATGAACTTGCAAACAGTACAAGAAAATTAAACATGTACATCATTCATTTTCTTCAATAAATTTTTTATCTTCCTGTATATCACAGTATATTTTCTAAAACACACAGAGTTTTGAAATCTTTCAAAAGAATTATGGTGAGATGAGCTATTAGAGATTTCTTCAATATAATCAAGCAATACAGTCAGGCAAAAATTCTTAATATCTCAATTTTTAAAATCTCATGTAACTACATTTACCAAATTCTTCATGTGTCAGAAAGGAGTTAGTCTAACAGAGTAAAAACCTCATCTGTAAAATGAATATTATAATGTGAATGATTCAGGAGAAAAAAAAACACATTTTAGCATCAAGTCATTTGCAAAGTTGAAAATGACTTGACTAGAACCTGTGAAATTTTGCAGGTTTCACTGGAGAAAACTCCACCCCAGCAGACTGAACAGTTGGAATGAATTACTTTCCTTCTTAATAAACTGGTTAAGGAAGTTAGTGTCAGTTTATTACATAATTTGTATTCACAGGGTAAAGTAATTAAGTGGCATGTTGCTATCTGACAAAATAGGTATTTCAGAACTGTTAATGAAAGTGTAGCTAAAATGAGGCTATGATTTAAAAAATCTTTAAAAATTAGCCGATGAGCAGTGAGTGTATCCTTTTTCAATACCTTGAATATTCTTCTTGACAGATTTTTGGGGGAAAAAGGTCAGTAAGAGAAAGGGAAAGAGAGAGAGAGAAAGAGAGGGAGAGTGAGAGAGAGAGTAAGAGAGAGAGAGAGAGAGAGAGAACACAGCTACATCAAAAGCAGTTGATTATATCATGACAGTATTCCTATGATGAAACTTTGAACATATAATCTGGTTTTCAGGTACATCTGAATATTATATAAACAGGACAGGAAGAGCTGCAAAAGTTTATGGAGTGTCAGACAAAATATCCTCTTTGAGCAGTGCTTTGTTGCCATGTAAGTGTTCATTTTTTGCTTCTCCAGCCCTTAACTTCCTTTCTGTACACATTTCAGAACATTGGGATGAAATATAGTTTGGGTTAGAGAATTCATCACAAGTCACATTGGACTCATGAGCTAAAAGTGTCTCAGATTAACCTTGATTTTGTCCATTGGATCGTGGCCTGTCCTGAATGAAAACATCAGCCAGCTAAAGACAGGAGAATATGATCTTACATTCTGATGCTTTTTTTTTCTCAAAAGTGAAGGCAGCTATTTAGATGATCTAATTTGAGACTTGCCCTTAGCAAACACACAGAATGTTCCTTAACCTAAGTGTAATTTTTGTTTGTTTATGTTTTTCGTTCTGTATGCATTCAAACTCTGATGACAGCTGCACTATAGTATGTCAAAGGATTTGATACCTTTTTTTCTGGTTTGGAGAACTATCATAAATTAGCTAATGGAATTAAGTAAATTTAAGTCCAGAAATCAGACAGATTCCAGGGTTCTCTTGTCTAAGTCTGAGCCATTAAAAAAACCAAAAACAAACAAACAAAAAAACCTCTCAGTTGTAGATTCAGAAGGAAACTATATGAACTACTGATCTTCTTTACCGTGCTAACCGTATCTGAATACTCACCCTGACATTTCCCAGAGGCAAAGGGAATGAATACTTTGAGGCTAAAAATAGCCATTCTACAGTTTCTTAGCTGTTTCTGGAGGAGGGCACAGGCTGGTAGCAAAATGAGCCTGATATCTCAGGCCTACTTCCACTAGTTCTCTGGACGACCTTGAGTTGCTTCAGTAGTTGGTAGGCATCCAGTTACAAAAGGTCGATGGGAGATGAAACACGAGGAGATGGTAGCAAAGCAAGAACAAAGTACTTGTATTTTTTTTGAAGATATCTACAGAGGAAGCAAGCAAAGACAGGTGAATGAGGATAGATTTTTTTTTTTTAAAGAGCAGCACAGACCTGTAAGAATACAAGGAATGGTAAGGCTCCAGATCAGCCAAAGGCTGGTAGTGAATGGGGTTGGAGGTTACAGTGACCCAAAGTTCCTCTCTGTTTCAGATAAAAAAAAGAATTGACAGTGAAGAGAAGGTATAGAACTCTTTGACTCCTGTTTTCTTTCTTTTTTCTCTACCAAGAAAAAAGATATTTTCAGGATGGGACATAAAAAGGAAACAAACAAAAAAGGTTAGCAAGGAATTAAAATTCAAAATACTTGAGAAGAAAATACCTAAGTGCTCTCAAGTTAACAGGCTATACAAAGAGCATTCCAGAATGTTGAAAGAATGTGTGGATAGGATTGCTGGGTCACTATCATGGGTTTTTGAAAAATCATGGAAAACTGGGGATGTGTGCCAGGGCTTGAGAAATGGAAATATTCCAGTTTCAAAAAGGTAGCTTCGTCCATCTATGGACTTATGGGCCCAATTTCAGTTCCCTGAGAAAATTCTAAAATATTATCAACTCTACAATAATAACCCCACAATAGGCCCAATGGGGTACACCAAAGAGGAAATGATATAGTCTCTATTCTTAGAGTTTACTTTCTTGTTGGACAGATTTATCCAGATACCAGTTTCCTAAGGGAATTTTAGTTTGAGGACTCCAAGGCCATATAGGTATTAATAATAGAAATAATGACATTTATAGAGCCTTAAGATCTGCAAACTGCTTTACACTCGGTCCTCACAACCATTCTGTGAAGTAGGTGCCATTATTATCCCTATTTTACAAAAGAGAAAACTAGAGCTGAGAAAAATTAAGTTATTTGTCCAAGATCACAGAGCCAGGAGGTGTCTGAGGAGGAATCCACACCCAGGTCTGCCCTGACTCCAAGTCTACTGACTAGCTTTGCCAGTTTTCTAGATATAAAATCAAACTTCAAGGTTGTTTTGATTTGCATTTTTCTTAAAATTCATGGTTAGGAGCATTCCTCCACATAGTTTATTAATATTTTACAATTCTTTTAAAGCACCTGTTTGTGTCTTTTTACCACTTATCTCCTAGGAAATGGTCTTAATAAGTCTCATATAACTATTTTTTTGTCTATATATCTTGAATAGCAAGCCCTTATCAGAGAAATTTCATGAAATAATCTCACCTTTGATCATTTTCCTTCTTATTTTGAAAGTATTACTTCTATTTACATAGAAGCTTTTCATTTCCATGCAAAATTATCTATTTTATCTTTTGTAATTGCTTCTATCTTTTGTTTCATTAATAAACATCTCCTGCCCATAGTTGTGAAAGTATATAATCAGCTTCTCTTCTAATTTTTTTGATAGTATGATTTTTAATATTGAGGTTATATATTTATTGTGAATATATTGTGGCTATTGTATATAGTACTATCCTAAGCCTTATCCCAGGTTTTCCAACAATTCTTATCAGATAGAGAGTTATTTCCTAAGAAATTTATGTTTTGGGAGTTGTTGAATATGGAGTTATTTAATTTCAGTATTTATTGTTCTCTCTTGTCTGGTTTGCTCCATTGACCTACTTCCTTATTTTTAAAAGCAATACCAAATCTTTTTTAAGACTTGTTTTATAATATTATTTGAGGTTTAGAAATGCTATGCCCCCTTTATTCCTTAAATTTTTCCTTTGATAATTGAATTTTTTTGTTTTACCAAATAAATATTATTATTTTATTGGATTCCACAAAGTATCCCTTTATAAGTTTGATTGTTATTGCACTAAAACTGTAAATTAACTCTGGTGATAGTATCATTTTTATTATATTGAACTGGCCCAGCCATTATCATTGAATAAGCTTTTTAAGGTATTCTTAATTTCTTTAACTAGCACTTTCTATTTGAACCTATAAAAGTGTGCTTTGGCAGATTGATACCCAGAAATTTTATGTACTTTGTAGTTATTTTGAACGGTATTTTCTTTTCTGTTATTGCCTCTTGATTAAATTACTATGTAGAAATGCTTTTGATTTATGTGGATTTATCTTGTAATTTGCAACTTTGCTAAAGCTATTTATTGTCTCAATTAACATCTTTGTTGATTCCCTAGAATTTTCTAAGTAAGCAACCATGTCATTGGAATTTCTTCTCTTTGCCTGTATTTTAAATTTCATTTGCTTGTCTTTTTTTTTTTTTTGGCTAAGCTTGTATTTTTAGAATTATATCAATCAATAGTGGGGAGAGTATACATTTTTGCTTTACCCTTCTGCTTATTGGGAAAGCTTCTAATATATGCTCATTGTGTATAATTTGGTTTTAGATACTTTTTTTTATTATTATATCAAAAAAGGTCTCTCTATCCCTTTGGATAATACAAGATATCTATTTGTAATCCTGGTAGTTTGGATATTTTATATTTTTAAAGGTATTCCTCTGTTCCTTTCATATTCTCAGTTAGCATTTAACTGTGTTTAGAAAGTTCTGATAATTCTTTTTCATTTCCTCTGATTTTATTGTGATTATACCTTATTCATTTACTATTTTGTTGATTTTATTTTTTGCCTTATCTTAAAGAGCTTGACTAAAGTTTATTTTTTAAATGATTTTTGTTAGTCTTTTCAGAGAACCAACTTTTAGTTTTGGTTTATAATTTTTGTTCTCTTTTTGGTTTCTAATTTCACTACTTCTCAAATTTTCAATGTCTCCTCCTTTGTACTTATCTGGAATTTATTTATTTGTTGAGTTTTCCAAATTTTAAAAATGAATATTCAGTTCAATAACCCTCTCCTTTTCTATCTTGTTCACATGTTTTTAGGGATACAATTACTCTACCTCCTTTTCCCACCCCCAATACTGCTATAGATATAACCCAGAAATTTTAACATCATTTTCTTTCATATAATTATTGTTTGTGTAATTTGTTCTTTAACCCACTCTTTTTTAAGGACTTCATTGTCTTTATTTGTCTAACATTTGTGTCCTCAGAACTGATGACTGTTTTTTTTGTCTTATGGCTTATAACAAATGTTTTTTTGTTTGTTTTTTTTTAACTATTTTTGTCTTTTAAAATCTATTTACAATATCTCTTTGCCCTAATACATGGCCAAATTTTGGTAAAAGTTCCATGTGGTACTGAGAAACATGTATGTTCTTTAGTAGTCCCATTTAGGACATTATAAGTATTTCAACAAGCTTTTCCAATGGTTTGTTTCCCTTTTGATCTTTCTGTTGGATTTCTCCACATCTGAGAGAGACATTAAAGTGTACTATTACTGTTGGGTCACCCTGCTTGGGGTTACTAAGTATTTTGTAGTTTAGTTAGGTTTTCATTTTTTAATTTAGATGCTAAGGCAATTGGAACAAGTAAATTTAATGCTGATCTTGTTTTGTTGTATATGGTTCCTTTTAGCATAACATAATGCCTTTTTAATCTCTATTAGTCATGTATTTTTGTTTTTGCCTTGTCTTATAGTATGATTGCAAGTCTTGATTTTTTTGGATTCACCTAATGCATAGTACATTTTGTTCCAGCGTGTGTGTGTGTGTGTGTGTGTGTGTTTGTGTGTGTGTGTGTGTGTGTGTGTGTGTGAGAGAGAGAGAGAGAGAGAGAGAGAGAGAGAGAGAGAGAGAGAGAGAATGTATTTCTGTGCTTCATAGCTGTGTTCTTATAAGTGATTTTTTTATCCAATCTGCTATTTCATTTTATTTGATTGTTTAATCAATTCACATTTATAGTTATAAAAGTTAGCCTCATATTTTCCTTCATTTGTGGCTCTAGTATTGCTTCCCACCCTCCACCCCTCACTCTGAATTAACCTTTCTGTTGTTGTTTCTCTTATACTATCCCATCACATTTTTGTAATCCTTATGGCTGCTGATGTCTTAGGCATTAACTTTTGGAGTTTAATCCTTGCTGGTATTTCTAGGGCCAGCCATGGTCAGGGTATTTTGAGGCCTATGAATTAGACTAGCTTTGAGATTTGAGAGAAAATAAAATTGATAACTATGGAGAAATGTGGAGCCCCAAGGGAAAGGATTGTGTAAGAAAGATAGGTTCAGGAGAGCAATGCTAGTCACAATTATTTGGTATTAGATAGGAAGAAGAAGTAGTCAACAGGAATGAGAGGCAATTCCCAGCTGCAGAGGCTTTTTGAAGTCACCCAGCTCAGTAGTCTCCTAACCATTTCTCAACTAGCTCCCTGAAGTCCACATAGGGAGTCTCGAGAATGAAACCAGAAGTATGGGAATGGCAAAAGCAGAAAATAGTCTCAGTAGTAATGAACTTTAAGAGACTCCTTTCAATGCAATGTCTCTGTATGTCATGGGGCTTGATCAAACATCTAAATGGCTTCAGCACGTGGGAGTTCTGGAGGAGTTCACCATCCACCTTGAACCTGAACTCTGTGTGAGATCTTCTCCATCATACTGGCAATACCTTTGGCTAGATTACTTATCTTGGTTTTATATCTCATCTGACGTTTATTACTAGAGGATCATTGAATAGGGTTATTTCTGTTGTTACAAATTCCAAGGAATTCTGAACCATTTTGATATATGGACGGGAAAATATTTTGCATAAAGAGCCTATAAAGTGTTATTTTGTCAAATATATTTTTCAGTCATTGAAAAATCTCTCAAAAACGTAATCTACAATCAATACCTCTGCTTTCTTTCCTTTCACCCTCTTCTAAACATCTTACAGTCTGGTTTCCAGCCTTGTCATTCAAGTGAAACTTCTGTCTCCATAAATGACCAGTGATCTCTTAACTGCCAATTCTAACGTTTACTTTTCACTCACCCTCATCTTCTTGACCTCTCTACAGCCTTTGACATTGTCATATTGATACTCCCTTTTCTCTAGGTTTTCATCTTACTTTTCTCTCCTGGTTCTCCTTCTACCTGTCTAAATATTTCTTAGCCTCCTTTGCTGGATTTTTGTCTAGTTCACGACCACTTAATGTTCTGTCCTTAGCCCTTTCCTCATCCCCCTCTATATTGTTGTATTTCATAATCTTGTCAGCTCTCATGAATTCAATGTTCATCTTTTTTCAGATGAATCTCAGATCAATTTATTCATCCCTAACCTCTCCTGATCTCTAGTCTCACTTCTCCAATTTCCTATTTGACATCTTGAACTGAATGTCTCATAGACATTCTAAATTCAACAAATCCAAAACTGAACTCATGATTATTCCTCCTAAATTCTCTCCTCTTCCTAACTTCTTTATTTCTCTCAAGAGCTCTGCTGTTGTCCTACTTAGTAGTGCAATCTAAGCATCATCCTTGACTCATTACTCTCTCATCCCACATTCAATCTATTGCCAAGCCCTGTAATTTCTACCTTCACATCACTTGTATATCTCCCTTTGCCTTCAATCATTCAGCCTGTACTCTGATGCAGACTGATATCACCACAAGGCTGAACTACTTGCAGTACCCTACTGGTTGATCTCCCTGTCTCAAGTTTCTCCACACTCCCCCACTATCCTCTACTTACCTATCGCAATGATTTTCCTAAAGTGCATGTCTGATTATCTCTCCCGCTACTGGCTCCCTATTACCTTCAGGATCAAATATAAAATCCTCTGTTTAGATTTTAAAGCTTTTCATGATCTGGCCCCTTCCTGCCTCTCCTGTATTCTTATATTTTATTCCCTGCCACATTACAATCTAGTAACACTGGCCTCCTTTCTGTTCCTCAAAAAAGACACTCATCTTTTGTGGCTTTTAATTGGCTGTTGCCCATGCTTGGAAATCTCTTTCTCTGCTTCTGACTTCTCTGACTTCCTTCATGACAGCTAAAATCCAACATTCTGCAGTAAGCCTTTCCTAATCCTACTTAGTTTAAATGCCTTCCCTCTGAGATCATCTCCAATTTATCATATATATGTGTGTGTGTGTATGTATATATATGCATATATATATATATATATATATCTTGTTTATACATAGTTGTTTATTTTTTGCTTAGTAGGTACTTAATAAATGCTTGTTGACTTGACATTTTCTGATGATATGTAGAGGGAACACTTAAACCCTGAAAATGAGACACTGAACTGTGAATCAGGAGACCTGAGATTTATTCTTTAGTGTTACCACATGATGCTGTTTGATTTTGAATAACTTAAAAACCATGTACCTGAGTTTACCTTTTACACAAAATAGAGCATGACAAGGGCTTGCATGGAACATTTGTTGCCAGACTCCAGATGACTATGTATGCTAGCTTAGCAATGAAAGGTACTTTGGAGATGAAAAGAACAGTCTTTTTATTGACCGCTGAGTAGGAAGGGCAGATGGCTCAATGAACCTATAAAAGAGAGTAATCCAACTTCACTTGTTTTTCTCTTCACTGGTGCAGAGTATTGGAGTACCCTTGAGCCTCTTGATGAAAGGATAGGGGAAGGTCCTGCTCATATGGCAGCTGCTCCTATGTGGCAGCTAGTCAGGCAAACTTGGCTGTGGGCCCCTGGCTTACTTTTCTGTTTTTCATTTCTTAGTTTGATCACAGGTGAGTAAATAGCAATCTTGAAATTGATAGGCTTAGTCTTGGAGGCAACCTTGAGTTAAAAACACTGGAGATCCTACATCTATTGGTCAGAGCTGACTGGGAGCAAGGGGAGTTTCTGAATTGAAGAAGGCAGTTCCTTACAAGGGGAGGAATCAAAATTTATCCAGCGGCCCTGCAGGCAATCCCCTTGGAAGTTCAGTCCAATTCCTCTGGGTCCTCATGCCAAAGGGTACCTGAAATTTATCTCAATGGATCACTGTCATTACAAGGGTAATTCAAAAGGAATTTCTTACTTATCCCTCACTAGAATAAGTAGGGCAGCTTAAATAAAATATACACAGAAACCAGAGGTGAAGGACTCACAAAAAAAGGATTAAACATCTAGAGTAAACTCAGAGTTTCAAAGTCAACATGCTAACCTTATCCTATAGACCAGCAGTCCATGAGAATCTCAGACAAATTCTCTGCACTCATCTCACAAGTGGTGGCAAGCATTCTAGATCTGCTGAAAGGTAAAATAAAAATATAAGTATTTATGTATCATAATATGTAGTCTAGGGGAACTTCTCAGTATGCTGGAATGTATCCATTTTGTTAATAAAGGAATTACTATATGCTAATTACATCACTTGGTTGCAAAAGATCATGTATTTAATTCAGCTCAGATGCTGGGTCAAAGATTATGAACAAGTCTGTAACTTGTGTGGATAATTCCAAATTGCTTTCCAAAATGATTTGGGCAATTCATAGCCCTGCTAGGGTGTTTTAGCATGCCCATTTGCCCACAGTTTACCCACCACTGAATATTTAGATCTTTTATTATATTTGTCAGTTTGTGCTTGTTCTTTGAAAACTTGCTTATTCATATACTTTGACCTAGATATCCCACTACAGGATTTTTAAATGAAGTTTTTTTGGCAGCACAAAAAGTTCTATATATTCAAAAATATTCATAGCAGCGCTATTTATATGTTTCCAACAACTAAGGAATGGCTGAACAAATTGAACCTTAGTAATGTTATGGAATGTTACCATGCTATAAGGAAAGGTATGTGCAAAGAACTCAAAGAAATATAGGAAAATTTTTATAAAATTTTGCAGAATAAAGGTAGCAAAACCAAAAAGAACAATATATCCACTGATTATTTAAATGGAGACTGCATTAAATTACAATAAAACTCAGGGTAAATACAATGAAAAACATTGACATTTGCTAAAGTTAAAACACATACCCTTCCTTTAAAAAAATAGTAGATTACAAGAGTCAAATCCACTAGGAGTTATTTTGCTTAACTATTTGGGAGGAATATACCATGTTTGTGTGTTTGTTTAGACTGGCATACAGAACCAAATTTATCAAAATCAAATTACTCATTCAAAATATTAAGCACTATATTCAAAAATTTTTGTTTTGCATTGAGGATACAAAAATATTGTAGGCATTTTGCTCGTAAAAAGTTTAGAATCTAATAGGGAAAGATATACACAAATACTTATAGTACAGGGGAGAATGAGACAAGTATAAAAATACTTAAAACTTAAGGTTTCATTGACAGCTTATTTTTCTTCTCCCACACCCCCTTTTTTTGAGGTTGGGCTAAGTGTACCAACTTCTTTAGAGCTTATTCCCACTAATGACTGGCACTGGATTTTTAGTCTGCTTCATTTCTGACTTGGGCCAATTTGCCCCTCCTTAGACAGTCTGGTGACCCCACCCCCCACCTTCCTGGGAGCTCACTATATTGGTGCCAGACTTAGTGCTGATACCATTCATCTTGGTCCATAGCAACTCATAACTTCCAAGCTCAAGTGATCCATAGTCATCAACTTCCCTGCTAGCGGGGATTATAAACATGTACTACTTTGCCAGGCTTTAAAAAAACTATAATAAATAAAACGTGTAGCTTAAAAGAAAACTCACTGTGGCAAACTTGAGAAAGGAGAGATTGCTTTCTCCTGGCATGGAGTCAGGGAAAGATTTTGTGGAGGACTTAGCACCTAAGTTGGTCTTGAGGGAAGGGAAGGATTTTAACCAAGAGAGACAATTACATTTTAAGAATGGGCAGCATGAATTAAGACAGAGATAGGTAAGTGTACCAAGTGCTAATAATATGTCAATCTATTTTTGAAACATATTTTCCTTTGCTTTCTTTATCTTCCTTGCTTTGTTATTATTTTTTCATCATGGCAAATATGGAAATATGTTTTGCATGACTTCACATGTACAATGGGTATCATATGGTTTGCACTCTCAGTGAATGGGTTGGGGAGGAGCAGAAGGAAGAGAGAGGATTTGGAAACTGAAAAAAATGTTAAAACATATTTTAAAAAAAAAATTTTTACTGATGCATTTTGTTTCTTTCCACATCTGTTGTTTCCCAACTAATGCCCTCTTCTCCCCCATCCCATAACAACAATTTTTAGTATACTTTAAGTTTAAAATGAAAAACATTTTTTTAAAAATGAAAAATGTATTGCCCAATAGAATCATACTTTTTGGAGCATGGAGGTATCATTATATTTTATATATGAAATGAGTTTTAATGATTCCAAGATGGACTTTGGTAGCTATCTGTTTGGAACATGGCATTCACAGAGCTGACCATGTCAGAGCCTGGACACTTTTGAGGGAAGAAAAAGCCACTGACTATTTTTAGTTGGCCATGTGTGACACAATGCTGAAGGTATTTTGATGATGAGAAGGTAGAGCTTTTTAACATGTGGCTCTTTAAAATGGAAGTAATTCCTCTTTTCTCTCTTCTTTCTTGACTTCTTAGTATGGCAAACTATGTTCCCATGAGAAGTGGGAAGACAGCACTACCCTTCTCCAGACTCCAGAAGAAACAATGAGTTTTAAGCACATGAGACCTAATGAATATGTCCTTCTTAGGTAAGCCTGCTTTGGGATTTTGGGTTGTCCCTCCTGTGGTTGTTTTTTCCCCTGACCTTAGGTGATCAAACTGCTGCTGAGATAGATATGTTGAAACTTAGCTGTAATTTTATGAGTTGGAGAAGTTGGAGATTCTGTGTTCTTTGGTTATAACTGACAGAAGAGGGGAATTGCTATGGATCACTGACAAGAGAAAGAGCTAAACCTTGTGTCCTGACATGTTCTGGTTTCTAGCTCACCTAGATAGTCACATGCTCTTGCTGCCATGGTGACTGGAAAGAAGAAAAAATTATGCTTACTTCCTATCTCATTGGAATTCTGAAGGAGAGACTGAAGAATTCCAGTGCCCTTGACAGGTCTATGGGTGGTAGGAGATAGAAATAGAAAAAAGACAGAGTAGGAAATGGACAGAGACAGAAAGAAAGGGGTAAGGGAGAGAGAGAAATAGAAACTCCACTCTCCCTATAACATCTAATTATGGGGGCAGTGAGAGTATACCAGAAATTTTTGGCTGTTCAGGCCCTTTAGCAAATGGCCCATCTACCAGGAAAATCTATGGTTCATGTTTAGCTGAAATCTAGCAAATTGTGTGGTGGGATCCCTTGATTATCCGCATTACCTACTGATGAGGAAACTGAGATTCAGAGATTTTAAGTGACTTATTTAGGATCACATAGCTTGTTAGAGAAAGGATTCACATCCAGGTTTCTTCTGACTCCAAGTCCAGGGCTTTCTACTATACCTTATGGCCTAGATGGACAATTTGGAAGAGGAGTCTGGGTTGGATTAGAAAAGGGAGATTAGAGTTAAGGATGCATGCTTTCTATATGCAGTATCTTCTAGGATCTTCATAAATGCCAGGTAGGACAGGTAAAGCAGATATTAGCTTCTATTTATAGATGAAATTTAAATACAGAATAGCTCACATCTCTATAGCATTTAAAGTGTGCAAATGACTTTATATGTATTATCTTCTTTTATCCTTACAATAATCTTATGACATAGGTGCTATTATTTTCTCCATTTCTCCAATGATAAAACAAAGGCTTAGAGAGGTTGTAATGTGCCCAGAGTTCCTAGAGCTTGGAAGATTCAGAGGCAAAATTTGAAGCTGGAGTTTCCTGATTAAAAGTCTAGTGCTCCACCAAAGTTTATTCTTTGCCCCAAATCACATATGTTACTGCTGCTGTTGCTGCTATCATCATCATAAACATTTATAGAGAGTTCTATAGAGTTCTCATTTATAGAGAACTTAACAGTCATTCAAATGAAATGCATTTATTTTGCTCATTATACATTTATTAAATGCTTTCTAGGTACTGTGCTAAGTATACAAAGAAAGGCAAAATGAACCCTTTTCTCAAGGAACCAAAACATGTAAGCAAGTAGATATATACAAGATATATACAGAATAGTTTAAAATAATTTGAAAGGGGAAAGTATTAGAAGATAGGAGTGGGGGAGGTCTTATTTGAGTTGAGTATTGAAAGAAGCCAGGGAAATTAAGAGATGGAGGGGAGAAGGCAGAGAATTCCAGGCACAGAGGAGAACAATGAAAAGGGACAGAGATGGCAGATGAAAAGTCATTTGAGAAACTGCAAGTAGATCTGTGTGGTTGTATTAAAGAGTGCATGGAGGAGAATAAAGTGTAAAAAGACTGCAAAGGTAGGAAGGGGTCAGAGTGAGAAGGACTTTAAATGTCCAACAGAGCACTTTACTCTGATCCATTTTTGCTTAGAGATACCTGGAAACCACTAGAGTTCACTGAGGATTGGGCTGGGAGTCGTGAAAATAATATTTGCAGCTTATTAGAGGATAGTTTGGAGCAGGGAGACTAGTTAGAAGGTTATTGTAAGTTGGACAATGTAGATAAATACTGAAGGATTTAAAACATTTTAAAAAATTATTTATTTGGTAGGGATGGAGAGGAATGGAAAAGGCAGATTAGCAAAAAAATTTAACTTGAAACAAAAAAATTTGAAGACAAAAAATTAAGATTATTTCAATAGTTTAGGCAAGAAATTATAGAGGATATGAACTGGGGTTGTGGCTGTATAAGTAGAGAGAAGAGGTCACATGAGAGATGGTGTAAAGGTAGAAACAAGATTTGACAATAGATAGGTTATGTGGAGTGAATCACAGTGAGGAGTAAAAGATGACACTGGTTATGAGCCTGGGTAACTTGGAGGAAAGTACTCTAAAGTAATATAGTTTACATGGGGAAGGTTTGAGATGACGTATTTTCTGTTTTGGACATGTTGGATTGAGATTCCCCCATGACATCCAATTTGAAATGTCCAAGGACAGTTAGAGATGCATGGCTGCAATAAGAAGCCAGGTCTGGGTATAAAGGTCCGGGCATCATCTGCATAGAGATGATAACTGAAACCAAGAAGCTAATGAGATCACAAGGGAGATTGGGTGGTTGTTTGGTCGGTTGTTGTCCATTCTCAAAGAGGACCAAAATGGCATCACTATGCTAAAGTCAAGTTTTAATGTGTCCGATTGGCCGATTAGACTAATACAAGCTTGGAATGCAGTACCATGGGTTGGGCACATGGACATTTGGGGTGGATACTCTAAATTTGTGCATCCTGCATTTCCTTTGAACTGTTTCAAGTCTGCTTTGCTCATAGAGCCCAGCACCTTTTCTGATGTGGGCACACCCTGCTGAGTGGTCCTGTGACAGTGTCTTCCATGTCATACAATCAATTCTAAAGTTCTCGAGAGAAACCTTGAGAGCGTCCTTGTATCGCTTCTTCTGACCACCATGTGAATGTTTGACCCATGTGAGTTCTCCATAAAATAGTCTTTTTGGCAAGTGCACATTTTGCATTCAAACCATGTGGCCAGCCCATCAGAGTTGTGCTCTCTGAAGCATAGCTTGAAAACTTGGCAGTTTAGTTCAAGTAAGGACCTCAGTATCTCTTACTGCCAGGTGATCTTCAGAATCTAAGACAATTCAAATGGAAGCCATTCAGTTTCCTGGCATAGTGCTGGTAGACTGTCCAGGTTTCACAGGTATACAATAATGAGGTCAGTCCAATGGCTCTGTAGACCTTCATTCAGCCTAATACCTCTTCTCTCCCATACTTTCCTTTGGAGCCTCCCAAACACTGAACTAGCTCTGGCAATGCATGTGTCAACCTCATTATCAATATGTACATGCCTGGAAAGCACACTACCAAGGTAAGTGAACTTATCCACAGCATTCAAAACTTATCCATTTGCTGTAACCAATGATTCCACAAATGGATGGTGTGATGCTGGCTGAAAGGAGGAGGTCCAGGACAGAGTATTGGAAGACACCCAGAGTCAGTGGGTATGATCTGAATGAAGAACCAGCAAAGAGGAGTAAGAAGGAGGCCTCAAAGAATTCATAGAATTAGGAGAGGGCAGGCTCATTTTCTTATCTGGAAGATGGAAGAAACAAAGACTCTCTGAGGAATTAGGAATAATTAATGTTAACAGAACCCTCCATTAATTCCTTTGAAACTATTCTAGTCATCCTGAAGTAAAAATAAGACAAAAAAAGTCAGTGAAGAAGGGAAGGTGATGACTGCAGTTATAGATAAGTTGAATTTGAGGTAATGGTGAAACGTCCAAGTGAAAAGTACAGTAGATGGTTGATAATGAGAGAGTGACCTCTGGAAATATATTACCAGAGCTAAAAATAAATGGCAGTATTGTGGCTGCACCTGCTAGAACTCCAGCTGCGGTTGTGATGTTCTTATCCATTACTATTCCTTTCCATGTGTTAATGACTCCACTCTCTATTTGGGACTTTACAGGCCAAAAGATGTTTTCCTAATAAAGTGCTTTAATTTAAATATCAAATATTTTCTACAAAGTTTCTTAGTTGTTTAAATCAGTTCATGTAACCCTTGAGGGTCAAAGAGAGAACTGCTGTGGGACCTTCCATCCTAACAGGTGTGCATCTCCAGTGTGTATATATATCCTCGGAACCTGAAAGGGTGATTCATTAATGTTAAAATTGAATTTAAAATGAAACAATTTCACAGTTGTGAAAGAGATGTGAACAAAGCTAATAGACATTCCTTCCATTATGCAAGTTGAGCTCTGCCATACACTTTGTGATTGGGAAGATTTCTCATAACTAAATAATGTTGACAGAACAACTTGTTTTTATAAATGCATATCTTTCTGTGTCCCTAAAGGGGCTACTTTTTATGAGTCATTTTAATGAACAAACATATTTTCCAACTTGACTGAGTTTGTTTGATGCTATAATTAACAAATGACAACCACTGGGTAATGTTTTCTGACTTTCTTCTTTGGTGAATTGCCTTTTTTTTCCTATTTTCCATTACTAGGGGCCCTCCTACTCTACCTCCGTCAATGGTAGATTTGCAGAGACATCATATGCTTCCAAGGTGCTGGGATTGCTAGATAGTCTATTCCCTTGTGGTGTGTGAAGTCACTTCTTTTCCATGTATTGGAGCACATGTGTCCGATTTAGTGGGAAAAATTTGCATTTGAATAGAAATAGCAGGGAGTGGAAAAGTGAGTAACAATGTGTCATTTCCTTTTCCTTTGCATCCAGCATATAGTTCATGATTGGGCTACTGCCTCTAATGCTCTCTAGTTTTCTGTCCTCTTTCACTTCCCCTCCCATCTACTTCTTAATGTCAGATGACATTCTCAATAATCAAAGGAAGAACTTTTTCCTCTCTTTGTCATATTTTTATCTAGGGGTGATTAGAATAGTCTCAGAGGAATTAGTATTTCATTACTAATAGAATTAGCTATTAGTAATTGAGTTAGTGTTATATTCATATGGTAACCTGGAAATGAGTATTTTTTTCAGTGCAATTGTACAATTGTCCACTGGATGAGTTTTTTTTTAAGTTCTTTGCAGTTTCACTGAATCCTAGAGATGGAAGGGATCTCGGCTACGCTCTAGGCCAATTTGTTGACCCAAAAGTCCCTCTATAAAATAGTCAAAAAACCTGGCCTTTGTTGAAAGTGAAGAAAAACTCACCATGTCTTGAGGCAGTCTGTTTAAGTTTTAGACAGGCCTAATTGTTAGCAGTTTCCTTTACACCAAGCCTAAATCTACCCCTCTGAAACTCTCATTTATTTTTCCTACTTCTGTCATTTTAGTCTAAACAGAAAAGTATCATCCCGCTCCCATGTGAACAACTGTTGAGATAGTTAAGGACAGTTTTCACGCACTTCTCCAACCCTGTCTTTGCTTTTCCAGATAAAACATGGATGATAAAACATGATGTCCCTTGAATCAGAAAAGTGTATGTAAAGTAGTTCAAGTGCTTCCAAGCATCTCAGCCTCTTCAAAAAGAGCCACCACTTAGGACTAATCTCTCTCCTAATCTACCTTCTCTCTTATTTCCTCTTCTATCTTCTTCTCTTGCCATCCTATCTCCCTATCGAGTGCAATGTTTTTCTGTGCCCATTTCTCTGTGTGTGCATGTATCTTCCTTTAACCAGTTGAGAAAAAAGTGATATTCAAGTGTCAGCTTTTGCTCCTACCCCATTTTCCTTGTTTGTATAGGTTTCTATTTGTACATTCTGATAATGTAAGATGATTTCCCCTGTCTTTTCCCTGGTAGAATTATACCCAGTTCTTCTGAGTAAGTTATTCTTGGTTGTAAGACTATATCCTTTGCCTTTTTTGAATATAGTATTCCATGCTCTCCACTCTTGTTTAGACTGCTAAACTGTGTGTAATTCTAATTGTGGTTCCTCTCAGAATTTTTTTCTTTTGGGTTGTGAAAACATTTTTTTTAAAACCTGGATTTTTTTTCTATAATGTTCTTGATTTATTTTCTCCTTGATATATTTTCTAGGTTATTTGTTTGTTTTTTTTTTAATATGAGATACCTCACATTATCTTTTGTTTTTTCAGTCTTTTGACTTTGTTTTGACATTTCGTGCTGTCTCATATAGTCATTAAGTTCTACTTGTTTCATTCTCATTTTCAGGGAGTTTGCTACTTGGGAAAGATTTTGTCCCTCCTGTGCCAAGCTGCTAAGTCATTTATTCTTCTGTAACTCTCACTTGTTTTCCATTCCTGCTGCCCAACCCTGCTCCCCACCAACACTCAAATAATTGATAAAAACATTTAAAAACTCTTATTTTAATTTTTGCTTCATCTCTTCTAGAAATTATATTTGAATTTGTGCCCAAGGAGCATTTTTCTTTGAAGCTTTTCTCACAGATGTTTTGGAATCATTCTCTTCTGGGTTTGTGTCTTAAGCCTCATTCCCTTCTTTTGGGTTTGTGTTTTGAGCATCCTTGTCATAATGACTTTTTATGATAGGATTCACTTGTTTGCTCATTCTCCATCCTTAATTCCTGATTTTGGAATTGTTATGGTCAAGTTCTGTCCACTTCTAAAGGGAAATTTTAGCCTGGTACTGTTACTGCTTTCTTAGAGTATGAACTGCTGTTATTCTAGGAGCTCAGGGACAGCTCAGTCTGGAGATCTGCATACTTTCAGTGCTCCCAAAGTGTGCTCATGCAGGGCAAAGCCTAATTTCTGCACCCTGCATCTGAGCACTGCAAGTTCCTGACTTGGGTGGAGGTCTGAGCAATGGGCCTGAAAGCTTACTTGATTGGAGTTCCAGTAGACTTCTAGATTCACAGTGATGACAGATGTTCACAACCACTCCTCTCTGCCTAGAATCTGTGATCTGGCACTGGAAAGGGACAACAGATCTACCAGATTGCACTCATTCCTAAACCCATTGCTTGCTCTGGGAACTCCTGGGATCTCTTTCAAGAGCTCTATCTCAGCCCTCTTTCACTCTCTGGAATGCTCCCTGACATTGCTCTTGCCAGCTCCCTCCAGCTCTCTTCCCTTTCTAGTGTCCAAAGAACTCTCTTTTTGTGTCCCTAAGCCTTGCCAGGCTGGAAAAATGACTGTCTGTGACTTCTTGGCTTTTCTGATTAGAATTTAGTCTGGAGCATTCTTATGATTTTTTCTTGAAGAGATGGGAGGAGAGGGAGGGGAAGGAAGCTAAACTCTAGTGCTTCCTCTTATTCCACCATATTGATTCTGCCAGTCTGGAGGATTTTTCTAGATTTGTTTGGAGTATTTTGGGCAAGAAGCCTCAATATACTTTTCCCTACTACTCAGGCATCTTTTCTCTGTAATATGTTTTTTAATAGTTTCTCAATAATGTGCATATAAAAATCAGGCTGATGAGGACAAAGGGTGCCTTCTGTCTGATGACTGCCCAACTGGCTCAGGAATTAAATCCGTGTATCCTTTTTGCTTCTGTCTTTTCTTGAGGTTTCTGGTAGCACCTGGCATTTGTTTGAGCCATACTAAGGCCTTGTTTACCTCAAACGAGTGTTTAATATCCCAAGAGGCAGCATCATCTGTAATTAGGGAGGCTGTGCCTGGGTCAGAAGCCTGAGACAGTTGTCCTGCAATTTATGGATAATGATGCCTTTAGTGGGTATTAGACTAAAAACCACTTCAATTTCAAGCATTATGACATTTATTTTGTATATAGATGGTGAGCAGAGACCCTCAAACCCCTAAATGTAGATTTTGAAGCTAGGAACTATATTAGCAAATATATGAACCTGGTATAGAGGAGGTATACGCCACATGACAATATGCTCCCGATGGATTATGAAGAGTGCAGTCATGGGTAGACTCATTTTGTCTTTAATCTTATTTCTAACCAGGGATACTCAGGTTCCTGATTTTTGAGATATATATTGCCATAGCTCTCTTAATTAGGACTGACAATGATTCTGATTGATATGTTTGACAGGGATCAAATCACAATGTAACATGCTCTTTGACTGTATAAGAATATACAATCGTTTTTATCAAAGCACCCCAAAACACAAGGAGGCTTTTTAGGATATTTGCCTTTTTGATGTCCTAATGAGAGGATTATTCTAGAAATCCCTGAGGTTTATGGTCAATATTTGCTCTCATACAAACTCTAGCAAGACCTGAATAGTCCTTTACCTGGTTAAAAATGGAGTGGAACATCTTTATGTCTCCTGTGAACACTTTCCGGAAGTGTTCACCATCTTCTTGTGTTCATCACTTGAGTTTCTTATTTTTGATAAAAATGCCAAGAACATTGTATTTCAGAATAAATAGATCCAAGACAATATGGCCATTACCCATGGTTCCAATTGTATATTTCACGTTAAGTGGCTGTCCTTTGGCCAGACTGTAAATCTGTTCTGAAGACAAAATGAGAGTTGGTCAAAAGAATAGACTAGTTATTCAATTTATTTATTTGTTAATAATTAATTTATTAATGGAACACTACATGATAAAATCATAATGTTCCACCTGATGAATGTTTTTAATCCTCTGTAGAATCATGTCTCTTGCCAAAATTTTTACTATTAGTGATAATAAAACATTGTCATCAGCCAAAAATGGTATTATATTTTGTTTGTTTTTCTGAAGCTCATTCAAAACCCAATATCTAAGACCTTGACTTAGATCTCTCCCCTATCTTTGCTCTTCACCTCTGATCCAGATCTCCCAAGTATCTAAGTATCCTCTAAGGATACCTTCACCATATTCTGCCAACTCTCCAGTTCCCCTACTTATTTTATTTTACATAAAGGAAGTTCCCAACACAGATTCCATCCATCACACTCCCTAGGAAGAAAATAAATAAACAGAATGTGAATTGTATATAAAGAAAATGAAACAAAATAGGTTTAGACTAGCAAGCGTAAATTCATTATAATAGTCAGTGGTCCTGAAAGGGCTTATCAGTTTCTCTTATCTTTACGCTATTTGAAGAAAGACTGCCCAAGGCCTGGATCCTTGTTATTGGGCCCAGGTATCTCTTGCTCAGAGAGTTGTAATGGGGACCCAGTCATTATTGGAGGCCATATCCATGACTATACTCTTATAATATACTCAGCATATTATCCTTCATGTGGTGTGGGGTGTTGTGGGAGTAATATAGTAAGGCTCTACCCTAAGCATGTTGAGATAGTTTTTCTTAAAGTTTTTGGAACTGTCCTCAAGATTTAATTGGTTCAGGGTATATAACTTCCTAGTCATCCCAGTACAAAATCAACAAGCATGAAGAGCTGGAACTCTTGAGCTTTAAATTGCTCAGTAACAGTGGCACAGGAAAGCTGCATTCAACTAAATCAACTATGTCCTCAGTGAACATTCCTTCCCTGCTCTGAAGTCCCTTCCCTTGCTATAGCTAAATAAATCTCTTTCTGTTAACTGTGAGACAGACCACAAGTGTGGTCTTTCCAATTCCAAATCCAAGGTACTTAGAATCACAGAGTTTGAGAGTTAAAAGGGACCTTAGTCGAATCCAACCTGACGTAAAAGGGAGGGATCTTTACTATAACATACCTGGACAAGTGGTCATTTAGCCTCTGCTGTGATTGGACAGCTCTCATTGTTAATAGCTTTTCCTTGACATCTAGTCTAAATTTGTTTTTCATCAATTTTCACCAGTTGCCCCTGATTTGGTTCTCTGGGGCCAAATGGAACAACTTCAGCCCCTACTTCATGTAATAGCCTGTCGGATCCTTGAAGGCAGCTGTGAGGTATCTGGTCTTTTCTTTTTGGGGCTAGACATGTTAGGACTCTTTGGTACAAGGTCCTGAGGGAGGCATTTAAGAGCACAATGCTTTTTCCTCTCCAGGAGACCCAAGACCTTCTGGGGCAAATGCATGCTCTGCTCCTGCTTTGGAACTGTGAAGTCTAATATTCTTCCTCTGTCTCTCTCTGTCTCTTTCCACTCTTCTCTCCTCCCACCCTGACTTTCAGAAATAGGTGGGTGAAGGGCTTGCACATGGCAGACAGAGCACAGGCACTAACCAAGAAGGTCAGTGGGCACCTCTTTTGATTTATGTCTTACTCCCTGAGCTGGGGCAATGGATCTTGAGCTGAATATTCAATACTGGTCACCTTGAGGACATCAGGAACTCTCTGGTTTTTTGTTGTTGCTATTTGTCTTCATTATCAAAGAAGACAATGACATCAGGAAAGTGATGCCATGACTTGCAAGTGAATTGTATTTCAGTGGGCATGAAAGGCAGCAGGAGAAATTTCCTGCATTAAAAAGGATGACCTCTGACAGAAAGAGGAATCCAAGCTCTGGTGTGGCTAACTAGAACACCTTGAGCTGCCTGAGCCATTCTATGAGGCTGTACCTGATCTTAGCAATATGTTGGATGGTGAGTGAGTGAGCCAGAGAGTGAGGCTTATCTGCCTATGTTGTTAGCAGTGGATAGTACAGCCCTGGTATGGGCAATAATTCGTCCAGGAAGGGGTGATTAGACCCTGGCATAGAGAGTAGAATTCAAGACCCACCAGTGACTGTACTCTTTCACTCAGCCTGGTACAGAGGAGCAGTGCTAAAGTCCTGGTAGTAGGGGCTAATTTTAGTGCCAAAGCCTAAGCGTTCAGTGCTCAACCCCAGCACTGGGGCCAAGAGAGCAGAACAAGACCACTGCAGCAATAGTACACAAGCATGCAGAAATACTCTTCCTAAGCATGAGATGGTTGAGTCAGGACCTCTGAAGGGGGAGGAGGTAATAATGCTCTGCCTCAGGATAGGAGGCAGGCCCTGCCCTGGACTAGGGGAGGAGGAGTATCTTGGCAGGCCCAGAGCTCAGGCTCCAGTATAAGAGACAGCACAAGCCTAAGTATCTGAATGGGCAGTGGCCCAGGCCCCAGTGGCAGTGGACGTTGGCATGGACAGTGTCAAAGCAGGCTTAGTTTAGCACTCTGGTGATTGGAATTTGGAAGTAGGGAGGCTTCTCCCCATTGCTGGAGAGTGGTCCAAAATTACAAACAAACAACCCTCCCAAAGTAGTAACAGCTTTGCTCTCAAGACAGCCTTTAAGCATCTTAGCAAGGGAAGCATGAACACTGCAGAGGGTGGAGAAATCCTCCCATGTTGTAACAGATAAGTGAAAATATACATGTGATGTCACAGAAGGCAAAAAGCATAAGAAAACACCCACATGATGTCAAAGGACAATAAGGGAAGGATGGTTAGCTCAGAGGCATAGTAGATAGAGAGCTAAGCCTGGAGGCAGGAAAACCTGAGTTCAAATTTGGCCTTAGGTACTAATAAGCTGTATGATCCTGAGCAAGTTATTTAACCTCTGTTTGCCTCAGTTTCCTCATCTGTAAAATGGGGGTAAATAATAGCACCTACCTCCCAGGGTTGTTAAATGCTTATAGGCATTTAGGGAACCTGTGGCCTTGAAGTCGTATGTGACCCCCTAGGTTCTTAAGTGCAATCCTTTGAATCCAAACTTCACAGAACAACTCCCCTTAATAAAAGGATTTGTTCTGTAAAACTTGGGCTCAGTTAGAGGGCTGCACCAAGGATCTAGAAGGCTACATGTGGCCTCTAGGTAGTACGTTCCCCACCCCTCATTTATATGATGCCTGACATATAGTAAATTCTGTATAAATGTTAGCTATTATTGTCATTATGGGAAAATTTCCAAATGATGTCATAGAGACAGGATATTTATTTTACGTGGGGCCTGGGGTTAAAGTATTTGATAACACAGGAGTTTTCCATTTCAGATCCATACAAAGGATATTAAAATTTAATTCTGTATTGTTTGGTATCTTAGAGATAATGCTTCCTAAAGCTATTAAGAAAAAAACTGCCATATTTGTCTCCAAAATTCTGAGAATGAATGTTCAAAATTCTAAGGTTCTATTTCTTTCTTTCCTTCTTTCTTTCTTTCTTTTCTTTTTTTAATACTTGATTTAATATTTGACTTAGGGCAAATTACTTAGCCTCTGGTCTTGCATTTTTGTTTTTTGGTTTTTTATCTAAGGAACTGGGATACTATTTCAGAGAGATCTATCACACAACATATTATTGAGTTAATTTCTATAACACATTTTGAGATACTCAAATAAAAAGTGAAAAGGACAAAGTTTTGCTCTGTTCTCATTCCCCTTTCATTTAAAATTTTTTTTTTTAAAAAAAATGTGCATCCTATGTTTTCCCTTTTCAAAGAGAACTTTAAAAAAAGGTGATGGAGAGCCATAAATTTTTTTTAATCACTAAACCATTGTTCATTAAGCATATTCACATTTATTTGCCTGTAAACATTAAATTACCTTTTTCTGGGCACAATCCAATGTCTTTTAGTGTGTTGGTGATTAAAGGTATCCTATATCCATCAACAAGGGAAAAACTCATGTTATGCCAGGTGTATACTCCAATCCTCCCTAGAGAGTTCAAATTGCTTCATGCAAAGTGGTGCAAAATGAAGTCTTTCTTAGGTATAAATGGCTACTTTTATTCAGGGAATGCTTTTATTCCTTAGTCTGACTTAGCTGCATGTCTCCTTTAAAGTTTAGTACCATTGGAGATTTGATATATATGATTTCCTTGAGAAAAATGACCACTAACTATTCATATACTTTTGTTCTTATTTGTGCAGTTAAATTTAAATTCATTCTTTTAAAAAAAATGAAAACATATTTCATTTCACTGTGAAACGAAAACCAGATAATCTATGCCATAAATGATGTGTTACTTTTTTGAAGTTTTGAAAGATCATCAAGTACATAAAAATTCTCTACCTGCCTACACTTAACTAAAATCTCTCTCCTTTCCTGTCTGTCTCTGATAAATTAGGTAAAAGTAGGTATCCACAGGCCAAAAATAACCCAATAGCCCCGAGGCAGTTTCTTGTGGCACTTTTCCTTAAAACTGAATACTTTTTCAATCAAAAATCCATTCCTCATTTAAACTTTGCTTAAACTACTTTACTAATATTTTCCCACAAGCTCTCTCCCCTCTCCCACTTTGCCTACCATATCCCAAATTCTTGGATTCCACTTAAATTATTTACTTATATTTCTTTTATTTACAGAATTATGCATTTCTTCTCCTTTTTCCCCACTCACTTAAGTGATTACTTCAAAATCTTTCCTCTTTTCCTCTCTTCAACTTTTTTTATTTTGATCAATTTTCTCTTCCTGACCTGTTCTATGGTTTCTTCACTTCCTTTTTTTTCTTGTCTATTCTGAATTTCATTTTCTAATTTGTGGGCTATATCTTTATTTGTTCCTTCTTTATTATTAATGGGGTATGGTAGGATGATATTCCATCCCTGCCACCCTCCTCCCTCATACAATTTAGGTTAATTTTTCCTTAAAAGATATTAAAACCATCCTCAAGAAATAATTGGTTCAGGGGACTCAAAGACTCCAGTTCACTGACATCACTTTCTGGTCGTAAATACCCATGAGGAGCTCCAGTTGCTCTCTGATGCTTGGTTGTTGGCCTGGGCAACTCAAAAGCAAAGGAGCTTCCTTTAGCAGAATTAAATGATGTGGCTAAGGTTAAGTAAAACTCCTCTTGTTAATTATTGAATGACCTATGATTGTCTTATTTTATTCCAATCTAGACTATTAGCAGAGAAGCCCAAGTCAGACCCAGTCTAAAACATGGGGTTAAACTTTCAAAATACTAGGTCTGAGCTTCCTCCTCCCAACCAATTTCTGTATTATCATTTTACTACGATTGTGCCCATCCTCCAGTGTTTCTATTGGGCTTGCGACTCAGTGTCAGGCAAAAGCAAGAACTTGTGGTAGAACTTGTGTGGTCCACCCTCATTCCCTGACCTCGAGCTATTATCCTCCATCCTCCTCCTTTTCACAATTAAACGCTTAGAAAATAATGTCTACAGTCATTGCCTCCATTTTCTGGCCTCCAACTTCCTTTCCCTTAAAATTTGTCTTCTAATTCCTGTAATAGGTGAGCCTTAATCTATCCAGTCCCCTGTTAGATTTGGTACTGGAACAAACTGAGATGCTCATAGGTCAGTCAATAGTTGGCAAAATGAGTTATACTTAGGCATGGCATAGAAAGGATACCCAGTCCAGATACTGCCGCACTTTGTTTTGGGTAGACTTGGCTCCTTCACCTCCTTGCAGAGATGTGTCTGGTCATCAGACTACATTGTGGTGACTCATATGACCTTAACATATGTGAACGGCTACAAAGGCTGAAAAGTCCCAACTTCACAGAGGTGAGTCTTTTATGTCCTTATATGACCAGGTAGCCACTGGCAATATGGCCAGAAGTTATTAGGAAGTTACATCAACAAATATGGGGTTGAAGCTTTGTTTCCCTGGGTCAATCATACAGCAAGGATAGCAAGGACAGAGGAGCCCTTATAGATAGTTACACCATAACAATCCTCGCCTCCCTCAACTGTTACTACTTTCTTTAATATCACCAATGATCTCCAAATGGCCTTTTTTCAGTTTTTACCATTGAGATTTCTGTAGTATTTGAGACAGTTGTCAACCTGTCCTTCTGAATACTCTTGAGAATAGAAACTATTTCATTTTTGTCTTTGTTTTCCCAGCACCTAGCATAATACCTGGCTATTATTATTAAATAAATTAATTTATTGATTAATAAGTTGATAGTCCTTTTGAAATCATTCCTCAGTCTACAACTATTTATATTATTTCTCTCTCTTTTATTTGGCTTTTATCATTTTTAGTCATAAAACAGATATGTGCAAATGACCTGAGAAACCATAATGCTCTAATTTACCAATAAAATGGGTCTTCTAGCCAATATCATGTCCTCGAAACTTTGTATACATCTCTTTCCAGTTTTAAATAAATAAAAGTTATTATTCTTCCCTCTTTAAACCATCAAATTGTTCACATATACATGAGGCATTATTTTTGATCATTATGTTTAAAGTCCATTTCATTTTCTGTCTAAAGCTCCTCAAATCACCTTTGAAAACTATTTCTTCGTATATATTATCAGTTTTTGCTAAAACAAAGTTATTTTTCCAGAACTTTTCAGGAATCCACATGTTCCTCTATAATGGCAGCAATATCACATGTCCTTTAACAGTCGTCATTTTTTTCAGCTCACAGTTCCACCAACAATGAATTAATGTTCCAATTCTCCCACATCTTCCCCAACATTTATCATCTTCCTGTTTTGTCACGTTAGCCAATCTGGTAGATGTGCTGTGGTACCTCAGAGTCATTTTGATTTGCATCTCTCTAATCAATCATGATTTAGAGCATTTTTTCATATGACTATAGATATCTTTAACTTTTTCCTTTGAAAATTGCGTTTATATCCTTTGACCATTTATCATTTGGGGAATGACTTGTGTTCTTGTACATTTGACTCAGTTCTGTATATATTTTAGAAATGAGGCCTTTATCAGAGACACTGGTTGCAAAAATTCTTTCCCAGTTTTCTGCTTCCCTTCTAATATTGGTTGCATTGGGTTTGGTTGTGCAAAAACTTTTCAGTTTAATGTAATCAAAATTATTCATTTTGTGTTTCATAATGCTTTCTATCTCTTGTTTAGTAACAGCTGTAATTTTTCTAACCCTTTTCTGTAATAAACTGCTTAGGACTTTAAAGGGATAGTGCATTACACACTTATACTTTAAGTTCTGATTTTTAAGCTAGTATTTATTTTCTCTCCATTTGTTTCTTTTACATATATATATATATTTAACTTTTTACATTCATTTTCACAAAATTTTGGGTTCCAAATTTTCTCCCCATTTGTCCCCTCCCCCCCACCCCAATGCACTGAGCATTCTAATTTTCCCTATCACCAATCTGCCCTCTCTTCTATCATCCCTCCCTTCTCTTGTCTCCATCTTCTCTTTTGTCCTGTAGGGCCAGATGACTTTCTATTCCCCATTAACTGTATTTCTTATTTCCTAGTAGCAAGAACAATACTCAACAGTTGTTCCTAAAACTTTGGCTTCCAAATTCTCCCCATCCCTCCCTCCCCACCCATTCCCTTTGGGAAGGCAGGCAATTCAATATGGGCCATATCTGTGTAGTTTTGCAAATGACTTCAATAATAGTCATGTTGTGTAAGCCTAACTGTATTTCCCTCCATCCTATCCTGCCCCCCATTGTTTCTATTCTGTCTTTTGATCCTGTCCCTCCCTGAGTGTTGACTTCTAATAGTCCCCTCCTCCCATTGCCCTCCCTTCCATCATCCCCCCCACCCTGCTTATCTCCTTCTCCCCCACTTTCCTGTATTGTAAGATAGGTTTTCATACCAAAATGAGTGTGCATTTTATTCCTTCCTTTAGTCGAATGTGATGAGAGTAAACTTCATGTTTTTTTCTCAGGTCTCCTCCTTTTCCCTCCACTAAAAAGTCTCCTGCTTGCCTCTTGAATGAGATATAATTTAACCCATTCCATTTCACCCTCTCTCCTCCCACTACATTTCTCTCTCACCGTTTACCTTAATTTCTTTTAAGATATGGTCCCATTCTATTCAATTCACTCTGTGCTCTCTCTCTCTGTATGTGCGTGCATGTGTGTATGTGTGTGCGTGCACGTGTGTACGTGTGTGCACGTGTGTGTGTATGTGTGTGTGTAGTCCCACCAACTATCCAGATACTGAAAAGTTTTAAGAGTTACAAATATTGTCTTTCCATGTAGGAATGTAAACAGTTCACCTTTGGTAAGTAAGTGACTTCTCTTTGCTGTTTACTTTTTCATGCTTCTTCTCATTCTTGTGTTTGAAAGTCAAATTTTCTTTTCAGCTCTGGTCTTTTCATCAAGAATGCTTGAAAGTCCTCTGTTTCATTGAAAGACCATATTTTCCCCTGAAGTATTATACTTGATTTTGCTGGGTAGGTGATTCTTGGTTTGAGTCCTAGTTCCTTTGACTTCTGGAATATCCTATTCCATACCCTTCAATCCCTTAATGTAGAAGCTGCTAGATCTTGAGTTATCCTGATTGTATTTCCACAATACTGTTTCTTTCTAGCTGCTTGCAATAATTTCTCCTTGACCTGGGAATTCTGGAATTTGGCCACAATGTTCCTAGGAGTTTCTCTTTTTGGATCTCTTTCAGGCAGTGATCGATGGATTCCTTCAATACTTATTTTGCCCTCTGGTTCTAGAATCTCAGGGCAGTTTTCCTTGATAATTTCATGGAAGATGATGTCTAGGCTCTTTTTCTGATCATGGCTTTCAGGTAGTCCCATAATTTTTAAATTCTCTCCTGGATCTATTTTCCAAGTCAGTTGTTTCTCCAGTGAGATATTTCACATTCTCTTCCATTTTTTCATTCTTTTGGTTTTGTTTTGTGATTTCTTGGTTTCTCAGAAAGTCATTAGCCTCCATCTGTTCCATTCTAATTTTGAGAGAACTATTTTCTTCAGTGAGCTTTTGAACCTCTTTTTCCATTTGTCTATTTCTGCTTTTGAAAGCATTCTTCTCCTCATCGGCTTTTTGAACCTCTTTAGCTAATTGAGTTAGCCTATTTTTCAAGGTGTTATTTTCTTCAGCATTTTTTGGGGTCTCCTTTACTGAGGTATTGATCCGTTTTTCATGCTTTTCTTGCATCTCTCTCATTTCTCTTCCCAGTTTTTCCTCCACCTGTCTAACTTGATTTTCAAAATCCTTTTTGCGCTCTTCCACGGCCTGAGCCCACCAGACATCCACCTTGGATGTCTGGGATATGGAGGCCCCGACCTCCACATCTTTCCCTGATGGTAAGAATTGTTCCTCATCATCAGAAATGAAAGGCGGGAACATCTGTCCCCCAAGAAAGTAGCTCTCTATGGTCTTACTTTTCTTCCCTTACTTGACTTCTGAGATTCCTCTGCACCCCCGCCTAGATCCGCCCAGCTATTGCTTGGGGTCTGAGATTCAAATGCTGCTCCCCAGCCTCAGGGCTTTCAGCTGCGGGCCGGCTGCTATTCAATGTGAGCTTAAGTTCTGGTGCTCAGGTTGGGGCAGGGCCGCCTCCCAGGCTCAGTTCCCTGAGGGGGTTTATGCAGATATCTTCAGTAATGGAGTGGAGCTCCTGCCTGCTCCGGGAGCATCTGTTCGCCACTGCCTTTGCCACTGCCTCTGCCTTCCGAGGGGGCCTGAGTTATGGAGACACCCCGCTCCCCTCTCGGCCAGCCCAGAAGTCTCTCTCACTGACCTGTAGCGCCTGTGGGTGGAAGGACCTTTGCAACCGCAGGAGATTCTGTCCCTGAAGGCTGCTTGGATCTGCTCCTCTGGGGCCGTGCAGCCAGGGCAACGCAGGGGTGGGCTCCACCGGTGCACGACGGACCCCTGGGGACGGCTCTCCAGGGCTCTCTGGAATGGAAATCTCCTCCCCTGCATTGGTGCATGGTTTGCAGTGCTCCAGAATTTGTGGGGAGTTCTTTTTACAGGAAATTTATGGGCTGTGGATTCAGAGCTAGCATATGTGAGTCTTTCTACTCCACCATCTTGGCTCCTCCCCCCATTTGTTTCTTTTTTTAGACTTTTTTTCCAATATCACTGTGAGAAATGAGATGGAATCTTTAAAAGTAGAATAGAAGAATTGCTGAGAAGCTGCAAAACTGAGGTGAGGTTATGGGTAGTGAGTGAAATCAATTTGATTTTGTGATTTTTGTTCCCCAGTGATGCTCATGATTTGCCCAGGGATCAATGAATAAGCATTTATTAATCACCTACTATATGCCTGGTATTATGCTAGGTGCTGGGAATGCGAAGGCAAAAATGAAACAGTTCCTACATTTAAGGAACTTATCATTTTACTGAAGAAACATATGTATATGTATATAAAAGACACATACAAAGCAGCCAAAAGGTAGCCTTAGTTAGAAAGGCATGTGAAGTTGAGGGGACAAGGAAAGATTGCCTACAGAAACTTGAACTTCAGGGGACTTCAAGAGATAGAGGTGAGGAAAGTGTTGTAAGTAAAACAGCATGTGTCAGTATGGTTGTATCACAGTGTCTGGAAGGAAAGCATAGGTTCATAGACTAGAGAGGTAGGAAGGGATAAGGTTATGAATACTTTTAAAAGTTTCACAGGTTGGGATTGGTGGAAGATAAGGGGGACAAGATATTCTGGGGAAGGAAATATGTAGTAAGTGATGGAATAAAGGCTATATATGAGGGCAAGTGAAAATAGAGATGAGACGGGCTGGGAGACTAGTTATGGTTGAAGGGACTAAAGGTCCCATTAAGTGTAACAAATAGATTTAATGTAGGAGAGTGAAAGAACTAGGTTAGGAGTCTCTAATTAGAGAGTAGAATTTCCAAGTTCTGGTAATGTAGCCCCCTTCTGATAGAGTGAGATCTAAGGTGTGTAGAATTGCAATCCAGAAGGGAAGGTCCTTGGAGATGAAAAATTGAGAAGTTTGAATACTAGAAGAGTCATAAACATGAATACTGAAATCCTCAAAGATAGTGTTAGGGTGTGTGATGGTGAGAAAAATGGTGAATGAGTTTCTAAACTCATGGAAAAAGTTGAGTAACATGAACAAGTGTAGGGAGAGTGTGGTAACAGTGAATTAAATCAACCTCAAAAGAAGAAAAATGGTAGAGTGTTAGTCTGGAAGTGTCATTGCAGAGCAAGGTATATGGTGTCCTCATGGAGTTCTTGGTTTGTTAAATTGAGGAGTGGAAAGAATATAGACTGAAAAATTTGATAATATAGGGGAATCTCGACAGCACCGAAAAATGGTGAATTGGGCTAGAGTGGGACTGTGGAGGATTAGGGTCCTAATAGGAGTGAAAGTTTAGGAGGAAGATAGTATGGTCATGAAGTTTCTATTTTAGACTGAATACCTGGGATTGAAGAACCAGTACTCAAGAGAAGACTATTGTTCTTGCTTAGTAGAATTAAACTATTAAAAGATTTGCAGACTTTGAGATATAATTTGGAAACTTAGTATTTTGGAGTTTGTGCCTCTGTGAGAAGGTTCTGCCAAATGTATTATAACTCCTTGTATCTCTATGCAGTATAATACTCTGTTTTATGAAGAGAAGAGGTACCAAACGCTATAGAACAGATAGGTGTCTGGCCTCCTTGAGTCACTCAGTTAATAAACATTTATTGGCTGTTATGCCCAACTCTCTGTGACCTCATTTGTGGTTTTCTTCACAGAGATTCTATAGTGGTTTACCATTTCCTTCTCCAGCTCATTTTACAGATGAGGAAACTGAGGCAAACAAGGTTAAGTGATGAAGATCACACAACTATTAAGTGTTTGAGGCCAAATTTGAACTCAAGAGTTTTCCTGACTCCAAGCCTAGCATTCTATCCACTGTACCACCTAACTGCTCCAAACATTTATTAAACACCTATTATGTGCCAGGCATTGTACTAATCCCTGGGGATACAAATTAAAGGAAAAGACAGGTATTGCTCTCAAGGAGCTCATGGTCTAACAAGAGACTACAACATACAAAACACTGCGTACAAACAAGCTATATGTGGGATCACTTGGACATAGAGGGACAGCACTAGTATTAAGGGGTGGGGGGTCAGGAAAGGCTCTTCATAGAAGAAAGGATTTAGTTGGGACTTGAAGGAAGTCAGGCCTGGGGAATAGCCAGTGAAAACACCTAGAGTCAAAAGATGGAGCATCTTGTCCAAGGAATATCAATAATGCTAATAATAGCTAATATTTCTATAGCCAGACACAGGGCTAAGCACTTTACAAGTATTATTCCATTTGATTCTCACAACAACCCTGGGAGGCAGGTGCTATTATCACCCCTATGTTATAGATGAGAAAACTGAAGCAAACAGGTTAAATGACTTGCACAGGGTCACACAGCTAGTAAGTATCTGCAGTCACATTTGGACTCAGATCTTCCTGAATTCAGGCCCCACCTCCTCCCCTTTGCCTCCTGAACAGCAAGGAGGCCAGTGTCACTGAATTGAAGAGTATATGTGTGTATATTGGGGGTTGGAGTTGGATGGAGATGAATAACATGACGATGTTTCACTCCCAGGTATGTTATTGTATTTTGCACAAATTATCTACCCACTGCAAAGTGCTTTATCAAGTGCAGAGGAAGACACAGAGGATAGTGCCTTGCAGATAGTAGGTGTGTACTTAGTCATTCTTAGAAAGGGACCAGAAAGACTTGGGGGGAGGGCTAGACCCACTCCACGGACAAGCTAGATTCCCCCTGACCTTTGGGAAAGAGCCTTGTGGTTAAATGGACCAGGAGACCAACTAAGGGAGAGCACACTAGGAGAAGATGACTTACAGAAGGTTCAGTGTTGGGTGGAAGAAAAGTTTGAGGTAGATCACACTCAGGCTGCTGAAAATCCAGAAGCAAGCATGGACATTTCTGATCCAAAGAGAAAAGGGAGAACAGTAAATCTTCCTTTTCTTTTCCACCCTTCCCATTTTTCTACACCTGGGGAAGTGGGTCTGTCTGGTGCTAGTTGATTCCTACTTGCCCACTTCCTATCTTTCCCTCAAACCTTTGCTTTAGTTCCTAATATATTTCTAGTAAACACACATATCTATATCTATCTATCCACATATACACACATAACTATATCCATGTGTATACATATATATGTGTGTGGGTGTGTAACTCTAAAGAAGGATGCCACAGGTTTTACACCACACTTGATGATGTTTGAGAGTCATGGCTACCCGTTGCCTTCAAGGACAGAGAGCATGCAAATACTCACAATGAATACCTTGTTTTTCCTTTGGCTGAGAGAGAGGCTGAAAGATGCCTACCAGTTAGCCATTACATTGACTCAGGAGACTTTCGAAGAAGCAAACAGTGTGATGCCCGTGTGTACCCTTAGGACCTTCAACAAGGAGACAGAGCTCTCCTGAGAAGCCTGGGTATTCAAGGGACACATAAGTTAGCCAACGGATGGAAAGGTACTCCATACCTAATTTGGAGAGGACGGGCAGCTTGTCTGTTTACAAAATAGCCCAGAGAGCGTCCCTGTAGAGATAATTCACCACACCACTTATATTACCCATAGGAGAGTTAGCTGGATTCCCTGATTTCCCTAGTGGGGATAGGTGATCATTACTTACCTCAGCAGAAGAGATCTGGTGGGTACCAGTTATACAAATACAAAGACACTGGCTCAGAAAGTAACATTTGCAATTAAGAAATGTGTGCTTATAACCCAGCAGCCTTGAGCAGCCTGTTTCCAGCAAGGAGAGACTTGTTCAGTTGTTCAGATGTTCAACTCTTTGTGACCCCATCTGGTATTTTCTTGGTAAAGATGCTGAAGTGGTTTGCCATTTCCTTCTCCAGCTCATTTTATAAATGAGAAAATTGAGGCAAACAGGATTTTAGTTTTTTAGATTTTAGATTTTAAGTTTAGATTTAGATTTAAGTTTAGATTTGGATTTTAGATTTTAAGTTACTTGCCAGGATCATGCAGGTAGTGTCTGAAGTCAAATTTGAACTTACATCTTCCTGACTCCAAGCCCCACGCTCCATTCTGAAGCTGCATATGTCTTGCCTAGAACTTTAGTCAAGGAGACCCTTAGAGTACCAAGATACCCCACAGAACCCAGTAATACTGATGGGCAGCCTACGTAAGTTCAAGTTTAGGAATGCTGACCTATGAAGCTGATGAGGACTGCGATCAGCCCATTCCATCAGCTAGCTAATATAGGAACAGATAGATCAGCAAGTTCACAAAGTAGGAAGATCTATCCAAGTTATGAACAGATTAACCTATAATGAACTTTCAGAAGTCATTATCCATGTAAGGAAAGTTTATCATGTAACACGTGCCTTACATGTAACTGCATAGATTTGCTAACACGTGTCATTTATTAAATGCTTTAAATTATGCCGCCATTTTGCTGCTATTTGCTTTGTTTGGTTTGGTTTTTCTAGAGACACTATGTGCTAGGGGATTGAAAGCCAGCTTCAAATCTGGGAAGACCTAGTTTCAAATCCTGCCCCTGATACACACTGCCTTAGCCTCTTTCATTGTTCTGGGCAACTTTCTAAGATTCTCAAGTGGCAGAAAAGGTGCTGGCTTGCATTGGTAGAGGGAATTGTCCCACCTGGGAGTTTTCTATACCAATGACATCATAAGTCCATTCTTTATACTATGATTATTTTCTGTACTAGTGTTTTCTCTATACTATAGTTACACTGGACTGGCAGGGAAGAGGAAGGAAGAGGGAAGTTAACAATCATTTATATAGCACCTATTATGTGGCAGGCTTTTTATAAATATCATTTCATTTGATTCTCACAACAACCCCGAGCAGTGGTATTGTTAACCCCATTTTATCGTTGAGTGAGCCAAAGCAAATAATGACTTATTCAGGATCACACGGATAATAAGTGTGTGAGGCTGGATGTGTACTCAGGAATACTTGTTTATTAGTAATATGTTGTATTGCTATTAGTTTGTTTGCTTGCATGTTAATGATTAGACAAGTTCTGTCATTTTATAAACCTATTGAAACTATTTTTCTAGTTTCCATTGTTTTGATATGCTTATTTATGTTCTAAGAAGACTCACATACTGCCTATAATATGCCTGAAATGACTACAGTCACTGAAGTAACCTATTTCACAAGGCTGCGCTGTGCTGTCTCTGCTGCATGTACTACAGATGTATATTTGCTGTGAATGGTACCCTGAGATGAATATATGGAATTCTGGGATAATCATCATTGTTCTTTTTTTGGGACGTTGATATTTATTTTGATGCTTGTGATGTATATTTGCATAAATCAGGCACGTTGCATCTGATTTTTTGCTAATAAATACAAAATTTTCTGGCCCTGGGGGGAGAAATATAGTCTCAACTTATTCATGTCTAGAAAGGAGACAGAGACATGGGGAAGATACTTGATCCACTGGAAAGACAAAACCTAGATTCCCAAATTTATTTCCCCTTCCCCCCAACCTTTAATAAAGGATTTTGTGGGTAGGAATTGCAGTAAGTCAAGCAACTGAGAGAACTTTAGGAAAAGGTCACAGGTAGCTCAGGAGATGCCAGGCACATGAGGAGGAAAGATAGTGCAGACTACACTTAGAGACTGTTAGCTGGGAATCCAGAGCAAGGAAATGTGGTAGACGAAGGAGCTGTCAACCTAGAGTGAGCAAGAAGGTCAGTAAATTCTCTTCCATTACTTCTCCCTCTCCCATTTTTTTCTGCCCCAGGAAAAGTGAGTCCCTGTGGTGTCAGTAAATTACTTCATGTCTATTTCCTATTGTTCTTCTAAATAATTGCTTCAGTCTCTAATGTTTCCAACCAGTGATAAAAAAGTTGGCCAACCAAATCAAGCTGTTATTGTACTTGCTGTTCAAATATCTATAAGAAAAAAAGGTTGGGATTATCCTTTTTGGAGATAATAGACATTTTACCTAACTCAGTTCAGCCAGAGGCTTAGAGTTGTTAGAGGAAAGGGGGAAAAGTGAGAGGAAAGAGTAAAGGACTGCTATTGGGTTGTAACAATTCTGAAAAGGATGATTAAAAATCCAGATACCCTCAGTTTAAAGTTGTGAGTTGAAAATAACTCCAGACTATGAATGAATAAAAGCTTTTTCCTTTCCTAATTTTCCCACCTGATGGTAGCCATTTGTCATTGCCCAGGTTTGAAAAAGAGAGACATGTGACTAAAAAATGACATGATAGTTTACTTAGAGAATCCTAGAGAGTTTAATAAAAAATTAAATAGTAACCAGCAAAGTTGCAAGACAAACTAAATCCACATTAATTATCAGCATTTCTTTATATGGACAACAAAACCCATTAGGAGGAGATAAAAAGAGAAATTCCATTCAAAATAATTGAGGATGTGAAAAATATTTGGGAGTCTACCTACCAAGCTACAATGAATTATTTCAGCCAAGTTGTAGGATATAAAATAAACCCACATAAATCATCAGTGTCTGTATTTTTTGCTAACAAAATTCAGCAGAAACAGATAGAAGTGAAATTCCATTTAAAATAACTACAAGATTTATACAATATATGGGAGTCTACTTGCCAAGATGCACAGGAACTATATGAATATAGCTACAAAACACTCTTTACACAAATAAGGTAGACCTGAATAATTGATTATTATTATATTCATTATTAATTGCAGCAAGGTTCTCTGACAAATATCTAAAATAGTCATTTTTTTATTGTGAACCAATATGAACAGGCATATGGAACAAGGATATGAATAGGCACTTTTCTAAGGAAAAAATCCAAGTTATCAATAGCCATGTGAAAAATGTCCCAAATCATTTGTAATTAGAAAAATGCAAACATCTACCTCATACTCATCTGATTGGTGAAGATTACAAAAAAGCATAATACGGATATCAGAGAAAGTGCAAGAAAACAGGCACATTAATGTACTATTGGTGGAGATTTAAAATGGCCCAGTCATTTTAGAAAGCAATTTGGAACCAGATTTCCAAAGTCACTAAAATATGCATACCATTTGTTCCAGAAATATCAATACTAGTCTTACACACCAAAAAGATCAAAAAGAGGAAAAGGACCTATATGTGCAAAAATATTTATAAGTAGCTCTTTTTTTGTGGTGGCAAAGAATTAAAAACTACGGTTGGATAAATTATATTATATGAATGTGATGTAATATTTTTGTGCTATAAGAAATGATCAGAGGGATTATTTCAGAGAAACCTGGGAAGAGTGGTATGAAATGATGCAGAATTAAGGGAACAAAACAGGAGAATTGATGCAATCACAGCACTACTGCAAAAACAACTCTATAAAGAGTTAAGTGCTCTAATCAACACAATTACAAACAACAATTCCAGAGGACCTTGACACTACCTCATCTCCTGTAAGAGAGGTAACAGACTAGATTGAAATATAAATTTTTATATGGCCACTATGAGATTTTTTTCTTAACTATGCATATTTGGTACAATGATTTTCTTTTTCCTTCCCTTTCTTTTTCTTTCCTTTTTTTCTCGATTCAGAGGGAGTGAGGAGAAAAAATAGATTTTATTAATTAAAAAATAAAAGATATCTAGAAGAAACTCAATTTGTCCTTTTTAAAAAAATATTAAACCAAGAGTAGCTCAAGTGATCTAGATAAGATACTAAAGTGATAAGAGTTAGGATGCCTGGATAAGATGATGTTTGAATTGGGTTTTAAAGAATGAATAGGAAATGAACATGTGAAGATGGTAGAGGAGGACTCTGACCTCAATGAAAGCATGATTGGCGTATGCTTGGGGAAATAGAGAATTGTTCACGCTGGCTGAAGCAAATTGACTGCTCTAAAATGAGGTTGGAAAGGTAGAGTGGTGCCAGGCAGGAAGTCTTACATGCCAAGCAAAGGAAATAATAGAGAGTCGCTAAAGATGTTTGAAGAGTGACATGACCAGATTTACGTATAAGAAAAAAATACTCTGGTATAAGTATGTAGGATGGATTAGAAGGGGTGAGTTTCATGCCAAATCATGGAGAATATAAACTCTGAATATATGATGTGAAATGAATAACAGATTTTTAAGACACACAGTTCCATTATATTCCAGATTAGGAGGAATATTTAAAGGGAAAGGAGTCAAGGGGAAGACTCCCTGTGAGCAAAAAAAAAAAAAAAAAGATCCAGAGACGGAGTGGCAGAGTATGCCATTTGAATGTTTGGCAAAAATCACTCCCTCTGGCTTTAAAATTCTAGTTAAGGCAAGAGACTCTCTTGTGTCAAGTGAGAAAGGCCCTGAGCAGTTACTGGAAAAAGGGAAGAAAATTTTCTCCTATGGGATTATTAAATCCTACCCCTTACCCCTACAGAGCCAGCTGCCTTATCCAATGCATCTGCTTCTGTTTTTCCCTGGAGTAAATTTATGCAGTCTGTTTGCCATCTCAAAAGTGTTTTTCTAGTCGATTAAGGAGGTGAAAGGTTTAAAAATTTTTATTTTAGTAGGCAGCCTTTATTTTTAAAAAATTATCCCCTCAATTGTAATCCTGAGTTTTTTACCTTTAATGTTATAGTGTAATGGACCTTTTCCCTTCATCCTAAAATTTGTACCAATATTTTCTGCTTTCCCCAAGAAGATAGAAAGGGAATTTGAGCATGTGCAGAGATCCTCTGCAAGCATCTGGCTCTGTAGGACTTACTGCTGGTTAGTTCTCTCAACTAGTTCCTGAACCTGAGCCCTCTGGAGGGGCAACCTTCCTCTCAGGGTTTGTATTCTTTCTGGGTTTTATTTCAGCAGAGGCCAAGCTACTTACAACAGAAACTGGTCCACACATAGCTGAGTCTGGAGCTGAGAAAAGTGTCTTAGTAGAGGACAGGGCAAAGCACTCCAATCCACTCCGATCCAGCAGCAGATATAACAGTTAGATGTTGAGGCTTGAACCTGCTACCTATTCATCTTCCACCATTTGTCCAGGTACTCTCCAATTGATGTGTACCCACTTTCCCCCATTTTTTTGCCACCACTGCCATCTGTTTTTCCTACAGAAATTTATCCTCTGCTCTCTTATCAGAGAAAATTTTGTTAGCTCTGTTTTCTAGAAATCAACAATCATCTATTTAAAATAAGATGCCTGACACAAATGATGTTAAATAGTGTTATAAAAAGTTATAAACTCTAGTAATCATCATACAACTAAGATTAGGGATATATGACTGATAGAATGCTATAGAGATAGTTGCCGAGCAGATAAGCTCTAAGAATCATAGCTTCTAGTAAGCTCTTTCTGTTTCGGAAACTCTGAAGTCCTCGTTCCTGAGGGATTTGGACTAAAGGAGCACTTGGAGAACTTTTCAGAGATTCCCTTACTAATTCAGTAAAAGTTTCCTCAGTGGAGTCGGTTATGGAATAAGGAAGAGTCCAATTACATCCAGCATGTGAGTCGTGGAATTCAAAACAAGCACACAAAACCACACCTGCTTATAAAAAACTACTAGAAAGGAAAGTTTATGGAACCCAAATCTGTTAAGAAAAGTGGACTCAGTTTCCAAAGAGGGGGAAAATGACCATGAAATGAAAGAGAGTTTCTGTCTTGGAAAGGGGGAGTGAAGAAAATGCACATGCTATTGCAGAGATCCAGGAACAAACACAGGTCTTAACTTCAAAGAAAAGTAAGGGCACCTTGTAACAGAAACTGAATAATGTTTAAATGTTATAAACAAGAAAAAAAAAAGACTTTACCAAAACCAAGAGGGATTCCAGAAGAAATGGAAAAAATGCAGGGATTAGATTTTATTCTGGGTCATACAAATGAAAACATAAATTTTTTCTCTTTTACATTAAGAAGATATAGTTACAAGAGGCTTTGATATTTATATGATGCTGTAAGGTTTACAAAGCGCTTACTTTCCTCATAAACATCTAGCACAAAGTAGATGACTATGAGATTTTCAGATAGTAAGAAGGAGCCATGATTATAGTAATACTTTGTGCATTAATAGTGTTTTTCTTGCAAATGCAATCACAGAAATCCTAGCCCTCTGTACTAATTGGACTTAAATAGCCTAACCTTTGAAGTGAAGAAACAGGTTAAAGGGATATCCTATTTCTGGCAAACAGCTGTCACAAAATGAAGGATGGATGAGCCTTCACAACAGATCCAAGTGGTTTTGGGTTGGTGTGCCAAGGTTGTAAGCACGATAGCATACTAGAAATGAAGGGAAGAAATATTTTAACACTGTCAGTAAAAAAGAGCATACATTTGTCTGAAGAATTTAGAGGCAGCATGGTACAATGGAAAGGTTCTAGAACCAAAAGGCCTGGATTCAAATCCCAACTCTGTCGCTTATGAATTGTCAAGCAATAAATCTTGAAGGATTTATTGAATATCAGTGTGTTCTCATCTTTCAGGTAGTAAGACTGGAGATACCCAGAAAGAAAAATGCTTGGTCCCCTCCATTACAGAGCTAACAACAATGCATTACAACTATGAGATTTCTTAATAAAATCTGATTATAATATTCCCTTGGCTTTATAAACTCAGTTTTGTGTGCTCCACAAGTCAGCAATCCAGTCGAACAAGTAAGTGACATTTATTATGCGCCAAAGTATTACTGTAGGCAATAAGAAATACTAAAATACTTATGATAAAGTCCCTGCTCTCAGGGAGCTTATACTTTAGTAGAGAAGACAAGAAAGGCACACAAATAACTACCACAAAATAGAACCCCAGATGATAAATCCCTCAAATGAACTGTAAGTTTTTCAGAGTGGAGAATGTAGCCTCTGTTTTATCTACATCTCCATACTTAGCTCAGGGTAGTGCTCTATATTAGGCATATTCTTGCATCAATATTTCTTAACCTCAAAGATTACAGGTTAATGGTACAAGAAAATATGCTGAACTATAGACTAGAATGTGTCTTTATTTCACCAACATCCTTCTGAAACCTTTTAATAATTCACCACTGATCAACTACAAATGAGGAATTTCAACTAGATGATTTCTAGAGTCCTTGATCTATGGCTTTGTGATTATATACCTTATGGCTGTATTGCCAAAATTGATTTTATGTTCTGGTAGTTATGTTCAGACATTTTATGTCACTGCAGGACACTTACTAAACTGTTTTATTTTTAATTTTCTTCCATCTGGATCTCTGAAACCCCAAATGGGAATTTATTCAAATGTATACTTATTGCAAAAGAGTGCCTTAATTTTTCTGTCTTTTTTCTCTTTAGCAATATAGAACAAAAAATTTTTAAATCACTCTTTTGTTCATTTTCTTGACTATATAGATCATTCATAGCTTTCCTTTGTATTAAACAGAAACATTCTATCCATTTAAAAAGCTGAAGTTGACACTGTCTGGCAATGTTTATTGGGATTTGCAATTTAATGGAAGAGCCTAGGTTTATACCCAGTTACCTAGTTACTTAAGCATCTTAAGAAGCATTAATAAAACACTATTCACTATTTTATGGATGGATAATACAGGAAGCGATTTATAGTGAAAACAAAAGGGCACACAGATTTTACACTTAACTCTTATCGCTGTGTTCATTATGTTGTAGTTTTGAAGGATAGGAGGGGAAGAGACTCCAGGACCCACATCCCTCAGTCCAAGAATAAAGTTTATATTTTTGTTCCTATCTTAGCATTCTGCTTCTACTTGATAACGTGAAGCATGCCATCTCCCATGCTATTACATTTGCTAGAATATATGTTCTATTTCTCTTCTAAATAAATCTCCTCTCTCCAAAAAAATAGAATAAAATAAAAGCTTTTGCCCCATTTTTAGTCCTTTGGGCTTTATGGCTGATGTCACCTTTAGCTAGAATGCTAATAATAAAAGGTGGGCTGTTATTTAAAATTGGGACTATCCCAAGAAGCATCATTCACACTTCCCACACACATGCAGGTCATTTGACCTGATTGCCTTTCAGACTAAATGCAGCTTTCTTACTTCATAAAACAGGCACAGATTCCTTTTCAAAAGCCCTTTCTCTCTCCCAATTCAGGCTTTATTTTAGACATAATTGTGATATTATTATGTTAGTGGCTAGTGCTGACCCTTGTCTACTTGTGAAACAGATGTGGGTGCACTTATGTAGGAACTGAAAACTCGTAGCTAACCGAAGCAAATGCATACTGAATTACAGTGCTTTTTAATTTAAAAGGTTTCTGGTATAATTTATCTGACATAGTTACTAAGTAGCCTTCATGAAATAACCTGAAGTATTTTATAGTTACTATGCAATTAACTATTGTCATCGTGCTGTCACCAAATTTAAATAAATCATTCATGGAGCAGTATTCGACAGCAATTTGTTACAAAGGTTTGAATAAGAGCACAGTCTTTTGCCATGTGTTCTTGTGTTAATCAGATAACTGGACAATCTTCACAACTTAAATGTCTTGATACCTTCTGATTAATCACCCTCTTCTTCTCTGATTTTCTATGCTTTGTAATTATATACTACTTTTTATAGAACTTTATAGTTCATCTTGTTTTTACATTGGCTCCACATTTCTAGGCCTAGTTTGAATGAGTGGCTCCCACTGAATCTATCCCTTATGTAATTTCTCATAGCACTATAATGTTTCATTATATTCACATAGCCTAATTTATTCAGTCATGGCACCCACTTTGCGTCAAGTTCCTTACTATCACCAAAGTGCTATTATAAATATTTTTGTTCCTATGGATCCTTTTTTTCTGTCTTTGATCTTTTAGGGTTTTATGATTCTCCTTTTTGTTCTCCTTTTTTGTCATCTTTGTCAATCTGATAAGGTAGAAGCTTAGAGTTACTTTAATTTATATTTCTCTTATTATTAGTGATTTGTAACCTTTTTCTATTTAGTTGTTGATAGCCTGTCTTATATTGAGAACTACTTGTTCATGTAACAGTACATAGCCTTTCTTTATCCCTGATAAAGGTCATGGGATGGCCACTAGTATTTCTCCATTACAGAAAATGCAAGCTCATGTTTCTTTACAGATGACATTTACTTTATTAAGAAAAGATACATTTATTCCTATGCTTTCAGTACTTTAAACATAAAAGGGTGATTTATAAAAATTATTACCAATGATATTTTTTAAAATTATTTTTTCTTTCAATAATTATTCTACTTCCTTCATGCTCTAATTCTAAAAGAAATCTTCATTACAAACGTATATTCAAGCAAAACAAAGTTCTCCATTGGCTATCCCCTCCAACATGTTACAATCTTTTAGCCATTTGAGATTATTGCCACTTTATCAGGAGACATTTTATCATGAGTCATTTTGTTGGTCAGACTTTCTAAGTCTTTTAAAGTTGATTTTATTTTTAATATTTTGTCACTGAAAAGACTATTCTCCTGGTTCTGCATTCACAACTCTGTATCCTTTTATATAAATCTTCCTAGGTTTCTCTGAAACCATCTGCTTCAAAATTTCTTACAGTATAATAATATTCCATTACACCTCCCCCTCTTCTTTCTCTTTCTATTCATATCCATATCTAGTTAGTTTGTTCAGTGGATGGAGTACTAGATGTGGAGTTAGGGGTTCAAATCTGGCCTCAAACAATTACTAACTGTATGACCATGGGCAAATGGAGATAATAATAGAATCTACCTCCCAGGATTATTGTGAGGATAAAATGAGATGAATATCATCTCATTTACAAATATTATAAAATACTTTTTCAACCTTAAAAATGTTACATATTACTTATTGTTACTATCATTCTCAAGTAATAACAATTTGAGGCTCATGAATCCCAAATGATTTTTCCAAGAATCTTAGAGCCATTAAAGCGTATATTTATATACTATAAGTTATTCAGATATTCCCTAGTGGTTGGTCATCCCCTCAGTTTTTCTTTGCTACCAGAAACAGAATTGTTATATTTCCAAATATCTTTAGACTTTGACATACTTAAGACTGATCTTCCTCTTAATACACCTTCCCTCCTATGCCTTCTCCTCTCTTCTTCCCTTTCTCTGTAGTTTCCCTGTTAAATGAAATGTATTTCTGTACCCACATTGTGTTTGTTTTATGTGTGTATGTATTTTGTCCATGTTGATGAGAGAGTTGAGTTCAAATGTTGTCTGCTCTCATCATCTCTTCCTCCTTCTTTGCTCACTCATATTATGTGAGATTTCCCCCTATTCTTCTTTTTCACCTTCTCCCAATGTATTCCTCTTCTTCTTCCTGTCCATATATTTTTTTGAGATCATCAAAATATAATAAAACCACTCCTAGACCCTCTATCTAGTTAGATTCCCTCTACATATAGGGTTCTAAGAAGACACATAGATCATATCCTTTTATTAGAATGTAAACAGTTTTCTTTTTTAGTCCTTCATGATTGCTCACTCGTTTACATTTTTATGTTTCTCTTGACTACTGTGTTTGAATTTCAAAGTTTCTACAAAGCTCTGGTCTTTTCATCAGGAATGCTTGGAGGTCCTTTTTTAAATTAAAATTCATTTTTTCTCATGTAAATTATATTCGGTTTTTCTGGGTAAGTTATTCTGGTTTACAGGCTTTATAGTTTTTCTTCTGGAATGTCGTATTCAAGTTCTCTGTACCTTTATAGTGGTGGCTGCTAAATCATATGTGATACTAATTGTTGTTCCTTAGTATGTGAACTCTTTCTTTCTGGATGCTCACAGTATTATCTTTGGCCTAGATTTTGGCTACAATGTTCCTGGGAGTTTTTATTTTCAGATTTTTTTTTTTGGAAGGTGGCAGGTAGATTCTTTCTATTTTCACTTGTCATCAGGTTCCAAAAGATGTGGTTAATTTTTTTTAATGATTCTTTGAAATAATATGTCTAGGTTCTTTTACTGTTCATGGCTTTCAGATAGTCTAATAATACTTAAATGATATCTCTAATCTATTTCCCAGGTCAATTATTTTTGCTTTTTTTTTTCCTATTGTTTACATTTTTTTTTTCAGTTTCTTGATTTTGTTTTAATATTTCTCATTGTCCCATAGAAGTAGTAAGTTCTATCTGGATCATTCTAATTTTTCAGGAGTTTATTTCTTGGGTAAGGTACATGTGCCAAGTTGTTAATTCTCCATTAATTTTTATGTTTCAAGTGTATTCCTGTAAACAATGTAATAGTAGATTCTATTTTGTAATTCACTCTGCTACTCTCTTCTCTTTTATAGGTTAGTTTGCCCCAGTTACGTTCAATGTTTTACTTGTTAATTGTGTATTTTCCTCTCTCAGACACTTATACAAATTTTCCTTTATTTTCTTCCTATGTTTTTTTTTACAAAGAGAGGAAAAGCCAAGGAATCTGATCAATATTATTAATTTATAGCTAAAATAGTCAGTTTCTATCTTCTCCTCTTCCTTTTCACTTATCCTAGATCCTCATCTCTGGTTCTTAGACTATGTTTTTGTCTTTGTGCTACCCTCTTTCTTACCCACCACTTAAAGTTTGTTTTCTTCCTTCCTCAGCTCTTTCCACTTTTCCAATCCCTTTTCTCTCCTCCACCTGTCCATTTCCCTGTTGAGTTTAATATACACCAAACTCTTCATGTGTGTCTCTGTGTGTGTGTTTTCAATCTTTCTTTGTATAGTTCAGATAAGAATGAGGTCATGAGCTGCTTATTCCTCTAACCCTTTTCTCTGCATTTATATTTTTTCTCTGGCACACCTTATTTATAACAGTTGTTCTTTCTCCTTTATTTCCCCTTCCTTTTACTCTCTGAGGGATATGTACCACCCTTGTAATTTCATTGGCATAGAGACCTCCCTGGATGAGAAAACTCTCTCTACTAATACTAGTTAGCATCTTCACTTCTTAGAGAATTGCCCTGATAAGTGAAAGATTAAGGAATTTGTTCAAGGTCATAATGCCAGTTTGTGTCAGAGGTAGGACTTGAATACAGGTCTTTCTGATTCTCTGGCCAGAGCTCTACATCATAATGCTTAAACCCACCTACTCCAGCTGCCTTACTTTAAGGAATTGAGATCTGAGAAACTTCTTCAAATCTCCTACAGGAGCAAAAAAGTATAAACACTTGTTTACACTTTCCACAGGCCAATCAAAATCAGAAAGAGGTGAACTCTTAACATCTCATTTTCTTTGGTGCAGGCCCTTTCCTTACTTCTATAATTTCATCAAATGGTTTGGGTGAATTCAATTTATCATTGATCCCCTGATCAATTCTATTGATACACTAATTACACAAGAGAAAATATTTTCTGTTGCTTTTAAAGAACAGCTACTTTACTATATGCTAAAAAATTTTATTATATGAAAATTCTGTGTTTCTGAAACCAAGATTTTTTTCTTTTCTGTAACTAACCTAGGTATCATGTTCTGTTTCAAAATGGGTGCAAAAGTGAAATCACTGAATTAGCCAAGTAGACTGATTTGAGTGGCAGCATGGTCCAGTGAAAAGAAAATATTATCTGTAAAATAAAAGGGCTAAATTCGAAGATCTCTACAACCACTTCTACTCCTAAACACTCTATGTTCCTATAATGTTCAAGTGCTAATACTTAAAATTCACATAATCTCAGAAGCCATCAGTCTAACCCATATCTAACTGAAAATTCTCCTCTAAAATATCCCTCTTCCAAGTGATCATTGAGCGTTTGCTGAAATACACTCACTACTTTCCAGGACAACTCATTGGTTAGCTCTAATAGTTAGGCCAACTTTGAATGCTTATATCTAGATTGAACAGGCCTTAAAGTTACATGTAATTAGGTGATCTCCAAGTGAATTCTTGTTAAATAAACAAGTGAACCCCAATTATCTATTGCTAAACAATACAGCAAATTGAGAATGAGTATTCTTAGTTTCATCAGTTTAGAGATGAAAGGACCTTAGAGGTCATTTAGTCCAATATTTTTACTTTATAGATGAGGAAGGAATCTGATACCAGAGTTGCTTTTCCTAAGGTTAAATAAGTTATAAGAGGCAGAACTAAGAAATGAACCAGGGGCTTCTGACACCAAATCCTGTATCCTTTCCTGTCACTCTGTTTCTTAGATAACTTTCTCTCATGAGGTGTTCTTACATAGAGCATGCTCCAGATACTTTAAGTCCAGCACTTAATCTGGACAGAGAATAAGAAATTAGGTCCATAACAATTTTTTCAACTCCATTCCAAAGCTTACATTGCTGTATATTACTGTGTTTGAGTTCATCCAAGGTGAGGTGGGGAAAAAACAAACTGTTTTAAGTATCAAAATACAACTGGTTCGCATTTTAGACAACATTTGAAGCTCATTTTTCATTTATCTGAACTGATCATATCTTGCATTTTTCCCAGTGGGAATGTTGGGTATGCATCTTTGTTACTAATGTGCCAAATAGTTAGTTAAATAAGCTTTTATTAAGCACATCTGTGTTGAAGAGCCCTGTTGAGCACCCTGCAGCAAGGAAGGAGTAGGGGCAGAAATGGCAAACTTCTTCTCTTTTAGTTCATAGTTAGGATCTAGAACTGGAATAGACTTTAAAGGGTATTTAATCTACCTTCTCCTTTTACAGATGAGAAAACTGAACCCCAGTGAGTTGAAGTAACTTGCCTAAGGTCACACAGGCAGTAAATGGTAGAATCAGGATTGTAATTCAGGCCTACTGAGTCTAAATCAATATTCTATGCAGTCTACCACACTGACTCCTGTATTTTATTTGTGGTTTATAAATCTAGTTGATCTTATCTGTTATGTTAAATGATTTTAGATAATTAAGGGTTAATTATTACACAAAGAATCCCTCTAAGGCCAGTTGAGAAGAGTTAGACTGTTTTGTGCATCAACATACAATAACTCAGAAGGAAGCACCTGTCCAGATGGGAGACAGAAAATAAGCAAATATAAAGGTTTTGGAATGATAGAACTTGGAGCTGGAAGGCCTTTCTAGTAGTCAAAATCATCTAGTCCAGGGGTCTTCTTGACTCATGGTTCATCCACTTTTTCTGGTGGGGGGATGGAGCAGTGTTAACCATATTGTAATCCTACATATTTTATTGTATGCATTTAAAAACATTATTCTGAGAAAGCCAAAGTATTCCTTAGACTTCAAAACAAGATGAAGAACCACTAATCTAGATGAACTCAATACCCCTCATTTTACAGATGAGCAAACTGAGATAAAGTGGTTTAAGGTCATGTAGCAGGATAACCACAAAACCATCACTAGTATTCAGTTCTCCTGACTCCTAATCTAGAGCTTCTCCCCTACCCCACCCCACCTTGTGCCTTGCTATTTAGTTCAGTAGAAGAGCACTAGAAATCATATTTTGTGGGGAGTAAGGGTACCTCACTGAGGGGAAATATTGTGAATGGGGAACACTGTAGAAAAGATGAAATATTTTGCCTGGATAGCTAAATGAAGGAAATTTAGCTCAGACTGAGAGTAGAAGCTATGGAATTAGAAAGAACACATGATAGTTTTTAAGAAATTACCAACTTTGACTAGGATTAAGCTAGACAGAAGTATTAATACTTAAGGATCCTTAAACAGGATATAAACATATATTTTTTCCACTGAAATATCCTTTATGTATTCTATATAAAGTCAGAATTGCTTACCTTTATATAATATACTCTTTTTATTAAAACTCCTTTTCAGAATCAGCAAGGCATAGAGGTTCTAATGTTGGGGTTGTTCATGTTTGACCTCTGACACAACTAGTTGTGGGACCTCTATGTGCTTCAGACAACACTCGGGCATATCATACATAGAAGCATGGCACCCCTTTCCCCACAACAGACTGCTACGCAATCACAGTCCTGTATTAGTGTATTGCTTATAGCAAAGTAGCTCTCAATAAGACCAGTGGAGAATTTATGGGGCAAAGGAAGGACATCATGCTAAGAGCTTTGCAAATATTATCTTTTTTGGTTCTCCTAACAACCTGAAAGGTTTAGGTATTCACTCCATTTTATGACTGAGGAACTGAGACCAACAGAGGTTAAATGTCTTTTCCAGGGTCACATGATTAGTATCTGAGGAAAGATCTGAACTCAGGGCTTCCTGACTTCAGACCCAGCATTCCAGATACTGCACCACTTAGTTGCTCCAAATAAAAGTTATTGTTATTTAGCGGTTAGCTAACATTTATATGATGTATTAAGGTTTACAAATCACCTTCCATTTATTCTCTTGTCTTACAACAACGCTGTGAAGTAAGTGCTAATTATTTCCCTCACTTAACAGATGAGAAAACTGACCCTGAGAGAGATTTTATGACTTGCTCAGCTTAACCCAATTATTATGTGTCTGAGGCAGGATTGAAACTCAGGTCTTCCTGGCCTTAAGTTCAGCACTTTATCACTTCCAACACTTAGCTGCCAAAGAACAAATCTCAGACTTGGGCAATGAAGAGAAGGGACTTGTGATCTCATTTGAGATTAAATAGGATGGGGGCCAAAGACATAAAAGATAGGCAGCACGAGCCCAGTCTCATTACAACTCTTGGGGAGGGACAAATCATACACAAAGCAAACATGAGGAAAACCACAAAATAAAGTGTCAATGAGTCCAAGACTGTGGAAGAGGGTAAAAGAAGACAGATTGTCTTCTGTGAGTCAGGTTTAGAGTTGTCTGGTACACTGAAAGGTTAATTGATTTGTCTAAGGTCACATAATCAGAATGAGTCCAGAGAGAAGGCTTAAAGATTTTCAGAAACTTCCTGATTTTCAGTTCAGATCTCTAGCTACTTTGACATACTGAGATTTTCTAAGACCAGGAATTATAGAACAGCTACTAATTTTTGTTGGTAATAGGGACTTTCCTTAGTCAGTGAAATAAAATATCCAGTCCATTTAAAAAAAAATCATAATGTCAAAATGCTCTGAAAACTGACTAGTTCTTAGGATATAAGGTCAGAAATAAATTCCAGCTTAGCCTGTAGCTTTTAGTCTTCAACTGTGTAACTACAGAAAAGAATCAGTTTTTCAGTGGTTAATTTTTCTGGACAGAATTTAGGGCCAATTTTTTCAGTCACTTTGTGACTGAAAGTCCTCTTCTTCAAGCCTAAATTCCATTTTCTGTACATTTGGAAAGCAAGGACTCATAAATGCTTTCGTGATGTAGCATTTTTCAGATGCATTGCATTTCTCAAGTAAGCTTCATCCTTCATCCGCCTAATGCAAATAAATCATAAGTCACCTGACAAGTCAAGACCTGTCATCCTTGTTCCCCTGTGACTGGGAAGGCTTTGTGCTGATGTGGTCAGACTCTCTCCTTTGGGAGTGTTCTCTGTCTCTGGGTTTAGCCAGGTGTTGCTCGTGCTGCTTAATCCCCCCAGGGGAAAGAGATTCAAACACAAACAATAAAACATTTCCCCTTTGGTTCAACATGCTAAGGAAATTCAAAACAGCTTAGAAAAGAATTTTAGAGACTGTAGGATGTAGACTATTTAGTCAAAATTATATCTCCAGCAGTGGGCAATCTGTCAAAAGACAAATTTATTTTATGAATGTCAACTATGGTTGGTTTATCCAGCACTGAAGATTTAATTGCTTTTTCTTAATCGGCAGGGGAATTGATAGATTCGATGACCTAATAGTTTTTTTCCATAGGTGTTGTTTCTGATTATATAATAGCTGTTGGTATAGCACTTCAAGTTACCTTTCCGAAACCAGTGGCAGTAGCGGTGATCTTAGTTTCAGTTAATCCTCAGACTATTCAGGCAACAGGAAAACAAAAGGACAAAAGCTGATAAACCCCAGCAGTATTACCAAAGTGAAATGACAATGGACTTTTCCATGACTTGGTTTGTCTCTCCTGGGCCAGAACGAATAAACTTGTTAAACATTTCTATTCAGGAGGAATTTTACTGAACCATCCCTGGTCTGCAGTGTAGTAAACCATATATATGTTTTTTTTTACAAGCAGACCTTATGTATGAAGACATAATTTTTGTTTAAACGGATAATTAGGGGGCACTTATCGAAGTTGAACTTAGATCTATATCTCCAGTTACTTATCAATTAAGGAGACTATAAAAATTATGAGGACACTGTCCAAATTTTATCATCTGTTTATAGGAGCCATTTCTACTTGTAGTCCTGTGGTGACAGAGAGGAAACATTAAGCAAATGGAGGAGGTACGTGACATTGCATTGCCATTCTGTTGCTTCACACATCTCTTAAATGAGTTCATTTCCTATAATTCTGCTTACTGGCATGAATGCTAGGACTTTGTTGCTGTTCATTCACATTCAAGTCTCCAAAAACACAATTGAGGTTTTCTTGGCAAAGATACTGAAGTGGTTTACCATTTCTTTCTCTAACTTATTTTACACATAAGGAAGCTGAGGTAAACAGAGCTAAGTGACCTGCCCAGGGTCATATAACTGGTAAGGATTGCCTAGAACTAAGGCAGGATTTGAACTGAGGTCTTCCTGACTCCAGGCCCAGCTCACTCCACTGCACCACCTAGCTGCCTACCAGCGTCAATAGTGGTTAGGTACAAAATGGTACATGCTATTCACTGTTCTTTTAAAATAACAAAGCCTTTGTTTAATTTTGCTTATCAGTTTTTACCCAAAGTTTTCATGTAGTTTAGAAAGACATTTTCACTGTGACTTCAAGAAGCCTGTATAATTAGAGGAAGGTCAAGAATTGCTCCAATCTTAGTCATAGGTGAGGCTGGGATATGACATCTAATACATAAAGTATGTGTGGTCACAGTCTAATGTAAATACTACAGGCCCAAGGGTAGCACACATAAATATCTGGTCTTTGAAGGCTGAAATTCTTTCCTTTGTAGGGAGTTAGAGGAGGACTCTGAGTGGGTACTTCATTTGCCTGTCTCCAAGATGGAAACTAGGATAGAAATATATTCATTGACCTTACCACAAATATTTGTAGTCCAGGATATAATAGTTTCAAAGTAATAGTCACTTTTCGATTTTCCCAAGGAAGAGTGGAATTCTAAATCTCAGTTTAGCTCTTTCCCACCAAATGCTATTTACACAAACATCCTTCAAAGTAAGTAATCATCAGAAATGTGGAAGTTATACACATTAGAATAAATGAATTAATAGACACTCTGCTTCAGTTGAGAGAGACAGAATGATGTCACAGGAGATGAGTGGCCATTTTTAGCAGGCTTTAGGGTTGAGGCACTGGAAGTCATGGATATGTTGAAAGGATGGCTTCCCCCATATGGATACAGCTCTGCATAAATGTCCTGTCCATCATTCAGAAATCTGGGCTTGTCTCTTTCATCTACCTCTCTTAAAAATCCTTTGACATCTGTGTAGATAAATACCTCCAGGCTAGAATGTACTCTCTATCCCTGGGCCATCTCAGAACAACTTTCCCAGCTTTGACCAAAAAGCACTGTCACATGCAGAGCAGAGACCCCAGGCTTATTCTACTCTGGTCACTACTTGTCTTCTTTGTGAGCAAAAGATAGCAATTAGGCTCCCTGTGTGACCCCAGTAAGTGACATCACCTTCCAGGACTGTTTCCTCATTGAAAATGTCAATTTGAATCTGAACTTTGATACTCCCTATGTGACCTGCAGCACACTTCTTAATGTCACTTTCAGAGGGTGACCAGGATGATAAGGGCTTCAAGATTATGCCAAATGAAGATGGATAGAAGGAAAGGAGGTTGCTTAGCCTGGAAAAGGGGGAAAGCCAGCACTTTCATGTACTGGATGGGCTGATATATTGGAAAGTGGATTTGATTTGTTCTGCTTTGCCCCAGATAATAGGACTAGGGCCAGCTGGTAGAAATTACAGAGTAATAGAAAACTTCTGAACAATTAGAGCGAAGACTGCCTAGGGAGTACTAGTAGGTCCTCTTCAAAGACTGGAGATGTTACAGAAGAGTTGCTGGTTCTAGATGAATTTTGAAGTCTCCTTCAAGTTCTGAACAACTGTAGTTCTCTTAATCTCCAGCTAGATTCTTCCTAGGTCCTGGAGTAGTGTATGAACAATAAAATTGAATTTGAGTGTCACTGGTTCTAAATATTGAACAGTAAAATATTCACTTCTCTTTATCTATGTGTCACTCCTACACTTATCACACAGTCTAGTCATGCCTAAGGGCTTAACACACTTCTCAGGAAGTTGATGTATTATATCTCATCTTGCATATGTACAGCAGTTTAGTTTTCAAAGACTTTAAAGTATATTACCTCATTGGATCCTCACAACATCTGTATAAGGGAGGCAGTCATCACCCCTATTTTATGGTAGAGGAAACTGAGGCATAGAGAAATCAAGAAACTTGTCCAAGTTTGCCTAAGTAGTTAGAAACAGAACTGAAGATAGATCCAGATTTCTTGACTCAGCACTGTTTTTACTATACCTAATATCTCAGGACATCTCTGTTTATATCTCATTTAACAGATAAGAAAGTGTTGAGCAATTGAATGGTTAATATGTTAACAGAATCCAAAATAGAAACCAAGTTTAATATCTACCCAGCCAGTGGTCTAACCAATGTATCATATGCCCTCTTTATGGTAAGCATCTAACAAAGCTGGCACATAGGATTAAAGATGTTACTTGGTTTTCTCTCCTGTCATTCAAAATGTCAATCAATCCCTTATGTCTGACAATAAATAAAAACCATCCTGTTTTCTTAGATTAGTTCACAATTTTTCATCTCCTGTTCTTTTACAGAGGGCTGACTGATGAGATTAATAAATGTGTTTAAGTGGGTTTTCTTCTAGAGTTGAATGATCCTAACATTGGAGAAAGAAGATAGGAGAGTGTCTTTTTTTTTTGACCAGGCTCTTTATATTTATGTTTGTATATTCTGAAATGTTCCATAAATGAGTTCACTTGTGACTGTTCTATCCCCTAGACCTAATGAAATCTCTCCCTTTTCTAAATTTTGAACTTTTCATAGTGAATAAGGAAAGTGGAATACAGTTCTATAAACTGACAACCTCCTTTTGTTTCAGACCTGAGAAAGCCCCAGATTGTCAGTATACAAATGTTAGGCCCTGTAAATATTAATGGAACTATCTTTTTAATAAAAATCTTTTTTAACATGGCTGATTATTAAAAGATATATCATAATTGGCATCAGTGTACTCAGTTTACATTGATCTATGATTCAACCAATAAGAATTCCATATTGTCTCCTCTATTCTCTTTTCAAAGGAATAAATTTACTCTTTGTGAAAATGAGGGGTTAATTTGACTGTAAACGGTTTGCAATAATGAGCTGACCCAGTCTTACAACATTCTCCTCTTTCACTAGAGAGCAAAATGACAGCAGCTCAATCAATCAAACAGGACAGCTCCTCCAAGCGAAGCAGTGGTTACTATCTTGAGATTTAGCAGAGCTTTGGCCATATCCCTCCGAAGTCCAGATTTTTTTCCTCCACAAAAAGCAATTAACTGCCTGAAGCAATAGAGTAACCTCTTCCTTGCATTATTAATAAGCTTGATATGAGTCAGCAGTGTCACACAGCAGCCAAAAAAGTCAATGAGATCTTGGGCTGCATTAAGAGGGGTAGGCGTAATTTCCAGGAATAGGAAGGCGATAATCCCGCTGTACTCTGCCATGGTCACACCTTCTCTGGGTGATCACATTCGTTTTTGCGCGTTGTGATTTATGAAGGATGTTGATAAGTTGGAGAACCTACAAAGAGAACAGCCAAAGTGTTGTAGGGTTTTGAAGGTACTGGCTAAGTTTATCTTGAGGAGAAGATGGGGTGGGGGAGAAGGGAATGAGAGCTGTCTTCAAGTATTTGAAGAGCAGTCATGTGGAGGAGGGATTAGACTTCTATTTGACCCCAGAGGGAAAAACCAGAAGCAATGGATGAAAGCTGTAAACAGAAAACAGGCAGATGGAGGCTTACTGTCAGAGGAAAAAACTTCCTAACAACTGTCCAAAAGTAGATTGACTTGCATCAAGAGGTGGGTCATCTGCAGGCGGAGGCTGGTTGACCATTTGTCTGATATAGTGAGGATTCTTATCATGTAGGAGTTGAACTAGATGGCTGCTGAGATCCATTGCAACTGTCAAAATCTGTGATCTATCTCTGTTTATCGCCTTCTCTTTCTGTTTTTGTCACTATCACTGCTCTGTCTTTGTCTCTGAATCTAGAAGACTTTACCATCAAGTTATCATCATGCTGGCTTCTAGGTGGCAAAGCGGAAAAAAACCTGGATCTGGAATGAAGAAGACCTCAGTTCAAATCCAGATTCAGGCACTTATTAGCTATGTGATTTTGGAAAAAATCTACCTACCTCAATTTCCTCAACTGTGAAATGATGATAGTAACAAACTCTACACCACAGGATTGCTATTAGGATTAGATGAGATAATATTTGTAAAATGCTTAGTACAGTGCCTGGTACATTGTAGGTGCCTAATAAATGCTTATTTCCTTCCTTTCTCCTCCTATTTGAAATCTGGTCTAGAAATCCTCCATTAGGGGCAGACACTTTTGGCAAGTTCCCCCACCTCTCCCCCTGCCCCGCCCCCATTTCCTGGTTGGTTGTTATTGGTATTTTCTCAGGTGCTCTCTTTGATAACAATAAGATCCTTAATTTTTTTCCCCAAGCATTTCATATCTTCTTTTCTTTCTTATCTCCTGAGATCTGATCCCCTAATGCCCACAAGTTGTTACCCACAGCATGGCTTTCCTATATATGTCCTTGCCCTAGCTTATCTATTCTTCAAATCTTTTAAAAAAATTTAATTTAGTACCATTTCTACTTCTTCATGCATTACATCTAGAATTGTAGAGTACTCTAAGTGAAGTTACAGTCTAAATGTAAATGGTTCAAATGTTATTTATGTAGGAGTTCGTTATAGAAATTTTTATGGATTCAAAACAAACATGATGAAGCTAGCTAAATTAATTTACATATTTAGTGCTATACCAAGATAGACAAAATAACAAAAATCATTTGGAAAGAAATGTAAAAGGATTTATTAAGCACTCAGCCTTCATTGTGCCATGAAGTGTCCCACTTCCAGGTTCACAAACTGTGACATTTCTTTACATGATTATAGTATTTCATCATTACATCTTTCCCTTGACCTTACAACCTCTAAGCATCTTCTTCATCCTCACCATGACCTACAATCACTCCACCCCTGAGTTCTTTCTGAGACTGTCACCCCATACACTGACTTCATTCTCTTCCCTTAACCCTTTGGTGAACAAGTTCAACTCTACACTATCCTCTTCTTTAGAGTCCCCTGAACAATTATCCTATCACTGATTTTGCCTTGCTGAGTCCCACCAATTACTTTCATTTGCTGCTAAATGAAGCCAGAAAAAAATCATGAAACTGTTAAATTGATCTTCCTAAAGTGCAAGTCTGATCATGTCACCCCGTTCCCTCATTCAGTCAACTCCCAGTAGCTTCTTATTACTTCCAGGATCACATATAAAATCTTTTCTGCCTTTTAAAGCTCTTTATAACTTGGCTTAGCAGAATATGTCATCAAACCTTTTGTAAACCTGTTTTTCCTTTGCTGCTTTCTGCTGTTTTGTGAAGTGATATTGCTCATAATTTGCCACTATCTCCCTTTGTAAGATTTTACAAATGAGCTTCTTTTATAAACTGGTGTTGGTTTTGGCTGCTTTTCCTCTCCATTTGGTAAAAAGATTAAATGGTTGCTGGCTGAGTCAGTTTTCTAGACTCTTTTGTTTTCTTCATTGTGGAGAATCATTTATATTACTGAATGACCTTAAGAAATGGTAATAACATATGTAAATGTTTGTTCTTTATCAGTTTCCCAGTTATTCAGCATCCACAGCTTGTTTAAATAGGTCACATTGGAGTTGCCTCAATAGGGCAACCATATCTTTCAATTTTTATGCTTCTTAATTTGCTGTGGGTTTTGATATTTACTTTAATAAGTATGTGGTAAAACTTTATGAAACCAGCTGATTCCAAAATAAGTTTCATGTTAGCAACCATTTGTTTCCTGTCAAAATGTAATTAATTTCGTTTTTTCTTATGTAGTGCTTTGTCTGGTTCCTTCCATATCACTTCTGAAAAAAAAGATGTATAGGACTGGGGAAAATGATATTTAGAACTTCTTTATAGTCCACAAGGGACTTTTCTTTGGCCTTTCTTATTTTTTAATTCCATGTTTTCTGACACATTTAAAAAAAATTGTTCCCTATACCTACCTGAGCATATTGGTTTAATTTAAAGAATTTATCAACTTAATTTTAAAATTTTTCTATATCTGTAACCTCTGTCCATAAATCACAAATGTCATCATGATGATCTTTGAAAATACTCAACATCATTGCAATATAAATTGACAAAATGGTCTAGGGTGGGGAACCTGTGGCTTCAAGGCCACACATGGTCCTCTAGGTCCTCAAGTGTGGGTCTTCGACTAAATCCAGACTTCACAGAACAAATCCCTTAATAAAAGGATTTGTTCAATAAAACTTGGACAAAGTTGAAAAGTTGTTCCCCAGGGCCTAGAAAGTCACAGATTTCCCACCCTCAAATGAATAACATTTCTTTTCATCTTCAGATGCATGGTACAACCAAATCCAATAACATCTGTATTTGACCCTGTAATGCCAATGAGATACCCACAGCAGCTGCTGTGGATATGCATGCATATTTCCAGGGTAAATTTGCAAAATATAAACTCTTTTCCTCAAAGACAAAACCAAGACATTTATTCAAACACCAGCCAAATCCATCACAGTAACAAAGAAATCTAAACACATTATTAATGCAGAGGGCACGGCCATCCCCAAGCCTCCATCTATCAGGCCTCCCCACAAACAAGCTCCCTTAGGCAAAATCACTCCCTCTCGCACTCACATTAGCTGCTTTGCTCTGCTCTGCCTGCTCTCTCTCCACTCTGCCTCGCTCTCTCTTCCTTCTACACCCATTAGGCAAGCTCTTCCCACCAAGGGAAGCTGTGGGCTGGGCCAAAGCTCAAAGCAGGTCACATGGGCCTATAAAAGGCAGTGAAGATTTTCAAATTCTCTTACCATTACAGCCCCTCCATGGAAAGTCTGTGAACCAATCTACTATTTAGCTCTAATTTCTTTTATAGTGAGAATGTTAAGATTAGTATGATTTAGTCTTCGATTTTTGTGTCCATTTTATGTCCACTGAGCAAGAAGTTCATACTTAGCATACTAATAGCTGAGTTAAAGTTTACAGTTGTTTTAAAAATTATGTAATTCTTAGTACTGTTTGCCGCCTTCTCCATCATTGACACTGTAGAAATAGAAGAGGGACACATACAAGTGATGGTCATTTTAATTTTTCTTTGTTTTTCTGTTGGAGACAGCTCTAACTCCAACACTGCCTTGGTTCAAGTTAAGTACTGGGATAGAATGAGGTATTCATAAGTCATTGAATAGTTCACACAAAGAGGTTTATTATGCCCTGACACAGAAAGTATATGCAACAAGAATACAGTGTCACTTAGCTTCTCTAGTCACAGCATCCCTAATCTCCATATGGAAATGAATTAGAGCAGGAAATGGTGACTCATGTGGTCTCCAGAAATCCAGATAGTCAGAGGGCCCTGATTGCATGACTTTTTAAACCCTTATATGAACAGGAGGCTTCTTCATGGAATCAGGGACCACTAAAATCCTAAAACTGCTTTCTCTCTTAAGGGAAAATGAATCCCTGTTGTAGAAAGAAAGGAGAGAGTGGTGGTCCTAATCCATTTTGTGGTGAAACATTGGTTGATATTAGTCTGTTTAGAGTTTCCATGACTAAAATATTTATCACCAAGTGATCAACCTGTTGGTGATGAGTTCCTTCCTAGATAGATCATCAGAAAGTAAACATTCTCTATTGCCAGGACTATAGTCTAACTCCAAAAAATTCTTAGCCTACAGTCCATGATTTTTTTTTTAAAAACTATTTTGATAACTATATTTCAGTATAATTAATTTAATATGTAATTCCACATATTTAAAAACATTATTTTGAGAAGGGGTCTTTGTGCTCTACCAGACTGCAAGAACCACTGCTCTAAGCCCTTCCAGGATGGGAGAGACTGCCAGATTGTATGCTCAACTGGTGTCATCTTTAAGAGCTGAGGTCACCTCAATGTCATAAAGAGGTATGCACAAAGGATTTTGTGAAAGCGCAAAGTAGGGGATAAAGATGAGATGACTCGATTCCTACTCTCAAGGAATATTCAGATTAGTAGCAGAATATGACCTATACACATAAATAACACGATAGCACCTGTGCTCTGCTTACATATACTTTGCACAAGCACAGTGCAGGAGAGCAAGTGTGATAGAGAAAGCTAATGGTTGAAGATTTTAAAAGGAACTGAGCTTTGGTATGGGAAAATGCCATTTTAATTACCTCTGTATACAATGTGTTTTGTGAGGGACTTTGAATGACACGCTGTGAGTACAAAACAAGCGTTAGGAGTTTTCCTAAGTAGAATGAGGACCGGCACTATAAGATCTGATGATACAGGCTTAGAATAATGCTAGAGCATCAATACTATTTTCAAAGGGGTAGAGCCAAGAGTTGAGTGAAAACTGGGTTGTGTCATCTTTCATTTCAAAGAGAATCAGTGTTATCCCAGGCTGATATCTTGACTTGCACATTAACTGGATTTAAGTAAGGCAGAGTCTCAGAAAATCATCAGCCTCAGTCTCTCTTCCAGAGTCATTGAAGTCCAATGGCAAGACAAAAATCAGGACAGGTGGTGATGAGTGGGGATGCATTGGGTGACCTTGGCATCTTCTGTGTCTGACCAAGTTCTAAGCAGTCCACAGTGTCTACTTCAGTCACCTTCATAGCCACTGGAACAAATTGTTCTCCTCTGCCCATTCTGCTGGGGTAAGTCTTTACATGCTTGGGGTAGACATTCCTTTAACTCACCCATAGCTTTGAGGCTTGTTGGTTTAACCTATCTGCAAGACAGTGTTACTGGGGTGTGGCCACTGCACAATTTATAGTTTCTTGGAGCCACAGTTTGGTTGGTTGGTTGATTATTGTCCTTCATTTTTGAAGAGGACCAAAATGACATCACTTTGTTAGAGTGACGTTATAGTGTGTATGACTATGGCTGATGAGACCAGTATGAGCTCAGAATGTTCCAATCAGGCACAAGTAGTCTATGTGAACATCGGGGGTAGATTTTCTACATTTGTGCATCTCATGCTTCTTTTGAGCTACTTCAGCTGTGCTTTGCTCATAGAGCACAGCACCTTCTCTGATGAGAGTATGCCATGCTGGGTGGTCCTGTGCTAGGGTCTCCCATCTTATGTAATCAATTCCCAAGTTTTTAAGACAGACCTTGAGAGAATCCTTGTATTGCTCCTTCTGACCACCTTGTAAACACTTGCCTTGTGTGAATTCTCTATAAAATAGTTTTGAGGCAAGCTTACATTTGGCATTCAAAGAACATGGTCAACCCACTGGAGCTGTACTCTCCGCGATAGAGTTTGAATGCTTGGCAGCTTCATTGGAGAAAGAAACTCAGTGTCTGGTACCTTATCCTGCCAGGTGATCTTCAGAATCTTCCTAAGGCAATTCAAATGGAAATGATTCAGTTTCCTGAAATGACACTGATATACTGTCCAGGTTTCACAGGCACACAACACAGATCAGCACAATGCCTCTATAGACTTTTGCAGTTTGGGAGTCAGTCTAATAATTCTTCTCTCTCACACTTTTCTTCAGAGCCTCCCAAACAATGAGCTAGCTCTGGTAATGTGTGCATCAACTTTGTTGTCATTGTGTCATCTCTAGAAAGTATATTGCTGAGGTAAGTGAACTTATCTACAGTGTTCAAAACTTCTTCATTTGCTGTAATCCATGGTTCTACATATGGATGGTATGAGAAGTGGGTGAATGTTCGACACAAAGGCAGATGGGCAGCCCTGAAAAACAGCTTAGCAAGTCCGCACAACAGAGGTCCTAATCCTCCTTGACCACCCCCCATGCAGCAAGTGACAACTATTTGTTTTGAGTACCTCAGAGGGACAAGGTGTATATTAGATACCTTAGTGTGCCCTCTGATGCTGGATAAAACACATGATAGATGGGACTGAGTGATTGTGTGATCCATTATTGCCACCAACAATGTCACGAAAGGATCAATCACTGATCATAACCCACTTCTCACTACTGTCATAACTATAATACAAAATACAACATGTCTTTGTTGAAACCCTTGTCATGAATTTCTTGAGTAAGAATTATCTTTCCTCCTTTATATACTTTAAAACCTGCTGAGACACCACTGATGTTCTTCATATGACAAATAGTAATATTACCAATATAATGATGCTTGAGCACAATGAGGAAAATTTTTAAGTTTCTTATTACATAAATAGGAACTTGAAGTTTGAGAATGTAATGTTTCGGAAAATACATGCTAGAGCTCAAGACAAATACTAATTTACTATTCTAACTTCATTCAGTGTAAATCCATGTTTGGTTCTGTGTATTTGGAAAAATGGGGGGAGGGGTTACTTAAATATAACAGGACATCAAAAAGCTTTGCAATATTTTATTTAAGTGACAGGATGATTCTGAGTACCTTGTAATGGATAGATCCCCTGTTCACCTTATCTCTTCATGTTTCAGGGAACATCAAAATGTTAGGATATTTAACAGTAACTCCTGAGAAAATTAATAAGATGTGGAGGCCTTTTGTTTGCATTCCATAAAGGATGATCTTTCTATTTTCTTGCTGCAGGCATGAGGTTTCTGGCTGTGTTCCAGGATGACTCAGCTCTTGTCTAGATGTTCTGTGAATCAGTAACAAACAAAACAGTGTAAGTCAGAATTACAATAGCAAGATGCAAGTACAGGCATCCAGAAGCTTGAAAGGATCCTTCCTGTTATGGTGGTCTGCTTGGCTAGTTGGTTATGCTATTAATGCCAAAGGTATGACCTCATTAACATAACTGATATCCTTGAGATGACTGGTTACCTTTCCGCCCCCCTTCCTGGACACCAACTATTTCTCCTGTCTTAGCCCAGGCATCCCATAGGTATGTGTTCTGATCACAAAGAGAACCAGGAAAGTGAATGTGGCCGTGTGAGTGAGAATCTGTCTTCACTCTTTGGACAGTAATTCAGTAGGCATAGCATTTCTGTCCATACCATATAATTTAGGAGTCTCTTATATATTTCCTTGTCCTTTTGTTTTTTTTCTAATTGTTTCATCTGTTTTTTTGTCTGCTCATATAGATGGCAAACAAGCACAATTATGAGGCAAAAGTGGAATCTGTTTCCAAAAATCTGCTACTTCCCTGCTTTTAGGAGCTTCTTCCATATTCCTCTGGTTCTTCTCCCCCAACCTTCATTCCTGTTTTGCCAGTTCTCTACACTAAGCATAGTACAGAGAAAGCAACATTAGACTGGGAATCAGAAAACCTGAGTTTCAGTAATGGTTGTGTCATCTAGTAGTAGTAGTAGTAGTAGTAGTAGTAGTAGTAGTAGTAGTAGTAATAGTAGTAGTAGTAATATCTTCTTTGATCCTCAGATTATGTGTTTGTAAAATAGTGCTATTGACACATGCCTTTTTAGGGATTTTGTGAGATAAGTAATGTGTAAAACTTTCATTGATATATAAGGCTCTACCTAGAAAACCCTTCAACTCATAATACTTTAAATGACTTGCCTACATTATTTGTGTGGAGATGCTGATCCTGAGATCCTGACTACAAATTTTTTCAGGGTAGCACCAAGTATTAGGTTGTTTGATTTTTTTTAAACCTGTTAGTGCAGGGGGCAGAGCCAAGATGGCGGGGTAGAAAGGCACACACATGCAGGCTCTCCCCACATAGCCCATAAAATACCTGTAGAGAGGGACTCTCAACAAATTTTGGAGCAGGAGAAGTGGAGAGCAATAGAATGGAGGAGATTTCCAGCCCAGGGTGACCTGAAAGGCCCAAGGGAAACATCTGTTGCACCGAATGTGGAGTGGAGCCCAGCTCAACCTTGACTATGCAGTGCACAGCTCAGGAACAGCCCTTGGGGGAGGAATCTCCAGTCCCAGAATCCCCAGACCCAGCAACAGCAGGTTCTCAGATCCCTCAACCCACAGGCACCAAAGGTCAGTGATGGGGTTTTTTCAGCTGCCTGGGAAGGGAGAAGGGCCTTCCCATAGCTCCAGCCTCAGGCAGTGGCCCACAGAGGCCACATTGGGCAGGCAGCAGCAGTTCCCATCTCAGCCTCTACAGCAGCCCGCATCCATTGTTGGATTGTAAAACCCCTGGGGGCACTGAGGAGTTGAATGTTACCTCAGTCCTGTGTAGAGGCCCTGAGGGAACTGATCTTTATCTCACACTGAATGGTGACCCTGCCCATACAGCTTATCTGAAAATCAGCCCCCAGTGCTAGCTTGGTGGAACTGGAGGTCAGGTGGCTGTGGAGAGGTAACTGCTAAGATTCTGGGCACAAAAATCTCTACCTGCTACCAGACCTGTACATGCTTGATTGTGCCACCTTGAAGGAACTGAGATTTTACAGATTCCCCAGAATATACCCTACTCATGACAAAGGATCCAAAAGTCAAGTAACTGGTTGGGAAAATGCCAAAAAAAAGGAAAAAAATAAGACTATAGAAGGTTACTTTTTGGTGAACAGATATCTCCTCCCATCCTTTTAGATGAGGAAGATTAGCATCAGGAAAAGACATAAAAGTCAACACTTCTGTATCCCAAACATCCAAAATAAATAAATATCAGGCCATGGAAGAGTTTGAAAAGGATTTTGAAAATCAAGTAAGAGAGGTGGAGGAAAAATTGGGAAGAGAAATGAGAGGGATGCAAGAAAGGCATGAAAAGTGGGTCAACACCTTGCTAAAGGAGACCCCAAAAAATGCTGAAGAAAATAACACCTTGAAAAATAGGCTAACTCAGTTGGCTAAAGAGGTTCAAAAAGCCAATGAGGAAAAGAATGTTTTAAAAAGCAGAATTATCCAAATGGAAAAGGAGGTTCAAAAGCTCACTGAAGAAAATAGTTCTTTCAAAATTAGAATGGAACAGATGGAGGCTAATGACTTTTTGAGAAACCAAGAAATCACAAAACAAAACCAAAAGAATGAAAAAAGAAATATCTCATTGGAAAAACAACTGACCTGGAAAATAGATCCAGGAGAGACAATTTAAAAATTATGGGACTACTTGAAAGCCATGATCAAAAAAAGAGCCTAGACATCATCTTTCATGAAATTATCAAGGAAAACTGCCCTGATATTCTAGAACCAGGGGGCAAAATAAATATTGAAAGAATCCACCAATCACATGAAAGAGATCCAAAAAGAGATTGGAATATTGTGGCCAAATTCCCAGGTCAAGGAGAAAATATTGCAAGCAGCTAGAAAGAAACAATTCAAGTATTGTGGAAATAAAATCAGGATAACACAAGATCTAGTAGCTTCTACATAAAGGGATTGAAGGGCATGGAATATGAGATTGCAAAAGTTAAAGGAACTGGACTAAAACCAAGAATCACCTACCCAGCAAAACTGAGTATAACACTTCAGGGGAAAATATGATCTTTCAATGAAACAGAGGACTTTCAGCATTCTTGATGAAAAGACCAGAGTTGAAAAGAAGATTTGACCTTCAAACACAAGAATCAAAAGAAGCATGAAAAGGCAAACAGCAAAGAGAAATCATAAGGGACTTACTGTAGTTGAATTATTTACATTCTTACATCGAAAGACAATATTTGTAACTCTTGAAACTTTTTTCAGTGTCTAGGTACTTAGTGGGATTACACACACACACACACACACACACACACACACACACACACATACACAGAGGCAGAGAGTACAGGGTGAATTGAATAGGATGGGATCATATCTTAAAAAATGAAATTAAGGGGTGAGAGAGAAATATATTGGGAGGAGAAAGGGAGAAATGGAATGGGGCAAATTATCTCCCATAAAAGAGGCAAGTAAAAGACTTCTTAGTGCAGGGAAAAAGAGGGAAGGTGAGAAAAAAAACATGAAGCTTACTCTCATCACATTCGACTAAAGGAAGGAATAAAATGCACACTCATTTTGGTATGAAAATCTATCTTACAATACAGGAAAGTGGGGGAGAAGGAGATAAGCAGGGTGAGGGGGATGATGGAAGGGAAGGCAGTGGGAGGAGGGAGCAATTAGAAGTCAAGATTCTTGGGGAGGGACAGGATCAAAAGAGAGAAGAGAAGCAATGGGGCAGGATAGGATGGAAGAAAATATAGTTAGTCTTAAAAATATAGTTAGGAACAACTGCTGAGTATTGTTGTTGAATATAACTAGGAAATGAGAAATACAGGCAATGGGGTATAGAAAGTTATCTTGTCCTACAGGACAAAAGAGAAGATGGGGATAAGGGAATGGAGGGATGTTAGAAGGGAGGGCAGATTGGTGATAGGGGCAATTAGAATGCTTGGCATTCTGGGGTGGGGGGAAGGAAATGGGGAGAAAATTTGGAACCCAAAATTTTGTGGAAATGAATGTTGAAAACTAAAAAAAAAATTTAAATTTAAAAAAATAAAAGAAAAATCTGTTAGTGCAGTGGTCTCTTAATTTTTCAAATCATACCTCAGTAAAGAAAAAAGCAATTTTTTGAACATGTACCACCATATGTATAAACTATTTATTAAGCATATAAAAATTTTTACTCTGTAAAATATTATTTGCAATAAAATTTCTTTATGAGAGCATTGTGGTTAGATGTTTTACTATTTTGAAAATCATAGTTTAACACAATACAGTGATTCAAATATCTGGTTTTAAATTCAGTTTGTTTTGGTAATTGGTTTTAATGACTGTCATAGCTGAAATAGGAAGAACTTATTGATAAAAGTTGTCAGAACCCACAAAATACTATTTTAACAGTCACAGAGTAACTTGTATATGAAGTACCATTTTACTCTATCTTTTATTTAAAATTAATTTATTTAACTTTTTACTTTCATTTTCATAAAATTTTGGGTTCCAAATTTTCTCCCCATTTTCCCCTCCCCCCACCCCAATACACCGAACATTCTAATTTCCCCTATCACCAATCTGCCCTCTCTTCTATCATCCCTCCCTTCCCTTGTCCCCATCTTCTCTTTTGTCCTGTAGGGCCAGATTACTTTCTATTCCCCATTGCCTGTATTTCTTATTTCCTAGTAGCAAGAACAATACTCGACAGTTGTTCCTAAAACTTTGAGTTCCAACTTCTCCCCATCCCTTCCTCCCCACTCATTCCCTTTGGGAAGGCAGGCAATTCAATATAGTCCATATCTGTGTAGTTTTGCAAATGACTTCCATAATAGTCGTGTTGTATAAGACTAACTATATTTCCCTCCATCCTATCCTGCCCCCCATTGTGTCTGTTCTGTCTTTTGATCCTGTCCCTCTCCAAGAGTGTTGACTTCAAATTGCTCCCTCCTCCCATTGCCAATTCACTCTGTGTTCTCTGTCTCTGCGTGTGCACACACGTGTGTGTGTGTGTGTGTGTGTGTGCGTAATCCCACCAACTACCCAGATACAGAAAAGTTACAAGAGTTACCAATATTGTCTTTTCATGTAGGAATGTAACAACTTTAGTAAGTCCCTTATGACTTGTCTTTGCAGTTTACCTTTTCATGCTTCTTTTCATTCTTGTGTTTGAAAGTCAAATTTTCTTTTCAGCTCTGGTCTTTTCATCAAGAATGTTTGAAAGTCCTCTATTTCATTGAAAGACCATTTTTTCCCCTGAAGTATTATACTCAGTTTTGCTGGGTAGGTGAATCTTAGTCTTAGTCCTAATTCCTTTGACCTCTGGAATTTCATATTCCATGCCTTTCAATTTCTTAATGTAGAAGCTGCTAGATCTTGTGTTATCCTGATTTTATTTCCACAATACTTGAATTGTTTCTTTCTAACTGCTTGCAGTATTTTTTCCTGGACCTGGAAACTGTAAATTTTCACAGTGTTCCTAGGAGTTTCTCTTTTTGGATCTCTTTCAGGTGGTGATCGATGGATTCCTTCAATACTTATTTTGCCCTCTGGTTCTAGAATATCAGGGCAGTTTTCCTTGACAATTTCATGAAAGATGATGTCTAGGCTCTTTTTTTGATCATGGCTTTCAAGTAGTCCCATAATTTTTAAATTGTCTCTCCTGGATCTATTTTCCAGGTCAGTGGTTTTTCCAATGAGATATTTCACATTACCTTCCATTTTTTTTCATTCTTTTGGTTTTGTTTTATGATTTCTTGGTTTCTCAGAAAGTCATTAGCCTCCATCTGTTCCATTCTAATCTTGAGAGAACTATTTTCTTCAGTGAGCTTTTGGACCTCTTTTTCCATTTGGCTAATTCTGCTTTTGAAAGCATTCTTCTCCTCATTGGCTTTTTGAACCTCTTTTGCCAATTGAGTGAGACTATTTTTCAAGGTGTTATTTTCTTCAGCATTTTTTTGGGTCTCCTTTAGCAAGGTATTGACCCGTTTTTCATGCTTTTCTTGCATCTCTCTCATTTCTCTTCCCAGTTTTTCCTCCACCTGTCTAACTTGATTTTCAAAATCCTTTTTGAGCTCTTCCGTAGTCTGAGCCCATTGAATATTTATTTTGAATGTGTGGGATACAGAAGCCTTGACTTCTATGTCTTTCCAAGATGGTAAGCACTGTTCTTCCTCATCTGAAAGGATGGGAAGAGATATCTGTTCACCAAGAAAGTAACCTTCTATGGTCTTATTTTTTTCCCCTTTTCTGGGCATTTCCCCAGACAATTACTTGACTTCTGAGATTGCTCTATACCCCTCGCCTTGCCTCCAGATCAGCCCAGCTAGTGCTTGGATCTGAGATTCAAATGCTGCTTCTCAGCCTCAGGGCCTTCAGCGGGGGTGGTGCTGTCATTCAGTGTGAGATTAAATTCAGGTGCTCAGGTGGGGCAGGGCTGCTATTCAGTGTGAGATTAAGTTCAGGTGCTCAGGTGGGGGCAGGGCTGCCACCAGGGGCTCAGTTCCCTCAGAGGGTTTATGTGGAGACTTTCAACAATGGATCCGAGCCCCTGTCTGCTGCTGCCTCTGCTGCTGCCTCCTGAGGGGACCTGAGTTATGGAGACACCCTGCTCCCCTCTCGGCCAGCAAAAAAGGCTCTTTCACTGACCTGTGGCGCCTGTGGGTGGAGGCACCTGTGCGGCCTCTGGAGATTCCATCCCTGAAGCCTGCTTGGATCTGCTTCTCTCATTGCCACGCGGCCAAGGCAGGACTGGGCTATGCTCTGGGTCCGGTATGCGATGGACCTTTGGTGTTGGTTTTTCAGGTCTCTCTGTAACTGAAATCTCCTCCACTCCATTGCTGTGTGGTTTTTGCTGCTCCAGAATTTGTTGGGAGTTCTTCTTTACAGGTATTTTATGGGCTGTGGGTTGGGAGATAGCATATGTGAATCTTTCTACCCTGCCATCTTGGCTCCTCCCCCCATTTTACTCTATCTTGTTACATACAGAAGTTTTCTTCTCTAACCCTGAAAACAATTTGTAAATAAAAAACTCCTTACTTCATAGAAATGCCACTTCCTTTATCTTTCCAGATTGTTAACACTTTGTCTCCAGTCTTCCCTACCTCTAAATACTTTTTTAAAATTTATTTCCCATTTACTTATATTGTTTGGCTTTTGTCTTTGTAACCACAAAATGGGCGAATTTAGATTTAGGTTTCAGTTCCAAACCACTACAGTAAAGCAAATATTGCAAAAAAGCAAGTCACACGAAGTTTTTGGCTTCCCAATGAATATAGAAGTTTTATTTATACTATGCTGTGGTCTATTAAGTATGTGGTAATATTTCCTAAAAAACCACACCTTAATTTACTGCTAAAATATTGCTAACCATCACCTGAACCTTCAGTGAGCTGTAATCTTTTTTGCTGGTCAGGGTGCTTGCTGAGGGTTGGGATGGCTGTGACTATTTCTTAAAATAAGACAACAATGAAACTTGCCCCATCAATTGACTCTTCCTTTCACTTGAACACTTGGAGGCCAGTGTAGGGTTATTAATTAGTCTAATTTCAATATTATTATGTCTCAGGGAATAGGGAGGCCTGAGGAGAGGGTGAGAGACAGGGAATACCTGGTCAGTAAAGCAATCAGAGCACACCCAATATTTATTGATTAAGTTCACCATCTTGCATGGGCATAATACATGACATCTCACCTACATCATTGTAGTGGTAACATTAAAGATCACAGATCACCATAGTAGACATAATGATGAAAAAAGTCTATAATATTGTGAGAATTACCAAAATGTGAAACAGAAACCCAAAGTGAACACATGCTATTGGGGAAATGGCACCAGTAGACTTGCTAGAAGCAAGGTGGCCACAAACCTTCAATTTGTAAAAAAGAAACCAAAAAATAAAACCACAGTATCTGTGAAGCACAATAAAGTGAGCTATGCCTGTACCTAATTCGTAGTAGGTGCTGAATATATGCTTGTTGAATTAAGTTCATGCATCTCTCTTTGTTTTTCTCCTTCTCTGTTATAGAGAAGTCTTTGCCTATGTGCATATATTAGGAAATAAATGACTATGAACACCAAGGAATCATCAGTTTCCACTTTGTGTATAAAGGGCAGGTTTATGATAGATCAAACCAACAGAGACATTGCTTTGTACAGTTTCCACTTCCTGAATGTTCTACCTTTCCAGTCCACTTGGAACAGAAAGCAGTTGTATTTTGCAGATAAAACCACCAGGCCCAACTTTTTTTTTTTTTTTTTTTTAGTAAATAAAGCTTATTAGAGTGAGTAGAGTGCAGGAGGAATAAATACAAGTAAAGGGAAACATGATTTCTTAGCAGTCAAGGGAAAGGAGATTTAGGAAAACCAAAGATGTTCCATTTTTGATCAAATATATTTTCACAATTACTTACTTCTCTCTCCAAATGAGACTCAATGTGCTATTCACTGCTTTTTTTTCTTCAACGTTTTCTCTTCACTTCCCTGCAGAAGAACTTATTGTATCTCTTCCACATGGGCTACCAGGGAGGCCAACCTAGCCCAATCCAATCCCATGCAGTTTAGCCCAATCCCAGGTACCACTGTGGCCCAGTTCCCTATTCCCTGGGCATTGTGTTGAGGCAATGAGAATGGGAATGAGACCAGGGAGGAGGGTGCTGGGTTTGGGTCCCTTTGAGGCCTCATAAGCTGGTTAGGGATGGATAAGGACAGTCTCTTCCGTTTACTGAGGGACTGGACCAACTTTCCTTTGCCATCTGGAGCTGCTACTGCCCAGGCATCCAGGTAGTATAAAAGGTTTACTTACATTCTAAATTTATCTGGGTTTCTAGAGATATACAGTCTTGCTATATATCATCAAAGGCCTAGCACATGACAATCTGACAATAAATTGAATTTTGGATCCATAAATAAACTGATATTAATACATAAGTATTAGTAAATCTTTTCATTTGATTTTAGATAAAAAATAAATGGAAAATGGAGTTCTAATCCTTTCTTCTAATAGATCTATTTTGAAGCCCAGAACATTTAGCATAGTGCTGAGTAGCTAGGAGGTTCTCCTTATATATTTGTAAATTACCTGGTTGGAAAGAACACTTTGTTGAAGGGTGTTCTCTAGCTTTAGCTATTGTCAGATTACATTGGTATAAATTTTTTAAATAATTTACTAAGGTATTTTCTTTGTGCTGAAGATGCTTGGTGTTCTAAGAAGCAGCTTAAGTCAATATTACTTTGTAAGCTCTACTGACTTAGTGTTTCTTCCATAGGGTTAAAGACCAATTGTATAAAGGCATAGATGGTCAAATAGCTGGGGAAAGGAGACATGGTTCCCAAGGGGCATCCTGTATCTGTGAAACATGGAAAGAAAACTCTGTTAGGTAAACTATTAAAATTCCTTCTGGCAAAGGCAGGATTTGTACAGTTCTATTTAGTGTTGAAGATATTCAGATATCTAACATATAACATGAAAAAATGAAAATTACCCCAAAGAGGAAATTGTGCAGCCACAAGGTTGGTTTTTCTTTATATGCTAATGTCAGAACTGTTGGTTCGGTGAGACAATGTGGACTTTGTTCCAGAGCACAGAAATTTAGAGGTACTAATAGTTGCATCCCCTGGCTTTTCCTCTTCGCTAGCAATAACACTTCAAAGGAGTTTATTCCTCACTTGGTCCCACCTTCAGTGACCTTTCTCATTCTGAGATACACTTCCTCCCCCTATTTTCTGTGCCCCTGACTCAGACAGCTCAGGCCCACCCAAGGGCATTGTCTTCCACCACCACTATCCCCTACTCCCAACCGTGGATTTAGACAAATTAAAAACTTAGCAGTCTCCTTGTTCCTTTCTGTCTCCAGGCTGTCATTTCATAGATAGGCCCTGCATTCTCTCCTTGCCATATCTGAAAAATTTCCTGACTATAGAAAACTTAAAGTTAACTTTACATTTAAAATCCAGTCTGTTGCCACAATCTTACTACATTCCAATTATATGTCTGCTAGTTGGAAGTCTATCATTCTAATTGTCTTGGTTAAACAAAGGCATCATTCCAAGTGACATTTGAATTAAAAAGACCATTTAGATTGTATTTTCATTAGAGTTTAGGTTTCTTCTGCAACGTTTTATCAGTTAGGTGTGACAACTGTGTTCACTTTTGAATGGATACTGGTAGTGGGCATATTTTTCTCATCACGTTGGAATCTAAATCCAAGAAAAGTAAAATGTTCATGGGAGTTGGAGGGGATGGGAAGGAGTGGGAGATAGTAAGTTATGCATTTAAGAACTCTCACCAACCACTCTCGAGGACTGATGATGAAGCATGCTACCTCAACTCTTGATAGAAGGGTAGATGGATCCAAGGTACAGAATGAGGGATATATTTTTGGACATGACAAATGTGTATACCTGTGTGTGCCTGTGTGTGCAAAAACACTGTATTTATTTGTTATAAGATTTGTATTTTTATTTTTTTTATTAGAGAGATGATTTTTTTAGGGAGGAAGAGGCTGTTGATAAGAGATGCAAAAAAAAAAAAAGAAAAGCATTTTTTAAAAAATGCACAAAAGAGAACAGAAGAAGTTCAGAGGAAAAACACAGATGAATCAAGTCATCTTTGAAAGACAAAGGTTAAAAAGTAAGTGGTGTGCAAACAAAGCCAATACAACTAAAAATTAGGAGGAAAGCAGAAAATTGGGAAAGAATCTTTGTAACTAGTGTTTCTGATAAAAGCCTCATTTTTAAAATATATAGAGAATTGAGTCCAATTTATAAGAGTACAAGTCATTCCCCAGTTGATAAATGGTCAAAGGATATGAACAAGTCATTTTTAGAGTAAGAAATTAAAGCTATCCATAATCATATGAAAAAATGTTCTGAATCACTATTAATTAGAGAAATGCAAATCAAGTCACTTAGATATCACATCACACCTATCAGTTTGCTAATATGACAGAACAGGAAAATGTTAAATGTTGGAGGGAATGTGGGAAAACTGGGACACTAATCCATTGTTGGTGGAGTTGTGAACTGATACAACCATTCTGGAGAGCAATTTGGAACTATACCTAAAGGGCTATAAAAAATGTGCATACTCTTTGACCCAGCTTCTAGGGCTACATCTGAGAGAAATCATAAAAATAGGAAAAGGACTCACATGTACAAAAATATGTATGGCAACTCTTTTTTTGTGATGACCAAGAATTGGAAATTGAAGGAATGCCCATCAATTGGGAAATGGCTGAACAAGATGTGGTATATGAATGTAATAGAATTCTATTGTGTTATAAGAAATGATGAGTTGGTAGACTTCAGAAAAACCTTGAAAGACTTAAATGAATTGATGCTGGAATGAGCAGAGCCAAGAGAACATTGTATACCATAACAGCCACATTGTATAATGACTAACTAATTTTGTAAGATTTACTTCTTCTCAGCAATATAGTGATCTAAGACAACTCCAAAAGACTCATGATGGAAAGGTTATCTACATCCAGAGAAAGAACTATGGAATCTGAATGCAGATCAAAGCATACTATTTGCTCTCTTTTTTAGTTTAGTTTTTTCTTTCTCATGGTTTCTCTCATTCATTCAAAATATTGTATTTCAAGATATTTTCTCCTTTATTGTGGTAGCTGCCAAATCTTGTATGAGTCTGTGTAAAGCTCCTTAGTACTTGAAGGCTTTCTTTTAGGATATTTTCAGGTGTTTTTTGTTTGTTTGATTTGGAAGTTCTGGATTCTAACTGTGATGTTTCTGGGAATTTTCATCTTGGGATTTTTTTAAGATGGTCACTGGTAGAGTCTTTCTGTTTTTACTTTGCTTCCTAGTTCCAAAAGTTCTGGGCCATTTTGTTCATGCTTATTGGAAAATGCAGGCTCTTTTTTTCTTTTTTGGTTATTATATTCAGGTAATCCAATGATTCTTAAATTTTTTTTTCTCCTTCACCTGCTTTGTCAGTTGTTTCTGGTGTGATACTTTATATTTTTTTCTCCCTTTTTCCTTTGTTTTAATTTTTTTTGTCTGATAGAGTCATTAACTTATGTTTGGTCCATTCTAATTTTTTAGAGAGTATGTTATTTGGATAAGGTCTTATGTCTCTTATGCTAAGCTGTTAATGTTCCTTCCTAGTCTTTCTACTGATATTGTCATTTCTTTTCCATTTCATTCCTCCAATGATCTCATTTCATTTATAATGATTTGAAAAAAAACAAACCACTTGTTTTATTTATTCAAGGAAGTATAGTTAACTTTGTAGATATACTGTTTTTGTTTGAGGCTTTGCTTCTAAATATTGTGGAGTTAATCTCTTTTTCTGATTTTGTGTTTTGGGTTCCATAATAGCTCTTTTTAAAAGTCTTGTAAAAATTAATCATTATTTAATTTAAAAAAATTGTACTTTGTGTTAACCTTTGCACTTTTTTGAGTCTCTGTATTTTCTAGGGCCCCATGCCTGCTTTTTCCAGCTTTTGAGTGTTTTATTCTTCAAAGATCTCAGAAGCTGCTCAGACTGAGTACCTGTAAATTTTCAGTGAAATCTCAGTGATATGATGGAGGATGAAATCTGATCAATGCTGTCTCTGAACTTAGCAACATTCTGTTTCAAATTTTGACTTAGGTAGGTAACACAACTACAGATCTGCCTCTAGTTGAACCTCCATAGATAATGGACTGACCCCAGCTCCTGTGACTCAGGTGAAAGTCTCTGTAGTTTCAGAACAAAAGAATTTGAGATTCACTCTTAGTCTGCATACCTTATTTTGATTATTTAGCTGCAGGTCCTTACATTCATATACCACATCTTGAACTAAATTTGGAACCCTGTGATAGACTGAGAACCACCCACCTGCTGTTCACTTCCCTTTTCTCAGAACATAGCTTTAGTCATGATTTGTATTGGATCTGTGACCATTCCTTGCCCTAGTAGAAGGTACAGTCTCAGTCCATCATGGACTCATGTCACACCTTTGGAATAAGAGTGCAGGGTCATCTGATGGATGGATGCCTTTCTATCTCCCTGCAAGGTATATAGTCTCAAGTTGTATTTGTTGCAACTCTATCTCCAGTCATTGTTCTCACATACCCAACCCCCATCCTATTCTCATGGTAGAAGACTCTGTGAGTATGTCTCTGGCTAGATCACTTCCCCAGTCACTATAGACTATGTCCCGATTCTGACCTGGGCTTGAAAAATGATCTGTCATGGTTTCTCCATGGATCTTCCTATTACTCTTTGGTCTAGTGCTCTTCCTTAGTCTTTTGTCTTTTTCAAGTAGTTGTGAGAGAGCTAGACTTACTAGTTGCACTTATTCCACAATCTTTGCTGGTGTCCACAATTTATTTTTAGAAGCATATTACATGTAAAAAAATAGTAACAAAAATTTTTTTTTTTGCTTCTGTATCCCTGTCTGAATGTCTTTTTTAAAGAAATGGTCTTTCATAGCAGTACGTATCTTGGGATCACTGGAAGTAATGCAGTTTTCCTAAATGCGATGCAAGCTATTCTCTTTTTCCTATGCCTTTTCTAGGACCAGCTCATTGTCTATTTCATTTTCCTCTCTGAGACAGGTAATAAGACAAACAGGTAGACACAGATAGATACACAGATGGGTGGATAGATAAAGAGATAGACAGATATTTACTGATAATTTGACAGGTTATTTATGTAGCTGCCTCCCAAAATCTGGACAAAATATCTTTGTCATCTATTGTTTTTCCAGTATGGAAGGTGAGACTAGTTTCTACTCATGTTTCTGTGTACTTGTTTTCCTTTGTGTAATGTTCTGAAACTCAATGCAATTCATGCATTATCATCTGGAAGTAGGAACATTTGGAGAACCATGCCATCAACTTGAAATCTTTTTAAAAAAATATTTGTAAGTAAAGTCTTAAAAATGTTTAGTCTACTGCATCTGTATTATGTCTGTATTCTCTGACCATATCTTTAGCATAAAGTCTTACAATGACTGCTATATTGCAGGAAATGGTAAACCTTGGTTTAAATCTAGATTCTGACATTTCTTACTCTGACTCAAATGAAATAATATTTGTAAAGCACTTAATGAAGATGATGGATTAGAGACAACTCAGCTGAACTCTTTCAACATTTCCCTCCAAACAACTTTAAAATAACAACTCAAACCAAATTTTGGAGTGGCAGAGGCAACACAGATCAGGGCAAGACATTTTTACAGCCCAAGAAAACTTAAGAGGTCAGCTGGAAAAGTTTGTGACACTGGGTTAGAAGCCTATTCGGAGCCCATAGTGGCAGCAATAGTGACTGCAGCAGCAGTAGCAGGAGTTTCTGAAGCTCTCAGCTCAGAGATGCTAAGGGGCAGGAAACTGGTCAGAGAGAAACTACAGGGGACTGTTTGCTGGCACTGGATGCAGCTGGCACTGACTGACATCTGTATTTCCCATAGACAGCTCTGGGGTGGAGAGGAGCACTAGAGTTTGGTCACAGGAGAACAGGGGACCTGGTTCCTGTTCCAAGGCGGAGAGAATGCTAATGCTCATAGCATCAGAGGACCAGGATCCTTCCTGGGTAAAGACCAAAGTATAGACCAGGAGAGCAGTGATCATACTTCTACCAAGATCACACCACCTTGGAAGTACCAAAAATTTGCAGACTCCCCAAAATAGCTCTGAAAGCAACATAACAAAAAAATCCTGAAGCCTGGAACAGTGCCTCCCCAAACCCAGATGAGCAGAGCTCAAGTTTAATATAAAATTCAAAGTAAAAAAATGGATGGAAAAATAAGCAAACAATCATAAAAACTACTGTAGCAGCAAAGAAGACCAAGATGTAAACTCAGAAGAAGATGACAATGTGGAAACAACTACAAATAAATCCTCAAAGAAAAATGCTAATTGGACACAAGCCCAATAAGAATTCCTGGAAGAGTAAAAGAAAAAAATAAGAGCGGCAGAGTAAAAATTGGGGAAAGAAATGAGAATAATACAAGAAAATTATGAAAAGAGAATTAACAGATTGGTAAAAGGGGTTCAAAAGTACTAAATAAAACAAAATTTAAAAAAATTGAATTGACCAAATGAAAGCAGAGGTACAAAACATCGGTGAAGAAAATAATTCCTTAAAAATTAAAATTGGGCAAGTAGAAACTAAGGACTCCACAAGACATCAAGAAACAGTAAAACAAAGTCAAAAGAATGGGAAAAATAGAAGAAAATGGGAAATGTCTTACTGGAAAATCAACTGACCTGGAAAAAAGATCAAAGAGAGATAATTTAAGAAATTCTGGACTACCTTAAAGTCATGATCAAAGAAAGAACCATGGCAAGATCTATATGATGTAAATGTAACATTAAGGTAGATTGAGGCATAAAGTTCTAAACATGATCAATTTATTGGTAAAAAGGCAAATTTGCCAGTAAACAGTATCTCAGATTCCCCAGCAAAGCTAAGACCCTGAATGAGGGGGATGGTTCTTTTTTATAGTTCTGGCAAGTATAAAAAATAGGAAGGCTAACATCATAGGTGATAGAAAATATGATTGCATAGAAATTGGGAATGAAACAATCCCTTCCTTCCCTCCTCTGACTAAGAAATGTTCATTGCTCAAATGCAGCTAGCTGCATCTGCAAGGACAAAGATAACAAACCAGTCTTATTTGGATGATATATCAGAGATTCTTGAAGGACGGCTTGGTGGCGTTTTGTCACTAACTATGATATCAAGGGACTTTTTACACATTAGCATGGTAGTTGCTTTCTATGATAGTGGCCTCCAAAAGTCATCCTGCCAGTCTGTACAGTAATGTGATACCTTCTAAATCACCAGAATGAAATATGATGTTTTTAAAATTTTGAGTTAAAAATTAAATATGTATTTTTTTCACTCTTTTTTGAGGTGGATAATTGACATAGTAACTAGAGCCCTGGATCTGGAGACAAGAAGATCTGAGTTTATGTCTGGCCATAGACCCATAAGCTGTGTGACCCTGGCTCAATTTTCTCAGTTACAAAATGAGGAAAATAATAGCACCTACCTCACAAGGTCATCATGAGGATCAAATTAGACAATATTTTTTTAAAGTACTTAGCATAGTGCTTGGCACATGTACCTATCTCCTCTTTTCCCCCATCTCCTTCACAAACATGTAAGACAGAATAGTAGTGGAAAGAACTCTGGATTAGATTTGAAATAAAAGTCAAAGCCTGGCTCTGCTTTCTATCTGGGTGACAACTTTCTGGGTCGCAGTTTCCTTATTTGTAAGATGAAGGAACTGAACAATCTTTAAGATCATTTTCAGCTCAAAATGTATGATTCTATGACTTTTGAATAAATAACTATCTTTTCTGGGTAATCTCCATTGTGTATATGGTAGCTTCCTTTGTTGTGTACAAAAGTTCAAATCAGGTTACATTTCATGCTATAGAATTTCAGATTCTTTATCTCTGCTGCTGTTGTTTAAAGGACAAATATGAGACATTATCCTAGTTTCTTCCATGATGGATCCAGTCAAGATTCAGCTTTGGATGTCCTTGTATTCTGGTTCACAAGCTAATGGTTTCAGTCTATCTTTGATTCTCTAAACCAAGTTCCAAGCAGCTAAGTCTGGACTCCAATACCCACTGGACCCCACAAAACTCAGAAAACCAAAAGGTTGAAATTAATCCAGTGCTGATTCTTGGTCAAGGATCCAATCAACAAGATCTAGACACTTAAAACTTGAAATGCTCGTGGATGAATAAAGATCTTTTTTTACCAACACTTATGTGCAGGCTGCCTCTGTGTTTCTGTAAACTACAGCCAAGCAATTTTTACTTTACTAGGGGATCTTCCTTATTGAATTCAACTAGGTCTATCATAGGCTAGACATCAGATAGCTGAATGTTTTCCTTTTCAGGGGATGAGAGGGAGTAAAATTCTCTCTTCCATATTAAGATCCTGATCACTCTAAGGTCTGGAATTGCTTTCAGCTTTGATCTTGGTAGTCTTTTTGAGACCACCAATGCACAACAGTGTTAAATTCATATAATCATTGAATCAAAGAGTTGGAAGGGACCTCAAATTTGACTTATAGATAGAATTTTAAGGGCTTCCTATGTATTTTTTCACTTGATCCCTAAAACAATTCTGTGTGGTAAGTACTAGAGTTTGGATATGAGGGAGTAAGGGAAAGAAGAGTTGAGACTGACACCTGACTAGTGAGCCTGGGTGATTGGAAGGATAGTGATGCTTTTCACAGTAATAAGAATTACTTATAAGTTATAATTAAATTATAAATTATAATTAAAATAAGAAAGTTTGAAGAGAAAAGGACTTAGGGGAGAGAGATAATGACTTTAGTTTAGGACATGCTAAGTTTAGCTATCTATGCAGCATCCAGTTAAAAATGTCTTATAGGTAGTAGGAGATGAGAATCTGGAGTTTAGGAGAGAGGTAAGGGTTGGATAAGTAGATCTGAAAATTAGATGATAAATTATCATCAGAGTTAATAATTTAATTTATCAGAGCCAATGAGATCACCAGATGAAATAGTGGGCCTGGGACAGAGCCCTCTGATATTCCTGTGGTTAGTGGGAATGACCTGGATGAAGACCCAACAAAGGAGACAGAGAAATGGTCCAAAAAGTAGGAGAGAAACTAGAAAAGAAGAAATTATTAAGGAGAACAGTGTGATCAACAGTGTCTAAGGATCCAGAAAACACAAGAAAGACAAAGAATGAGAAAAAGCCACTGGATTTGGTGCTTAAGAAATCCTTGGTAACTTGTGTTACATTCATAATGCTGATGAAGAATGAAACATCTCTTGTTCTCAAGAAGCATGCTTTCTATCAAGGTAAACAACATGTATGTGTAAAGGGGAACTGGCATAGATGCAGACCCCCTCTGATGCTGCCCTTTCCAGCAACATAGACCAGACTTCTTGAACCTGCTTTCAAGAGAGTTAGGGCTAAAGATTCTGTGAAGATATGTAATAGAAGTGTCTTGAAGAGGCTGAAACATACATAGACATTCTGTAACTGGTTCTAGTTTGTTAACTCCACGGTGAATGGCAGCTTTTTTGAGTAACTGCATTGGCAGAACTAGAATTGGCAGCACCTTCTGGAGGCCTTAGCCAACCTCCCCCTCACTCTCTTCAGCTGCTTTGGATCTCTGGTCTGGGCTGTTGCTTCTTGGCTGAGAGTATCTGAGGAAATGGAACAGGGGTGCTAGTCAGTTACTGGCATTTAACAGTGGATTGGAACCTAACTGGAGAAAGCTTGAGCCAATTGAGAAGAGATGCCCCAAATCCTCAGGGAAATCCCTAGACATGGTAAAGGAGGAGGAGGTAAAATAAACACTAATACTAGTTACATATATAGAAAACAATAAATGGTAATTTTGGGGGTAGGGAATGGCACTAGTGTTGGGGAGAATCATGAAAAGCTCATGTAGAAGATGATATGAATTGCACTTTGAAGGAAACTAAGAACTCTAAGAAATTCAATTAAAGAAAGAATGAGTTCCAGGAATGAGAGGCAGCTCATCAAAGACAAGAGAAGTGTCATATGTGAAGGATAACAAGAAGATCCCTACTTTTGACTATACCAAAGACAATATGAAGGGAGTTAATTAATATGCCCAGAAAGGTAGAGGGAGCCAGTTTGTGAAGGGTTTTAAGTGAAAAACCAAGGAATACGTATTTGATTTCAGAGGCAATAGGGAGCCATTAAAATTTATTGAGCGGAGGAGTGACATAGTGAAAACCCCATGCAGGGTAACGGAAAATTTGGCAACACTGAAAGACAACAGAGAACGATGAAAAATTAATTCAAGATCAAACGTGTAATGAATTGGAAGTGTTTTTGGCAGTGCTTGCCTGAGTTGCATCCCACCACTTCGCTGCAATCTTGATTCTGAACAGCAAGCATGCATACTTTGCATTGTGCATGCCCTCAGGCCATGGAACACAGAAGAATGCTGCCAAAATGCTAAAAAGGGGTAGCAGTGGGAAAAGTTTAAGAAGCCCTGGATAGAAGATGGTTTGTTTAGAGAGGCAAGAGTCTTAAAGCAGGGGAACCTATGTAGACAATGAGAGAATCAAACCTACTTGGCCACTAATGTACAGTGAAGGAAAGTGAAGGTAGAAGTTGAGTTCAAGGTTGTGAACTTTGGGGAATTGGAAGGATGATGGGTTGTGTTTTAGATACACTGAGTTTGAAATAAAACTTGAAATAAAAACTTGCTCTTGAAATTTAAAGAAAACTGAAGCATGAGCAAAATAACTAGAACTAATCATGATAGTTTACTTAAATCTCACCCAAAGAGTCATTCTTTTATTCAATAACAACTACAAAAAACGAGAAGCCCAAATCCCTGCCCCCCCAAAAATAACTCCTTTGAACCAAAACTTTTCTTGAACAGGTCCTCTAACTATTGAAGTGAAACGAGAACACTTAAATATTCTCCCTAACCACAGAGATTTCATTTGCATTTGGATCACTGAGGAAAGCGGTAACAGTTTTCTTATTTCCTGGCCTGGGGGTGCAGATGAGATAAGGCTTGTTACCTGAGAAGAGGATGATTAAAATAGTTGGATCTTAAATTCTTTGGCCACATAATGTGCAGAAGGGACTCTTGGGAAAACACTCTAATGTTGGGAAAGATTGAAGGCGAAAGGAAAAGGGGATGGCAGAGAATGCGTTGCATAGTGTCAAAGACACCATGAACATGAGTTTGGACAGACTTCGGGAAATTGTGGAGGATAGAAGGACCTAGTATTTCTATGGTCCATGGGATCACAAAGAGTTGGACATGCCAAGAAAAGTGGTTCCCTGGAACTTGGACCCTGTCCTATGCTGTCTTAGTGCTGAATCGGCACCTTGAAAATCATATATGGTAATTGGTAATAAACTCTTAAGAGTCAAATATCTGTTGTATCATCTCTTTGTTAACTTCTCAAGTTTGTCTATCTGGACACTTAGACAGCAGTGAGCCGGAACAGGTTTGTAAGAGCCGATTGTTGAATTTTCAGACTGAGTGTTTACGCCTTGAAAATTGGCAAACACTGCAAATCAGAGCTTGATTTTTTGTTTTGATAATTGTCTCTAGACCTAGGGATATGATGGAGAAAATGTTAATGATGCAGATTAAACTTAAAAGTGAATTTTGCATTACTTTTTTCTTAGAGAGCTGATAGTTAAATGCTTAAAATACTTCCTTGCTTATAAATATACATATTTTTAGAGATATTAGATGGTCAAAGGGTAATTCTGATAAAGTTCTCTATTTTGGAGGAGTTAAGGGAAGATGATTGGCTACAGTTACCTCAATATTCACATTTTGCTTTGGCAATAGGACTTGAATTTGCAGAACAATGGAAAAATAAATCTCAATTTCAAGGCTTAACTTGGTCACTTACTAGTTTGGGTAAGTCATTTTATATTTTTGAACCTCAAATTCTTAATCTTTAAAATGGGGGCAATAATGGTTGCAATACCTCTTTCATGTGGTTTTTGGGAGGAAAACATTTAATAAATTTTAAAGTATTCTTTAAACAGTTATTAATATTATTATTAAGAATTTGCTCTTAACTCATCCTAACATTAATATTGTGCTCAAATGGCTCATATTCTACCTATGCTACGTCAATGTCTCTTATTCTTCAAAGAATTAACGATCTGCTTAGGAATTCCCCCCTACTTGTTTTTTGCTCTGATACTTCAGTGAATCTGTGATTTCATCAATGTGGGTATTTCCTACAACAATGCAAATTGAAATCCACCTGTGACCTGGATTAGATTGCTCCACCCCTTTCATAGAGAGGTTGTCATGGAAACTTTGGAAGATCTCACCAGGATTTAGAGTACTTGCTGGGCTAGAATGTACATGGGAATGAATACAGGAGAAGTTAGGTCCTTTGTGGTACTGGTGATTGAAGGAACTTCTGCCAGTGTTTTGGCAAGTGGCAAGGTGGGAAAGAAGGAGAACTTCAAGCAAAATCTGACAAGATTTGCAACCCTAGTCAGGGAAATCTAAAGAAAGTAAATGAGATCTCTTTGCAAGGCATGTGTGGATAAGGGAATGAGAGGAGAGAACAGGGAGAGAGCCAAGAGCAGTTTTGTAAGAACAAAGGAGGTCCAGTCAGTCCATAGATGCTTTCTTCACCTGCTTCCCCAGAGTACAGAACTGGGGAATTTCCACCCAGGATTTAGATTTCAATCCTTTTTTTTTCTTTCTCAGAGGCCCCCTCAAGACTAGCTGGGAGCAAGGGAAAGAAGAAAGAAAACATCACCTCTGGCTGCAGTCACTACTAAAGGCTGCTCAACATGGTTTTAATGTCTATTTGCATTTTCTATGCTATGATACTGCTGATAAATTAAATGATGATTTATAATACTTTCATCTAATCTTTTGAACTTGAAGGTCTGGAATTGAGAGGGGAAGCCAACCTATGGAGAAGAGATTGGGAGTGAGAGGCAATTAGGTAGTTATTTTTGCAATTTCTGAGATTATTCAAGAGCATATCTGATAGATTGCTTTTGAAGAGAGAGAGAGATTGAGAGAGAGAGAGAAGAGAGAGAGATTGAGAGAGAGAGAGAGAGAGAGAGAAGAGAGAGAGAGAAGAGAGAGAAAAGAGATAGAGGAGGAGAGAGAGAGAGAAAACATAAGGAGCAAGCAGTAGAGGTGGGAGAATGGTCCCTGAGTTTGACCTTCTGTTACTTATCCCAGTTTCATTTTAGAAAACTTTTTGTATCCACAGCCATACCACTACTTCATCTCCTTACTTATTCTTCACCTTCTTATTTATATTGATCTTTCCTGTGCCTCCTCATTCATATCCTTCCACCCAATGGAACACATGGTTTATTCATCATTTATCCCTAGCATTTCATTTTGTAATCAGCTCATCCTTTTGGTTCCCACTCTATGTGAAAACTATGAATGCCCCCCACTTCAAGAAATATGTTTTCAAGCTTATTTTTAAAGGAAAAAATTAATTTGTATCATTTACCACTGCCTCTTAACTGGACCAAAATGAAAGTGAAACTAGAATTCTTCTTTCAAAATTTGTAATGACAAACTAAATTGGGTCAGGTTTAAGTCATTGTCAAGTCTTTTTGGTCCACGATTTGCCACTTTGTTAGGTTTCACTTTAATCTTGTGCATTTGGGAGTTTCTTTGAATCTGAAGCTATACCTTATATGATTGGACAGGCTATACATGGTGATTATTTGGCATTTTAATTCACTCCTTAAGAAGCCTTTGCCAAAGACTGAGGGTCTTTCTCTTTAATATAAGATGTATAAGAAAACTGTTTACTTAGACCTAATTACCAAGCAGAAAAAAATCATTCATTCAGTGATGTGGAGCAAGAGGACTGAAGTGCTAAACTTGTTCTTGCCCTTGTACTTGTACTTGTAACCCAGTATGGGACTGTTCCCTCATGGGCAAAATGTTCCCTTGCAAATTCTAGTACATGCACTTAAACATACTCTGAAGTAGTTAATGCATCTTTTATATATGATACAGAGCCAAAAACACTGAGGAATTGTAGATCTTGAGTCAGGTCCTAAATAAATATGTTCTCAAACATTCTGTATTGAATGTACTGTGTTCCTGGTTGTTTTGAGGTAGGTAAGGCAAACTTTTCAACATTTTGATTTTTAAAAGGGGTGGGGAAAGATTCAGGCTCAAAAATGAAGCATTGGAAAGATTTAAATTTTAAAGAAATGAGCAGTTTAAGAATTCCTTCCTTATTCTTACTCTAATTTAATAAATTCTTTTAAAAAAGTGGTGAGCCTGAAAGGAGGGAGGACAGTATTAAAGAAGGTAGGGAACAGGGAAGTGGGGAGAAGATTCTTGAAACCTAAATGCAAAGTTCTGGTGATGAAAGTCAGTGGTATCCAGAGAACAGGTCTTTCCAATATATGAGCCCTGTCCTATTTTGTCATTTGGAAAATAGTTTGTAATTTTGAAAAGGGGAGGAAAATGGACACGTTTTTCAGTCTGCTGTTGGAAAGATGCCACCTTGTAGAACAGGAGCATAATAAGAGGCATTAAGCGTAAGCTCTGCAAGAGGCCTCTATAACTTCCTTGGCTTCTGTGCTTTGAGTTGGAACTCCCTGCAGAAGAAAATGTTACTGTGCAAACAGGATCCTTAGCCAAACCTGAAAGCACATCTCTCTCGATTGTGAAACACCTACCCTCTTGTTTTCGTGTTGCATTGCACATTGCCTTGACTGCCCTGCCCCTGCTCCACCCCTGAAGGGCTAAGCCTCACCATTATATTTTCATGTGTTTTCTTGGACATTGGGAATACCTAAGACCTTAAAAAAGTTATCCTTTTATGGCTTCTGTGAGTGAGCTGAGTTTAGGAATAGAAATTTAAAAAAAAGGAAAACATCTGAAATTTGATCTACTATTATCTGCTTTTTGTTGTTTTCCATTAAGTAGCCTCCTGAGGAGTAAAGTCTGATGGATGTGTTTCTCAAGTTGCTATACTTCTGCTTGCCATCTTCTTTTCTTTCTGTCTTTATTCCCTTCTCCTGGCAGTTCCTTTTCAAGTCCATTGCCTTCTACTCTGCTTTTCTCTAACTCCTCCTCCATTTTCATTTTCTCAGTATCTTCTAATCCAATGATACACAACCATTTTGACATTGTATTAGCTTTTGTGACATCCCCTTTATAAAATACTAGCATGCTCTCTCTCTCTCTCTCTCTCTCTCTCTCTCTCTCTCTCTCTCCCCCCCCCCCCCCACGCATGCACACACACACACACACACACACACACACACACACGATGAATGAAATTGAATCCTGCTCTGATACCGTCTTACAATTTTAGAATACTCCATTGTTAATTGGAAATTTCCCTGTATTTACACAAATATAAAAAGAGCTTCATAAATATTTTGTATATATGTACATTTTGTACATATATCCTTTTCCTCCTTCTTTGATCTCTTGTGTCTAGTAGACTACTAGTAGACCTAGTAGAGTTATCACTGGGTCAATGGGAGAACATAGTTTAGTAACTTTTGGGTATGGTTCCAAATTACTTTCCAGAAGAACTGAACCAGTTCACAGCTCCACCAGCAGGACATTAATATACCTGCTTTACTACAGCCACTCCAGCATTCATCAGTTTCCTTATTTTTTTTTGCCCCAGCTTTACCAGTCTGACAGATTTGAGGTGGAAGCTCATATTTGCTTAAAATCATAAATGATTCAAAAATTTTTAAATGTAGCTTTTTTTCATATGCTGCTATCTTGGGTTCTTGGAAAGCTTCCTATTCATATTCTTTGACCATTTATGAAGTGATCTCATAAATTTGAATAACTCCCCTGTAATGTTTTAGAAAATAGAACATAATCAGAGGGACATGCTGCCAAGATTTTTTGAAGTTACTTGCATTGGTTTTTGTTTTTGCAAAAACTTAAAACATATTCTATATTCACAATTGCCAGTTTTATTTTTAATGATTTTTTACTACATTTCCTTTTCTCATGGACTATTCCCCTAGCCATGGATCTAAAATAAAATTTCTTCCTGCTCCTTTAATTTGTTTATAATGTCACTCTTTGTGTCTAAGTCACACACCCACTGGGAGCATATCTAGGGATAGTGTGAGATATTGATCTATTCTTACTTTATCTGCCAAACTATTTTTCAGTTTCCCTAGCAGTTTTGTTGAATAGTGAGTTTTTTCCTCAACATGGGGGCTCTTTGGATTTATCAAACACTAAGCTATTGTGCTTGGTTGTATTTTTTCCTGTATATTAGCTGCCTGATTTGTTCTGCTTATCAATCTTTCTATTTCTTAATCAGTACCTTTGTTGTTATCATCTTTAATAAAGTCACCCATTGTTTGTATGGTTTGTTCTTTGACCAGTTCTTTAGAATTAAATTATTTATTTGTTATTTTTTAAGAGGACCATTATTAAATATAATTTTCATCATTGTGGTATGTGAAATATGTTTTTAATATATCTGCTTTTCTACATTTGCTTATGAGGTTGTTGTGCTTTAATATGTGGTCATAAAGGTATCTAAGTGTAAGCAAAGTGGGATTTAAAATTTTTTTTTTCTGGAGTTCAATTTCCTAGGCTCAGGCTAAATTGTAAAGATCTGAAGGATTAATCTCCTTTGAACCCTGATAATTCACAGCTGTGCTGAGTTATGTAGGTTTCATGACCTCTGGCTTTAAGCCAATCAGGGACAGAGTCTTGGTTATATATTTTGGGAAGTTGGCATTTTGCTTTGGGCACTTGCTTGTGAGAAAGACCTTTTGATTCCCTGGACCAGATTCTGGGTAGCCATTTGTTAAGAGCCTCCTGACTACTCATATATTGGTGCTCTTCCGGTCTGGTGGTATATGTATGGTTGTATTATTCCGTTTAGACTTTGGAGCCCTGCTTATGGAATTCTTTCTTGGACTACTTGTCTGTACTTATATGTCTGTTAATTAAAATAAGATTTTAAACCTCTTTAAAGCTGTCTTTCCTTTAGAAAAGTAGATCAAAGAACCTGTGCTAGCAGCCTACCCTGTGTGCTAGTGTGGTTGCTAATACAAGATACCATACACATTTGATAAATATGTATATTCCTTTCTAATTTTACTCAGTAATAGTCAGAGGTGTATTTTATCTAACTTTTCTAAAATTCTATTTGGGTACTTAACTTCTGTCTTGATTGTTTTTGGTTACATATATCTAGCTAGTATTGAAAGGTATACAGTAAGGTTCCTCCCTTATAGTTTTATTCTCAATTTCTCTCTGTAAGTCAATGTACTTTTCTTTTAACTATTTAGATGCTATACTATTTGGTACATATATGTAGAGTAATAACATTAATTTATCATTTATGGTGTGTGTATTTGTCCTTTGTTTTTGAAGAGGACCATGACATCAGAGAAATGAAGACCTGACTTGCACTTGACTTTGTTTTGAGTGAGAGAGGGCTGCGCAAGGTCACCAGTCTCACTTTATCCTCCTGAGTCATCTGAATCCAGTGATCAGATATTCATCAGGATGACTGGAGATGGCCCAGAATACAATGGGAGACCTTGGCCTTTGGGCTAAGGCCTTTTTAGGTACTCATTTATAGTGAGGTAATGTCCATTCAGTGAATAGACCTCTTTAAAAAGTAGTCAGGAAGATGACCCCTTTAACAGAAAAGAGGAAAAAATAGATACATCACAGTGGAAGGAGAAGGAGCCTCAGGGTTGCTATTTCCAAGAGAAACTGTTACTATTGTCATTTACTCTAAGCCAGCAGGGTCTAAAAACAGCTATTGAGTGGAGGTTCATCAGGTACCCATTACTGTTCAATCCATGGGCTTGAAAGTACATTGGGTGTAAGGTTTTAAGGGAAAACAGAAAGAAGAGAAGAGAAGAGAAGAGAAGAGAAGAGAAGAGGAGAGGAGAGGAGAGGAGAGGAGAGGAGAGGAGAGGAGAGGAGAGGAGAGGAGAGAGAGAGGAGAGGAGAGGAGAGGGAGGAGAGGAGAGGAGAGGAGAGGAGAGGAGAGGAGAGGAGAGGAGAGGAGAGGAGAGGAGAGGAGAGGAGAGGAGAGGAGAGGAGAGGAGAGGAGAGGAGAGGAGAGGAGAGGATTAATTCTAGCCAGTATACCCCAAGTTAACTGGTATCATTTATGGTACCTTTCAGCACAATGTAGTTTCCCTGTTTATTTCAATGAGGTCTGTTTTTGCTGTTGCCTTTTGTGAGGACATCATGGCTAATCCTACCTTATTTTACTTTAACTAAAGCATAATAGATTTTGCTCCAGTCCCTTATTTTAACTCAATGTGAGTCTTTATGCTTTGAGTGTGTTTTTGTAACATATTGTTATATTCTGCTTTCTGATCCTCATTGTCATTTTCCCTTTTATGAGTGAATTTATCCCATTGACATTCACAGTCAAAATAATTAATCAATTTTCCCCATCCCTTTCCCTTATTTAATCTTTTATATTTCATCTTCTCTTTGTTTCCTAGTCTCATTTTATATTGAGAAAAAGAAGATGGAGAGTAAAAACAAGTGTGTTTAGCACCAGTGCTCTAGGTTTGATGGAATCAGTCTCTGCACTGGGTCCTCTTTTCTTTTCTTCTCCCAGGGACCAACTATAGATTTCTATATTTTTTTCCTTTTAAACCCCTCTTTGTGATTATACCTCCATCGTTAGAGTTTGTTTTGCTTATCCTTCCCTTTTGCTCATCTTTCACCTTATTCTCTTCTCCTTTTGTCCCTTCTTTTTTTGCTGTTGAGTGAAATGTATTTCTCTACTCAACTCTTACCTCCTTGAATTAGTTCAGATGAAAGTGGGATTCAAGTACTGCCTACTCCCCTCACCCCTTTCTTCATTGTTTGAATTATATTCTACTGCCATATCCCAATTATGTACCAGGCCTGGAGTCAGGAAGATCTGAATTAAAATCTGGTCTCATGTACTTCCTACCTGTATGACCCTGGGGAAGTCACTTAGTCTCTGCTTGCCTCAGTTTCCTCTTCAGTAAAAAGGGAATAATAAGAGCACCTACTTTTCAGGGTTGCTGTAAGGGTCAAATGGGATAATAATAATGATAAAGCAAAGTGTCTGGCACATAAGAGCTATACAAATGTTAACTATTAACTATAATTTTTATAAGAACATCCTTACAATATTGCTGTTACTATGTATGTACAATGATTTCCTGGTTCTACTTTTATGGTTCCATAAAAACTTGCCAGGTTTTATGGAACTGTCCTCCTCATTATTTCTTATACAGCAATAGTATTCTATCCCAGTCATATAATCCACAACATGCTCAGCTATTCCCAAATTAATGGACATTTCCTCAAATTCCATTTTTTTGCTACCACAATTTTATACATATAGGTCAAGTGGACTTTAGGAAGCATTGCTAATAATAAGGCTAATGGAAGGCTAGTGGAATTAAAGCTGTTATTTAAAGTCCTAAATATGCCAGCAAATTTGGAAAACTCAGTAGTGGCCCCTGGATTGGAAAAGATCAATTTATATCCCAATCCTAAGGAAGAACAATGCCAAGGAATGTTCAAATTGCTGAACTTATTTCACACACCAGCAAGGTTATACTTGACATTTTGCAAGCTAAGCTTCAGCAATATGTGAACCAAGAATTGCCAGAAGAGCAGGCTGTTTTTTGAAGAATCAGGTGAACTAGAGACAAAATTACTAACATTCACTGAATTATGAAGAAAGCAAGGGAATTTCAGAAAAACATCTACTTCTGCCTCATTGACTACACTAAAATCTTTGATTGTGTGGATCACAAAAAAATGTGGAAAGTCCTCAAAGAGCCACAGAATTGACACTTTTGAATTGTGGTGCTGAAGACTTTTGAGAGTCACTTGAACAGCAAGAAATCAAACTGGTCCATACTTGAACAGATTAATTCAGACTATTCACTGGAAGATCAAATCCTGATGCCAAAGTTTAAATAGTCTGGCCACATAATGAGAAGATGGGACTTATTGAAAAAGATCCTGATCCTGGGAAAGATTGAAGGCCAAAGAAAAAGGAGATAGCAAAGGATAAGAAGAACAGTGTCAGGGGAAAACAAACATGAACTTGGAGACTTTTTTTTTTCCTTTTAATATAAATTTATTTATTTAACTTTTTACATTCATTTTCCCAAAATTTTGGGTTCCAAATTTTCTCCCCATTTATCCCATCCCCCCACCCCAATACACCAGGCATTCTAATTTCCCCTATCACCAATCTGCCCTTTCTTCTGTCATCCCTCCCTTCTCTTGTCCCCATCTTCTCTTTTGTCCTGTAGGGCCAGATGACTTTCTATTCCCCATTAACTGTATTTCTTATTTCGTAGTAGCAAGAACAATACTCAACAGGTTGTTCCTAAAACTTTGAGTTCCAAATTCTCCCCATCCCTCTCTCCCAACCCATTCCCTTTGGGGAGGCAGGCAATTCAATATAGGCCATATCTGTGTAGTTTTGCAAATGACTTCCATAATAGTCATGTTGTGTAAGACTAACTGTATTTCCCTCCATCCTATCCTGCCCCTCATTGTTTCTATTCTGTCTTTTGATCCTGTCCCTCCCCGAGTGTTGACTTCTAATTGTTCCCTCCTTCCATTGCCCTCCCTTCCATCATCCCCCCCACCCTGCTTATCTCCTTCTCCCCCACTTTCCTGTATTGTAAGATAGGTTTTCATACCAAAATGAGTGTGCATTTTATTCCTTCCTTTAGTCGAATGTGATGAGGGTAAACTTCATGTTTTTTTCTCAGCTTTCCTCCTTTTCCCTCCACTAAAAAGTCTCCTGCTTGCCTCTTGAATGAGAGATAATTTACCCCATTCCATTTCATCCTCTCTCCTCCTCCTACATTTCTCTCTCACCATTTACCTTAATTTCTTTTAAGATATGGTCCCGTCCTATTGAATTTACTCTGTGCTCTCTGTCTGTGTATGTGTGTGCATGTATGTATGTGTGTGCATGCACGTGTGTACGTGTGTGTGTGTGTATGTGTGTGTGTTGTCCCACCAACTACCAAGATACTGAAAAGTTTTAAGAGTTACAAATATTGTCTTTCCATATAGGAATGTAAACAGTTCACCTTTGGTAAGTCCCTTATGACTTCCCTTTGCTGTTTACATTTTCATGCTTCTTCTCATTCTTGTGTTTGAAAGTCAAATTTTCTTTTCAGCTCTGGTCTTTTCATCAAGAATGCTTGAAAGTCCTCTGTTTCATTGAAAGACCATATTTTCCCCTGAAGTATTATACTCGTCTTGCTGGGTAGGTGATTCTTGGTTTGAGTCCTAGTTCCTTTGACTTCTGGAATGTCCTATTCCATGCCCTTCGATCTTGTGTTATCCTGATTGTATTTCCACAGTACTGGAATTGTTTCTTTCTAGCTGCTTGCAAGATTTTCTCCTTGATCTGAGAATTCTGGAATTTGGCCACAATGTTCCTAGGAGTTTCTCTTTTTGGATCTCTTTCAGGCGGTGATCGATGGATTTCTTCAATACTTATTTTGCCCTCTGGTTGTAGAATATCAGGGCAATTTTCCTTGATAATTTCATGAAAGTTGATGTCTAGGCTCTTTTTTTGATCATGGCTTTCAGGTAGTCCCATAATTTTTAAATTGTCTCTCCTGTATCTATTTTCCAGGTCAGTTGTTTTTCCAATGAGATATTTCACATTCTCTTTCATTTTTTCATTCTTTTGGTTTTGTTTTGTGATTTCTTGGTTTCTCAGAAAGTCATTAGCCTCCATCTGTTCCATTCTAATTTTGAGAGAACTATTCTCTTCACTGAACTTTTGAACCTCCTTTTCCATTTGGGTAATTCTGCTTTTGAAAGCATTCTTCTCCTCATTGGCTTTTTGAACCTCTTTTTTCAATTGAGTTAGCCTATTTTTCAAGGTATTATTTTCTTCAGCATTTTTTTGGGTCTCCTTTACCAAGGTATTGACCCGTTTTTCATGCTTTTCTTGCATCTCTCTCATTTCTCTTCCCAGTTTTTCCTCCACCTGTCTAACTTGATTTTCAAAATCCTTTCTGAGCTCTTCCATGGTCTGAGCCCAGTGGATATCTATTTCGGATGTTTGGGATACAGAAACCATGACTTCTATGTCTTTCCCTAATGGTAAGCATTGTTCCTCCTCATCAGAAATGAAAGGGGGAAATATCTCACCAAGAACGTAGCCTTCTATGGTCTTATTTTTCTTCCCTTTTCTGGACATTTTCCCAGCCAGTTACTTGGCTTCTGAGATTCCTCTCCACCCCTACCTAGATCCACCCAGCTAGTGCTTGGGGTCTGAGATTCAAATGCTGCTCCCCAGCCTCAGGGCTTTCAGCGGGGGGTGGGGCTGCTAATCAATGTGAGCTTAAGTTCTGGTGCTCAGGTGGGGGCAGGGCCGCCTGCCAGGCTCAGTTCCCTCAGGGGGTTTATGCAGAGGTCTTCAGTAATGGCCCTGAGCTCCTCCCTGCTCTGGGAGCCTGTGGCGGCTGCTGCCTCTGCCACTACTGCCTCTGCCGCTGCCTCCTGAGGTGGCCCGAGTCATGGAGGCACCCTGCTCCCCTCTCAGCCAGCCCAGAAGTCTCCCTCTCTGACCTGTAGTGCCTGTGAGTAGAGGGACCTTCGTGGCTGCTGGAGGTTTCGTCCCTGAAACCTGCTCTGATCTGCTCATCTGGGACTGCGCGGCCAGAGCAGGGCAGGGCTGGACTCCATGTCTTGTGCATGACGAACCTTTGGAGCTGCTTTTTTAGGGCTCTCTGGAACAGAAATCTCCTCCATTGCATTGCTGTGTGGCTTGCACTGCTCCAGAATTTGTGGGGAGTTCTTTTTACAGAAAATTTATGGACTGTGGGTTCGGAGCTAGCATACGTGAGTCCTTCTACTCCTCTATCTTCTTGGACAAACTTTAAAAGATAATGGAGGATAGAATGGCCTGGTGAACTGTGGTCCATGGAGTTACTAAGAGTTAGGCATGACTGAACAACTGGACAGCAACAACAGGTACTTCTCCTTTTTTGAAAACATCTCTTTGGGATGCAAACCTAGAAGTAGTATTGCTGGGTCAAAGGGTATATGGTTTTATAGTCTTTTGGGTCTTGTTCCAAATTATTCTCCAGAATAATTGAACCAGTTCACAGTTTCACTAACAGTGCATTATCATTGTTATTCTGTACTTTTAGTTGTGTCCAACTCTTCATGACCCGATTTGTGGTTTTCTTGGCAAAGATACTGGAGAGATTTGCCATTTCCTTCTCCAGATCATTTAATAGATAAGGAAACCAGGGTAAAGAGGGTCAAGTGACTTTTTCAGTATCATAAAGCTAGGAAGTGTCTAGGTAGAGGTCACACTTGGACTCATGTCTTCCTGACTCCAGACTCACTATTCTACCCACTATGCCACTTAACTGCCCCTATGCAATCTTAAGCACAATCCTCCTTCTATACATAGCGTAGTGGATTATATTTAAAGTTAGATATGATAGACCTCTGGAGAAAACTGAATTGAAACAGTAAGGAATGCATCTTTTTGTTAGCTATTCATGGTACCTTCAAAAAGTTGACCATGTATTAGGGCATAAAACCTCATAAATGTAAAAATATTAACTGCTCCCTTTTATATCATAAAGGAATAAAAATGATATTCATTAAAGGTCCTTGGAAGTATAGATTAAAAATTATTGAAAACTAAATAATCTAATTCTAAAGAGTGAGTAGGGCAAAGAACAAACCATAGAAACAGTCAATAATTTCATTAAAGAGAATGACGGCAATGAGACAACATACCAAAATCTGTGGGATGCAGCCACAGCAATACTTAAGGGAAAATTTATATTTCTGTATACATCAATACTAGAGAAAAATAGCAGATCAATGAAATTGGGCTTGAACTAAAAAGACTAGAAAAAGAACAAATTAAAAATGCCTAATTATACACCAAAATGAAAATCCGGAAAATTAAAGGAGAAATGCATATAATTGAAAGTTTTAAAAATTGAACTAATAATAAAACTAAAAATTGGCCTTAGGAAAAAACAATAAAATAGAAAAATCATTACATAATTTGATTTTAAAAAGAAAGAAAAATGAAAAGAGTGAATGCATTGTAAATGAAGAAATTAAAGTAACTTTTGGGAGCTATTTTGGCCAATTATATGCCAATAAAACTGACAATCTAAGGGAAATAGGTGAATATTTACAAAAATGAATTACTCAGAATAACAAAAGAAAAGATGGAATATTATATAACTCTATCTTAGAAAAAGAAATTGAATAAACCTTCAAGGAGCTCCCTAAGAAATATACCCAGGACCAGATGGATTTACAAGTGAATTCTTCCAAATGTGTAAGGAACAACCAGTTCTAATAATGTATAAATTATGTGAAAAAATAGGCAAAGAAGTCCTATAAAATTCCTTCCATGGCAGAAATATTGTTTTGTACCCATACAAAACAGAGAAATAAAATTATGAAGTAATTTTTCCAATGAATATTGATGCAAAATTTTAAAATAAGACACTCGCAAGGAAACTACAACAATATATCACAAAGATCATGCACTATAACCATGCAAAATTTGTACCACAAATACAGGGCTGATTCAATATTGGGAAAACTAAAAGCACAGTTGACCCACATCATTAACAAAAACAACAAAAATTACATAATTACATCAAGAGTTGCAGAAAAAAACTTGACAAAAATACAATGCCAATTTCTATTCAGAACACTAGGAAGCATAGGAATAAATGGAGCATTTCTTAAAGTGATAATTAATTTTTATCTAAAACCAAGAGTAAATATTATCTGTAATGGGATGAATTAGAAACCTTTCCAATACGACCAGGGGTAAAACAAGAATGTCCATTATCATCATCATTATTCAATATTGTACTAGGAATGCTAGTTACAGCAATAGGACAAGAAAAAAATGAAGAATTAAGAATAGGCAATAAGGAGGAAAAGACTATCACTCTTTGCAGATGATGTGATGGTGTAGAGAACCCTAGAGAATCAACTAAAAATTAACTGAAATAATTAACAACTTTTTCAAAGTTGTAGGATATAAAATACTCCCCCAATCATTACCATTTCTATATGTTACCAACAAAACCCAGCATGAGAGACAGATCCATCTAAATATTTACATCTAAAATATTTACAGATGGTATAAAATGCTTGAGTCTTCCTACCAAGATACTCCCAAGAACTATATGAATACAGCTAAACACTTTTCACACAAATAAAGACAATTAAATAATTGGAGAAATATTAATTGCTGAGCCAATATAAATAATGCATGACTTTAAATAGCAAACAACAATAACAGTGACAATTATATATGAATTATTTTACTTTTTCAGTAAATAATTGTTTTATAGACTTAGAAAACATAACAAAATTCATCTGGAAAAACAAAAGGTCAAGAATAACAAGGAAATCAATGGGGGAAAACAGTGAAGGTGTGTGGCCTAACAGTGCCAGATATCAAACTATATTACAAAGCAGTAATCATTGAAACAATCTGGTGCTGAATAAGAAATGGAGAGGTTGATCAGTGGAATAGATTGTCTTTAGATATATGGATAAGGAAAGAGTTTTATGACCAAAAAAGAGACAAAAAGGATCATGGGAAGTAAAATGGATAATTTTGATTACATGAAATTAAAAAGGTTTTGCAGAAACAAAACCAATGTAACCAAAATTAGAAATAAAGCAAGAAACTTGGGAGTGGGGAGATGATAGCCAGTTTCTCTTATAAAGGACTCATTTCTCAAATATAAAGGTAATTGGGCTAAATTTATAGAAATTAGAGCCATTCTCCAGTTGATAAATGGTGAAAGGATATGAACAGGCATTTTTCAAAAGGATAAATCAAAATTATCAATTGTCATATGAGAAAGTATTAGAGATATACAAATTAAAACAACTCTGAGATACCACTTCACATCTATCAAACTGGTAACAAGATTTGTATGTGTGTGTGTATGTATGTGTGTGTGTGTGTATATATGTATGTATGTAGGTAGGTATGTATATATGTCTCTGCACCTTAATCTATCATCTTTCTGTCAGGGAGTAGATAGTATATTACATCATTGATTCTTTTGAATCATGAATGGTCATTGTATTAATTATAGTTCTTCTAGCTTTCAAAATTCCAGTTTTAAAATGGAGTTACTATGTGTAAATAGAAAGGATCATTCTATTCAAAGATAACCCCAAATGAATATATTCAGAACTGCCACAGCTAAAGTCCAGATTCTTCAGGGAAAAAGAAAAATAATTCAAGCTTCAAGGAAAAAAAGGATTAAATACTAAGGAACTAAGTTAGGATTACTCGAAATTTAGCAACAACTACTATAAAGTGAGTCAGTTAAACATTTAAGTACTTATTATGTGCCAGGCCCTGTGCTAAGCAGTAGGGAAACAGAAAAAAAGCAAAAATTATTCCTGCTCTGAGTTCACTTTCTAATGGGGAGGGAAAACATTCAGACAGCTAGGTGCTTATAAGATATATGTAAATCTCAGAAGAAAGGCATTAGCACAGGGAGGGACCAGGAAAGGACTCTGGCAGAAAGTAACATGTGAACTGAGTCTTGAAGAAATCCAGAAGGCTAATATGAAGGAGGAATGCATTTCAGGCATGGAGTGCAGTCAGTGAAAATGCACAGATTTGGGAGGTGGGAGTCTTTTCTCTAAGAAACAATAAGAAGACCAATGTTGCTGGATCTTAGAGCACACAGGGGAATGGGATTTAGAGAATTAAAGGCAAGAAGATTAGAAAAGTAACATTTGTGAACCAAAATAAGTTTTATATTGATCTTGGAGGCAATAAGAAGCCACTAGAATTTATTGAGTAGGGAAATGACATGATTAAGCCCGGTGCTTTAGGAAGGTCACTTTGACACCTGAGTGAAGAAAGAGAATTGGAGAGAGGTATGAGGTAGGAAGTAGTTCAGGTATGAGGTGATGAGAGATGGCACATCTCAGAGAAGAGAAACAGACATAGATGAAATATGTGAGGGTAGAATTGACAGGATTTGGCAACAGGTTGTACGTATGAGATGAATGAGCGTGAGAAGTTGAGGATAACACCTAGGTTGTAAGCCTGCATGACTAGAGAGATCCTTGTACCCTCAAAAGTAGTAGGAAAGTTTAGAAGAGGGGAGGGTTTGGTGGGAAAAATTATAAGTTCAATTTTGCAAATGTTGAGTTTAAGATGTCTATGGGACATCTAGTTTGAGATGTCTAATAGGCAGTTGCTGATGTGAAACTGGAGGTCAGGAGATATGTTAGGACCAGAAGGCTGAATAAGTATATCTTAAGAATCATCTGCATAGAAATGATAATTGAATCCATGAGATCAGCCAGTAAAATAATGCTTACATAGAAGAGTTCGTAGGATAGAGTCTTGGGGGACACTCATACTTAGTGGGCATGGTATCAATGAAAATTCACCAAAATAGAGTGAGGAGTGCTCAGATGGGTAGGAGAAGAACCAGGAGAGAAGAGTTTTGTGAAAGCCTAGGGAGAAAAGGTAATAAAGGAAAAGAGGTTGATCAAGGGTGTCAAAAACTGAAGAGAAGCCAAGAAACATGAGGACTGAGAAAAAGTCTCTCGATTTAGCACTTAGAGATCATTTGTAAAAAAGCGCTCCTGATGAAACACTTCCAGATAGAAATCTGATGGATTCAGATTGTAGATTAAAGTACATTTTTCTTTCCCTTGTGAGGTAGTCAGTAAAAATATTTTTCTTCTTTATTTAACAGATAAGAAAACTGAGTTTCAGAGAGCTTAAATAACTATCCAATAGTCACAATTTTTGCTCAAAAAATGATACTCTCTCCATTATTCCATGTCTCAATGTATATAACTTAGTGCTAATAGGTGGGTTGACAGAAAACAAAGATGAATAAGACACAATCCCTCCTCAAATAGCTTACAATCTAGTGGGAAAGATAAGAAATGTACACATATAACTGTAATATAGAGTATGATAAGTGTATAGAGGTACAAAATGTTACAGTATTCAGGGAGGGAAATAATACTTCCAACTAAGAGGTAGGGAGAAGCACTTATAATGTATTTCTGACTGTGTGTCAGAAGGATATATACATGTATATATGTATGTATACATATGCATATATTATAGAAGCCTTTTGTAGAGATTGGAGCTTAGAGAGGAGTAATAGGAAGAAATCCTAGACACTGAATACTTTTAGAAAAAATAAGGTGACATTTCCTGTCAGCTCCCACAGAGGGGCAAAATTCTAAAGTTTTTGAAATCCCTCTAGTAAATTGTAACTGTTTTGAAAGTAGTTAGAAATAAATTTTAATGAATCATATTCATAGGCTGCCTTTTAAAGTCATCATATAAAAATGATGTCATCATATAAAGTCATCACATAAAAAAGCATCAGAGAATCCTGGAGTAAATATAAGTGACTAAATTGTCTTTTGTTTCATGATTACTATAAAATGTGAGTAGATGTTGCTTGGAATAATTTTAATTAATAGAGTAAACTCTACCGGTTTAGATTACCCTTCAAGTAGAACTAATTGGGCACTAATAAATTGTTTCCGAGTGATATTGGATAAAAACACAGAATACAGCTTTTCTTTCATACTATGATATGCTGAGGTTTGCTAATAGCATTTATGTAGTTTTAAGGTTTGCAAAGTGCTTTGCAAACATTATCTCATTTTATCCTTACCACAACCCTTAATAGCAAACATTATTCTCTCCATTTTACAGAAGAGGTAACTCAAGTCTTTCCGACTGGAACTCCAGTACTCTCTTTACTGCACTACCTAGTTGTTGATGTCAACAGGAATGTGGATAGCATGGCTCTAGTATATCCAGACTCACCAACTCTCACTGAAATGCCAGTACCGGTCAGAACTAACTCCAACATATTCAAAATACTAGCAGGATACCACAACTAATGATCTGAGTAACAGTATCTGCAAAATCCATGCAGTCAGCAAAAAGCTGACAGAAAATGTTGGCAGCAAACTTTATGAGAACATTTATTCTTCAAACTCATATGTGGTTCCTAAGAAATTTGATTTTGGTGACTCCTTGGTACCAGAAGAATGGGAAGATCAATTGAGACAAAAACTCAGCAACAGTGTAAGCATAATCTCATTGCATGAGAATATATATAATATTATAATGTGGAACTAGGGTGTGGAATGGCCCATCTGATATTTCTGGGAGCAATCTAGGAAGATTCTTTTATCTGTGATGAAATACTTCAGAAATTATCTCAAAGAGCTACTGGTCATCATGTGTCCAAAAGCAGTATGGATCACCTATTGTAATGGTATTAAAAAAAAAGAAAGGAAAGATAGAAATATGTGTAGACTATAGGACTTTGAACGTAAAAACTCAATGCATACACCATGCCAAGGGTTGGAGATGTCCTGCACAATCTGTTGAGCAGCCAGTAGTTTTCAGATTTATACCTGTCTACAGGACACTACTGGATTCCTGTGGCAGAAGAAACAGAGACTTATTTCATCTATGACCTCCATGTGACCAGTTTGAGATATTGCCCCAAAGCATTTCAAGAGCACCTGCAACTTTCCAATGGCTAATGGAGAAAGTACTCAGAGATATGAATCAAAGTAGTGATATACCTAGATGACTCCATTGTCTTTGTAAAGATCCTAAAAGAAGATAAGGAAAAACTTATTAAAATGTTAGAAAGGTTAGAGGAAACATTTATTATGAACTATGCTACTACTGCTAAACCATTGAATTATCTCACTCATTTGTACATAATTGAAGAGAATCAGAAATCAAAAGGAAAGACATAAAATTATTCTGAAACCTACTGTGATTTGGAGATCAGTAGTCAAACAAATACAAACACATTTTCAAAGGCAGGTCAGGATTTGGCCTGTCAGAATCTTTTGTCTGCATACAAATGTCAACCTGGAAGTCCTGAGAACTGTCTTGTACCAAGACAATGGTTACCAACATAAAACAGTAGCGTATACCATCAGAAGACTAAGTGACAATGAAACTTAATATTCTATACAAGCTGGAGTTCTTATCTTTGAAGTGGGTCATTGAAAATTTCAAAAACCATGTCTATGGGACAAAATTCAATATGCCAACTGACGGTGACCCATTGGCTTTATTTTGGGTAAAGCAAAGTTAGATATTTCATGTTAGAGATGGGTAGCAGTACTAATTGTGAATCCAACATACCCTAATGGTCAGGGAAGATTAATATGGATACAGATTTCTTGAACTACAAGCCACTCAACACCAAAGCTATGGTGATATTAAAAAGAGTGAAATCTAAAAATGATAACTGAGAAATCAGACTATCATGAAGCAAAAGTATTGTAGAGATCTTGAGATTCTTGACCAGAGAGTATGCCAATGTATGTCAAACTTGATTTAGTGAGCCAGTCCTCTTTTCCTCAGTTGTCTATAGAACTATGAAAACAGCTGACTGATGGACTAGGAGAATTGATACAAGCTAATGAGCAAGATAGTGATTGTGAATGATTCAAGACCCATTTGGATGAAAATATCTTTGCTTTTGAGACAATGGTAAAAATTGGAATCATGCAGTGGAGTGCCTGGCTCTTCAGCATCATCATACAAATTTGGAATAGAGTTCAGATAAATGAGGTATGTAGTAACACTAGAATGGGTCAGAATGTTTTATTCATACTCACAGGCAAGTGCAATATCAATATGGTATAGATAGATGAACAGTAGTTCAGTCTGTAACAGTCACATGCAGTCTCCCTCACCATCATCCCATGGGGCACCACATAGGGTGGGGGCACAGATGTACACTGGAGTGTGCATTCTAGTTGAAAGCCCAGAGCCACTAGGGGCTCTGGTTTACAAATGGCTTTCAGTCAAAGGGTCTTCCATGGCACCTGTCATGTTGCTGGTGCAGTGATGGAGTCAACAGACAGGAATTAATAGCAAAGGGAGTTTTCTAAAGATTAAATGGGAAGTGCTATTCTAATTGTTCTATAGACTTTGGAGCACAGAAATGTCAGGATGAAGAAGGTAGACTTACAACTATGCCACATCAGCAAACTTATGGGAAAGTTTTAGTAGTTGGTTCTAACTAAAATTAAGCCTTAAATGTACCAGAATTGTTTTAACAGGAGCCAGTCCTGGGAGAGTAGGGCTATGGATTCCTCTGACTGTGCAAACATGTTCAAGTAAAGTCTCAAGACTATAGCTATGATAAAGAAGGTCATGATGCGTATATCATCAAGTTCAAGTATAGTAATAGAAATATCAGCAAGTCATAGAAATGCTAAATCTATTTGACCTATGACTGTCTGATTACAGATGAAATTGCTGAAATTGGTTATTGAAAACAAGCCCTAAAATCTGAAATAGTTTTAGAAAGACATTTATTAGGTTGTTTGATAGGGGGGAGCAAATCATAAAGGAGGCAGGCTCCTTCTCATCCAGGGTCTGGAAGATTTACATTGTATAGAATTTAGATGAGACCTCATGCACCAACCATACATACACAAGTAGGTAATTTTTCCAGGAAGAAAACTTGAAATCAAAATAGATTAAAATTGATATAAATAAATGTAAACATTCAATAAAATTCGGGCAAAGCCAAAACACAAGGAGAACCCAACGCACAAGCTTGGATGGGCCCAAAACAAGGCCCAAAATAATAATATTTGGGGTGAATCTAGGATGTGGAAGTACTAAAGTTCCTCATAGCCATCTCCAGCATTCCTGAAGAATTATTGAGGTTAGGGCAATGTTCTGGGCTCAAACAATCTCTAGTAAGATTTAAACAATATAATAATTAATGCATTTTCTGAACAACTTAAGTAAATGATAAAAATTCACATATGACATATACATATATAATATCCATATGACAATAGAATAGTTTGCACAAATCAAGTCTTAAAATTGTATGTGTTTACTGATCCACATGTTAATGACTGCATGATTTGAATTACGATTCTGTTATATTAGTTGGTTCTTACGCTTAGTTGCTTGAGTACTAATGTTATGCATGTGTAATATTGCAACATCTGCTTGTTAACTACGTATACCTTTGCTGCTTGTTAGCTGCATACAAATGAAGCCTAATGCATATTGTTCTTATAGTTTTGTTTTGGTTTTGCTTCTGTATGATAAATGTGTATATACTGTTAGGTTGACGATTTGGTCTTCCAGCACGTCATTTAGTTATCTGGTTACTTCAGCAGGCTGTCATGTGCTCCTTTTTTTTGGCATTTATTATTTAATATACAGAACAGGTTTTGAAGGGTGTGGTGGGTAGGGCTAGGGGAGAGAGAAGAAGGGAGGAGACAGGGAGTTTAGAGCCTCTCATCTGTGTCTGCTCTAGATGGGGTTGATATTGATTTCTGAGCCTTGGTCCAGGACATGCAATGAAACACATGATAAGATGGGTTCCAGGTTTAGTAAAACATTGGGGGTGGCCAGAGTTACACATCCAATCAGAGGTGGGGGCTAGGATTCTCCTTGGATCAGCAGTACTGCTTCATTTTAGGACCTGAAGCACAGTGTGAGTTCTATCCTACTTATTTCACCTCTTATAAAACATTCTTGTAATTAAAGTCTTTGTGCTAAAGAAGTCTTTCATTGCCTTTCTAACTGCATGTACTTTGCTTCTAGTTTCTTTGAATGTGCATCCAACCTGTGGGCTGCCTGCTCAAGAGCTGCTAATTGCTCCTCAATTAAAGTACTGTGATCCAGATAAGGCTGAAGTATTTCTGCATATTTCTGGTTTAAGTCCTTTAGGTTTCTACTTATGTTTACTGCAATAGCTAGTCAATTTGTTCATATTTTCCAGAAGTTTACTCCACTGGTGGTTGTTAGCTAGCCCATCAGGTATGTGACCATTTTGGAGAATATGTCCTTGCACAACTCCATGATGTTCACCTCGGTGGGCTCCATGGTCTCTTAGTCCATCTCCACCATGGCATCACCTACGTCAGGGAAGGTAGGAAGTAGAAAGGATGGAGGGAAGGGTGGGGATAGGAAAGGAGGGAGAGAGGGAAGAGGGAGAGGAAGGGAGGGAAGGGGAAGATGAAGAAGAATGAAGAACATTATGTGCTACTTTGTACTGTGTTATGTCTATTTCATGTTTTGTTTTCTATTTGCTGTGAAGAGGAACATGGGATGATACCTTGATGTAGTGGGAGCAATTATCTCTTATTTTAAAATGCTGATGTTTCTTTTGATAATTCTGATATAAATTCCCTGATTTCAAATATGCCCTAACAGAGTTGTTCAAGGGACTGCAAATTCTTTGGCCTTGGGGAAGAATGTAACTCTTTGGCTTCTTGGCTTCCTGGTCAGGCTTTGGGAAGTGCCTTTGGCAACCAAATATAGGTTTACCAAACAGACTGACTTCTGAGTAAAAGAAACAGAGTTAGTAATATTTGAGCTCGGAGTTGAAAAATCTTGAAAACAGTAGAAGGAAGAAATCCATTTTTCCAAGCTGTGTGGAGGACAGGCATTCTAGGCTAGTGGTACACTTAATGTATTCCAGTGTACCCTGCTCCCTATCCTTTTATCTAGATCAGATCTACACAACTTGGCAGTAGATAGGGGCCAAAATTAAGATAGGCTAAACTTCTTCAGGTCACAGATAGGTTTTTAGTGGCTCACTTTCCAAGTAAAGGTATAATTAATGATTAAACTATTTTACAAATAAGCCATGTTTTAAAAAATTACACTTATTACTTAAGATTTTTATTTATCATGAAAAAGATCCTCTTAGATTAGAGACAGACTGATGATGGTTGGTTGCTTTGGATCATGTGACAAACAGAAGAGAATGTGCAATGGCAACCCACTTACATGACAGGCACAATCGTGACTACTGGAAGGTGAGTTAAGAGGGGCACAAAGCACTCATTACATCTTTACTTTCTTTTACATCCTCTACATTTTTTGTGGGGTGCAGAAATCTGTTGGCAGACCACAAGCGTCCCACAGGCCATATGTTGTGGAGGCCTGATCTAGATGAATTGTGAATTGCTATAGCAGGTGATGGTATTTAGAAGCTGAGTAGGGACTCTCTTACCAAAAAATGATGGGAGTGATATGTGAGTCTGTGGCACAGTAATATGGGAGTTTTTTGCTTCCCTTGGCTGTTAAAGGGAGTTAAAATAGAAGCTCAAGTATCCACTGAGCTAGAGTATTTCTTCCAGTTGTTTTCCCTCTAACAAAGGAGAGAAACTCAGGGATAAACTTATTTTGTCCCTGTTGCTAGCAGCTTGAGCTTTTCTCTAAATCATCTCTTATCCAACTGCCTACTTCCTTGTTACTTATACATTATTTATTCCTCCTTGGTATAAATGAAAATTTGGCAACCATAAACCTAGCCTTGTCTGGTTAATGATGGCAGTGGAGAAAACATGGGAGAGGTAAATTTTTTTTTTTGTTTGTTTGCTTTGCTTTAAGGAAGACAGGAGCATTTTCATTCTCTTCAGTGAAAGCTAAGGTAGAAAAAAGAGAAGAGAGGTTTTGTCATTCCTTTAAAGAGAAGAGAGACACTATTCCTTTTCAGTGTGAGCTGAGGTGTGGAGGTGAACGAGGCCCCTGGATTATCATAGGGAAAGCATATAAATCGATGGCTATCAGCCAAGTTTCAGGTCTATTCCTTTCTTAGTTAGCAAGGGGTTTTGTATTCATTCCACCTATCTATCAGATGGCAAGAATTTGCTTTGTTCACCCTAGCAAAGCAAGTGACCAAGACATTGAATATAATCAGTGAAACTGATCTTCCCTGAGAAACCAGATAGGACTAGATTCCCTCTACTTGTGTTCACCTTTTCACTTTTTTGTAAGTTATGAGAACTTGGAGTATATAGTTAGGATCATTCAGCTTTATTTTTTGTTTCAGTCTATAATAAAGCTGTAACACTTTGGACCCTGGACAGGTGAATACTTTTATGGGCCAATAGCTTAAGATAGCATTTGTTTTAATCTTGTACTATCTCTTTATATAAATATAGCCATTAACAGATTGAGTACAATTGACTTACATATTGTTTACTCAACAGTAGGTACCAAATTAATTTTTTCTGCTCACAAAGAACTTTTTTGTCTTTGAAAACATTGATCAAATGTATACTGCCTTATATAAGTGATTCATAGAGCTAATTATCTGTAGTGCTCCATGAATCAGGATGTGAAATGACTCAATAAACAGCTGGTTCATGCTTTACAAGGATATTTCTTGAATTCCTGAAAAGGACTTTTTATGTACACAACAGAAGGTGGTACACAAATAAGGCATTCTGTCATAAAGTTGAAAGATTTTATGAACCCAGAATATAGATAGAGAAGAATGAGGGGAGGAGAGAAGTGACATTGTCAATGTAGTGTTTAAAGATGAGTCTGCAAATCATATTACCTAGGTTTTTCACCAAAGTGTTAAATATATATGGATATATATTTTAAAATATGTTTTTTGGGGGTTTTTTGGGTCTCAAAATGCTTTAAAGGTAATTGTATATTGTGACAGAGTAGTATCATCACAAAATACAAACTCAGCTTGAAGCCCTGTGTGGGGGTAGTAGACTTGAAAAAGGAAATGACTTGAAAATCTTAGAAATTTGGGGGTGACTCCATCCCCCAAAAAACATATTCTATACTACCACTGTTCTAAAGACTCTATTCAACTACTTTGTAGCTTCTATAGTTTCATTTCCCTAAACTAGAAAACCAATAGATTTTCCTGGGTGCTCCTAGTCTGCCCTTCTTAGTATGTCACACCTTCATTCCCTCCCACTTTCTACCCTAGACAGAACTCACCAAAGGACCCTGGGTTGGGCTTGGTAAGCTACAACTCCGCTCCACCTTAGTCCCTCACACTTGCATTGCCTACCCTTTTGCTTTGTGTAAAAAACAAGCATATTTTCCATCAGAATTCAGAAGGGAATTAGTATTTCCCACTAACAGTGGGGAGGAAGCACTTAAAATATTCCTAGCTGAAATTTAGATGCTAGATATCCTATTCCCTAATTACCAGTATGTTATTGGAGGGAATTTCTGGAATAAGTACAATATAGATAAATCTTAAATACACATGTGAATTATTTTCATTATTTTTTCTGCTAAATTAATCTCAAATTGATTGGTTATCAAATCCAGTCATTTTGAAAAGAGTGGGGCAAGAAGGATGGCATCCAGGCTATTGGCTTAAAGGGAATACTGATCATATTATGATAATGATGACATTCTTGATGGTGGTAATGATAATGATGGCAACTGGAATACCTTCAAAATCCAACCCATTGTTCATGCCATGAACATTCACCATAAAACTAGGGATTCTCAGTCATCCAGAGTCATCCATGTACAGTAAGGACTTGGTATGCTCTAAGACCACTATGGTGTCTGTGAAGGCCTGGCAGAGACCCTGAAATGCCAGCAAATTAAGCTCCAGCAATACCATTGAGTTGAGTTAGCACCCTCGCCAATATATACAACTGCTCTTGAGTCAAAGAAATAGAGCAGCATTGAGTTGCTAACTGGTATTATTTGAATCTGTCTGGATAGTTTGACACAGAGGACAGAGGAATTGGCATCATTGCTTTAGAATCTGGTAATTCAAGAAAGCAAAATAAACCAGATAAATAAAGCCAGAAACACCAATATCTAACCTGCTGGACATGCTTTAGTGCTGATAGCACTAACCACTAAAATTAGTAAGTCATGAGTGTGAATGAATGGATGGAAGCCAAGGATACTTTCATTATGTGTCAATTCCGTATCATAACCAAATTAGACACAGTTATAACTAGTTATAGGGCCAGTCAGTGGTACGCTCAGTTGCAAGTAATGCAACAATGTATTGCCAACCAAGGCTGGGTAATGGTAAGAAATAACTGCATTCAGAAGCCAAGATTAGATGAAATAAGAGATAAAAACAAGGAGTTATTAAAAATCTGTGGAGAGAGAACCTGAAGTCTTTGAATATCTTCACTCAAAGCAAATTCAAAAGAGATAACAGAATCAACATAGACATCTCAGATGATATTGAAAAAAGGCTGGATATTCTTAGCTTGGAATTTTAGAAACCCCTATTGAATCTGATGCTATGAATCCAACAAGCAATCCAAACAGGCTAAAATGGTAATGTTTTTAAAAAGCTGCTATTTGCTATAACCAAAATGAATGAATGCCTTAGGCAAAGGGCATGCCAAAAATTAAGAGGTGAAAAGAGCTACTTATAATTGGCTCATTAATTATTGAACAAAAGGCTATTATCTCTTTCATGATTAAATTATTTCAATTTTAACCTCTTTTTAAAAAAATTCTAAGCCAAATAACCAGTAAAATGAACATTTCTATATACAGTATAGAATAGGAGTACAGTATCTGATGCATAGGAAAAACTTAGTAAAATGTTATTAATTAAGACTGACAGGTGGGATCTGTAACAAAGCAAATGGGGCTTGAAGAGAGATATTGGCCCTGATCTGTAAAAACAGAAACAGAGACAGAACTAGCCATCAAACAATGGTTCAGGGAGACAAGGACTACCTGTGTAGTCCTCAAAATACTATCAGCCACAGCAGGAAACAAAGCTAATTTAGCCCATGGTAACTTATACTGGGGGTGTGAGGAAGGACTGGGAATAGTTTGATATTCAGTGTCTAACTGGGGCCTACAAGGGCCATAGCAGGGGGCAGGATGAAATACTGACTTGGGATTGATCAAAGAGAAGGAAATAAAGATTAGTCAAGGCTAGCACCTACAGCAGATGCAGATCACTGTGAAATTGAGACAGAAACCAGAAATTGAGGGAAAGTGTGGGGCCTAGTTTCATTGATCCCACATGGAATGGCAGTACCAACAGTACAGATACTAAATATAGGATTATATCAAACAGTTCTACCCAACTCATACAAGAATGTCTGTTGCAATTCAAGAACTGAGCTGGAATATGAGTAAATAGAAAACCACATACAATCAAGAACTATTATGGGTTCAGAAGGCCAAAGTACAAGCAGAACCTCAGAGGAAAAAATGGCTCAGCCTCAAGAACTGTAAGAGTGGCAAAAAGAAAAGAAGAATTCTGGAAGAAAGAGACTGGATGAGGAGCCAAGAACAGAAGGTAGAAAATCTTATGTAAATAGCTCTCTGAAAAATAGCACAAAGTAATCAGAACTCAATGACTCCATGAGACAACAAGATATATAAGAATAATCAAAAGATTCAATACATAGATGAAAATGTAAGGCATATACTATTAATAACTGATCTGAAAAGTAGGTCAAGGAGAAATAAGTTAAAACTCCCCACAAATCATGACTAAACAAAAAATGTGGATATCATACTTCAAAAAATCATTTAAAAATGCCCAGATCTATTAGAACAGGAGAACAGGAGGTCAAATTGGAAACAGAAAAATTTTTTTTAAAAATTTACTCCTAAAAGAAACTGAAAACACATAAGAATGTCATAGCTCAAATCCACAGCTTCCAATCAATGAAAAAATAACTACAAGATCCAGTACCAAAGAACAACAGATTAGCACAGGACTATGCCATGGCCACTCTAAAGAAAAGACAGTTTGGTAATACAGTATTCCAAAAGGCAAAAGATAAAGGCATATGAACTAACTAATACCTTGCTCTAAGAGAGGGTATAACCCTACAGTGGAGAAAACAGGCCTCTACTGGAAGAGAGGCTTTGCAGACATTCCTGATAAAAAGATTAAAGAGTAGAAAACTTTAAAATGAAAACATAGGCATCAAGAGAAATTTAGAAGGGCAAATATATTTGAATGAGTAAAAGGGAATAAATGATGTTGAAAGGCTTACATTCTAATGAAGAGAAAGTCCTTTCAAAATCTTAATCTCTTCAAGGTTTCAGAGAGGAGTTGTGTCGCATAAAAACTGAGCATGGATGTGGTTTTGGTTTTGTTCTAGTTTGTTGGTTTTAAAATAAAAAAGGGGGAGAGGAAAACTAAGGATAAAATGAGGAAAATTGAGTAGAACATAATATTTTTCATAATTAAGGGATAGAAAAATGGTGTTTAAATATTAAAGAATGGATAGGGATAGTGAACATCGCATAATGTTTCTCTCAGGTGAATCAAATAAAGGATGTTCACACACACATATACACACACGGAGAGTTTGGTATAAAAACGCATTCAATTCAATAGGGAAACGTGGAAACATGAGACAAAAGAAGAAGTTAAATGAGAGGGAAGGGCTGGAGAAGAAATAGTTACACACAAGAGAAACATCAGTGGGTTCGTAATAGAGGAGAAATTTAAAAAAAGAAATAAATGAAATAAACAGAGATTAGACAGAGAAGCAAGGAAGTGGAGCCTTTTTTTTTGCGTGAATAAAACTATAATTAGAGAACTGTTCTCACTTAGTTAAGGTATCAGGGCTTAGTATCTTGACACTTGCTTTAAATGGAGTGAATGATTTTATTTTTTGTTTAACCAGCAGGTTTATACTTCCTGCCCTCCTAGGACTGCTAAGGGAAAAATGTCCTGCAGATCAGAAATTCAAATTTACAGTGTTCTTAAAGTCTATGTGATTTATGAGTTTTCTTTCTCAGAAAGAAACTAGAGGGGGAAAAAAATACAATCTAGATATGCAGGTGTACAAGGGAAAGGGTGGAATGTAAAAGGTCACTTAATCTTAGTTGGGAAGGATAAGAAACTTCACATTTTCATCTTTACTTAGGATAAGTGCCAAAAAAAGTTTAGATTTACAATTCTTGATTTATTTGGTAACCATCAATGATAATTGCATGCACTCAAAACTTGGAGAACAATAATTCACTCAAAGTGGTACAGAAATAGAAGCACCCAAATGACCAGTAATCATAAAATGAATTCTTTTATTGGCTTTTTCCTATTCTCTACATTTTTTTTAAATATAAATTTATTTCTTTAACTTTTTACATTCATTTTCACAAAATTTTGGGTTCCAAATTTTCTCCCCATTTATCCCCTCCCCCTACCCCAATAACCCAAGCATTCTAATTTTCCCTATCACCAATCTGCCCTCTCTTCTATCATCTCTCCCTTCTCTTTGTCCCCATCTTCTCTTTTGTCCTTTAGGGCCAGATGACTTTCTATTCTCTACATTTTAACAGCTACCATTTCTCATTCCAGGAAGGTGTGATTTGCCTTCTCTTTTAGGTACAGAGAGGGTTCTTCACATGAGAGCTTTAAAAAGCTGTTTGTATTCATTTGAATGTTGTCAAAGGTTGACTCTTGTGCTGGGACTTTTAACTCTTGGAAATTCACTACCACCAAGTGGTTTGCCTTAAGGGGTAAAAACTATTATAAATACTTTAACTCATTACAGGTAAAAGCATAATTTACCTAGAAGTAATGAGTACAAATGCTTCATTGGGTGAACTATTTACTGAGCTTAAAACTCTCTACAACTCTATTAAGGTCAAAGTATTTTATTCTATGACTTTAAAAACAACAAAAAAAGAGAAATGAAATGAGATTTGTATACAGAGTCTCCTTTTAAAATCAAATTTTGTTGTTCAACATCTCTAGCTTTTAATGAGAAAGAATTGCTTCTTGATTTATTACTCAAATTTCATATTCAGTGTCAGAGAGCTATATGAATGTGATAATAAGTTATACATGAATTTAGGTGCCACTTCACATTGTTTAAAGCCCACTTTGTTATAAGTAGAATCTATAGATATTAAATTTTGCTCTTTAAATTGTGGGAAGAAACACCAAGAAGAAAACAAACATTTTCATAGGATCAAGGCTCTAGGGTTATCCGAGATCTCAGAGGCCATCAAGTCATTTTATAGATGGGGAACCTGCAGCCCAAGAACATTAAGTGATTTATCTAAGGTCAGACTGGTAAAAAGAACCTAAAGTGAGATTCTCTGCCTGTGGGGCTCACAATCTTGGCTTACTGATTAGAAATAAAGATCTTAGAGTTAGAAGGATTCTTAGAGGCATCTAGTTCAACCTCTTATTGTTCAAAGGAATTTATGACATCCAGTGACAGAGAATTCACCTTTCAAAACTCTCACTGCATTTTGACATAGCTCTAATTATTAGAAAGGTTTTCCTTTCTCTGCTTTTTTCAGAAGTGACATTTTAATAAGTAATATCCATATATTATATGATTGTATTAAATTTTTCTGTCAAAGTTTTAGCTTATAATAACCCAAATGTTTTGCCTGTTTTTAGGACTAGACTCTATAATATGACCAAAGGAACAATAACACCTAGTAACGCCCAGATGTTATGTGTACTGGTAGGAAATCATAAGAATTTGCTCAGCCTGCATAAGGGGAGAAGTTCAAAGCTATAAAGACACATTCATTTTCCACAAAGAAAAGTTTCCACACAGAAAAGCTGTGTTGTTGTGTTTGTCCTTCATTTTTGAAAAGGACCATGACATCAGAGAAGTGATGACATAACTTGCACTTGCCTCTCGAAGGCCGGGCAAGGTCACCAACCTCACTTTCTTCTCCTGAGCCATCTGGATCCAGTGACCAGATATTCATCATGATGACTGAAGATGGCCCAGGATACAATGGGAGAGATGATTGTTGCTTTGCTTGTGGGCAGGTAGGTGATAGAGTGGTGGGCCTAAAGTCAAGAAACTCATCTTCTTGCGTTCAAATCTACCCTCAGATATTTACTAGCTGTGTGACCCTGGACAAGTCTTGTTTGCCTCAGTTTCCTCATCTTAAAATGAGCTGGAGAAGGAAATGGCAAACCACTCCAGTATCTTTGCCAAGAAAACCCAAATGGGTTCATAGCTAGTTGGAAACAATTGAACAACAAAAAGTCTTGCATGTAATAAACACTCAATAGATGATTATTGAATTAAACTATTGTTACATTAAATACTCTACCAGTTTATACTGGCATACCAATCACAAGTCTTAATGATTTAAAATCTAGCAAACAAGTAACAAAAACATTTATGAAGCATTGATTTTTGTACCAGGTACTATAGTAGGTCCTGAAGACATAGACAAAAGAAAGCAATAGAGTTCCTACCCCTAGAGGAGCTTATAGTCTACTTATCGCAAAGAGTAATAAACTTGTACAGAGATAATGACCAAACCTGTGATTACATTGGCATATTCTACTATTAAAGTTGGCATTTTCTCTGCAACTTGTAGAATAGCCTGTAATACTGAGAGGTTAAGCAACTGGACCTTTATGTGTCAGAGGCACTACTTGAACATAGGGCCTTCCTGGCTCTAAGGCCAGGTTTCTATCCACTATGCAATACTATCTCTCTGTAGATTAGACAATACAGAATGTACATGAAATAAAATGCAGAAGTAATTTATTAATGGAGAGGAACAATTAATTTTGGAAATCAAGAGAGGCCTCTTGTGGGGTGGCATTGAATTGAACCTTGAACATAGCTAGAGATTTCAAGAGGCAAAAGTGAAGAGTGAGTGCATTCAATATATAGGAGAGAGCCTGTGGAAAGGTATAGGGATGAGTAATGGAATGTTGTTTGTGAGGAACCACAGGTAAACTAGTATGATTGGAACTTGAAAAAAGTAATATACAATCAGTTCAGGAGTTAGATTGTGAAGGTCTTTTAAATGCCAAATAGAGGAATTTCTGTTTTATTTTGGAAGCAATAGGGAGCCACTAAAGTTCATTAAGCAGGAGAGTAACATAGCCAGACATATATTTTAGGAATATAAATTTGCTAGCTAGTCATGGAGGATGGGCTCAATGATTTGTCTAAGGTTAGGGTTAGATACTAATCCTAAGGTTAGAAGAATCTAAAGTGAGATTCTCTGCCAGTAGGGCTCACAATCTTGGTTTACTGATTAGAAATAAGAATCTCATTTAGAAGGATTCTTAGAGGCATCTAATTCAACCTCTTACTGTTCAAAGGGAGACACACATCAGGAAGACCAATTATTGATATGCAATAATGCTGTTGCAATAGTCCAGGTAAGCAGTGGTTGCCTAGGATCTGTGAATGTGATTGGTGAGAAGAGATCATGTGCGAGATGTGTTGCGAAAGTAGAATGACAAGACTTGGCAACTTAGTGGATAAGGGATGGGAAGGGAAATGAGGGAAAATGGAAAGGATGAAAATAAAACCATTGCTTTCCCAGAGTGCTGAAGGATACCCTCTTCTGCTAAGGGACTTCTCTACTCTGGTCTCATGTGGAAACCAAGTTGAATCCTGGGAAAACATGTCTTCTAAAAGAAGGGCATCAAACTATATATCATTGTCTCTGTGTCTTTATGTCTCTACCAGAGAGCCCCAGGGAAAAATCCCTTAAAGAAAGCTTGTTTGGCTCATGCCTTAAGGTCCTAAAAGGTCCTCATTGTTCAAAGTACAAAGATACTGCATATAATGTTCATTGTGTATGGAACAGCTATTTGCTTCTTCCATATATACACACAAGCATGCTTAAAATATAAATGAATCATAAGCACTTTGACAAAGACTTAAGACATGAAATGGTAATACATAACTCCTACTGCATTCTCTTGAGAGGCTAACACTCAAAACATGAAATATTTCATGGAACTTCTAAATAGGCATTTCAACTTCAACTCAGCTCTCCAGTATCTGAACAACTCAAGGTCCATATCTTCTGGCAAGCCAGGCAATAGCTTGGGTTCATCCTCCTGTTTATGGCCATCTTCTCCAAGATATTTATAATTACAAAAATTCCTGTTGTTGCCAGTCAGCTCTAATTGAGAGACCCAGAAACTTCTGAGGTCTCAAAGTCAAGCTGAAAATGAATGGATGGATTTTTCATTACCTAGGCTCAGGGAAAGAAATATAAAGCAGAAAAGGCATTCAGATTCCTGAGATTCAGTCTCAGGATAACCTAGGCAGCATAAAGAGGACCAGGACATAAGAGAAATGATGACATGACTTGCACTTGACTTTGTTTTGAATGAAAGAAGGCTGTGCAAGTTCAACAATCTCACTTTCTCCTCCTGAGACGTCTGGATCCAGTGACCAGATATTCATCAGGATGACTAGAGACAGCCCAGGATGCAATGGGAAGCTTAGCTTTTTAAGGCTAAGGCCTTTTCAGGTACTCGCTTAAAGTGAGGTAATGCCCATTCATTGAATAGGTCTCTTAAAAAAATAGTCAGGTGATGACCTCTTTAAATAGAAAATAAATAAATAAATATATGTTCACTGGCTTATACAAAGTAATCTTTGCTACTAGGCTACGGTTAGAGTGACCTCTTTAATGGAAATCCTTTCAGCATTTCTCATATTCCTTTTTTGTCATATTAACTAATCTGATAGGTGTGAGGTGGTACCACACAGGTGTTTTAATTTGTATTTCTCTAATAGTGATTTAGAGCATTTTTTTCATATATAAGGATAACTGATTTCTTCTTCTGAAAATTATCTGTTCATATCTCTGGCCATTTATCAATTGGGGAATGACTCATATTCTTATAAATTTGACTCATTTCTCTATGTATTTGAAAAATGTGGCCTTCATAAAAGAAAATTGCTGCAAAAAAGGTTTTCTTCAGTTTCCTGGTTTTCTTCTAATATTGGCTGTATTGGTTTTATTTGTGCAAAGTTTTTTTTTATTTTCATGTTATGAAAACTATTTTACATCCCATAATACTATCTCTCTCTTGTTTGGTCATAAATACTTCCCTTATCTGATAGGTAAAAATTTCCATGCTCCCCCATTTTGCTTATAATATCACCCTTTATATCTAAATCATGTACCCATTTTGACCTTATCTTGGTATACAGTGTAAGATGTTGGTCTTTACTTTCTGCCATATTGTTTTCTGGAGTCTGTCATCAAACAAATTCAGGATCTATCCCAACACTCTGCTGCCTAGAAATTTGATAGACTTGCCTTCTTTGCCTTTTTCCAAGTTAATGATAAAAAAAAAAATGTTTTATGAGACAGGGTCAAGGACAGAGTCAAGATTGATGCTGGTCAGATAATAAATTTTTGGGGTATGTGGTTCTTCGAATATCTGTGAATCTGTCCATCTCACCTACATCTCTTAACTTGAGCACAAAAATATCATTAGAAATTTGTTGACATTTTTGCTGGGTCTAGTAGCATAGTTTAACAAAACTCTTGGTTTAACACTTTGTGATACAGCATTTATGTCAATATTTGGTTTTAATGACTATCATCCAAGTGGAAGAAGTATGTTGTTTGTTGATGATGCTTAATAAATTATGATATCCCTTATTTCAATCCCACTCATTATTATGTAAAGATTTTTGTTAATACTTGCCTAGTGAATTTCTTCTTCCTGGAAGTCATTCAGTTGTTCTTGAAACATTGAAAGTCACATGGATACAAGTAAACCTTAATGCATTGCAATATTCTAAAAGTGAATAACATCTGCAGATATTATCCCTTCTTATGGTGAAACTCCCACTCTCAAAATTCCTCAAGTACCAAAGATGAACCATTTGACAGACAGACCAACGAGAACGCTAATGTCAATCTTTATGTTAAATATTGTAAAACTTGATTTGCTTTTAATATGTTTAGATAAAAATAAATATATTTTGAAGTACCAGCATTTTTGAATTTTTATTTCTAATAGAAATACTTGTATTTCCTAAATTTACCTCAGTGGATTATCTTGTTCATTCCTTGGAGTATGCACACTCCACTTGGAAGATTACTGCTATGAATGAATACTTGGAAGAAAAAAAAATTAAGGACTTTCTATGAGTCAAGTCTGGGGGATACAAATACAAAAGTGACGATAGTCTTTTTCCTCAAGAAGCTTGTATTCTAATGGGGGAAACAACACCTATAAGAGATTGATGACCAAGCAGGAATATTTTGATTTGGAAAGTTTTTATGCATGCTAAATAAATCTAAATATCAGAGTAGAATGACACATCCTTTCCAGAATCAATGGCAGTATTGATTTGATGATGATTTCACTTATAGGAGACACGCCTAGAAAAATAGTATAATGATAGATCTTGGAATGATTTGAATTCCAGGCAGAAGAGTTTAGATTTTACTCAGGTGCCAATAATGAGTCACTGAAGATTCTTGAGCAAACACATAGCATGACTTTGTACATGCATGAGAAATTTTTTTGTCTGCAGTATAAAGTAAAACAACAAATGTACTTGTAATTAGGAAATATTTAGCAAGATGAATAAAATATTTTTTAAAGAGAACTACCCTCCCAATCTCTCAGAGTTAACCCCTAGAATTCTGAGGAGCCATCCAAAATATGCATACTTGTTCTGCCAGTAATTCTGGGCATTAGGAGAGTGAGCCCCAGAGGCTAAGTGCTACAAAAGCAAATCTCTAATAGGTTTTATATCCGCTGTAGTTTTCTTCCATTACTGTACTACCTACTTAGGATTATTAGAGCTGGAAGATAACAGAAATCACCTTTCATTTTAAACAGGAGGAAACTAAAGACAGATAAATGAAATGATTCACCCACCTGTTTATTAACATAGCTAGAGACTAAACCAGGTCTCCAAAATCCAAGCCCAGTGGTCTTTCTAGTGTACCACCTCCCATATGCAAGCAGTTATAGGATGTCATGAGCCAAAGTATCCAAATATCCATAGGATATTCATAACAATCTCAGAATTTCATAGCTGAAATGGGTCTCAGAAACTGTCAAACTCAATCTGTACCAGAGCCTGAACCTAGCCCTCTCTTAAGGAAATCTCACCTTCAACTCTTATTTGGAGAAGTTGTTTCAGGGAATGTTTCACCATAGTTACCAATACAATGCTAATTTCAGCTTTGCTGTTCCATTTCCAGTCCATTGCCTGGGATGTTGGTCTGTGTGGAATATAACAGCAGCACATTAGATGACCCTGTTCTTACAGTGACTTTGTGTTAGCAGCATCACAGAATCTTTTTGCCACAAAGGACATTGATGGCTATTCCCTCTTAGGGCACATTTTTTGTTCTTGAAAAGGACCAGTGATATCATGAGAGTGATATCTTGACTTGTGTGTGAATCAGATTTAAGTGAGGCAGAGCTACATAGTCATCAGCCTCACTCTCCTCCAAAGTCATCAGAGTTCAGTGGCAACACCTACAGATGTGGCAAATGAAATCCAAAGAGGATGTCATGTGCCCTAGGTGACAAAATTAGTATATGGTAGAGATGGGACTAGAATTACAGCTTCTTTCCTCTACAACATGATACGTACATGTTTTATCCTTCTGCTAGATGTAAACCCCTTCAAAGCAAAAGGTATACCATACATTTCTATATTTGCTACATTAGTCAGCATGATGTGTGTGTATAAATATATATATATTTACATGTATACTTTATATATGGACTATATATAAACTGTGCATATAGTTTCCTCGTATGTATATATAAACATATGTGTGTATATTTATACGATATATGTGTGTATATATAAAATTTAGTCTGTGCTCAACAAATATTTGTTAAATTGAAAGAAATATGTCCACCAGTAACTCATCATATTGAATGGAAAACTCATTAACCAACTGGATTTTTAAAAGATATGTAAAGCTGATAGAAATGAGGGCAGTTTTTGGAGGCTGAATACACTGTTCTTGCATGATATTGAAAAGATAGTGTCAGGAATGCTAAGGCACTGAATACAAGACAACAGAAATGTCTTTTTGGGTTTTTGTTGTTGGTTATACTGGAGAAAAGAGGAGGATCGAAGACGGAAGCACTGGTCATGTTGGGTAGGATGAGCAAGGTAGAGCTATTCTACTCTTAATTTGCTACTGTTTCCTCTGCCAAAAAGAACAATCTTTGGACTTGGGGAAGGGAGATGTCGGGAAGAGTACACAACAAAAACATATGACAAGGAGTTGGAATCCAAAGCAATACCTAAATATTCTTCACGAGTTCAAGTCACTCAGGCTAGATAAATTAAATCCTAGAGTACAACTAAATAAATTGTCAGATATGAGTGCCAAACCACTATGAATGATATTTGCAAAATCATGGAAAATGAATTGTGCCACAGGATTAGAAGAGGTGAAATGTCCTTCCAATTTATTTAAAAAGGAAGAGAGCAGAGTCTGAAAACTTAAGAATTCAATGAGCTTTACTTTTATTATTGGCAAAAATTCTTGGCCATATTTTTAAAGGATGACTAGTGATCATGAAGTGGTCATCACAAAGGTTTTTATCAAGAGCAGATCATGACAGAACAAGGTCATTTCTTTTTATGACTGTATTGCTAGTCCAGTAGATGTTTATTTAGATTTTACTACAAAATTTGACAATGTCTCTCAAGTCATCTTTGAGAAAAACATGGAGGACTATGGTCTTGAAAGTACCTTGGTTAAATGAATTCAGAGATAGTTGAATGGCTGGACTTAATGGTTTGGTATATCTTGGAAGATGTCTAGTAGAAGGGTCTGTGCTGTGCCTTGTATTTTTTAGCATTTATACTACTAGCTTGGACCAAGACTCATCAGATTTTCACATAACACAAAGCTGCAAGCTAATGTGCTGGATGAAAGAACTAGCATCTTTCAGGCACTATAGCACAATAGAAAGAGTGCTGGTTCTGGAATCAGAGGAATTGTGTTCAAATTCTAATTTTGCCATTTATTACCTTTGTAGCCCTTGTCAAATCATTGAAGTTGCTGTAAACCTCAGCTTCTTCATCTGCAAAATGCATAGTTTGAACTAAATGACCTTTAAGATTCTTTCTATTTCCAAATCTATAATCCAAATAGATTTTAACAGACTAGAACATTGAATATATTCTAACAAGGCAGACTTTAGTAAAATTGAGTGTAAAGTCTTTTTTAAAAAAAATCAGCTTCAAAAGTACATGATGGGGAAGGTGAGACCAGGAAGCACCAATTCATTTAAAAGAGATCTGATGGATTGTAAATTCAGTATGATAAGGCAGCCAAAACCTACTGAGATTTTAGACCTCATTAAAGGAGACAGATTGCACAGAAGAAGGATGAAAGCCCTACTGTACTCTACCTTGGGAAAAACACATCTGGATTATTGTGTTCTGTTCTGAGTGTGATATTTTAGTGAAGATGGTGATACACTGGCAACTGGGATGGTGAAGAACCTAAAGATAATGACGTATGAAGATCTCTTAAAGGAACTAGGAATGTTTAACCTGGAGAAGACAGAGAGGAACCTTGATAGCTGTCTTCAAATGTTGGAAATGCTATCCAGAAGAAATATTAGACTTGTTCTGCTTGGCCCCACAGAAGAGAATTAGGAACAGTTTGTGGAAACTGCAAAGAGGAAATTTTAACTTTGATGTAAAGAATAAATTCCTAATAATCAAAACTCTACAAGAATAAAATGGTTTCCTTTCACTGAAAGGATTCAGACCAAGGGTAGATGACGACTTGTCAGGTATATTGTAGAGAAGATTCTTGTTCAGGTATGGGTTGATCTAGTTGGCTCCTGAATTTATTTCTACCCCTGAGATTTTGTGAATTTATAACTTTGTAATATCCAAAAATACAATCAATGTGAAATGCTATTAGGAAAATGAATACTGGAGAAACTAATTTTTTTACATTATTTCTGCTCCTGGAAGAAAAGGCTAATCTTATAAGACAACCTTGGACTCTGCTTTTGCAAGGAGAAGGTGCAGATATAATGCCAAATTTGTAGATGTGATTTGCCAGTGAGTTAGATGTCATAATTTAATCGATTGTAGGATATAAATTAATCTTTAGTTTGTGACTTCTATTTGGTGGTCTTGGGAAATAAATACTCTACTAGCTGGGGCAGGTGAGGGTGGAGGAAAAATGGTGTTGGGAGGGACACAGGACAAGTTACCTTATCTTTCCTGCACCCTGGCACTATCAGATGAGATGTAAGGAACTCATATTGTTACGGTAATATGTTTTACCATGAACTTTGTTCCCACTGAGATGTATTGTTCTTTAAAAGCCATGCTTTCCATTTAAAACACAAGCTCTTCTGTACTGGCAACTATGGAAAAATAATTCCTTGAAGCATTAAAATTTTTAATAGTATTTTTTTTTCTAATTATATGTAAAGACGAATTTTAACGTTCTTTAAAAAAAATTTGAGTTCCAAATTTTCTCCCTTTTTCTCACCTCTACCCTCTTTATGTAGGCTATATGTGTGAAGCCTTAAAATTTTAATGAAAGTATAATTATGTGAGGCAAAATTCAATTTTCAGATTATATGATCTTTATGTGAATATGGTAAATGTTGGTTAATTATAACTCTTGTTTCTAGTAATGATTTTTACAATAATGAGATGCGGTTCTTTAAGCTCAGAAGGTTGAGTAGCCAACCTTTCCCTCCCTGTTTTATTTTCCTCTTGTGCATTTTAGCAACAATTTTCTCTCTGCTGTCTCTACATTTAGTGATAGGAAGATTATCTTTATTTAGGCCTGCAACATTCATCAGCACTACTCTATTTATCACGCTTAAACAAGAATTCCTCGCCTGACTGTAATGTAGAAGAAAATGAATATTGTGGAAGGCAGAGGTAGGAGGTAATTCCAATTTGGCAAGAATTCAGCCTCTTGCAGAAAAGCAGATTATTTCTACAGAATAAGCTCTTAGACACTTTGCATTTCCATGTGTTTTGTCCTATGATTCACTTTTCCCAAATCCTGAAGCTAGTGATGAAAAAGACAACATTCTGAGGTGATTTCTGCCTTTGTGAGGATAACATGGAGGGCTGCACCTTACCCTGGTCATGCCAGAGTAGGCAAAATCCAGGACCACTGGGTAGCCTTTCATATATACTCCTACCTCCAAGAAGGTTATAAGACTCAGTTGTATATATCTAAACCAAAACACAAAATATCTGCATTCTGGGGTTAGGGGTGTAAAGGGGTAAGAATAAAATGAACTTTTTCTGATTGCTGTCAATGTGACGGTAATATTCAGCTTACTAGTGCCAACTTAGTTTCCTTTCACCAAAAACTGGTAGCAAAAAAATTATCACAAAAGGTTACTCTATCTCCTTATCAAACTAAATAATTATCAGATATTAGGAAAGTTATGTTAATTGGAATAGACCAACAAATACACAAAAGAAAATGAGCTCCTCAAGTGGGAGCAAGATGAAATCTCAGTTCAACCAAGCAGAAGGAGAACAATATAACCTCTAAGTATACTCCAGGATTTCAGGCACATGTTGAGGGCAAGTCTCCTTCCAAGCGTACACTTCTAGGGCGATCTCCTACCCACTATTCAAAAGTCCTTATTTGTCTCTCTTGGTGCCTCTCTCAACCTCATTCTCTTGGGTACATGATATTATGGGCTCAGCAGTTTTTCAGACAATCAGGAGTAGTATTTCCTTCTTCATGTGCAATATATCACATCACAGAACAGTTACTTTGGACAACTGCCCCTAGCCTGGGAGGAAGAGAGGTTACATAGGTTAAAGGGCATAGACTGACATACTTCATGTAGGAACAATGGAACAGCTGATCTGATCATGGTTTATGGTTTCATAACTGGGAACTGGGGGAGAGGAGTGGTAGGCAAGGAAATATTTATGGAAGTGGTACTTTCCTGACACATTAGTTCAGTTGATTGATGACCCAGGGCAAAAATTGCTCCAGTACAAAGTCTCTAATATGTGCAGCGAAGTAATTGGTAATAGGGTGACTAGAGATGAGGGATTGAGTTGTGTTTCAAGATTTGCAAACATACCATTTCTGGAACAACATTTTTGTTGAAAATGTATATCTGAATCATGTAGCAGCCTGAAATCATTAAAAATGCTCGTTTCCCAAATTTAGCCTAAACTATTCTTTTCCTTCTGTTTAAATTTGGGACCAATTTGTTCTTATGCAGATCCTGTCCCAAATTTACATATCGCTGTACTGCCTCAATGGACTGGTTATCTAACTGTGTCATATTCTGGACATTATTCATTTTTCATCCATCTAATTTTTCCTGTGTGAATTGTCAGAATAGTAACAAATCTTATTAAAGAGATCTTCCAGGACTTTCTGGAGTTTGATGCTCATATGATTAGAAAAGACATGCATCTGGAGAACCTTACTATTTATAGTGAATCCCTCTTGCATTTGGATTATATGCAAGTATTCTCTAAGCCTTTGACAAGTAAACAACTCCTTGGTTTATATCTTGCTTAATGTTAATAAACAGTATTTTAAATAATAGTAATACACTAAAATAAAATAAATAAAAAATAATAAATACATTTTTAATAAAAATGGTAATAAACAAAGTTACCATTGTGGGGAAGGACAAAGAATAAACATTTATATTTTGCCTAGTATGTGTCCAACACTATGCTAAGCACATTTACAAATAGGATCTCAACTTATCCTCATAACAATCTTTTGAAAGATGTGCTATTATCCTCATTTATAGTTGAGGAAATGGAGACAAACAGAGATTAAATGACTATGCATTTAGTAAGTGTCTGAGATAGGATTTGCACTCAGTTCTTCCTGAATTTAGGCCCAGTACTCTATCCACTGCTGCCTGTAGTTGTATATATCAAAGAATCTTGTATGTTTTTAATATATGAAAATATATTTTATGTATATATATATATATATATGTTTTTAATATATGCATCAAGGAGGGACTCCTTCTTGGAGCTGAGGATTTAAAGCTGCCTTTTGCTTTATTAAATAAGATGAGGTTTTGTAATTAATAAAAAACACAAAAAGTGGAGCATTTTATTCTTTGTGCCCCTGTGTGTGAATTGTGTGATTACAAAAATACAATCTAACATAGAGTCATTCATGGAAACTGCTTCCTTTCTCTTTGCAAATTCAATGAAAATATACATTTTCAATATATACACATCAATCATTCTTGTAAAGATAAAAATTAGTCATATAGATCAGTAGTTACTGTTCTCTCAGTCACCTTTGGAGGATATTAACATTATCTGTAATTCTTCCCATTCTTTTGTAATCTTACCCTTTCTCAGACATCTTGTAAAGCAATTCTTCAATATTTTCAAAACTGGGTTACCTTGAACTGATATTTTCATTGTGTACTTGACCTTGTCCAGCTGCTGTCCTTAATTTCGTATCCCAGAGATGCTTTTTTAAATAACAAACATCGATGTAACAAAGTCCAAATGTAGTTTTCTTCTCATACTTTTGGGTGAAATGTATCATTATAGGAATATTGACAAATGTGTTCAATTTTACATCCAATATTGTTCTACCGATTTTATCCATGAATGTCCTTGGGATATGTGGCTTATTTGCATCTTATGCCAAGTAGACTTGTTTTTGTTTCCACTACATTTCACTCTTTTAATAGATATGTTCATAATCTCCACCCTCCCATCATCTGCCATGTTGTTGTACAAATCAGGTTTGTACACCCAACCAAAGCCACCTTTTATAATTTTTAAACCATCTTCTCATCCTCACATTTACATTTTGTAGCGAACTACATATCAGTCTGATTTGAAGGACTTTGTCAAGTTCTTTGTGGACTTTCTCTTTATCTGCAACACTGATTGACATAAAAGGTAGATTTGTCTTCATGCTGGTGTTTTTCCTTACGAGGAGCATGGCCATTGCAAGATGAGAGGACTTTGCCCCGAGAAATGATGTTTTATTGTCCTTGGGTACACAATAAAATTCCCCTCACTAACTTCTTTGCCTCTCAAAGACTCTCTGATGTATTTTCCATTTAGCTGCAATTTTCTTTTGTCTTCTGATTTTGTTCATTTTGAGAATATTGATATATATGTAGTTCATTTATGACACCTTCTACTCAAGGTCTTTTTCTGATTCTTCTTATTGCTAGCACTTTCTACCTGCTAAAATCTTCCTTTTACTTATTTTATTTAGTGCATCCCTCAGTATAACGTAAGCTCTTTAAGAACAGGGACAAATTTGTTTTCCCCTGCCTTGTGTGTACTAAGTGCTTAATGAATAGTTGAATGACTGAAAAAGCATTTATTAAGTTCCTCCAATGTGTCAGGCACTCATTAGGTGTGTACTTGGGATACAAACACAAAAGTGGCACAAGTCCAGTACTCAAGGAACTTATATTCTAATAGGGAGAATCACACATAGTGAGACGTGGCAACCAGGGGAGCACATTTGGGTCCAAGGAGTCTCAGAGATGGGAGCAAAGTCATAGGACAGTTAATTATCAGGCATTTCAAGGAGCAGTGGTAGTATTGGGTTTATTTGTTGTCCCAAGAGAAGAAGTAGGAAAGGGGTTTGATGATGAATACACACACACAGGTACATACACATATATGTATATGTATATATGTATATATAGGTAGGTGATGCAATGGATGGAACACTGGGCCTAGACTTAGAAAGATCTGAGTGCAAATCTAGTCTCAGACACTTAGCTGCATCATCCCTGGCAAGTCATTTGAACTGTGTACCTCAGTTTCCTCATTTGTGAAATGGGACAATAATAGCACTTAGCTCCTAAGATTAAGGTAAGGAGCAAAGGAGACACAGCGCTTGGCATAAACACCATATGTTAGCTATTATTACTATTTTTATTATACACTCACCAATTAGGACATCTCAGCCCCAGGGTAGAGTTCCAAAGCTATGTGGATTAACTCCCCTAGGGAGGAAGGGCATGGCCTTTGGAAGTCCAGACAGGCAGTGCTGTTCTAGGTATAAAGCAAGGGAGATGGTGAGATGCCAAGGGTGGATGACTGGATGGAATGTGAAGCATGGTCTGGGGTTGTTTTGCACTTGCTCACTCAGTCACCAATCAAGATATCTCTGCCTCAGGGTGGAGTTCCAAAATTCCATGTGGATTTACATTTTATTGAATTGAATTGTTTTTGAATATTTCAAACCCCTCAACATGTAAGAGTATCTATAGTTAAGTAAATGTTTGAAGACATTTCAAAGGATGTAATCCTTTTCCCAACATTTTACCACTGTCATTGTTGTAGCAGAAAGATGCTGCACAAGATTAAGGGTTATTTAAACTGTTTTCATTCTTCTATGGGTTGCTAAACCAAAGAATTTATGATCAGGGGTCAGGCATGGTGAATATCTTCTCTGCCCTTAGCTAGGATGATCCTCAACTAGGATGATCCTCAGAAAGCAGCTGTATGCTGTTGTCTGCGCCATGATCTAAGCCCTTCCAGCATGTCAGAACTTGCCAGAGCATATACTCCCTTGGCACAGATTCAAGAACCCATTATCACTTCCATACCAGGATGAGATATCAGAGTTGAACTATGTGAAAATGGTTGAAATTAAATCTCACCATTTATTTTTCCCTCAGAGAGACATACCACATAGTAAATTTAGCTGTGTCTGAGAATCTAAGTTTTGGGGTATGTTTGAGGTATGTGAAATGAGGATACTTGAAATTAAGCTGGTTTTTTCTCTATTTTTAAAAAAAATTTGAGTATTTATTCATTCATTTCAGTTGTGTGCAACTCTTTGTGACTCTAATTGGGGTTTTCTTGGCAAAAATATTTGAGTCATTTGCCATATTCTTCTTCACCTCTTTTTACCTATGAGGAAACTGAGGTAAACAGTTAAGAGACTTGACTAGGTCCCCATAGCTAGTAAGTATTTGAGGTCAGATTTGAACTCAGGTTTTTCCTCACTCTACACCTAGTATTCTATCCACTGCACCACCTAGCTGTACTTAAAATGCCATACAATTATAAGCCCTTGAACTTTATCCTTCAAATTCCTAATGACCTTCTCAAAATGTAAGTTATAACCGATCAGTGGTCAAGTCCACCAACAGGTCTTAACAAGCAAGTTCTGGCAGACAAGCATGTCCCACATTGGCAGGAATATGTGCATGTAATATCTTGTTTACAATATGATACTATACAGTTATATAACACAAGATTGTGTCATGAAAACACAGAACACTATCTAATGCACTTATACAATATTATATGTTATAACTCTGTTTGATGACATTCTAAGCTCCAAGTGGAAAGTAAGATGACTTATGTAAGCTGTGTAACTGCCACAGTGTTCTACAATCACTGGTGCTAATAAAGATAATGAACTAGAATAATGATTCTAATTATCAAATTTTTATTAAAAGGTTGAATGCCTTGTATATAAATTGCCTTGTGCCATCTATGAAAATGTTTGTAAGACTAGATAAATATTTAGAAAGTTAATTTTCTCCTAATCAAAAGAGTTTTGGCTCACAATATGGGAAGCAGCCCATTCACCAGTCTGTCCAAACTAGATGCTTAACAGAGTTGGATAACCTCCTATTTGTTTCTCAAGAACAAAAGAATGGGCAGCCAATAGGAGAAAATACCCATGAACTACGAAGATCAAAGGAGGACACCCAGTGATATCATTGTTCATTTTCCCACTTAGAAATATCAATAATTGGGGGAGGAGCCAAGATGTCGGAGTAGAAAGACTCATGTATGCTAGCTCCAAACCCACAGCCCATAAATTTCCTGTAAAAAGAACTCCCCACAAATTCTGGAGCAGTGCAAGCCACATGGCAACGCAGTAGAGGAGATTTCCATTCCAGAGAGCCTTGAAAAACTGACCCCAAAGGTCTGTCACACACCAGACAGCGGAGCCCAGCCTTGGCCGCACGGCCCCAGAGGAGCAGATCCGAGCAGGCTTCAGGGATGGAATCTCTGGCGGCCACGAAGGTCCCTCCACCCACGGGAGCTACAGGTCAGTGAGAGAGACGTCTGGGCTGGCTGAGAGGGGAGCAGGGTGTCTCTGTGACTTGGGCCCCCTCAGGAGGCAGTGGCAGAGGGAGCAGCAGAGGCAGTGGCAGAGGCAGCGGTAGCCCGGGACTCCCGGAGCAGACAGGAGTTCAGGGCCATTGCTGAAGATCTCCGCATAAACCCCCTGAGGGAACTGAGCCTGGGAGGCGGCCCTGCCCCCACCTGAGCACCAGAACTTAAGCTCACATTGAATAGCAGCCCCACCTACCACTGAAAGCCCTGAGGCTGGGGAGCAGCATTTGAATCTCAGACCCCAAGAACTAGCTGGGAGGATCTAGGCAGGGGTGGAGAGGAATCTCAGAATTCAAGTAACTGGCTGGGAAAACGCCCAGAAAAGAGAAGAAAAATAACACCATAGAAGGCTACTTTCTTGGGGAACAGATGTTTCCCCCTTTCATTTCTGATGACGAGGAACAATGCTTACCATCAGGGAAAGACATACAAGTCAAGGGCTCTGTACCCCAAACACCCAAAATAGATATCCAATGGGCTCAGGCCACAGAAGAGCTCAAAAAGGATTTTGAAAATCAAGTTAGACAGGTGGAGGAAAAACTGGGAAGAGAAATGAGAGAGATGCAAGAAAAGCATGAAAAACGAGTCGATACCCTGCTAAAGGAGACCCCAAAAAATGCTGAAGAAAATAACACCTTGAAAAATAGGCTCACTCAATTGGCAAAAGAGGTTCAAAAAGCCAACGTGGAGAAGAATGCTTTCAAAAGCAGAATTAGCCAAATGGAAAAAGAGGTTCAAAAGTTCAGTGAAGAAAATAGTTCTCTCAAAATTAGAATGGAACAGATGGAGTCTAATGACTTTCTGAGAAACCAAAAAATCACAAAACAAAACCAAAAAATGAAAAAATGAAGATAATGTGAAATATCTCATTGAAAAAACAACTGACCTGGAAAATAGATCCAGGAGAGATAATTTAAAAATTATGGGACTACCTGAAAGCCATGATCAAAAAAAGAGCCTAGACATCATCTTCCATGAAATTATCAAGGAAAACTGCCCTGATATTCTAGAACCAGAGGGCAAAATAAATATTGAAGGAATCTATCGATCACCTCCTGAAAGAGATCCAGAAAGAGAAACTCCTAGGAACATTGTGGCCAAATTCCAGAATTCCCAGGTCAAGGGTAAAATATTGCAAGCAGCTAGAAAGAAACAATTCCAGTATTGTGGAAATAAAATCAGGATAACACAAGATCTAGCAGCTTCTACATTAAGGGATCGAAAGGGCATAGAATAGGATATTCCAGAAGGCAAAGGAACTAGGACTAAAACCAAGAATCACCTACCCAGCAAAACTAAGTATAATACTTCAGGGGAAAATATGGTCTTTCAATGAAACAGAGGACTTTCAAGCATTCTTGATGAAAAGACCAGAGCTGAAAAGAAAATTTGACTTTCAAACACAAGAATGAGAAGAAGCATGAAAAAGTAAACAGCAAAGAGGAGTCATAAGGGACTTACCAAAGGTGAACTGTTTACATTCCTATATGGAAAGACAATATTTGTAACTCTTAAAACTTTTCAGTATCTGGGTAGTTGGTGGGATCATACACACACATATGTACACACATGTGCACATACACATACAGAGACAGAGAGCACAGAGTGAATTGAATAGGATGGGACCATATCTTAAAAGAAATTAAGGTAAACGGTGAGAGAGAAATGTAGTGGGAGGAGAGAGGGTGAAATGGAATGGGGTAAATTATCTCTCATTCAAGAGGCAAGCAGAAGACTTTTTAGTGGAGGGAAAAGGAGGAGAGCTGAGAAAAAAACATGAAGTTTACTCTCATCACATTCGACTAAAGAAAGGAATAAAATGCACACTCATTTTGGTATGAAAACCTGCCTTACAATACAGGAAAGTGGGGGAGGAGATAAGCAGGGTGGGGGGGATGATGGAAGGGAAGGCAATGGGAGGAGGGAGCAATTTGAAGTCAACACTCTTGGGGAGGGATAGGATCAAAAGACAGAATAGAAACAATGGGGGGCAGGATAGGATGGAGGGAAATATAGTTAGTCTTACACAACACGACTATTATGGAAGTCGTTTGCAAAACTACACAGATACGGCCTGTATTGAATTGCCTGCCTTCCCAAAGGGAATGGGTGGGGAGTGAGGGATGGGGAGAATTTGGAACCTAAAGTTTTGGGAACAACTGTTGAGTATTGTTCTTGCTACTAGGAAATAAGAAATACAGTTAATGGGGAATAGAAAGTTATCTGGCCCTACAGGACAAAAGAGAAGATGGGGACAAGAGAAGGGAGGTATGATAGAAGAGAGGACAGATTGGTGATAGGGGAAATTAGAATGCTCAGTGTATTGGGGTAGGGGTAGGGGACAAATGGGGAGAAAATTTGGAACCCAAAATTTTGTGAAAATGAATGTAAAAAGTTAACTAAATAAATTTATATAAAAAAATAAAAAAAAGAAATATCAACAATTTCTTTAGGTCCTTTTAAAATTTTTCATAGGTTCCCAAAGTGCGTGATACTGACCCTAGCGGGGTCCTGGAATGATCTAGGGGGGCAATAATTACCTTGGGTGCAATTGGGGGTTGTTGAATAAAAATAAGAAGGCAGTGGAAGGATAAGGAAAGAGGAGAAGAAAATTTTGAAAAACTGTTCATACATGTTTTATCTGTTGTGTAACAGAGTTAAAGTCATAGTGATTACATTATTTTCCAAATAAACACACAAAATGCAAGTTATAACCGATCAGTGGTCAAGTCCACCAACAGTCTTAACAAGCAAGTTTTGGCAGGCAAGCATGTCCTGCATTGTTAGGAAGTCCAGCATGCATTGGCAGGAATATGTGCATGTAATATCAATAATACAGTATTATAGAGTTAGATGACATAAGATTATGTCATCAAAATTTAAATGTAGAAAAACCTCACAAACATATAATAAATTATTACATTTAAGATGCATCATTTAAAAATACATATATTTTATATTTTTAAGTGATGCAAATCTAAAAAATTAAAGGGTTAAAGAAAGTAAATTTCTGGGAGGGTGCCAAGTAATTTTTTTTTCTTTCTTTTTTTTATACTTTTTTTTAATTTTAATTTTTTTTAATGTTTTACAATCATTTCCTTAAAGTTAAGATTTTATCCCCCTCATCCTTCCCCCACTACCCCCCTCCCTCCCCGTGACAGCATACATTTCTGTATAGGTTCTACATATACTTTCCTATTGAGCACATTTTCACTATAGTCATGCTATGTAGTCGAACTAAAATAAATGGAAGAAATCATATAACAAATCAAAACATAATACACTGAAACCCACCCACACACAAACATGATCTGCTACATTCTGCGAATGACTTCCATATTTCTTTCTCTGAGTGTGGAAGGCATTTTGCCTTAGAAGACTTACATTAGGATTTTTCTTTTTTTCTCAGTAAGTTCTTGTGTTATTACAAAGTTCCAAGTTTACCAGAAAAAACTCTCGCACACTGTGGTCGCTGCTGTGCACAAAGTTCTCCTGGTTCTGCTCCTTTCTCTCAGCATCAGATCATATAAGTCCTTCCAGGCCTCCCTGAAGTCTTCTTGTTCATCATTTCTTATGGCACAATAGTACTCCATTACATTCATATACCATAATTTATTCAGCCATTCCCCAATTGATGGGCATCCCCTTGACTTCCAGTTTTTGGCTACCACAAAGAGTGCTGCTATAAATATTTTTGTACACGTGGGACCCTTTCCCGTTTTTATAATCTCTTGGGGATACAGTCCTAGTAGCGCTATTTCTGGGTCAAAGGGTATGCACATTTTTGTAGCCCTTTGGGCATAGTTCCAAACCATTCTCCAGAAGGGTTGGATGAGCTCACAGCTCCACCAACAATGAATTAGTGTTCCAACTCTCCCACATCCTCTCCAGCATTTATCATTTTCTTGTTCTGTCATGTTTGCCAATCTTACAGGTGTGATGTGGTACCTCAGAGTTGTTTTGATTTGCATCTCTCTAATCAATAGTGATTTAGGGCACTTTTTCATATGATTATAGATATCTTTGATTTCTTCCCCTGAAAATTGCTTGTTCATATCCTTTGACCATTTATCAATTGGGGCTAAGTAATTTTTTTAAAGGGTGCAGTAGACCAAATAAGTTTGGGAACCTCTGGTTTAGAGTTTTAGACAAATTTCATCTCTAAGTTATTCCTAACAGAAATTAGTCTTTACCTCTGTACCTTCTTTGTACATTACTAATTCCAAGGGGACCCTGTAGGTATGAATGGTCATACTAGCTTCTGGAATAATGGTCGGAAAATTTAATAGTGAGTTACTAAGATATAGTGAGAAAACCATTGAACTTGGAGTTAAAAGACCTGGGCTTGAAGCTCAGTTCTACCATGTACTTCCCTGAATATAGTTTTCTCATATGTAAAAGAGATTATAAGAACCTGCAGGTGTGTTGTAATAACCAAATGGGAAAATGGATATAAAGGAGCTGGTAAGTAGTAAAGTGTTCTATAAATGAAAACTATCATTAAGGGCCAAAATACTTTATTCGTCTTTTGTGATTGATTCAGGGAAAGCACATTTCTTGTCTCAGAGGAGAATGGCCTTATTCATTATGAATAAGAGGTATAATTGCACACGTTAGTTTATTTTCCTGATACGGTTAACTTCATGATGAAAGTTTAACAACTGCCAAGAAGCCATCAAAGGAGATTCATCCAAGATTTGAAGTCTTCTGCACAATTTGCATGATACACATATAATCTGTGCTTATTGAGGTTTTTTTCTCCTAGTTAATCTCTAACCATCTCATGAGGGCTAAATAAATATAAATTACTTACTTTTTAAAAAGGCTTTGAAATTCTGTCTAGGAGTCAGAAAAGATTCATCAACCCATCCACACACTGTGAAAATGTAACAGAAGAGGCTTCACATTGGCCATCATTTAGTAGGTTCCATTTTGTGGGTTTTCCTCATTATACTGTATGCCTTAAAACCATGACTGTTTTGAGACATAGCTGAGCTGTAAAGTGGGTGCTGCCCAGACACCTATCATTGATATCACTAAGGAATCTCAGCAGTATTGCATATTTCCCTTAGAATACAACCTTTCTCCTAACAGATAGATGAGTTTATTGAGGAGTTTTCTTAGAGGAGGAGGAGTATTTCCTCTAAACCTATCTATTTCTATTCTTCCTAATTTCTTTGATTTCACTTCTACAAACCCTTTCTAAAGGTAACCAAAATACATACAGTTAAGAAACAAACCTGGGACACAAAAGTACATGCTTATTTACTGTACAGAATTGGTGATGTTTCTTCTCCTTCTCTGGCACCCTCCCAGGAGAGTTCACCAGTTTAAACTTTTTCACTGCTAGACAATTCTTCCATAATACAGCTTCATATAAAAGGCGTTTGGGTTATTTTCTTCCTCCAAGGGCAGTTTCCCTGGGTTCCTTCACTACTTAACTTCCTCTGTGTCTCTCTCCCACTATGTGCCCTGCTGTCACTGAGGTCTGGCTAAGAACTCTGACTGAAAGACTGGCTTCCTGGACCCTGCAGATTATATATATATATATGTGTGTGTGTGTGTGTGTGTGTGTGAGATTGATGAGTAGTGAGGCTACTTCAGTTTGGTATCTAAAGCTTGATGTCACAAAATAAACTTTTATTGAACTCTTACTAAGCAATCTTTACAAATTATTATCAATGTCCACAGTAGCATTAGCTATTATTACAAGCACTTGGTACTTCTGGTAAATATTCTGGAAGGTTTTCAGTTTTGACCATTAGAGATTCTCGCTCTGCTTCCAGCTGCTGGATCTTCTTTTCCTTTTCCTCCAACACTTTTTCTAGCTGATTGATCTTCTCTGTCTGTAGTGAAACTTGTGTAGACAACTCCATAATCAGACTAATTCTTCTATCTCCCTCTTCCACAGGTGGAAGACCTCCGCAGGACTCTTCCAGAGAGTTTTCTTCTAAAACAAACAAGAATTCTCAGTTCTTTTTTATTTTAGTATAAATTTATTTATTTAACTTTTTACACTCATTTTCACAAAATTTTGGGTTCCAAATTTTCTCCCCATTTATCCCCTCCCCCCACCCCAATACACCAAGCATTCTATTTTTCCTTATCACCAATCTGCCCTCTGTTCTATCATCCCTCCCTTCTCTTGTCTCCATCTTCTCTTTTGTCCTGTAGGGCCAGATGGCTTTCTATTCCCCATTATTTCTCAGTTCTTAAGAAGAAAACGGAGGAAACAGAGACATCAGCAGAAAGGAAGACCCAATCATTGTTCATGTCAAACTTTGTTGATGAAGGGTAAGCAGTGCCATGCTTTAGATCTGGACTAAAACAACTAGTGAGAATTAATCCTTGCTGACTCCTGGGGCCTGTAATTCATCTTAACAATGGTTAAGACTAGAGATAGAATTAGCATATTAAATTGGTAAACAGTCTACCCCAAAGTTCCTCAAGGAAAAAGTAATATATAGGTTTCATAAGAATCAAGATCAGGCAGAAAAAAACTAACCAGTTTAAGCTTCAATTCGTTTTTATTCAGTTCAAGTAAAAAATTTGTCTTGGCCTCTTTTCATATAAAAGTGTTAATGACAAGCAAAATAACTCTCCTGTAAGTATCAACCCTTTTACTCTCAAGAGCTCATATCTATATAACAGTTTACTAATGTGATCTAATTCATTCTTCCCAATGGGCAGAGTTGGTATTATTATCTATATTTTACAGAGAAGAACACTGAAGGTTATGCAAAGTCAAGCTGATATTCTGTAGCTAAATCGGGAATTGAACCTTGGGTTTCTGATAAGGTCTCACAGGGTCTTTTCAGGAATTTTTACTCTCACTTGACAGAGTAGGGAATAATTTCATATAATAATTAAAGGACCTCTAAGGAAAGTTTCTCTAAGCACCACAAGCCAGAAAGTGCAGAGATCCATTTCTTAAAGACTTTTAAGTCTCTTACAAACTCTTAACACAATGCATGTATGTTCGTCCTTCATTGCCGAAGAAGACCATGCCATCAGAGAAATAATTATATGACTTGCACTCGACTTTGTTTTGAGTGAGTGATGGCTGCACATGCCCCCTGATAGGGGTAATAACTTATTCCTTTTCAATAGGTATCAAATAGGTTGCGAACAAGACCCTGCTGAAAATAGGAACCAGGAGGCCTATAGTAAGAAGTTATGAGAGTAGGAATGCTCCAAAGGTGATGCTGTCTTGTTCTTCCTTCACAATTTTGCATGGGGCTAGAGAAGCTGCAAGGCTGCCCTCAGGTTTACCTAGCCCAAGAGTCCAAGCATTAGGATCGCTTCTCTCATATCCACAAAAAATCAAAAATAGGAAAGCTAAGCCAAAGTCTCAATAGCAGAGTTATCTAGCTGCAGTTAAATGACTATTACATGTTAAAAGATGACCACTATAACTACTGTAGTTAAAAAAAAAATCACCAGTGTTTGTATAGCATTTCCTGGGAGAAATTATTATGGAGGTGTGGTCCCCCTTCTGCTAATGAAAAAACCGAGGCTCGGAGAGCTTGTATAACCTATACATGAGGAAGCATAGCATTGATGTGAAGTTGTCTTTTGAGTCTAAGTTCAATATTCGTCCTACTAACGCCCTGCTTCTATTTCTTATCCAAGTGTCAATAAAACAATACACTAAATAATGAAATCTTTAGCTATGAAACCAGGTTTTCTAGGGTAATTAAGGCTTTATCTCTAGGGAGGTAAAGCCCCATGGTTCTATGGCACCTATAAAACTGCTAAATATGAGACAGACTTATTACTAGAGTACAAACCTGCTAATGATATAAAATGTATTGGGGGAGGGGAAGAGGGAAGAAGGAGGAGAGGAAGACAGGATTTGCAGTTCCTTGTGTTAAATTAGTAAATTTCTCTAGGAACAATGTGGTAAAAATAGAGTGTATATTGAAATGCATAAACAACAAAATTCCCTGAACTTTAAAAAATTAACTAGAGAGAGAATTCAGGATTTTACTAGTTAGTTAGATAATCAGTAAGCATTTATGAAATGCCTACTAAGTGCCAGGTACTGTACTGAGCCCTAGGGACACAAAAAAGGCAAATGACAGTGACTGCTCTTGAGGAATCTAATGGGGAAGAAAACCTGCCAACCACTATGTGTAAACAAGATATGCACAGGATAAATTGGAAATAATCAGTTGTGGGAAGGTACATATATTAAGGAGGATCAGGAAAAAGCTTCCCATAGAAGATGAGATTTTAGCTGCAATTTGAAGGAAATCTAGGAAGGCAGGAGGTGGAGATCAGAAGAGAGAGCATTCTAGGTCTGGGAAATAGCCAGACAAAATGCCCAGAGTCCAGAGATGCAGCATCTTGTTGGAGGAACGCCAAGCAAGCCAGTGGCAGAGAGTGTGTGGTGGGGAGTAAGTTTAAAAGAAGACTGGAAAGAGAAGAGGGGGCCAGGCTGTTAAGGGTGTTGAAAGTCAGAGGTTTTTATGTATGATGCTAGACATGACAGGGACCCACTGTAGTTTACAGAACAGGATGACATGGTCAATCTGAGCTTTAGGAGGATTAATTCGAAAGTGGAAGATGGATTAGAGTGGGAAGAGACTTGAAGCAAGGGGACAAACCAACAGGCTAATGCAGCAGTCCAGGTGTGAGGTTATGAGGACTTTGCCTTAGGATGGTAAGTACCCAAGGAGAGAGAAGTTAGAAAGGTAAACAGGATTTGGCAACAGATTAGCATAGTGGATAGAATATTGGGTTTCGAATCAGGAAGACCTGAGTTCAAATCTAGCCTTAGACCCTTACTGTGTAACCTTGGGCAAGTCATTTAACCTCTATTTGCCTCAGTTCACTTATCTATCAAATGAGGATAGTAATAGCACCTCTCTCCCAGGGTTACTGTAAGGATCAAATGAAATCTTTGTCAAAGGCCGCAGTGGTCAAAAAGAGTGAGGACTGAGAAAAGGCCATTCAATTTGGGAATTAAGAGATCACTGGTAACTTTGGAGAGAGCAGTTTCAGTGGAATGATGAAGTCAGAAGAGTAAAGAGTTAAAAAGAGAATGAGAGGAAAAGAAGTAATCTACTATTTTCTACTATTTAAAAAGTTATTAGCAGATTACTAATGGAAAAACACTAGTTTTTGAAAAAAGTTTGAAAAATTTTTGAAAATTTCTGAAAAATTAAAAAAAATTACTAGTGGAAAAAAAACTTGGAAGAGTTTGTTAAAATTTTCTTCCAATTTTCAAAAATCCTTTGAATAGATCATAGTTTAAGTAAGCATCTTTCTTGAAAATCAATTTCATTTATTTATATATTTTAATCTTACAACTTAAAATAACTTGTAGCTTGATCAATATCTATTTTTCCTAAAATGATGCTCCAGGGCTAACTTGAGACACAGTGGGTATTGCTTTAAAAATGACAGTATTAGGGGATTGTCCCCAAGATAGAAAATAAGAGAAGCAGAAAACCCTAACTCTCTCACAACTACTCCAGCCAGCATAAGAAAAGACCACCAGATTGAGAAATGATGAAAAATCCAGGGAGAAACTACAAGAAGTGAATTTTGCTGGTCCAGGTCCACATAAAGAGGCAGGTAAAAGTGGGGGGGGGGTCCTTGAAAATGCATCCAGCCAGAAAAGCGCAGCTGAGGAGCACAGTTTAAGGACACCTTATTGAACCAGGGCCAAATCAGGGAAATCCAGAACCTATAGGTATAATCTTTCTAACCCAGAAGCCTGTTGGACTAGGATTCAAATGGCAACATTGGATGATGTGGGGGCATTCCCTACATCAGGCTGCCCAAGTGCAGATTACCCTTATATTCTCTGCTTTGTATGCTTTCTGGAGTAACTTGTGACAATCTTAACCATGTCTTGACTATGGCTCATTCCTCAGACTTAGACAATACAGAATAATATAAAAAAGTCCTCATTATTCCTTCCAGAAGTGCACATAGACTGGCCCTGAAACAAAGTCCCAACTGTTGACTGGACAAAGAAATGTCGTGGAGTCATAGACACTCAGGACCCAAACCAAGAGTAAGAGTGACTCCGTATCATTTATAAACAAAGCCTCAAATAAAGTAGCCACAAGTAATGACTGAAATACATGATACAAGTATTTAAAAGTGGTTATATAAAAGAAAGACTGCTTAGCTCCTTCCCACCAAAGAATAGTTACCAAAAAAATATTAGGAATAGCTAGTGAACTTTTTAAAAAATCAAAATAAGTATTAAAAGGAAATGAAGAAGTTATTAGGATAAACAAAGACCTTTTACTTTGGTAAATAAAAATAGAATGTTAAAAAGTAAAATAGGTAACCCATTAACCAATCTGATTTTTTAAAAAAGGAAAAATAAGTCACTAGAATAAAAAATGAAATAGGAGAAATCATGACAAATAAGGAAGAAGTGAAGGAAATTATTAGAAATACTTTTGCAATTATATGCCCCCAAACTGACAGTTTAAATGAAATGTATGCATATCTTTAAAAAAACAAAAAGGAACTGGAGGAAAAGAATAAAAAGAGACTTTAAATGATCCAGAATAGGGAAAAGATACTAACCAACCCATAGATGAACTCCCAAAGAAAAAACCCTAGGCCCAGATAAATTTACCTATTAATTTAATCAGAACTTCCAAAGAACACTTAATTCTATGTTATATCAACTATTTACAAAAATTGTAAAAGAAGGGGACATGCCATAATGCTACTATAATACAAATATGATTTTGTTATCTAAACAAGGAAGAAATAAATAAGAAAAAAGGTAACTATAGATCAGTATACCTAATGAAGAACAATATAAAAATTTGAAGTGAAATATTACCAAACAGGTTTCAGTAGTACATAAAAATCGTACAGTATGACAAAATAGGATTTATACAAGGAATTCAGGGTTGGTTTAATAGTAGGAAAAGCATGAACATAATAGACCATATTAATAAGAAAGCAATCAAGATCACATAATTATATCAAAAGGTGCAGGAAAGCCTTTTGACAAAATACACCACTCATTCCTATCGAAAACACTAATAAGCCTAAGAATAAATTGACTTTTCTTTAATATGATAAATTCATTGTTCAGTCATTTTCAGTTGTGAACAACTCTTCATGACCTGATTTAGGGTTTTCTTGGCAAAGATCCTGGAGTCGTTTGTCATTTCCTTCTACAGCTCATTTTATAGATGAGGCAACTGAAAAAAACAGGGTTAAGTGACTTGTCCAGGGTCACAGAACTAATAAGTGTCTGAGGCCAGAAAAAGATGAGATCAGGAAAATGAGTCTTTCTAACTCCAGGCTGGGCTCTGTATCCACCATGCTGCCTTGTTGCCCTAATATGGCAACTAGTGTCTACCTAATATCAAGAGCTAGCATTATATATAATGGAGATAAACCTGAAGTCTTTCCAATAAGATGAGGTGGTAAGCAAAGGTGTTTACTATTACCCTTATTATTTAACATAGGGTTAGAAGTAGTAACTATAGCAGTAATACAAGAAAAAGAAATTGAGGGAATAAATATAGTGAAAGAGGAAATGAAATTGTCACTTTTGTAGATGCTGAGTGACTGGATATCAATCTGGAATAAATTGGGTTGAGACCAAGGTCTTATGCTATGTGCCACAATAATGTCCAAATGGATGCACAGAAGAGAATTCAAGGGAGTTCAGAAGGAAACGTAATCAGAATAACTTTAAAAGTAGCATGTTGAAATTATCCATGTAAAAAAAGAAAAGCAAGCTGCATGTAACTGAGATGCACATTTTCACATATAATTTTCCTTTTATACAAATGAAAATGTTCTTTTTGGTGATTGTTAAATTTGAAATAAAAATAATTTTTAAATAGTGGGATTATTATGAGCAACATTATAAGAAAAATTTGGAAGCAAATTTGGCATAACGCACAACTATTTTTAACCCATTGTGATCCTGCTGTTAAGAAATGTATTAGTCTTGCTGGGAATTTTGAATAAGCATCTGTAGCCTGAGCTCTTTACAACATATCAATGAGGGCAGTCTCAAAATAGGGGCAGCAGCATTAATGCAGGCATCTTGGGTTGAAAAAGAACATTGAAGAAGAACAGGACAGAACATTTGTTTTTTCCAAATAAAATGTCTATTTTTAACTGTAGCAGTAGTCCAATATTGTGAGAAAGCACTATCCTGAGTTCAGACTAAAATTACAAGGTTAAAGGTATGATGATGTTAGGGAAACAACCTAACTGAACACAGAGAGGCTAATATAATAACATTTAGACATCTCAAGGGAAATGACGAACAGGCCAAGAGAGAGAGGAAGGCTGCATGTTCGTGGGAGGAAAGGAGGGAGCGGGAAAAGAGAGAGAGAGAGAGAGAGAGAGAGAGAGAGAGAGAGAGAGAGAGAGAGAGAGAGAGAGAGAGAGAGAGATGACAGCATGAAGCTATAACTTACATTTTACCTGATCTTCCCTATGCCTAAGATTTATTTTCTAGCTCCACACCCACAAGGGACATGGCCAAGATGAGTGTTTGAGGAAGTAGAAAATAGGTGACCTGTGGATGAAATGGATCTTTCAGTATTTCTACCCAATATGAAATAGTAACAGGAAACTAAAAACTAAACAAAACAAATCCCAAAATACTCATCAGTCTTTCCGGATGTTCTGGAAGTAATTTAGCCAAGTTAGGACTGACAAAATTCTGTAGAGATCTGGTCAATTCAGAAGGAAAAAACAAGACAAAGCAAGAAGACCTTTTCTCTTACTAACATTTACTGGATGGTTGCTTTGTTCAGAACATTGTAGAAAAAAGTAGATACTCCATGTAGTCGTGTGATACCGTTTCAAAAAGGGGTTTGCTTAGTGTCTAAATTGGGCTACAAAATCTGGGAATAGGTATGGAATTGTAGAAGACCTCAAGCAATGTTTCTAAAGCACTTTCAAAGTTCATAAAGTACTGTCCTCATAAAGGTCTGGGAGACTTTTATACTGAAAATATTTTCTTCATTTTGCAGACAAGGAAACTGAGACTCAGTAAAGTTAAGTGACTTGTTTCTAGGCAAGATACTAATATCTCCTAACTCAAAGCCCAGCACCTTTTCTACTATCCCACATTACCTCATAGATGATCTAACCCAGCAATAGAGCCAGCTTGAACTGGCTTACAAGCCCATTGCTAAATTTTCAGTGTAAGCCTTGACACCGTGGAAATTGGCAAACTACAGATCACAGTTTGAATTATTGCCTTGTAAGTTGTCCAAACTTAAGAAAGTGATGATGAAAATGTTACAAATGCAAATTAAACTTAAAAGTGTGTTGTGCAGGCATTTCCCCCTCTGGAAAGTTGATTTTTAAATCAATACACCACTCAATCCAGGTCTCCTGACTTGAAATCCAGATATATACATATATATCTGTGTGTGTATGTATGTGTGTATATGTATAAATATATATGTATGTATATGTGTGTGTATGTATATATACATGTATGAGATTTCTGCTATACTACACTACCTCAGAGGTGATCTAATCTAACATTTAGCCAGGGTTAAGTTATGGTAAGGCAGGTTCTTTAGCATCTGAAGCTGAAAACTCAAAGTTGAAATCAAAGACAAAGTCCTATATTCTGGGAAGCTGGTTCCTGTAGAACGAAGGGAGCAAACATGCAGAATTCCACATTGTCACACCAGCATCCCATTTGGAATATTGTATTGGCCAGTTTTACAAACCTCTCAATTATCTTAATTCTGCCTATTTGGTCCCTGACAGGGGATATCACCTGATTTTTGCTTCCTCTATCCCTGATCACATTTACTGTTCTAGGCAAAAACAAATTAAAACAACCGTAACAACTTTTCCTCCCATGGTATCTTTACACACTCTTTTCCCTAATCAGATTGACTTGAACCTTCTCTATATCCGTTCTCATTTATCTCTTTAGCAGCCTCTTCTACTGTACCTCAGACTATATTATGAACCCACTTCCATATGTCCTCTACCATTTCTACAAATGCTCTTTTTATGTTCTGTCTTCAGTTGAAGTGTGGCTTCTCCTAATAATTCCACTTACCTTGAAATATTCTGCAATGGAGGCCAATCAATGGCAATTATAATTTGAGACTTGAAGTTTGAGGTGTCAATATTATTCCCAGATGTAGACAGGCCAATGAAAATTAGGATAAAAGTTTAAAAAAGAGAACACTGAGTAATGACTTAGACCATCTCTATCCATATCTAGCTGTCCTAGTAATGGTACAACAGAGAGGACACCATACTTGAGAATCAAATCAAGGACTTGGCTTCAGATCTAGACTCAAATATTTATCACTGTGACCTTGGAGAAGTAGCTTCATCATCTGTAAAACTGGATGCTTGGACTAGATAGTCAGTCAAGTCCCTTACAGCCCTATGATCTTTGATCCTGTGTTTTTTTACTGTACAGCAATTTCAACGTCTGCATCAAATTCTTCTCTAACCTAAGGTCTTCCATAGTCACTAAAATCTGCTGAAAATCCTGTCTTAGAATTCCTCTGTTTCAATTTTATTTCTACTCCATTTCTATTTGGCTCACCTCAGAGTTAATCATCTCTTAGAACTGTTCTACTTCCAGGATTTTGAACTCAGAAATTCTCTTGAACTCAGACAATCTCTTATACCTCTATCTCTTTCATGGCCTCATGAGAAGCCAGAGGTGGAAATGAACGAACTCATTCTTCACTCTCTTTGCCACTTTCAGTTTCCCAAATCTTTCCTATTTCTCAGACTCTAACTTTCTTAAATACTATATGGCATAATGAAAAGAGCACTGGATGTGAAGTCAAAAGATCTGAGTTTAAAATCCAACTTTGCTGCTTACTAGTTTCAGTTCTAGTTTGTCCACTTATGAGTTGGGGGTCAAGTATTCACTGTATGGGGACAGCTTTTGGGCTGTGTTTCCTACATGGCTACTTTAGTGGAGTGCTCCTCGGACTAAGACAAAAGCTGATGAGGACCACAGGCCTTATTATGGACTTTAATTGGAAAAACTGACTTTCAGGCTACTTTTGACACTAGACCCTGGAACACGTGTTGCCAAGGATTAATTAAAAATTGAGAATGAAAGGGCTACCATATAAAAAGGTTTCTACTGTCCATGCCTCCTCTGGCATGAGGGTCCTCATCTCTTCTCTCTCCTGAACATTGTCAGTGCTTTGGATGACTATTTAAGCCAGTAAAAACTAAGGAGAAAGAAGTTTCTGAGCTCCTCTTCCTGTTGATGATGGTGAAGCTGGTGTTTAGAGTTGTAGAGCCGTCTAGTTCCAGCTCCTCAGAATAAGTTCAATGGCAGTCAGTTTTCCGAGAAAGCTCACCTGCCTGTTAGTTGTAGCTGGTCAGCAATTGCTGCTGGTGGTAATTAGGAAGGTGGGTCCCTTCTCCATAATGATTTCTCCCCTCAATGATGCTACAGGAGCTGGGATGGACGTAGGTTTGGTGGTTTGAGAAACACTATTATTCCCAAGTCTCTTGTGTTCATAGTCCTACGCCATCTCCATCAGGGTATAATAAGAAATGATAATCAAAGTGATTTGACTTGTCCAGAAATTTATGAGAGGTCATTGACTTTCCTGAGTCAGAGAGTAAGAGGACAGATTTTATTTTACACTAGGGGATAAGCATTGAGATTTGCTGCAGTTTTAATGATACTGTCTACTATTGTTGACATTGCCACACTTTGACTAATCAGTTTTTTTTGTTTTGGGCACCCTAAATAGTGAAAGTGATTTCTTGACTGGATTATAACAAGAGACAAAAGGTTGCCTGTAGTAAGGCAAGGAGCATAGTATAAGCTTCTAACACCAAGGGAAGAAATAGGGAAAGTAGCTTCCTGGGGGAATGGTATGCCCCTATTATATATGTGGACAGCACCCTCCTTATACTTGTGTGTCCCTGGCCTACAAAACTCACTTATCTTTAAAAATTGGAAAATAAGACCTACCTCATGTTTATTTGAAGCAAAAGTTATCCTGTAAACTTTAAAGGCATCTAAACAGTATGAACCAAACCACATGGTTAGTCATTCCATGAGGCTTTGGATACAAACTTAGAATATGACCTTTTTAATCCCCAATCTTGGATGATACTTTCTACTTTTTTCTATTTTTTTCAACTTAATTTTTGTTTCTGGGCTATAAATTATCCCTGGAAAAAGTCACAAAACTATGTTATTTGAGTCCATTACAAATCTATCCCATATGCCCCCAATGCTGGTTGGCAAACCTTTTATTCATTTCTAGCAGACTTCTGTTTAAATTCTCCATGGCAGCTATTCCAAACCTCTTCTACACTTTTAAAATCTCCATTTCACTCATAGGATACAACTTTGTTGTGCTTTAAGCCCAGTACTGCTGCCAGCAAACATCCCTGGGGAGGGGAAATTGGGAGCAGGCTCAGATGATACAACTGAGACAAGCAGGGGAGACTAGAGTTGATGCAGCAGCTTCCTTATCTCTTGTTCCTGGTTCTGGTCCACCCCAAGTGTGCACAAGCTCAGTAACAAGGTGAAGCATGAGCCAGATTGACACCAAAACCCGTGAATGTTCTTAAATTCCACACAATGGTGACACAAGGGAGGATTCTTAAGAAGAACATGACAGACTTCAAAGCTTCCCCTGCCGCCTAGTCCCTGCAGTATCTCCACATCAAAGAATATTGTCTCCCCTCATCTGTGCTATGCCTCAAACCTTAGTTTTCACTTCCATTCAGCTTTTAGTTAGTCAGAAACCTTAGGACTCTTCTCTGGAGAGTCTGAAGAGTTTCATTGGCCAAAAGACTGCAACTAAGTAATCAGACTATCCTACCTACAGATATGCATTATAAAAACAGGAATTCACCAGTGGGTTGGGACTAGTGAACATCACATGTCCAGAAGAGATATTGCACCCAGCAGAAGGATGACCTAGTGAGAACAGTACGATGACATTATCAGAAGATCCCAGTTATCCTGCAAGGCATTATCCCTCCACTGCACCTCCACATGTGTGCTTTGGCCACATGGATGACCACACTGCATTTGGGGGAGGGGTTGTCCTAGTTTTAGTAGGGGGGGAATTTTGTGATTTTGGGGGGGTAAGCTATCTCATTAATAACTTTTCTTTTAACTAGTTGATTCATTTGGCTGACTGGAGAAAAAAAGTCCATCAGTGGGACTCATTGAACTGTAGTTTTTGTGTGGATATGGTCCCACTAAGTACCTTCTTGAACCCGAGAGTGGAGTGTCCCAGGTGCTACATTTTTAGCAAAAGAAAGAAAAAAAATAAAGAGAAGAGAAAAGCAAAACATCAACACTAATTATGTTAGCTATGTCTGACAGTATATGCACCATCCCATACCCATGGTCCCCCTACATCTTCAAAGAAGAAAGAAAGGTGCATTTTCTCAATTCTTTTTCAAGATCAGAGATCTAATATTCCCTAGATTCCCAGATCTATATATTTAGGCCTACTCTCTCTATTGGGCTCAAGTCTTACATCAACAACTGTCTCTTGCACATCTCATACTGAATGTCCCATAAGCATCAATATGTTCAATATGTCCAAAACAGAACTCATTATCTTTCTCCTGAAACCCTCTCCTCTCCCCAACATCTCTATTACTATCAAGGCTACCACCATCCTCCTAGTCATCTAAAGTCTAGACTCACAGACTCCAAGTTACATTTGACTTCTCAAATTCCTTCACCCCACAGAGCCAATATGTTGTCAATTCTTGCCATTTCTATCTTCAAAACACCATTTGTATTAATCCCTTGTCTTCTTTCACATAGCTACAATCCTTGTAGAGTTCTTCATTGCTCCCTCCCTAGACTACTCTAATAATCATTGAATTTGGTCTTCCTGCCTCAGTCTCCACTCTGATCTATCCTTCACTCACCTACCAATGTGATCTTCAGAAAGTACAGATCTGACCATATCATGCCCACCTTATACGCTCAGCTCAGTAAACTCTAGTGGATCTCCATTGCCACCAGGCTCAAATATAAAATCATCTGTTTGGCTCATTTAAAACCCTCCACAACCTGGTCTCTTTCCAGTTTTTTTAAACATTAAACTCTCCACTCACTCTACAATCCAGGCCAGCTGCTCTGCCTAACACACATCTGCTATCTCTATTTGTTTTCATTGCCTGTGCTCCGTGCCTGGAAAGCTCCTCATCTTCATCTCTAGCTCCTAGACTTAGCTCAAATCCTGCCTGAAGGAGGCCTTTACAGGTCCACCCCAATGTTAATCCCCAGCTTCCATTTTTTATTTCCATATTTTATACATAGTTATTTGCATGCTGCCTCTCTCATTAACTCCTTTTAAAAATTTTATTTTCATTTCCTTCATTAGCTTCTTGAGGTAGAAACTGTTTTTTGTTTCCTTTGTATCTCCAATGCTTAGTTCATACAAAACATTTAACAAAATAATTGTTGAGTGACTAACTGACCATATTCATGAACCCTAGTATATTTAACCAGTGCCCAATAGATGACCACCTGCTTTGTTTCTATTTCTTTGCTACTGCAAAAATGCTAATGTTAATATTTTAACGCATATAGACCCTTTCTATCATAGAGTATATGTCCAACAGCAGGATCTTTGGGTCAAAAGCTACAGACACTTTAGTCACTTTTCCCCCACATAATTACAAATTTTTTCCCAATTGTTTGAACAGCTTAACAACTCCAATCTTGTATAAACATTCCCATGATCCAGATCTTCTTCAGTACTGACTATTTCTACCTTTTATTATCTATCTTTTGTCATCCTTGCAGATTTACTAAATCCAAAGTGATGCCTCAGAATTGTCTTGATTTGCATTTTCTTGAATGAGAAGTAACATGGCAGACAAGTTGCCTCAGTGCTAAGAAAACTGGGTTTCAAGTCCTTTCTCTGACATACAGACCATAGTGTTTCAGGCAATTCTCTAAGATGATAAAGTTGCAGAAAATGTGCCAACTCTCACTGGTAGAGGGATTTCCTGACCTGGGAATTCCTTATACCAATTAAATCACAAGTCAAATCTCTATCACTTTTGCTTAGTGATTTGGAACAATCTTTCCTATGGTTGTTTATATGATTCTTTTAAGAATTGTATGTTCATATCCTTTGATCACTTATTCATTAGGGAATATCTGTTGGCCTAACACTAGAAACTTAAGCAACTCTCCAGGGGTGGGGAACCTGAATTCTTGTGGCTCTCTCGGACTTCAAGAGTGCCTTGAATCCAGTTAGGGCCACACTTAAAGACCTCAAGGGCCCCATGTGGCCCTGAGGCCATAGGTTTCCCACCTCTGGATTATGCTATGCTTTTGTAGTAATTCTCCGTTCCCTGCCCTTGCTTCCTTCTGTATTTCTTTAAAATTTAAGTGGGTTGGTAAATTTCATGTGCATTCACATCAGTGTCTTTAGACAATTCCTCTTTTTCTCTCTTCACCAAAACTATTTCTCTTTGATTCTTTGGAATTTAATTCTTAAGATCTTCCTCTTGGTTGACTTTTCCTAAAAAAAACTTTTGTCTGTGGGATAGTCTATCCTATCCTTTCTCTGAACCTATACTATCTATCTTCTCAAAATTTATGGAGGGTGTGTGGCAGACCCTTCCTAATCTCTGTTCCTACGGCTTCCCTTTATTCAGGCTATGCTTCTGCTACTCATCCATTTAGGAGCTACCTTCTTTTCTTTAAGTCTGTGAAGTGACTATCCTATCCTAGTTTTGTTTCAGATTCATTAAGGGCTACTTTGCACCTCTTAAACCAAATATTCTGTAACAGCCCAACAGCTCCTTGGCATCCCTTTCTGTTATTAGGTCCTTAGCTTTCAAGAATCACTTCTTTATCCAACTGAATTTTAATATATACTGAAAGTACACTGAAATAAATTTAACAGTTTTGTGTGTACCTGCAACACAAGTCTTCTTCATTAACCTCAGAATGGAATTAATTCTGAAGATCAGAGTCCCTCATGTTTTTTTCTTTCAAAGTAATTCAGTTCCAATTTTAATTTCATTTGACCGAACAAACATTTATTAAGGATCTATTTTGTGCCAATCAGAAGCCAGAGTAGATAGAAGACTTTTTATAGGCTGTAAGATCTATGTTCAAATAGGACTCTAACATGCCCAAGGCAACCCCGAAGCCTATAAACTGTAGAATTTTTGCTAATATTCATTGGTAGAGAAAGTTTCTTCCATAGAATTCCTTTATCAATGAAATCTTAAGTCTGTAATCCATCCTCTGTCTCCCTATCCCAAATGTACTAGACATTGTGCTAGATTCTGTAGATATAAAGATAAACATTAAATATGGCTCCTTGAGGAGCTTACATTCTACACTGTGGATACAAATATATGAACAGATAAGTAAATATAATATGATTTGAGGGGTACTAACAACTTAGGGGATCAGAAAAGACCATAGGTGGCATCTGAGCACAGAATTGATAAATGCTGAATGAGTGTATTTCAGGTATGGGGGACAGAAGCAGGAAATGATGTGCTGAGTTCCAGGAGCGGCAAATAGACCAGTTTGATTGAACTATAAAGAGTATGAAGGGGAGTAATTTGAAATAAGCCCGGAAAGGTAAGCTCTGGCTAGATTGTGAGTGATTTTTAATATCTACCTGAAGAGTCTGTATTATATCCTAGCAGCAATCAGCAGTCACTTAAGCTTCTTAAGTAGGGAAATGACAAGATTAGGGCTGTTTAGGAAAGTTATTTTTGTGTTTACTAATGAAACTCTAAGGCATCTACAGAAAGGGATAGATAGGCTTGCCTAAAAAGAGCAAGAGAATGGATAGGCATTCTCAGAATACATTATAAACAAGTCAAGAATCTAGAGAAATACTTTTTTTTAATAAGTGGACGTTACTTCCTGAGTAACAATAAAGACTGGCAGTAATTTGTCTAATATAACTCAAAGTGATTTCCTTCCAAAATGAGTCTGTGAAAGGACTAAGATGCAACTGTAGAATCAAAAGGTTTTCTAAGAGTGACATCTACATTAACTCAAACAACATAATATAATTAAATAATATTTGAACAAATGGCTAAGTCGTAAAGATCTGTTTGTGGAAACAGAGGAATTTCTGATGACAATTTAGGAGTAGTAATTTAAGAGTAAATTACAGAAATGTTATTCTTAAAGTGCTCAGACTATGATAAATGCAGACTGTGCCAGAGATATGTAGAAATTGTGACAGATGAACATTAGGCAGCAATAATTTTTCACTTATTCGACACCTTGCAAGGCATGTCCTGGTGACTGGAGAATTGTATATCTGAAGCTTGTTATCACTCATGGGACTGACAAGTGAGAAATACTTATATTACAAATGCATACTTCAAAATGTCCTTGAGAATCCAACAAATAAAATATAGTGGAACTACACTCTGTCATAGACTGAACTGTCGCCCACAACACTGATTTTAATAGATGCCACCAAAACAAATTCTTGTAATCTCTCAACTAAGTAAAACAAAAATCTTAAAAATATTTTTCTTCATCTAGTATAGGAAATTAAAACCATATGGAAACCATCCCTATTATCTCTTGTCTGCTACTAGGGGTATATTTTGCAAGTTTTCAGAGAGACCACAGAAAATGAGGTTGAATTTTTTATCCAACAACAAAAACCAGCTATTTGATCCACCTATGACTTTTATGTGATTAAATTTTGTTGCCCAGGAAACTGTTTTACAAGTTAAGGACTAGGGTAGCATTTTAAAGCTAATCCCAAACCTTCACTTGGAGTTATAAGAAGTGCAAGTGAAATAGGGAGTAAAATTCCCTCTGGTTTCACCATGAGAAAGATCTGCATCAAAAATTAGGTTTTAATGCAAACCACCTAGGGATTATAATACCAATAGCCTTCTATTTGTAGAGAGCATGTTTTAAAATTTCAAAGCATCACATATCCCCTGAGAGATGCAAATGACCATCTACACACAGACCTAGAAAGAAACCTAAACATCCGTATGACCTTTATAGGGAGCCATGTGAACCTAGAGGTCAGATGGAAATGCAAAAGGTGATCTAGATCTTGAATGAGATCAAGAAAAAACAGATTTGAGTCTTGATGAACCAAGTTAGAAGAGGACAGAGATGCCTCATTTGGACCTGGACAGAAACCAAAGGGCATACCCACTGTGTGGCCCTAGCTAGACAGAAGGATTAGCACACTGAGGAACATGTGGGGCACCAAGAATCAACCTGAGCCCCTCTTTTTTGCTAAAAGTGTAAGTTGGTTGAGTGGTGGTTGTTGACCTTCCTGCTCAAACAGAACCAAAATGACATCACTGTGTTGGGGTCAAGGTACAGTATGTCTGACTGTGACTGATTAGGGCAATACAAGCTCCAAAGGCTCTACAAAAAGTGGAACACAAATAGTCCATATGAATATTCAGGGTGGATGTGTCTTTACATTTGTGCATCTCATATTTCTTTTGAAATACTACAATTCTGCTTTGCTCATAGAAAACAGTGCCTTCTTTGATGTGGGCATGTCCTGCTGGGTGGTACTTTACCAGGATTTCCCATGCCTCATAATCAATTCCAAAGTTCTTCGAAGACACCTTTGTGTGAACTCTTACCTTGTGTGAGTTTTCCATAAAATAGTCATGTAGTCAAATGTATGTTTGCATTTGAGCAACATGGGCAGCCCATCAGAGTTGTGTTCTTTGCAGTGGAGTTAGAAATCTTGGTAGTTTAGCTTGAGAAAGGACCTCAGTGTGGTACCTTATCTTGCCAGGTGATGTTCAGAGTCTTCGTAAAACAATTCAGATGGAAGTGATTCTGTTTCCTGGCATGGTGCTGGTATACTGTCCAGGTTTCATAGGCATATAACAATGAGGTCAGCATAACAGCTCTGTAATCCTTCAGTTTGGTAGGAAGCCCAATACCTCTTCTTTCCCACACTTTCCTTTAGAATCTCCCAAACACTGAGCTAGTTCTGGCAATATGTGTGTCAACCTCATTATCTATGTGGATATCCCTAGAAATTATACTGCCAAGGGAATTGAACTTATCCCCAGCATTCAAAATCTCTCCATTTGTTGTAACTTTTTGGTTCAGTGTATGGATTGTGCAGTGCTGGCTGGTGAAGAATTTCTTTAAGTGTCTTCCTCAAGTCCATACAGAGCTGTGGGCTGTGATTCCAAATCCAATGTTTGTTGTTTTTTTTTTCCATTATGTTACCCTGCTTCACTGAGTAGGATGAGCCCAAGTAGTTGTTATGGGAACTCAGGCCATAGAGAAACATGAACAAAACTGGAATTTTCCTACAGCGAACTCCATAGTGGGAGGAAACTGAGTCACAGAGTCGTAATAACTTTGAGAAAGGCCCCCAAGGTATACCTAGTGTGTTGTGCATGACATTGTGGGTCTTGGGACCCAACTGTTACACAGGTCTGTAGAAATAAAGGATGTGGACTAGGATAATTGTAGTGGGAAAGAAAAGGAATAGATAGATAGGAAATTCCAAAGGAAGAACTAGCAGGGCTTCCATATTAATTAAGTGTAAGGAGTCAAAGATATCTTTGAGGTTTGAGCCTGGGAGAATTGGCAGCAACAAGGTTGACAAGAGAAGTAATGAATACAGATGTCTCAAGAAATCATGATGGTATATAATCTATAGCAAATTGTTTGCCTTCTCAAGGAGAAGAAAGAGGAGAGAGGAAGAGAGAGAATTTGGAACTCCAAATTTAAAAACCCAAATGTTAAAAATGGTTTTTACATGTAATTGGAAAAAATATTTAAAATTTTTCCAAATAAAAGAACTTGTGATGAGTTTCTACAGGCAAAATTCTCAGCCAATTTAATAAGCATTGACTCAACTGTTGAAGAATTAAGCTAATTATGAAAATCAAATGTCTAGAAACTTATGGTGATCATAAAAAATAACCACATACAAACTTAATTGTATGATCACTTGACATACATACATACATATGTATATATATACACACACACACACACACACACACACACACACATATGTAGTGATACCCACAGCAACCACTATGGATATGCAGATGTATTTCTAGGGTAAATCTGCAAAATGTAAACTTTCTTCCTCAAAGTCAAAACCAAGATATTTATTCAGATACCAGAAAGTCAATTCTACCATAGTACCAACAAAGTTTATACCTTTGTACATTACCAATAAAGGGAATATGGCCATCCCCAAGCCTTTCCTCCATCTGGCCTCCCCATAAACAAGCTCCCTTAGGCCAAATGACTCCCTCTCTCACTCACACTAGCTACTGTACTCTACTCTGCCTCTTCTTTGCACCCCTACTGCTCCACCCATATGGCAAGGTCCTCCCACCATAGGCTTTATGTAACTCAAGCTGTGGAGTTGGCCAAAGCTCAAAGCAAGTCACATGGGCTTATTAAGGAGCAAGAAAGATCTTCAAATTCCCTTGCCATTACAACATGTGTATGCATGTATATATTTATTTTTGACAAAGGTTGCTTCACAGTGATATATTATGACATTTCAAACTAAGAGGAAAATAACTTTTTTTAAAAATTTTTTTAAAATTTATTTATTTATTTAACTTTTTACATTCATTTTCACAAAATTTTGGGTTCTAAATTTTCTCCCCATTTATCCCCTACCCCTACCCCAATACACCAAGCATTCTAATTTTCACTATCACCAATCAGCCCTCTCTTCTATCATCCCTCCCTTCTCTTGTCCTCATCTTCTCGTTTGTCCTGTAGGGCCAGATGACTTTCTATTCCCCATTAACTGTATTTCTTATTTCCTAATAGCAAGAAAAATACTCAACAGTTGTTCCTAAATTTGAGTTCCAAATTCTCCCCATCCCTCCCTCCCCACCCATTCCCTTTGGGAAGGCAGGCAATTCAATATAAGCAATAGCTGTGTAGTTTTGCAAATGTGCTTTTGAAAGCATTCTTCTCCACATTGGCTTTTTGAACCTCTTTTGCCAATTGAGTTAGTCTATTTTTTCAAGGTGTTATTTTCTTCAGCATTTTTTTGGGTCTCCTTTACCAAGGTATTGACCCATTTTTCATGCTTTTCTTGCATCGCTCTCATTTCTCTTCCCAGTTTTTCCTCCACCTGTCTAACTTGATTTTCAAAATCCTTTCTGAGCTCTTCCATGACCTGAGCCCATCGGACATCCACCTCGGATGTCTGGGATAGAGAGGCCCCAACCTCCACGTCTTTCCCTGATGGCAAGCATTGTATTTCCTCATCAGAAATGAAAGGAGGAAGGAACATCTCTTCCCCAATAAAGTAGCTCTCTATGGTCTTATTTTGCTTCCTTTTTCTGGGCATTTTCCCAGCCAGTTACTTGACTTCTGAGATTCCTGTCCACCCCCGCCTAGATCTGCCCAGCTAGTGTTTGGGGTCTGAGATTCAAATGCTGCTTCCCAATTTCAGGGCTATCTGTGGCAGGAGCGGCTGCTATTCAATGTGAGCTTAAGTTCTGGTGCTGGGGTGGTGGCAGGGCCACCTCCCAGGCTCAGCTCCCTCAGGGGGTTTATGCAGAGACCTTCGGTAATGGAGCTTCTGTCTGCTCGGGGAGTTCCGGCCACCACTGCCTCTGCCGCTGCCTCTGCCGCTGCCTCCCAAGGGGGCCTGAGTCACGGAGACACCCCACTCCCCTCTTGGCCAGCCCAGACATCTCTCTCACTGACCTGTAGCGTCTGTGGGCGGAGGGACCTTCGTGGTCGCCAGAGATTCCGTCCCTGAAACCTGCTTGAATCTGCTCCTCTGGGGCCGCGTGGCCAGGGCAGCTCAGGGATGGGCTCCGCTTTCCGGAGCATGAGGGACCCCTGGGGAATGGCTCTCCAGGGCTTTCTGGAACAGAAATCTCTTCCACTGTGTTTCTGTGTGCCTTGCAGTGATCCAGAATTTGTGGGGAGTTCTTTTTACAGGAAATTTACGGGCTGTGGATTCGGAGCTAGCATACGTGAGTCTTTCTACTCCACCATCTTGGCTCCTCTCCCCTCCAAAATAACTTTTTTTAAAAAAAATTTCAGTTCAGTTAATTTTATTTAATTCAGGCAAGTTTTCTCTGAAGACATCATCAAGGACATAAGACCAGAAGAAGAAGTGGGGGATAATATATGAATAAATAGCCAGAGTGTTGCTCTGGTATCCATGAAATATTAAAAATAGACAGAGATAAGTTTCAAATACATTAGGCAGATAACCTATGGAATATTTAATGGAAGCAAATGGACAGACTTTGCAAAAGATAAAAAGTCACTTATTGGTTTCAATTAGTGGAAAGAATGCCCCTAACTGATGAGGTTGCAGATCCACCGGAATGGGGATCTTGTTTCCCCAAGATCCAATACATAAACTCTGATTCATTTAAAATAAAGTTTTAATGATTTAAGGGTCCTGTGGCTATCACAAGAAATAAGAATATTTTCACAATACAATGCATGTCCACTCTAAATAAAGATATGTGAAAATTCTGGCATAATGGTCATAAAAATGTATGAGACTTTTCATTGTTGTTATTTAGGTATTTGTATCACCTGGGGGATAATGGTAATCACTATATTTTCTTCATTTCACCATGAATGTCATATCCACATATGAATTAGATTTATGAGGTGGGGGGTTGTTTAATTTTTAATTTTTTACCATCACAGATAATTACTGGCAATCATTTTGATCACATTAATAAGTTTGAGTGGACCAAATTGATAATTTTCAGCAAACTGGTTTTTATTAGTGGAAAAGCATGAAAAGCTTTGAATGTAGTAGGTGCATTATATTTATTGAAATGGAATTAAATTTGCAGAAGGTGATGGTGAACATGAGTATTTTCAAAATGGTATTCCTAAAAAGAGTAAATGCATATATGCTCATTTACCTTTCTTTTAAAATTATACATATTAGACATGCTTGAAACAGTAATATTTATTTCTACTCTTGCTTAATCAGAAACATAAAAAATGTCTATTCTAAAACCAGTATGTCATTTAAAAATGAAAGAAAGGAAGGAAGAAAGAATTCTTGAAAGCATCAAGTTAAATAGATGTGCTTAATAAATCTTGGTTATCTATAGATAAAGAATGGAAATATCACACAAATACTTTAAAACTGCTTCCCCTATGTAGAACTGTACTAGGACTTATTATGTACTACCTTGAAAAATTTTGCACCCTATCTATTCCTCCAGAGACATTCTCTTTCCTTCCCACAACTTCACATGCATATTTTATGTTGTGGTGTCTTCCAGCAACAGCTCCAATTTATCAAAAATTACTGGTCAGAATAAGAAGAAAAAACTTGGTAAGTTGAGTTCTCAGCTTGAATAGAAGAGTCGAATCAAAGTACTTTTTATATTGCTTCTAAGTAGATAGTGGCTATCAAATCTGTCACATAATATCAATTAGTATTTATTAATCACACACTGGTCCATCTCTAGTCACCCTGATCTATATCTTGTCTCTGGGTCCAGATGGCTCCAGAGAAGAAAGTGAGGCTGGTACCTTTTCACAGCCCTTCCACACTTTAATCCAATTCATTTGCAAGTCAAGGCATCACCTTCCTGATGTCATGGTTCACCTTGAGAATGAAGAACAAACAACCCTTCAGTAGTACGAGCCAGCTACCCCATTGAGGACCCAACTCTCTTCTCCCTTATCCTTTCCTCTTCTCTCCCCCTGTTCACATAAGTGCTCTGCCCAAAGGGATGTAAATTTTTATTGCTAAAACCTCCCAAAATATCTTGGAGTTTATGGGCTAATTTCTTTCTTAAGGATCATGCCTTAAATCCAAATCACTCTATCTCTCATTGAATGGCCAACAGTAGGAAACAGCCCAAGTTCCACCTGGTTATTGTTTGGCCTGATGGCTCACAGCGAATATATGTAGCAACTTTTTCTGTTTTAAGAGAAACCATGAGGGTCTTCCTCTCCCAGATTGATTTTTTTTTTTACTAGATAAAAGAAACATTTCTTTGCAGCAATTTTTACCTAGCCTTAATTACCAAAAGGGCATTGCCTCTGTCAAACTGAGACCTGGGAAAGACTTTAGCTTAAAGAAGCCAAGATCTCCCACTGCATCAGGCTATCTACAGTCTTCCTGATTTATGTCTTGTCACTGGGCCCAAATGGCTCTATAGAAAGTAAGGCTGGTGACCTTGCACAGTCCTCTTTCACTTAAATCCAGTTGACTTGCAAGTCATGGCATCAACTTCCTGATCCTCTTCAAGAAAGAAGAACGAACAAATAAACAACGAACGTGCCAATCACTGTGCTCAGAGCTTGAGTTAAAAATACAAGGTTTGAAGATGGAATAATTCAAAGAGCCCTGAACAAGAAATCAAGGGACCTGGAGTTTTTACAGTTGATGTTGCAGTCACTGACTGATTGGTGTTAAATTGTTGCATTTCTCTGAGGCTCAGTTTCCTTTATCTGTAAAACGATGGAGGTTAGAGTACATGACTGCTACAGTAACTTCCAAGGGGCAAAGTACAAGTGGGTACCTTTTCTGTTCACATCAATCCCTACTCATTTGATTCAATTAAACAAATATGAAGCATTTACTATGTGCCACTGAGAACACAAAGTAAAAACTAAACCTCTTACTCCCAGCAACGATTGGATTTTGTCTCCTTGCTGTCAATACATCCTTCCAAAAGTCTGCCTTGTAGTTGTACTTTTTTTCAAAGCGACACTGGTCACAATTCTTCTAATATTTAATTTGCTCTTCTTTAGCAATCCCATCCAAACAATGACACACCTACTTTAGCCTTACCAGGGATTTAGCTTCTAAGTCCAGATTCTGTGATTCTAGAAATATAGCATAAATATGGGAATATGGATATGGGAATAGTGGGTACAATGTGTAGAAGGGATCTTGATCTGAGAAGCAAGATGAGTTTAACAGTACTGTGAGTGTTTCACTAACCATAAACATGCTGCATCAACTGGTTTTTCTGTATCTGAAACATATACAACTTATTTTTCTTTGTGACATTTCTTTAATCAATCCTCCTTTCTTCTTCTTGATTGTTCAACTATGCTTTCCAAGAAGCAGTTATTTTTGTCTCACTTTGTACTTGTCTTTTTTCCTTTCTTCCTTCCCCCTCCTACATCTAATCCCAAGTAAATATCTTCCAAAGCAAACTCTCCGTCATGCTGAGAACTGGAATGCATCATCTCAATCCAAGTCCTGCTGGCTTCCGCTGGCTCCACTGAGGAGTGGAGAAATCCAGTAAGCTCAGATTTGCCAAATGTAATACTTCCTTTTTGAATGAGCTATAGTTCAGAACTTCTCAGTGTTCTAGCAATTCATCTGATCTCATCCCAGGAAATTAACAGCAGATTCTAATTTTTAATAGCTAGTGTTTATATAATGCTTTAAGAGTTGCACAGAGCTTTCTGTATGTCATTTCATTTGCCCCTCATAACCACTCTGTGAGGTGGGTACTATTACTGTACCCATTTTACAGGTAAGAAAACAGACCAAGAGAGAGGTTAAGCTGCTAAAGAAGGATCCCCCAGCTAGTAAGTGACTGAAATGGGATTCAAACTCAGGTCCTCCTGACATCAAGACCACCATCATTTGACCCACTACACCATTTAGCTGCATTACTGAGACCACTGTTATTATCTAGACCCCAAATGCCTAGAGACATAGTAGACAATTCTTGCTGTTTTTAAAATAGAAAATTTTATCCATACCTTTGCTTTTATATCACTTCATTTGTGAAAATTCATACTGCTTTACCTACCCAGCAAGACTTCTGGTTAAAAAAAAAAACATTCCAGTAAAACAGAACCAGTCAACACACTGGCCATTTTTTTTTTTTTTTTTTACATCAGTGAGGTGTCTCACTGGGTAAAGAGAGCACCACTGGAGTCAGGAAAAACTGAGTTCAAATCCAACCCCAGACACTAGCTGTGTGTCCCTGGACAAGTCGCATAACCTCTGTTTGCCTCAGTTTCCTCATGTGTAAAATGGAGATAATAATAACAGTTACCTCTCAGGGTTATTGTGAGGACCACATGAGAAAATAAAGTAAAGTGTGTCTGGCACATAGTAAGTACTATATACAAATGTTAGCTATCATCATTATCATTATTGTCTCGTTAAGTTTAATTTTATGCCCAAGAATCATAGAAACTCCTAACTGGAAGGAACTATCAGGGTCATCTAGTCCAACCCCTACTTGAACAGAACTCCTCTCTATAACAGCCCCCATGTTCCAGTGGAAATTAGGACAGTGTTCAAATCCTACTGATGTAGGGAAGGAACCTCATTTGGGAAGAAAGTAGATTATAACTGTGGAGTGAGGACAGTTAGGAAAGGTTTTTAACTTCTTAGGCAGAGAAAGCTTTCCTTAAGAAAAAAATAAAACCTTTGATCTATCTCTTTGTTGTGGAAAATCTCTTTCCTTTTTGCATTAATATTTTCTTCTCATCCTATTTGTCATTTTTGTGTGTGTATTTAAGTTCTGTAGAAATCCCAGAGTTAAAGGTTAAATCCCTCCCAAGGCTAAAGGAGGAGTGTCACTTGCTATTTGGGTCTTAACTGCTAAACAAGCATAGCACTAAGTAAATATTAGAAGAAAGAGCCATAACTAGTAGTGAGGTGTATTGAATTAAATTAGCATGGATTAATGTGGAAATGAAAGGTAACAAGAGTGGTATCCACCTCTATCTTAGCCTCTTCTTATTCTTAGCCCACGAGGGGTGAAACCTGCAGCCTTGAGATCACATGTGGACTTCTAGGTCCTTGGGTGTGGCCCTTTGACTGAATCCACTTCACAGAACAGATCCCTTTAATAAAAGAATTTGTTCTGTAACACTTGAATTCAGTCCAAAGGTTGCACCGAAGGATCCAGAAGGCTACATGTGGGCCTCAAGGTTGCAGACTTCCCAACCCTGGTCTGGATCATATGTTCATTTTAGAGTCAAGGAAAAAAAAAGAGAAAGGGATAATGAAGGTTGGGCAACAGAAAAGTTGAGGAAAAAAGCAAAAGTATGAAGAGCAAAATTTCAAGTGTTATAAACTTGATAAAGTTTTTCCTGTCAGATTGGAATAGAATGAGAGGCGGATGATGACTTAAATTTTGCAGAACAACTACCCCTGACTTCCTTCTTCCCAAAAATGAAGTAATCAAATAAACTTGGGCTGATGGCCACCAGTAGTTTGCAAGGCAAAATGATCATCTTACCATGTGAATGTCTGACTGAAAAACGTATACATTTAAATTATTAAACACTGTTAAGCAACCAAATCTATTTATTGAAGATAGAAGAAAACATAGGTAAGTTTTATAAGCATATCACTATAAGTCAGAGGTTATTAATCTGGGAACAGGAATGTCTAAAAGTTTTCATAATTGTATTTCAATATAATTGGTTTCATTTGTAATGTTGTGTATTTTATGCATTTAAAGTGGTAGGCATAGTAGTGGTAGCCATTGTCATCGTTATCACAACAGCAGTAGTAGTACTGCTATTGTTACTAATATTAGTCTGAGGAGGGGTCCCTAGGTTTCACCATACTGCCAAAGGAATCTTATGATGCTATGATAAGAAAAAACTGAAGGGCTACAGTGCTGATCTGATTGTTGTATCCTTGTGAAACCTGGACAGTCTACCAGCGCCATGCTAAGAAACTGAATTGCTTCCATTTGAATTGTCTTAGGAAGATTCTGAAGATCACCTGGCAGGATAAGGTACTAGGCACTGAGGTCCTTACTCAAACTAACTTGCCAAGCATTCAGACTATGCTTCAGAGAGCACAACTCTGATGGGCTGGCCATGTTGTTTGAATGTAAAACGTACACTTGCCAAAAAGACTATTTTATGGAGAACTCACAGGCCAAGTGTTCACATGGTGGTCAGAAGAAGTGATACAAGGACATTCTCAAGAACTTTGGAATTGATTGACATGGGAGACACTGGCACAGGACCTCTTAGCATGGCATGCCAACATCAGAAAAGGTACTGTGCTTTATGAGCAAAGAAGAATTGAAACAGCTCAAAGGAATGCAGGATGTGCAAATTTAGAGAATCTACTCCAAATGTTCACACAGACTCTTTGTGCCTGATCTGTGGTAGAGCATTCTGAGCTCATGTTGGTCTGATCAGCCACAGTCAGACACACTGAAATTTGACTTTATCATAGTGATATCATTTTGGTCCTCTTCAAGAACAAAGGACAACCAACCAACCAACCATGATGCTAAAAAGTGAAAAATTTTTGCTTTAAATGGTGAATCATCATTGCAGGGGATAGTTAGTTCTGGAAGAATGATGTTGAAAGTAGGCAATATGTTACTTTAAGGACAAAATTTAGACTCTATAAGCTTAAAATTGGTCATTACATAGACCTAAAATTATAGTAGAAGATAATGAAGAATGCAGTAGCCTGAATGCATGGACTTGAACATTTTTTTCCTTTGCATATTATGAAAATATACCATTTACCATCAAAAACACAAACATATCCTTACACTAAAAGGGAAAAAGGGATGTGAAAGATGAATAAAGGGGGGTAAAGAAAGGAGAGAAAAGGAGGAGAGAGAGGAGAGCAAAAGAGGGGAAAGACAAAAGACTCCTGTGGAGAAGGACTAGGCTCACCAATAACAACTGTCACCAATAGGAAGGCAAACTCAAAGCCCCCTGCATAGCTAGAGCCACACCTCCTTCCTTACTCCAGCCGTCATGCCCTTCAACCAAGTCCCTAAAATCATAGACAAGGAAAGCAATACTTGGAAGATGGGACCTCAAATGTTTCTGCAGATGCTGCAAGGACTTGGGTGGTGAGAACTGTCTTACCTAAAGGATAAGCTTTTATACGTGTAAATAATATTGGAGAAAATGTGTTGTCATCTTCTTTGTAGTTGCACCCTAAGGACCAAGGCCTTTATGCCTGACTTGCTACTGAAACTTCCTACATGTGTTGTCTTCTCCATCAAAATTTGAGTTCCTTGAAAATAGGGATGTTCTTGCGTTTTTATTTATAGCCCTACCTCTTAACACAGTGCTTTGCCTATTGCTAGTGCTTAATAAATTCTTCATTCTTTCATTCACATGACCCTGTGAATATCTATTACATACAACTTTTAAAAAAATATATGAAATACCCCAAAGTATTTCATATATATTAAATTTAATTGTGTGGTTCCAACACTGCCCTGTTTTATCTGTATTTCCTTCTGAGCCTTCCTTTGACTCATTTTTGTATATTTTTTAAATGTTTAATTATCTTCTTATTTTCTGGCTATCACTTTTACTACCCCCTCAATCATCCTTCCTCCTTCTCACCACTCTACCCTCCAGATGGCTTGGGAGGAGAAAGTGAGGCTGGTGACTTTGCACAGCTTTCCCTCACTTAAATCGCAATTAAATCTAATGCAAGTCATGGCATCATCTTCCTGATGTCATGGTCCTCTTCAAGAATGAAGGACAAACCCACAACACCTCTACCCTCCCTGTGGAATAGAATATAAGAACTTCTGCCCCAGGCAAGTTAGACTAATTTTCCCTTAAATGCATTGAGACCATCCTCAAGACTTGATTGGCTCAAGGGACTCAAGGCTCATTTTGTTGACAATATTTCTTAGTTCCCTGAGTATAAAATAGCTACAAGAACTCCAAGCTCTTTCTGATGCTTGGCTGATGGAAAACAAAAGGCAATTCTCAGCTTCGCAGCTGAATCTACTCTCAGAATCAGGTGTCCACAATGTCTGTCCTTACTGACTATTCACTTAGGCTAAGTGAATCTCCTTTTCTGTAACCGTTGAATGTATTAATTCTGAGTGTCTCACTGTGTTGTGATATTTAACTAAATAAATAAATAAACCAAAAGGGATCTGGCCTGAGTCAAACCCTCACAATTTAATATATATATATATATATATATATATATATATATATATATATATATATATATATAGTGAAGCAAAACAAATTCACACACTGTGTATGAAAATGAACGTCTCATTTTGCACCTCTAAACCATCAGCTCTCTGCCAAGAGGAGGTAAGCATATTTCATCATCAGTCTTCTGGAATGAGGAATGGTCAGTACATTGATTAGTGTTCCTCATTTTTTCATAGATGTTTTCCTTTACAATATTGTACTCATAATTCTTCTATCAGTTCTACTCACTCTTTAGTAATGCATGTGAGTCCTTACAGGTTTCACTGAATGTGTTCCTTTTGTTATTTTTATAGTCCAATAATTTTCCATTACATTCATATACCAATGTGTTGAGCCATTCCCCAATTTATGGGTATCTACTTCATTTCCAGTTAGAAATGAAAGTGATATAAAAACAAAATATATTTTTTTTGAAGAAGAGACAAGTAATCTTTCTCTTTGTCTTATTATGTTTTATCTCTGGTGTTTTCTTTCCCTATCAAAGGTATATTTTTTCACCTTGTCTATGGAGGTAAAAGGTCATTTCAGAAACACTTTATGTTTAATATAGAGGTTTGAAAATAAAATTCCTAAGTCATCTAGTTGATAAGGTTGGTTCCTGGTAAATATTTCTCTTTTAAAATGTGTTCTGAGTCCCACATTACAAATTAACTTTTGGAACAAGCTAATGATTTACTGCCTATACTAAAAAAGTGAAAGGCTACTAGCTAAAAGATGAAGACAGTGGTATAAACAATAGATAGGTTTATCCTTGCCTTCTTTATGCCATTTTACTTGATGATCTCATCAGCTTCCATGGTTTTAATCATCATCTCTATGCAGATGACTCAGATCTTGTTAACCTCTCCCAACATCCAGTCTTGAATTTCTATTTGATATCTCAAACTGTATGTCCCATAGACATCTTAAATCCAACATGTCTAAAACTTAACTCATATTTCCAAGAAAACCCTCCAATTGTCCTAATTTTCCTATTATTTTCAGAAGTTCCCAGTCAACCAGCCTCACAAAGTAGGCATTATCCCTGACTCTTCTCTCTCTTAGCCCTACATCCAATTAATTGTCCAGTTCTGTCTATTCTACCCTCATAATATTTCTCAAATACACCCCCCTCCGACACTGCCACCACCCTGATGCGAGCACTCATCACCTCACACCCAGATTATTGCAATACCCTTCTGATTGGTCACCCTGCCTTAATATCTCTGCAAACTCCAATTAATCTACCACTCAGCTGTCTACTATGTCTGGCCTTCTCTCTCTCTCTCTCTCTCTCTCTCTCTCTCTCTCTCTCACACACACACACACACACACACACACACACACACACACTTTTCAATATACTCCAATGGCTTCCAGGATCAAAGATAAAATATTGTTTGACTTTTAAAGCCCTTCAAAACTTGGCCCCTTCCTAGCTTTTCAATCTTGTGCAAAGATTTTCCCCCCAAAGGTTCCTGTTTCCCTTCTAATTCTAACTGCATTGATTATGTTGCTTGAACTTCTTGATGAATTCAAGTTTTGCAGACCTCATACCTGAAGTGAAAGGTTAATGTAAGGTTAATGTTGTGGGGGTGGGGGGGAAGAGTTAAAGATCTTCTCACCCATTAATAGGCCTCAGGTACCTTTTGTTAATTTCTAGTGAGGCACTGGGTCCTAGGGTTGTGCCCTCCAGCCCTGAAAAGAGTATATATACTCTGAGATAGAGTTTTGCTTTGGGGCTTATTTTTTGGAAGAAGCTTGGTGTCCAGATGAGACTCTGGGAAGCTGTTTTCAGAAGTCCCCTGACTTTGAAAACCCACATGCTGGTGCTTCTCTCTCTGGTAATGATGCATGTATTGACTATTCAGACAGTTGGAAGCCCTGTCTGTTGGTGTTTTTGTTTGGAATTTCTGCTTTTAAGTTCCGTCAGTATTTTCTCTGAAGTTCAGGGTGCTTACTTTTCCCCCTGAACCAAGTGAATGCCATATATGCTTGATTAGATTGTTGACCCCCTCAAAAATTGCTTTCCTTTTAGAAAAGCAGATCTAAGAACCTGTACAGCACACCCTTCTGTGTATGTCGGGTTCCTTGCTGTTACACCAAGTCACCAGAAAGATACCTAACATTTACAGCAGGTAAGAAACCAGTGGAGTAGAATCAATGGATAGTAACTGGATGGCAGAACTTCAGAGAATATATACCAAGAATTAGTGGCACCCAGAGAATTGTTCTATTGCCATGAGAATGAGAAAGTTTGAATGAGAACTTGCCAGGGGCTGGGAAAGGCAGGGCAAGAGACTGAAAAAAATTCAACTACAACTGGGGAAATGGGCTTACTCTTTTCTTCCTTAGGAATTGACTACCTTCTGGTTTAAGTTTTAGCTAAAAGTTATGATTCTCATATGAGTTTGGATTTTTTTAAAATTTATTATCCACAGCTAGGGAAGTATAATCCATCTCCTCAAAGTAAGCTGGGAAGGGCCATTGACTCAGACTGGAATTTGGAGGAATAAGTTATAAATCATCTCTCCCCTTTCTTCAAGGAACTGAAAGAATAGAGAAATGAGTGGGAAAGAGACTTTAAGCTTGAAGAAACAAGTGAAACTCAGAAATTGAGAAGCTTGTAAACTCTAACCATGTTGCAAAGATCTGGATTAAGAGTCAGGAACACCTCTATTCAAGTTAAGCTTCTGATGTATATTAACTGTGTAGTCCTGGGCAAGTCACTAAATGTCTCAGTGCCTCAGGCACCCCTTTAAGACTGCAAGTTATGAGAAGGTATCAATCTGCATTGTTAGGGGAGGGTTTCTCTTTAGGGATCCCTGCATGACTAAGTGTGGTACAAAATAAAATATGTTGCAGAAGTAACTACTACCTTTGTTAAGGTTCTCATTAGCATTCACCTTAACTACACAAGAAATTCCTAATTAGTCTCCTTTCATCCAGGCTCTCTAATTCATCTTCAACACAGTTGCCAAGTAAGTATTATTCCTAACTCTTCCTACCCAGGAGCTTTAAATGGCTTCATATTACTTCTAGAAAAAGTACACCTTCCTCCCTTTGTCTGGCATTTAAAATCTTCACAGTCTGATTCCAACCTTAACAAACTGACTCCACATTATTTCCTTTCACATATACTATACTGCAATCAAACTAGTCTACTTGCTATTTCCTATGTATGATATTCCATCTCTGGTCTCTGTATCATTTCACAAACTGTCTCCCATTCTTGGAATGCTCTCCCTTCTCTAAAACCCTAACAGATGCCACTTCCTAAAGGGAATTGCCCGTTTTTGTTTTGTTTTAACTTCCAAATGTCTCTCTCTCTCTTTCATCATATGTATATACATGCATAAATATGTTGTGTGTATGTGTGTATATATGTATATGTATGTATATGTATAAACATGCATATGTATATATATTACAACTTTTTGTAAAATGAGAAAGTTGAACTAAATGGCTTCTTAGATCTCTTCCATTTCTAAATCTATTATTCTAGTTGTTTTCCACAGTGTAATGTAAGTTCTATGAGGCTTGGTACAGTTTATTTTCAGTTTCTGTGTCCCCAGGGCTTACCCCAGTCGCTGGCAAATAATAGTGTTCAATAAGTAGTTTTTCAATTGAATTCAAATAGCTACTCTGTTGTGAACCAGGTGCAATTCTGACTTACTTAAAATGTAATTCATACACAAGTTATTACCCATCATACCTCATAATGCCATTGGTGCTGGTCAAAAAATGAAGGACAAGCAACAAGGCTTCTCTCTATAAGCACTTGTTGAGGGCATTTCCCTTATGAATAGACTGTTTGTATATACCCATAAAATTGCCTTAAGACTTTTAGTGACCTTATTATAAAGGCTGTCTTTCATTATCTGAAAATCTGCAGCTTGTACAAATGTTTCTCTATGTGTTTGTCTTATTCCATGTTTGCAGGAAGTGCAACATGTGATTTTGGAGGTAAAAGGCAATAAACTACACCTGAGGTTGAGCAGTAAAAACTAAGTACTCAAATGGCACCAGAACCAAGCTGTACTGGGTTCAGGGGAGTGTCTACACTACATGCTAGTGGGATTTCCTGACCTATAGAGAGGATTGATTATCATTTATTAATTACATTAAGGTCAAATGACACTAGTTAGGGCAATGTTGGGCATAGGTGGATCTGCCTCCCTCCCCACCCTAGTTAACAGCATTCATGCTGTAGAAATATTATAAGTCAGGCATCCAAAACCAAAAATTCAAAATACAAGTAAATACTCTGGGATAAAAGTAGAATTAGTTGCAATACTGAATGCACAGAGTATCACAATAGCCATAGACCTCTTTGAGACCTGCTGCCCAAACAGCAAGAGGTTAAAATCCTGGGAAGGTGCTCGTCTACTGATGGCTAAAGTACAAACCCAGCACCAGCACTGTTAAAATACATAATACAGCTGGAAGACCTACCTAGAATTCTGTTAAATCTTTATTGTATTAATCTTACATTTGGGATCTACACAGCAACCTCCAGGAGAACCTGAAGCAGCATGGAAAGGAAAAATAACAATTCCTGGTGGAAACAAGCCAAGCAAATTCAGGGCTGAGCAGAAGAATGGTAGCCCACAGAGGAAGGTCCTAATTCCTTATAGACTTCAAACTGGATGAGGAAAACTCACTTCAGTTCAGCAATTCAACAACTATTTGTTAAGGTCCCACTGTGAAAGGAAGACTGCGGCTAGACTCTGGGAGAAATAGAAAGCTTAGCTAATACATAGCCTCTGTCTTTATGAAGCTTAATAGTCTATTACGCTTAGCCCTAAAGGGTCATCGTGAGATGAAATAACGGGGACCCCATTAGCTCTGATTTTGTTATAATCAGGAATCAGATTTTAGATAAGCTGGTGGATTTCACCTCTGATTCATTGTCTAGCCAGAAGTTTCTGGCTCCTTGAAGTTTATATATAAAAAGAAAACTTCCAAATCTCTCTGCAATATTTTCCAAACACCACAATATTAGCTAAGAAATGGTGGAATGAAAGCACATTCTTAGTTCCCTTTAAGTTTGAGCATTAGTCCTGAGTACAGGAGAAAAATGTCCAGGACAAATAGAGTCCAAACAACAACCTAATTACAGATTATATCTGAGGAGGAGGAGGAGATGTTCAAAGTAGTACCATAAATCTGGAGGACTGTATAGGACCCTTTTAGAGCTGGGGCTTTGCAGGGGGGAGGGCTGGTTGATTTCTAGCAACCTGACATGCTCTGCCCCCACACCAAGAGGGAGATGCCAATCAATCCCTCCCCCAACCCCATCTATTCCTACAGAGTCCATATCATGGAAAGGCAACATCTAAGTTTCCTTAGGACTGTCTTGTGTTGTATTTTAGCTCTGGCTCTACATGACCTAGGGATTCATCATGATAAAGGAACTCTTCTGCTTGGTTCTAAGCTCCTGAATGTATACACTTGTGGTTACTCAGAAGTACAGGGTGTTATCTTGGAAACTGAGTCCAAGTTTTTATATATTATTAAAATCTATTTGCTCTGCTTGGGAAGTAAAGGTTAACTATGTTGTTCTGGGACTGAACCTATCTACTTCTATTTCCTGTCAATATCATCTTCATTCATTTTACTTTTTCATCTCTAGTGTTATGGGGAGAATCACTGAAGTATACCTTATTTCTGATAACTTATGGCTTACAGGAGTATCCAGATCAGCATGGGTGCCATGATTAATTATCTAGAAGCAGAATTTGCAAAGTATAAAAATAGAAGCATACTTGATTTCCCTCATACTGATGCTAGTAGAAGGTTCAGCCCCCTTTTCTCAGATATCAAAAAATATTCTGAATTAAGGATTTTCTGATTTTTCTCATTCAGTCGCATCCTAGAAGACTGATGAAAAAAAAAGAAGAGATCAATAAGATGAGTCAGAAAATTGGACTGATCACCTATGAATTGTCTGGGGCTCCATGCAAGTTATTTTCTCATTCATATTGCTCTGTGTGCTTTGTTTTACTTCAAAGAGTTCATTCATATTTCATAGAAAAGCAAATATCTCAATGGGGCTAGCACAAATCATTTGAAATATGTTTATTTATGTCTAACAAATATTGCACAATGCACCCACACTCCAACTTAAAGGAACTAAAGGAAATTCATATTTGGCCTCTCTTACTGCTATAGCTATATTCGGCTCAAAGAAAGGACGCAAGCTTCCCTCTCACAGGCTGCCACTTTTTACAAGTGAAAATGCATATTTCCCATGGGGTATAATTTGGCAGAACACTCCAGTTAACCTATCTGAAGGGTCATGTGAAACATTGTGATTTGGACAGCCAGTAAAGGACTGCTAACTACTAGGATACGCCACTGCCTACTGCCTGGAAAAAGAAACCTAGGTCATGTTTACCACGGCAGTGAAATGGTGGGAAAGACTGTGGGGAAGTACAGGGGAAAATATATCTGGTTCACATTAACAAACTCAATTAAATACTCAACATGATACTAAGTAAGAACTTTAGGAAAAATAAAGATGTGAAATACACAAGACAGAGTTCTGGCCCTTGAGAAATATATAGATAAGGAATGAGAAATTAACAAGTATTTGTTGAGCACCTACTATGTCCTACCACTAGCATCACTTCATTAAATACTGTGAGGAATACAAAGATGCCTAGGTCATGACTATTCCCTTAGAGAACTTAGTGCGCAAAAGGAGAGCTAAGCTGTGTATAAAAATAGCTTTAATATAAGGTAGGATGCCATATGACTGGTATAAAGAAATATAAGAATTTGGAGGAGGAAGATTCAGCTTTAGAACTGAGGGGAGAGAGAGAGAGAGAGAGAGAGAGAGAGAGAGAGAGAGAGAGAGAGAGAGAGAAAGAGAGAGAGACAGAGAGAGAGAGAGAGAGAGAGAGAGACAGAGACAGAGAGAGACAGAGACAGAGACAGAGACAGAAGGGGAGGCTTCACCGACTAGGTAGTATGCATTGGTCCTTAAAAGTAAAGCATAATTGTACAATTCAGAACAATCACTGACTCTGAACAGCTATATATCTGTTGGATTAATTTTTTTCAGTACTAGAAGGTTGGCCACCAAAATGTGATTATTTTGGCCAGAGAAACTCATGAAATCATTTATAAGGTATAGAGGGATTCTGATCTACTACCAATGAGGAAGAAACCCGTGAAATCATGGATTTATGACACATACATTGTCACAATTGTAGAAACTTTCTGGTTCCTGGTTGGGTACACCTTACATAACTTGTAAAACAATCTGGACCAAAATATACCTTTTCCTTCAAGACACAGAACGTCAATTCAGACAAGTACCAAAGGTTCTCTCGTGATTATGTTCTCTAAATATGCAATAGCAGTCCGCGTCACTTCTCTATTCATACAATTACCACATCTCACAGGTGCTAGTGTCATGTGTAGCCATCTTGGGCCAGGGAGATCTTTTAAAATGTGTAATAATAACCACAAAATCTCAGAAAAGTCCTTAGATCTCCCAGATTCTGTGGTTGTGGACAAGCAGAGAGCACTCCTTTCTTCTCTTGGTCGGTACTCACACCTAGTTTAGCTATTATATAACCCCAAAACATGACAGAGGTTGAGAAATTGTCATTTGTTCATTGAAAAATTCAGAGCATTTTCCTCTAGTGAATCCACCATTTGATCAATTTTTCTTGATGTTTTCCCAGGGTCTTTCTAAAGCTAGTGATATAATTAAGGTATGCCAATTTCAACTCCTTTCTTTTTTAGTTGTTGGAAAGTAACAGGTACCAACATGCCTTGGGGCATATGCTCAAAGTGGTAAAAATTCAAATGAGCAGATGAAAATTCTTCTTTTTCTTCTGCCATAGCAGTCTCATAGTAGCTACTGCTACTAGAACTGCTAGATAAAGAAAAAAAACAATTCAGGACAGTTGGACTTCTTGACATGGTAGGGTACAAGGGCACTTTGGTTCTGTTATCTAAAGTCCAGTAGTCCATACACATGTATATTTTTCCATTATCACAATAGGGATACTTACGGGTTTTTGGACTCTGTGATGATGCCACTGACAACAGATCTTTGAGATGGTTCCTCAGGTTATCCATCACAAATGAATGGATTTTTCTAGATCATTACCAGAATGTTCAGGAGTCCATGAGTTAGATCCTGAGGTAGCTTCTAAGGCACATTCCTTAACCTCACTCCTAATGTCAAAACATCCCTAGTTTCTTGCTGAGCTTTAAACTCAACTGACAAGAATCACTAAAATAAAACTTTTAAGGAATCTACTTCTGACGTCCCAAAGTCTTTTCACTTGTGATATTCATTGTCATTACTTAGCAAGATCTCTCTTTCTCGTAGATCTCTGCAAAGACTGCATCAGTGGTCAAAGTGTGAAAATATAATGTCCCAGATTATTGTTTGAAGTATTCTGCTTATACTTTGAACAGAGATCCTCTTGAACAGAGTGGAATTGTTTCCAGTAAGTGCTTATATTTCATTCAAAGATGGGAATGGATATGCCAAATCGCAGTATACACAGTATTGACAGTCTTGTCAACGCTAACTTTCTTGGGAAATTTCAAACTCGCTTTCTTCTATCCCAGAAATAGGTAATTTTTAGTCTCTCAGTCCTCCAAGTCTCAGTCTTTTAAAAAGCCATAAAAGTTATTTTTGGGAAATGTCTGTTATACAACGACTGTTCAGAACCTTGGTGCATTCCACAGCCTCAAACTTTTTTTGTTGTTTTTTTAATTTATTTTTTTAATTTTTAATTTTTTAACACAGTTTATAATAGATAAAACAATTCAAACTTTTGGTCAGGGGATACTTCTTTTTAAAGCATTTACAATATGGACCACAAAAGAATTTGTTTTTTAAACATTAACCGAGACATAAATAATATTTAAGTTGCTAACTTCACAAGCTCTTGACCTAATTGTCTCCACAGTATTGCTAAGAATTAAAGGACCCTAACTTATGTTGTTGGTCTAAAGTCCTGTGCCTAATAGCTTAATTTTAGACTTAATCTCAGATGTTCCCCTTCCAATAATCTATAATTGAATAGATCTGGTATTAAGCTTGCAAATCTTTTGACTATAGAAAATTGCCACCAAGAGTAGAAACATTGCAGGGACACAATATCTCCCCAATTTCATGTCAGTTCCAGACAGGATTAGATTATCCAATTGCATTCAGTCAGGCTTAAGGTCTGCCAGGTGTCATTGGGGAAACTGAGTCAGGAGACTCCTACCTCAGCCCAGGCTGAACAGCCACTCTCCCACCCTTCCCATGAGATCACCTTTTGCAGTTCATACCAGCATCTCACCAACAGCCTCAATCTTCATCTTCACTTTTGACATAAACACATGTAACCTGACTTTCTTCCTTACTTTACTTCTTGTAAATTTTTTAAAAGCTTCAGATCCCCTAGGATGCATGCCTGGGGGCTCCACTTAGTGGTCTTTTATAATTAACCACCAGTCTCCGAGATATTCATTACATTTTTGTTTTAGGCTGTTGTTTTTCCTTCCTTCCTTCCTTCCTTCCTTCCTTCCTTCCTTCCTTCCTTCCTTCCTTCCTTCCTTCCTTCCTTCCTTCCTTCCTTTCCTTCCTTCCTTCCTTCCTTCCTTTCCTTCCTTCTTTCCTTCCTTCTTTCTTTCTCTTTCCCTTTCTTTCTTTCTTTCTTTCTTTCTTTCTTTCTTTCTTTCTTCTTTCTTTCTTTCTTTCTTTCTTTCTTTCTTTCTTTCTTTCTTTCTTTCTTTCTTTCTTTCTTTCTTTCTTTCTTTCTTTCTTTCTTTCTTTCTTTCTTTCTACCAGTCATTCACCTTTAGGTAGAGCTTAACAGGGCCAGCTGTGAGATATTTCTTCATTCCTCTTTATAATGGGTCATAGAAACTGATTCCTCTCTAGGTTACAGTGAATTTCTTTTACTTTCCCCCTGTCTTGGGGGTAGGCATCATACCTTTCCCTACTGACACTGTTCAAATCTTCCCACCACCTCCCCTTTCCTCCTTCCCCCCATTCGTTTCTGAGATTAGACAAACACACTGCCTATGTTAGTCCTTTCAGCTTCCAAAGCATGCCATATTAATACATCCGTTTGAGTTGACCAAATGAGAGAGGTGAATGCCTGTTGTTAAGGATGGAAATCCCCTGACTTTCCTGTCCTGGATGGTCAGCAAGCTAGCCTTGACCTAAACTAACAGAGCCAACTAACTGACGGAGCAGCCCCTTGCATCATAAGGGAGAGGCATCAGCTGAAGATGGACATGTACACGCCTACAAGCACGTGGATACAGGGAAGAAAGGAAGCTGTTACTTTCACTGGCAGTGTTCTGGAAACTAAGAAGAGCACCCCAGGGAACTCTGGCCATCTTTTCTAGCTCTGAAGTTCTCTAATCCTCTGAGTCCATGATTTAAGTCTGAGTTGGTAGGGGAAAGAGAAGTATGTCTTGAGGAGGATAAAGACTGAATTCAAATTGTTTCAAGGAAAACAAACTCTAGGAACTTGGTTCTACCCATTGAAGATGCATGGGAGAGAAGGGAGAAACAGTGCGTGCAATCTCCCAGAAGAGGCAGCAGGGCATAGGATCAAGGACACTCTCACTCTTAATAAGGAGGGAAGGATTTAAGTGATCAAAGGGACTGAAAAGAGAAGATTCTATTACTGAAAGACATCATGAGATTTGGAGGAAGACAGTATAACATCTGATTGCCTCAATTCTTCTTGGTGAAGTAGGAGACCAAGTAATCTATTATGCACAAAAGTGGGAGAGAAGGGATCAGGAAGAGAGGAAAGAGGAAACACTTTGGAATACTCATGGTGGAAAATGAATTAGGGAGCTAATAAGAAGACAGGGTAGAAAGATTTCAGAGCAAAAGTGAGGGCACCATGAATAACTGACAGCTATTTACCACTACTACAGACTACTACTACTACTAATAATAACACTATTACTACCACCACCACTACTACTACTTAACATTTATATAACACTTACTATGTGCCAGTTACTATGCTAAGCACTTTACAATTATCTCATTTAGTCCTCACAATCACCCTGGAAGGTAACTGTTACTCTTATCCCCATTTTGCAGATAAAGAAACTGAGGCAGACAGAGGTTAAGTGGCTTTCTCAGGGTCCTACAATAAATGATATCTTAGACTGGATTTGAATTCACGTCTTCCTGACTCCAGGCTCAGTACTCTATCCACTGTACCACCTAGCTGCTTTCCTCAGAGGATATTGGGAGAATCAAATGAGGCAACGAATGAGAAAATACTTAGGAATTAAAAATGCTGTATGAATATGAGATATTATTACAATGAAGAATTTCTTCTCAATGCCTAACTTAAATCTTTCCTGTTTCCAGTCGTTTATTCCTTTTTGTTGTCAATAGAAGCAGAGATAAAACCCTGTGAATTCTGATAAACATATGGGCAGAGAGAGAAATGTTCTTTCTCTTTAGAGTCTGGCTGAGGAAAGAAAAAGATGAAGAACAATTATATCAGAAATGTCATATCAATCAACATTTATTTCTTTTTTTAAATTTAATAAACATTTTTCCACTTCTCATTGTTCTTCAATAGAACACCAAGAGAAGGGAAGGAAGGAAGGAAGGAAGGAAGGAAGGAAGGAAGGAAGGAAGGAAGGAAGGAAGGAAGGAAGGAAGGAAGGAAAGAAGGAAGGAAGGAAGGAAGGAAGGAAGGAAGGAAGGAAGGAAGGAAGGAAGGAAGGAAGGAAGAGATTGATGGGAGCTGAATTATTGTGTGTGAGAAATAGAGAGAAGGCCAGTTTGACTGGATTGCTGAGTGTGTGAAGGGAAGTAATATCTAATGAGGCCAGATAGATTGGGACCAGACTATAAAGGGAAAAGCAGAACAATTAATTATAGTTGATTCTAGAGGCAATAGGGAGCCACTGGAATTGTAGAGTGGGTGGCATGATTAGAGAATATCATTTTGGCAGCAGTATAGAGAATGGATTAATCAGGAGAAACTAGAGGTAAGAAGACTAATTAGAGATCATTGCAATAATCTATGTTTGAGATGATAAGTGTCAGATTTAAGGTGGTTTCTGTATGAATAAACAAAAGAGCTTTGATGTGAGAGATGCAGAAATGGCAAGATTTGACTACTTCTTAGATTTATCCCCCAAAATGAGGGAGAATGAGAAGTTGGTAACATTGAAGTTATGCAACTGGAAGACTAGAAGAATAATGTATCTTCATCAGAAATTGAGAAGTTTGTAAGAGGAGTGAATTGGGAAGAAAAATAATGAATTCTGTTTTAGACATATTGAATTTGAGATGTCTCTGGGACATTGTGAAACTTCAAATAGGAAATCGGTAATGTATGATTGGAAGTCAGAGAAGAAAATGGGACTCAATTTACAGATCTGAGAGTCCTCATATAGATCAAAAGTAATGATCTGGGAGATGATGAAGTCACCAAGAGAGAAAATGTAGGAAGAAGAATAGGAGACCTAAGTCAGAGCCTAGAACATCCAAGGTTAGGGGACATCGTAAGGATGATGAACCAGCAAAGGAAACTGAGAAACACTTAGATTGGTAGAAGAATTAAGAGTAGTAGTGTCACAAATGCCTAGAAAGAAAAGTACCAGGAAAGGATGGTCATAAATGTTAAATGCAGCAAAAAGGTGGAGAAAATTAAGGATGGAAAAAAGAACATTACATTTGGCAACAAGAGGTCATTGGTAACACTTTTTAAAAGAGAGATAGAGACACCACTAGTAACTTTGGAGAGAGGGTTTTCAGTTGAATGAGGAGCTCAGGAACCAGACTTCAAGTGACCTAGATCTTATTCTGAGTTTATTGAAAAATAGTTATAAATAGAATTCTTCAACCAAGCTACCATAGAAGAAAGACCATAGTTTTGATAAATATTTCAGTCAGAATTTTAGAGATAAAAGGAATCACTGAAATGTTAATTTTTCATAAGGTAAAACATAGAGATAACAAAATTTTATATATTTATATCAGTTTTCATTTATATAAACCTATTTTAAATTGTATCATTAAATTATATAAATCTATTCATTTATATTTATATGAACATAATAAAAATATATAAATATAATAAATATAAATAAATCTATTCCCAATACCCTTGAGGGGGATGAGGAAACTGAGGCTCGGAAAGATGGTCATTTGCTCAATATGACAGAACAAGAGAGTGAACAAGTTAGGCCAAGAACCCAACTTTCCTAATACAGCTGTAAAGAGTGATAAAATGTCAGTGAATATGTAAAAGAAAGTACAGTATAACACCTTTCCCCCCAAAATTGGTTAATTTATTTGTTTTCAGCTTTCAACAATCACTTCTATAAGTTTCAAATTTTTTTTTCCCTCTCCTTTTCTCCTCCCTCGCCAAGATAACATGCAATATTATATGGGTTCTACATATACATTCCATTAAATACATTTTCACATTAGTCATGTTGCATAGAAGAATTAAGATGAATGGGAGAAACTGTGAGAAAAACAAAACATAACAAAGGAGAAAATTCAGTGTTCTGACTCCATAGTTCTTTTTCTGGATGGGGATGACATTTTATATCATGAGTCCTTTGGAAATATTTTAGGTGCTTGCATTGTTGTGAAGGGCTAAGCATCAAAAACAGTCCTCACACACTGTGGCTATTACTGTGTATAATGATCTCTTGGCTCTGCTCATTTCATTCAGCATCAGTTCATATAAGTCTTTCCAGGTTTTTGTGAAGTTTGACTGTTTGTCATTTCTTATAGCACAATAGTATTCCTTTACATTCATATACTATGACTTGATCATCCATTCCCCAATTGATGGGCATCTGTACGATTTCCAGTTCTTGGCTACCATAAAAAGGGCTACTATAAACATTTTTGCACATGTGGGTCCTTTTCCCATTTTTATGGTCTCTCTGTGATACAGCCTTAGAAGCAGTATTGCTGGGTCAAAGGGTATACACATTTTTATAGCCCTTTGGGCATAGTTTCAAATTGATCTCCAGAATGGTTGGATTAGCTCATAGCTCCGCCAATAATGAATTGGTGTTCCAACTCTACCACGTCTCCAATATTTATCATTTTCCTATTGTGTCATGTTAGCCAGTCTGATAGGTATGAGGTGGTACTTCAGAATTGTTTTGATTTGTATCTCTCTAACCAATAGAGACTTAGAGCATTTTTTCATATGATATAGATAGCTTTAATTTCTTCATCTGAAAATTGCCTGTTCATATCCTTTGACCATTTATCAATTGAAGAATGACTTGTATTCTTGTTCATTTGAATCTGTTCTCTATATTTTAGAAATGAGACCTTTGTCATAGACACTATGTGTCACAGACACATAGACACTAGTGGTAAAAATTCTTTCCCAGTTTTCTGCTTCCCTCTCACTATTGGTTACATTGGCTTTGTTTTTGCAAAACCTTTTTAATTTAATGTAATCCGAGTTATTCATTTCGTATTTCATAATATTCTCTATCTTGTTTGGTTATAAATTCCTCCATTCTCTATAAATCTGAAAAATAAACTATTCCATGCCCCCGTAGTTGGTTTATAGTATCAGCTTTTATACCTAGATCATGTACCCATTTGGACTTTATTCTGGTATATAGTGTCTGGTATATGGTGGCATTGATCTATGCCCAGTTTCTGCCACACTGTTATCTAGTTTTCTCCAGAGTTTTTGTCAAACAGTGAGTTCTTATCCCAGAAGCTGTGGTCCTTGGGTTTATCAAACAGCAGACTGCTATAGTCATTAACTACTATGTCTTGTGCACCTAACATATTCCACTGATCTACCCCTCTATTTCTTAGCCAGTACCAAGTAGTTTTGATGATTGCTGCTTTATATTACAATTTAAGATCTGGTATGGCTAGTCTACCTTCCCTACTATTTATTTTCATTAATTTCCTTGATATTCTGGACCTTTTGTTCTTCCCAATGAATTTTGATATTATTTTTTCTAACTCTATAAAATAATCTTTTGGTAGTTTGATTGGTATGGCAAACACCTTCTAATTATTGACAGAAATGAGTAATGAGAATTTACAAATGCATTTACAAATATGTAATTAATTATAGCCATAAGATAAAACTCTCATTTCCTTAATAAACTAAAAGCCATACTCTAACTCTTTATATTTCACTTAATCTAACACTCATTTAGTTAACCACTTGACACTCATAATATACTATATAAATATCTATGTTCCATCTACCAGCATCATGAACCATCAGTTTGAGTATTAGTATCATGGGCTTATTATTACTGGCTCCCACTCTCTAATCACAATATATTCAATCACAATATATATTGAAATATTCTTAAGCAAGATGCTGGATTACTGGTTGATATTTAGAGCTTTTGTAAGCTCTGGCAGTCTCAAAGGCAGAATATCAATTTTCAAATGGAACTTCAATGACTATGATTGTGGCTATTATAATCTTTTGGTCTAAAATTACCATGTCTAGACAAGACACCTCTTACCCTTTGGTTGGCATGAATTTCATTGGTGTCTATCCTACTAATAGCTTTCACCAAGTGGTCTGATGTTACATGCTGTTGTTTTTATAATGTTATTAATTCAAATAGTGTTGACAATGGCACAGTATATGTGACAGGATCCCTTTCAGTACTGTATAACACTTATCAACTCAACTTACATCAACAAGGCAACACACATTTATTAAGCACCTGTTATGTACCAGGCATTGTGCTAAGAAAGTCAAAAGACAGTCCCTGCTCTCAGTGAGCTCACAGTCTAATGGGGGAGACAAAATGCAAATAATTATGTATAAACAAGACAAATACAGGATAAACTGGAGATAGTCAGTAGAAGGAAGGTGATGCCATTAAGAGAACTAGGGAAAGCTTAGTGAGGAGAGTGGATATTTTTGTTGGGACTTGAAAGAACCAAAAGAACCAAGAGATAGAGATGAGAAAAGAGAGAATTCCAGGCACAGGGAATAGCTAATGAAAATGGATGGAGTCAGGAGATGAAGGAACAGCAAGGAGTTCAGAGTTACTAGATCATAAAATACGTGGAGAGCAGTCAGGTGTAAGAAAATTGAAATGCTGGGAGAGAGATCAAGTTATGAAGGGTCTTAAAAATCAGTCAAACCATTTTATATTTGATCTCAGAGGTACTTGAGAACCATGAGAATTTACTGAATAGGGAAAGGGTAGACTTGGACAGACCTGTGCTTTAAGAAAGAACACTGAGAGTTAAATAGATGGTGGACAGGAGTAGGGAAAAACTGGGAACCCAGCCGGATGACTATTGGAATAGTCAAGGCAGGACATGATTAAGGTCTGCATCAAGATTGTGGCAGTTTCAAAGAAGAGAAAAGATGTTACAAAGAAATATTACAAAGGTGATGTTGGGAGGATTTGGCAGCTGGGTGGATATAAAGGGTGAAAGAGTAGTCAAGGTTGACACTTAAGTTTTAAATCTAAGTGGTGACAGAGGATGATGGTGCCCTTGACAGTAATAGGGAAATTAAGAAGAAGAAAAAGTGTTTGGGGAAAGATAATGAATTTAGTTTTGGATGTACTGAGTTTAGGATGTCCCTAGTCCACCCTGTTTGAGATGTTCAGTAATTGGGAGTTGAAGAAGCAAGACTGGATTTCAGCAGAGAGGGTAGGACTAAACAGGTAGATCTGAGAATCATCAGCATAGAAACAATAATTAAATGCATGGGAGTTGACGAACTGATTTTACCAAATGAAACAGTATAAAGAGAGAAATGAACAGGGCCTAGGACCCTTATGATTAGTGGTTCTTACCTGGATGAAGATCTAGCAAAGGAGTCTGAGAAGTAGCAGTCAGGTACATTGGAAGAGAATCAGGAGAGGGCAGTGTCATGAAAAGGTGAATGACAATAACAAAGGTGGACAGGTCAAGAAGTATGAATATTGAGAAAAGGCCACTAGATTTGGTAATTAAGAAATCATTGGTAATTCTGGAGAGGGCAATTTCAGTTGAGTGATGAGATTGGGAGCCAGAACCCAGAAAGTCAAGAAGATAAGGAGAAGACAGAAGTGGAAGCACTTTTACAGATGACCTTCTCAAGAAATTTAACCACAAAAGACAGGTAAGATACAGAATGAGTGAAGGCCTTTTGAGGATCAAGGAGACATGGGTCTGTTTGTACACAATAGGGAAGCAACAGAAGACAGGAAGAGACTGAAGACTAGTCAGAATGGGGATAATATAAGGTTCAATATGATGGAGAAGACTGGATGAAATGGAACCATTTTACATGTAGAGAGGTTTGCCTTAAAAGGAAGAGGGCCACCTCTTCATGTGAGACAAAGGTGAAGGAAAAATAAGGGTGGAAGTCCTCTGAGTGATGTGAAAAAAGGAGTTCTCAACAAATGTTCTCATTTTTTCAGTGAAATATGAGGCAAGCTTCTCAACTGAGAAGATGAAAGAAGGGGAAGTCATGAAGAGGAATTAAAAGGTTTGGAAAAGCTTCTTTTGATGAGTAAGATCATAAACTGAAAAAGGATCATTTTATTTCCAGTGAAGGAATAGTTAAGATTATGAAATAGAAAATGTTGTCTTGTACCCTTTAAAATGTAAGGCCAATTCCAAAACTCATTGGTATGGGACTCTCTCATTATTGATGGAGATGACTGTCCTGCCCTTTGTCTTCACATAGGAAGGTAGGGAATGAGAATAGGAGAGCTCTAACCATCTTAAATTTTTCTTTGGACCTTCTAGTTCGTTTAAGATCTGCTTTTGTTTTGAGCATTTGGGGGTTCTAGCTTTGAATTGGAACATATATAGGGGTAATGTCACTTCGGGTCACTGAAGGAGAAGATTCATGTGAGAGGAGCTTGATGTCTCCATCATTTCCCCATCCCCAGTTTCTTAATTTAGAGACCAGGGAGTTTCTCCTTGGGTGAGAGTTAGAACTCTCTCTTGGCTAAACTGAGTTACCTCACTCCCAATTGGAAAGCTCTTTTACTTTCTGTTGTTTCATATATGTTCTCCTATATATACACTATCTCTGATTTCTCCTTTTTTTTGACTTGGATAAATGGGTTTCTTGGCTAATTTTTATGTGTGTTCATTATGGAACTGACATTTGGTGGGAAAGGAGTCAAACCTTGGATATAAAGCCTCCTTCCCCTCAATAATGAAACATGATTACACATTAGTTTGAACCTGATCATAGCCTTTAGATTAATAATATTTAAAGATCAGGTAGCCCAGTGCCCCATCCTCTCTGAGGAAAGCATTTTTTTCTCCTGGAAGGAATTAAAGTCTCCATTAGAGAAGGGGGAGGATGAGAAGAGATTAGAGACACCTATTCGGCCTTCCTTTCGTCACATAATAACCCCAGGTCACATAAGGGGACAGAGTTTGCCACATGGAAGCTCTTGCTATAAAATTAACAGTTTAATCTTGCATGATGCATGAGTTGCTAGTCAGCAAATTGAATAAAAGTACTCTCCTCATAAAAAAAGAGCAATTAGGTGGTACAGTGGAGAGAGCACTCGGCTTGGAGTCAGGAAGATTAATCATCATGAGCTCAAATCCAGACTTAGACACCTACTGGCTGTGTGACCCTGGGCAAGTCACTTAACCGTCTTTGCCTCAGTTCCTCATTTGTAAAATGAACTGGAGAGAGAAATGGTAGAGCACTCCAGTATCTTTGTCAAGAACACCCAAAATGAGGTCATGAAGAGTCAGACATAACTGAAATGACTTAACATCAACAAACATTAAAAAAACCCCAAAATTTAGAGGTTGCGCTAGCAGTAGCTATTCCATGTACTTCTCTTTGGTTGGATTTTAAATGGTTTTTGCCTGCCAGTTATTGCTTTCAATAGGCATTCCATTCCTTCAGAGGACACTTGAATGTCTGTTAAATCATAATGATTTATTTTCACATGAAGGCAGTTCCAAACATTATTTAAATTTGCTGTTTTGATTGCCAAATCACCTTTTGTTGAGTTATTAAAAAATCAAGCTCAGCCGATGATGGATTGTGTCTCACTTTATTCTTTATCATTTATCAAAGAAGTTGATGAGGGATAACCCAAATCTACTGATGCAAGTATTCTGCCCCCACAAACCATCTATCTAATATTGTAAACTACAGTCAGTGGTAAATGAACCCTTCCCTTCTTATTGTGTAGGTCCAGTGTTTCTACATTGACTCGCTGGGAAAGATTTAACCATTTTTTGGCCCACCTTTCTAATAATTCTATCCAAGAGGATTAAAGCACCCTTAAAAACCACATAATTCATTAAATAAAATGTGACACTTGGAAGAATAAAAGTGCCAAGAAGCCAGCCCTGACTAATCAACAAAATCTGAACTGATTGCTATTGAGCAATGTTATAACTGGCTAATTTAACAGTATGGTGCCCTGTGAGAATATTCAAATAGACATGGATATTGTCCTCTCTCCTCAGAAACAGGGTCATCTTATATGTTCAATTATGTGGAAATCTGACAATTTTTCATTTTCAACTATAAATTAATTAGGATATACATTTCTTATCATTAAACTGATATCCCACCCATCCTGGCCAAGAAATAGTCACTTACATTATCAAACATTCAATATATATCTGTGGAGGCTCTGCCACTTTGGCAAAACCAGATGCATAACCCATGCTTGCTTTCTCTTTGTGTAGATCATACCCACTCCTGTCTGGGTCATAGTCTGAATATTATTTCCACTGTAAGACATTTTCTTTCTTTTAATTAAAAAAATTCATACTTAAACACCAAAAAAATTTACAATACACATAGCAGAATACAAAAAGAGACTGAGGCAGGCAAAATGAATTCCTGTGTGAGGCGAGACTGAGACATCTGTGAAATCATGGCCCCAGGGGATTCCCCCCATCAAACAAGAAGGAATCAGATAGTGAATGATAGAGAAATGCAGAAGACTAAAATCACTGAGATCTCAGAAGGAAGAAAACTCATTTCAAAAACCTTGAGCACAAACAGCTAAGTCAACAGGGAAGATATTAAATAGAAGAACATGAGAACATATGCACTAGGCCAAGTATCTATAAATAAATATTGTGAGACAAAAGAAATTGAATCAATACCAAATGAGGCAGAGGATCCTGTGGATTTCCAATGAAATCACAGCAGGATGTTTCTGAATGATTCCAAGAGAGAGAAGAATTGCAAGAGAATTTATAGCCTATACAGATGACATAAGGGGTAAAATAAAACTTAAAAACTTTGAATCCCCAGTGGTGAGTCTATCAATAGAAGCAAAAGAAAGAACAGCGATTGGAAATATAAATACTGAAATAAAGGACAGTCTGGAAGAAGAGAAAAGCAATATTGTTGAAAGAAAATGTGATATCTATATAACCAAAATATATTAATATCGAAGACAGAATGCATAGAGACAATTTAAGGATTGTAAGTTTCCCAGTAAAACATGACAGTTTCCCAGTAAAACATGACAAGTAAAAAAAAAACAACTAAATGTCATAACATAAGAAAATTGCCTAGGACTTTTGAACACAGAAAACAATGTGCCAATTAAAAGATTCACAGGTCAGATTCAGAAAGGGGAAAAAAAACAATCTTATCCTATGAACTCCAAGACAGTTTATAGTTAAATTTAATAATTCCAATGACAAACAACAAATAATTCAGTTAATCAGGAGAAATATGTTCAAATAAAAAGGAAAGGAAATTAGAATAACACATGACTATTCTGTACTCATCAGAAACCACAGAAAGGAATGGGAAATTATGTTCCAATAAACAAAGGAGCTCCAGATTCAATCCAAAATGATATATATTGCAACCCTGAGTCTAAGGATCAATGAAAAAAAGAGAAGATATTTCTTTCTAAAAGTAAAGAAAGATATAATGATGAAAACAAGGCACAAGTAGAACTGATAATGAAGGATCAGGCCTGAAACATCAAAGACTAAATCTTATGGCATTTCATCTATAGGTGAAGCAATGCTTTTTGTATGTTCAAATTTCAGAATGTGGAGGCTCATAAAAGATGAGAAAGGAGGAAGAAGATGGGAGGAGATTTTGTACTTAGACCACTACCTCTGAGAGTGTTATGCCTCCATGAACAAGCATCTTGCCTTAGGAAAAAGGAAATCAGAGATCATGGGAGCAATGGATGTCTGGAAATGTGGATAATGTGTTTCTAGAGAGGAAATTTCATAACAAATAGGGAAAAAATGATCATGGCAAGGGCAGGGTGAATCAATGAACCATACAATCAAGGACACAAGAAAATTTCGACCATAAGCACAATAGAATAAAATTGTTTAGAATAGAGAACTCAAAACAGGCACCAGGAAGGTTTAATTCCATGAGTAACAGAAAAAACCAAAACCCTAAAAATGGAATAAACAAGGATGAAAACCAGAAATCAAACAATGAAAGTTTTGAATAGACAAAATAGATGAGTAAAATCTTTTGTAGGAAAGAAATGAAGAAAAAATTTAAAATCCCTAATTAACAAAAACGATAAAGAAAAGGAGAGTAAGGGGAATTTTACTTAATTACTTAACTCGGAGGAAAAAAGAGGGAAAGAGTAACTGAAGAAAAGAAATAAAAGAAAAAAGAATAAGTTAAGTAAAACACCAAAATTAGAGGAAAAGGTAACAAATAACAGAGTTTTAGGATTAAACATGAGATAAAAGAGCCTAAGGGAACAGGGCCACCTTAAATTAGATTAAGCAGAAATAACTGAAAAGATAAAATGCTATGTGGATGAAGAGGGAAAGACAATCACAATTCATTAAAAAAATTAGAGACACATGAAAGAAAATTAAAAATCTAGCATAAATTTAAATGTGAATGGATTAAATAATCCAATAAAACAGCAACAAAAAAAGAGTAATGGGATGAAAAAAATTCAGATTCTTTTGCTTATAAGAAATACACCCCAAAAGCAAAGACATTAAGATAATTAAAATGAGGGACTGAAATACTTTTTTGGCATCAGATGAATCCAAAAAAGGAGTAGCTACAAACATGCTGTCACAAAATAAACAAACAAAAATTCAAAACATAAAAAACTATATTATGCTGCATGGAAACACAGGCAGTAAACCAATATCAATATTAAAAGTACATCCTTCAGAAGCCTAAGCGTCCAAATTCATAAAGGAAAACTTAACTGAATTATAAGAAGACATAGTAACATATTAGGAGGAAGCTTTAATGTCCTCTCAATTAAGAGCAACTCTAAGAGAAAGACAAACAAAAGAGAACATAAAGATTTGAACAAACCATTCTAGTAACTAGAGCTATAAGAATGATGGAGTCTTTTAAATGGGACCATGAAAGAATATACATATTTCTCACCATCATATGAAACTTTTACATGAATTAAGGAAATCATGTAGGTTGCAAGCCTAAGGGACTGAGGAGAATTGGAGGCAGTAATTGAGAAATTTAGAAGAATGGAAAATTTGGGGGAAAGATGAGTTCAGTTTTAGGTATGTTCAGTTGAATATGTCTATTAGACATCTAGTTTAAGATATCTAATAGGCAACTTGAGATGTAAGATTTGAGGTCATCAGAGAGAATAGGGCTGAATAAGTAGGTTTGGGAATCATTAGCAGAGATGATGATTGAATCTGTGGAAGCTGATGAGATCATCAAATGGAAAAACATAAGAGGACACAGGATAGAGCACTGTGGCACACCCATGGTTAGCAGGTATGAAATGGATCAAGATCTAGCAAAAGGAACAGAGAAGGGGCAGTCAGATAGGTAGGAGGAGAACCAGAAGAGAGTAGCATCACAAAAATCTAGAGAAAAAAGTATCAAGGAAAAGAGTAATTGATAGTGTCAAAGGCTACAGAGAGGTTTAGAAGCCTGAAGATAGATTTTTAAAAAGACCACTAGATGTAATTAAAAGATCATTGATAATCTTGGAAAGAGCAGTTTTGGTTGAGTGATGAAGTCAGAAGTCATAGCATAGAGAATTAATAAGAGAGTGAGAGGAGAGGAAGTGGAGACAAAATAGAAGCTCATTGATCCAGAAGTGGCTTAACAAATTATGATACATGAAAATAATGGAATATTATTGTTCAGTAAGAAATAATAAATATGATGAATGCTGAGAAGCATGAAAATATATAACCTGATGAAGAGTGAAGTAGACCGGGGGGTGGAGGTGGGGAGAAATGCATGATTACAACAATGGAAATGGAATGAACAACCACAAAATAATTTTAAAAATTGATGTTGAAACTGTAAATAACAAACATGGCCACAAAGAAGATATATGAGAAGACATTCCCATTCTAGTCCTTTGCAGAAGTAAGAGGTACCCAGGTATGAAAAAAATGCATATATTTCACAGACTTTTATGATGTGTTGATTTGGTTTGCTGATTTTTTTCTCTTCTTCCTTTTTTTCTTGTAAAACAAATTATTTTTTTTTTCATATGAGGTTGCTGTCTGGGAAAAGCACAGGAGAATACTGAGAAAAATTCTCTTGATGTAAACGTGAAAGGTATCAATAAAATCTACTTGAAAACATTTACTTTTCGAAGTTTCTCTTGACTCATGTTTGCAGTTTAAAGATATTATTTAGCTCTTTTTTTCATCAGAAACTCTTAAAAGTTCTTTATTTAAAGATTCACTTTTTTCATCATAAGATCATACTTAGCTTTTCAGAGTAAGTTATTCTTAGTTGTAAACCCAAATCTGTTGCTTTTTAAGATATTTCATTCCAGGATCTCTTCTAGTTTGTATCGTAAAAGTTTCCAGGTCTTGTGTGATCCCAAATGTGGTTCCTTGATACTTGAATTCCTTCTCTCTACGTAATATTTTTCTTTGACATGGAAGCTGTAGATTTTGCCTGTGACATACATGCGACTTTACATTTTGGAATTTATTTTAAGAGGTAATCAGTGTATTCTTTCTAATTTTGCTCTGTTCTCTGAGACTAACAAATGTGGGAAGTTTTCATGTATTAGTTCTTTGAAAATAATATCCAGGATATTAACATCATAGTTTTTCCAGTGATTTGGGAAATTTTCACTTTGACCTAAGTTCAATTTATTTCCTTCAATTATCCATATACTTTTAGAAAAGATATACTTGTATTAGGTGGCACTTTTTTTCTAGGTCAGTTGTTTTTTTATAGTATATAACATTTTCTTCTATTTTTTCAGTCTTTTGATTTTGTTTCAATATTTCTTCTTCTCTTGCCACATAGCCATATAGTTAAAACAACTGTTTTTCCAGTAGCAATGTGTGGCTGTGAGAGTTGGATTATAAAGATAGTTGAGTGCCACAGAACCAATACTTTTGAATTGTGGTGCTGGAGAGGATTTTTAAGAGTCCCTCAGATAGCAAGGAGACCAATTTAGTCACTACATAAAAGAAATTAATTCAGATTATTTACTGGAAGGTCAAATACTGAAGCTGAAGCTTAAATACTTAAATACTAAACACTAAAACCTTAAATACTTTGGCCACATAATGAGAAGATGGGAATCATTGGAAAAATATCCTGATGTTGGAAAAGATGGAAGATGAAAGGGAAAGGGAATGGCAGAGGATGCAATTGATAGATAGTGTCATGGAAACATGGAAACCATGAACATGGACAAACTTGAAGAGATAGTGAAGGATACAAGGACCTGGCATGCTAAGATCCATGACATCGTGAAGAGTCAAACGTGACTGAATAACTGAACAGCAACAACACATTTTATGGAGTCACTGATTTTTGTTCAGTCTAACCTAATTTTCAAGAATGTGTTCCCTGCGCAAGCTTTATCATTTTCTTATCTAAGCTAATTTAATTAATTCTCTAATTTTTTCATCCAGAGTTTTTAATTCATTTATTATTTCTTGCTTTATTTCTTCTTTGTATTCATATATTCCTTGTAAGAATCTCTGCTTACAATTACTATGGTGTTACTCTCTCCTTTCGGGTTAGATTTTTTGCTATTTTGGGATCTATTTGAATTCTTCAAAGTGTTCTGTATCTTTTAGTGGTCTTTATGGTGTCTGTACCATCTTTTGTTCACTCATCTCTTGAGTCTGAATTGTGGCTTTGTCTAAGAGTTAAAATCCTCCTTGAACTCACCTGGTGAACTCCTGTACTAGGCTACCAGGGTTAGGCCCCCATAGATCTTTGGGGTTTAGAGTCCTGGATCTTTAGGGCCCTCTACAGCATTTCAGAATAGCATGCTAAGAACTGCCACATCCCTGGGTGTCTAGATTATTTGAGAGCTGCTGTACACTCACTTATGTTGGTATTCTTAGTTACTTCCAAGGTCTCCTCTGCGGATTTCTGACCACCCTAGGGCTTTCTCATGGAAGCCTTCCAATTTTTCTCAGTACCACAGGACATGGAACTTTGAAGACTCTGGTCACTTTGGGATACTGCTATCTGGTTCCACCTGCACTATTGCTGGTTTTGCTGGTAGCCCATTTCACTATTATTCCCCATGGGTATCTAGCTGACTTTTAATGAGTGCAAGAACCCACTATAATTTCCAACTGGAATTTTTTTATCATCATTCAGGTTTGTTGTGATTTTTAGATTTTTGCTGGAGTAGGGAATTGGGAGCTGGGCTGCCTGCCTTCATTCAGGAAGTTATCTTGGACCTTTCTCTTAGTGTAAGTAGAAACACTTGGGCTTACTGGGCAATTCTGCCTTACTCCTCAATATTCAGTTATCGCTAGAATATAACTAGTACTACTATTTATATCCCGTGGGATGTGGTAAAGTAAGATACCAATAGAGATAGCCATAATATACTGAAATGGGGTAACCAGCAGAACCAGGTCAATTTGATGATTCCCTGAACCCTCCCATTGTGATCAATGTTCATCCTACTAACTCCTTAATGAGAGGATACAGGGAAGTCCTCTGATTTAGTCTCCAGTGATGGGTACTTTTTCTATGATAAATAGTGATTGAAAATTAAAGTGGGAAGAACAGTTCCCTTGTAGTCTGTGAGTAAGCTGTGATATGATTCATCTATCAGCTTTTCTTGGAGTTTTGCTCCCTTGCCTTCCAGACCAGAGTACAGTGGGTTACTTAAGGGTCAACAAACATTTGAGAATGTTCCTCACTTATTCCTGGGAACTTATGAATTCTTTTCTCATGCATTTGCTGTGATGGGTGTAGTAAAAATAGCCCTACACCTAATGGTTATATTGTATATAGAATACTTTTGTAGGAGGGGACATTTTTGCTCACGTATAAACATAAGCTATACCTAAGCTTTGTTTTAGGGATTTCCCTTTAGATTAACCCTAGGGTGGGGGCAATGACTCAAAGAAAGAAATGGACCCTTGATAGGTCAAGTTTCGAGAATCAGAACTGGGTGTGTATGAGCTCGGAGTCCTGAAGGATCTCTGGGCCGGCAGTGACAATATAATATTAAATGATAAATGCATTAAAGATCCAGATTAAAGGCTATATGAGTTCAGAGGGGGAAAGCCGTTAAAAATTGAAATGGTCATATACTTAAGAAGTAGCATTTGAATGATAATGTCCTTAAGTAGCAGCATTTGAGATCCTCTTTAAAGAAATGGATGGTAATTCAATAGTCAAAGAGATTTTAGAAATAAGAAATAAACAGCTCATACAAAAGTAAGTAGGTACAAGAACACAAAAGTACACCCCAAAATGAGCGCATAGTGGTATAGAAGAAAAAAAAAGACTGGGCAAACATGGAATGATGATAATACAGTAGGCTTTAAATGCCAAGTTTAGGCATCTGGATTTTGTAGGGACCCATTGAGAGTTTTTCTATGAGAAATAACATGGTGTAGTACAGTTATTTTGTATACTGGAGGCAAAGAGGTGAAGAGGCCGTGCACTAATTTAGAAATAAAGAGATAAGGGTCCGGATGAGAAAGGTGGTACTGAGAATAAAAAGAAGACGAGGTCCAAAGAGATGAAGTGATTTGCTTAGGTCACATAGACATAAGGTAGCAGATTCATGGAGTCCAGACAGACTGTATGATATTAAGTAGCTGAACTGAGATTTGAATTCAGATCTTCTGTTTCCAAAGCCAATGATCTTTATATTATTATTTATAGAGGGCATTCTTTTAGTAGAGGTAATAAGACACTGATGTGGTATTTCAAAAGAAGAATCAATAGTTATTGTTGACTAATTAAACTGAATATAAAGAATGATGAATATAAAGACTCAGTTCTGGGAGAATGGAAGAATGCTGGTGCTTAGTGAGTTTAGGAAGGAAAGAAAGGTTTGTGTTTGTTTTGCTGAGGTGAAAGGTAGAAATATAGTGATCATGAGTTTGATTTGGGAAATTTGCAGTTGGTTCTAAGTTCAATTTATTTCTTTCAATTATCCATATACTTTTTAGAAAAGATATACTTATATTAGGTGGCACAGTGCATAGAGCACTGTGCCTGGAGTCAGGAAGATTTGAGTTCAGAGCTGGCCTCAGACACTTACTAGATCTGTAACCTTAGGCAAGTTACTTAACCCTGTTTTCCTCAGTTTCCTCATCTGTAAAATGAGTAGAGGAAGGAAATGCTAAATTAATCTAGTATCTTTTCAAAGAAATCCACAAGTGAAATCTTGAAGAGTCAGACAATAACAATAACAACAAATTGTTAAGAAAAAGAAAGGGACATATATATATATATGAGATAATATGAAGGTAAAATTGACAGCTCTTAGAAATAACTGGATATTGAGATCTAGGAGGATGGTGATGCCCTGGACAGTAAGAGGGAAGTTACAAAGAGAGAAGGGTTTGGAAAAGATAAAGAGTTCAATTTGGGACATGAATTTAAGATGCCTACAAGCCATCCTGCTCAAGATGACCAGGAGGAAGTTACAGCTGTAGGAACAGGGGTCAGCAGAGACTTTAAGATCAGACAAAGTTTGAGAATCATTAGCATAGAGATGATAATTGGGTCAATAGAAGTTAATGAGATTACCAAATGAAATACTATAGAGAGAGAAGGAAAGAGGGCCCTGTAGGACCTCCTTGGTTAGCAGATATGATCTGGATGAAGATCTAGCCAACGATGTGGATGAAGAGCCGGATAGAAAGAGGACCTGGAGAGAGCATTGTCATGAAAACCTAGAGAGAATGGAGTGTCCAAGAGAAGATAGTGATCAACAGTATCAAAGACTGCAGAGATATCAAGAAGGATGGAGTCTGGGAAAAATTCGTTAGATTTAGCGATCAGGACATTTGGAGAGAGTAGTTATGATTGAACGATGAGGTAAGAAGCCAGACTGTAGCATTAAGAAGAGAATGGGAAGAAAGAAAGTGAAAGCAATCTTCTTAAACAGTTTGCCTACAAGATGGAGGAGAAATATGGCAGGATAGTGGAAAAGCAGATCCTATAACACTTAAACGTTTTGAATGCAGATCTATTGATTGATTATATATCTGTCTTCCAACATAGCTATATTTGGAGCAGCAAATCCCTAGAATGCTGACTACCAGCAGGTGATTTTTGTTGCTTTTGCCATTACAGGAATATACAAAGACTATGTTTGAAGGCATAGAAAGGTTATTGAGTTGAGTGTGTACCCTCAACTATCACAGAAATCACAGGTTCTTGAAATGTTATAGTCATTTGTTCACTATTAGAGTGTAAGTTTTGTAATGTATCTTTCTTCTTATCTTAGCACAGTATGCCACACAGAGTAGGCACTTAAATGTTAAATGAATGTAAAGCAGGAATAAAGTAAGTCACACATGAGGACTGGAATTTGGAAGATGTTACATGTTTGTGCAACAATTATTCTACAAACTACCTTTCTACTATAGAGATACTTTGTAAAAAGAAAAAGAAAAGAAAAGAAAAAAGCATGAAGTAGTTGCATCAGCTCTTTTGTGACAAATTTCATGATTTATCTGGATAAGGAAGTTCGTCAGGCTGCTACCATGCCCCTTACTAAATGATTCCCTTTTATCTAGGTCTGCATGGGAGCCAGTTCCAAAAAGCTATCAAGAGCCAATTATTCTATTTCCAGTGTATTTACTCCTCAGAATCGGCAGACACTACAAATCATGGCTTGATTTACTGTTTTGTTGATTGTCCAGATTTGAGAAAGTAATGGATAAAATGTAAATAATTCAGCTTCACCTTAAAAGGGTGTCATTCGTACATTTTGGGGGAGAGGAGAGAAGCTGATTGTTAAACATTTACCAATGCACAATTGCCTCTATACCTAAGTTGTTGCTATTAGTTAATTAGGCTCATTAACTTTTCCAGATGATTAATACAAAAGTGAAGTTCCCTGAGCTCTTAGTCTTCTGCCAGAAAAAGATTTAAGACCTAGGAAAACTTATCCAACAATCTGAAGCACATTAGCTAACATGCCAGGATTCTGAAATGTGCTTTGAAAGAAAAATAACTAACCATCCTAAACTGAATGATTATCAAATAGTTTTTAATTTTCAAATTAGAGAAATAAAATTTGTTGTTGCTGAGTCATTTTTCAATCATGTCCAGCTCTTTTTGTCTCCACTTGGGGTTTTCATGGCAAAGATACTGGAGTAATTTGCCATTTCCTTCTCCAGTTCATTTTACAGATGAGTGACTTGCCCAGGGTCACAAAGCTGGCAAGGGTCTGGGCCCGGATGAAGATGAGTCTTCCTGACTCAAGGTCCAGCACTCTATTCCACTTCACCACCTAGGTACCACAAAAAATAAAATAACTTACGGGGGAAAAAAAGCTGTTAGCAGCATAGCCATCATAATGGATTTGAACACAAAGCTCTGGAAGAAGGAATGAAGAGGAAACAAGGAATGAAAGAGCCCTTAGCCATCAAAGAAGAAAATATCTACACATACCCTTCTCTAGAACATATTGCTCTACACGCACATTCAGTGCTTTTCTATGACAGCTAAGAAAATTTCCAAGGCCCAGCACTTGTAATAAGAGAAGATCATTAGTTATACATAGTTTAATAACATGAATTGTTCTTTTGTCAGAACTAATCAGCTGATTGTCTAAAAATTTCAAAACTATCCTACTGGGAATTGAACTAGATGGATTTTTTTTCTTTTCCCGTAGAGTATTACTATTGGAGAATTTCAGTTGGATCAATTTATAGGCAGATGTCATGTCACTTTTTGACAGTTAAACTAACTCATTTCCTTATCTTCTCCTTAACTGACCATTTGACTTTTTTTTAGCTACCACAATAGATAAAACTAAATACAGTATTCTAAGGTCTAATTTTCTTAACTATTAGTAAAACTGTGAACCATTGTGAGGAAACTGTGTGCAACAATTTAAAAACTATTTAGCTCTATTGCAAAGATTTGGAAATACATAAATGACCATAAAGACATTTGGAAACAAATAAAGAGATTGGCCTATAGTTTGAGATAAATCAGAAAAATTGCTAGGAGGCTGATTTTAGTAAAGAAAATCCTTTCAGTACGATTGAGGTATTCATTAGAAAGGAGGAAAAGGAAAGATAGGACATCTGCCAAAGTTAGGATGATAGAACATAATTTTTCCATTTTAAATTTAAAATATAATTTATTTGAAACTAGTGCAAAGGTCCCTAACCATGATATAAAGAGGACTTCCTTATTTTCCCAAAGTCATGAAATTCCTAGAGTATGCAATTTCCATGCACAACAGTGTAGACCCCATCCTTGTTACCCATCACTCCCACTCTAACCCAGTGGGCGTCTTCCTCAAAAAACTAAGGTGACCTTAGAAAAGATAGAATTCAGAAATCAAAACCAAATGTAATTAATAGCTTAATTAATTAATAACTGTTTTGTTTTCCTGGAGGGGGTCAAGGGGATAGTTATGAAGGGAAGGATTGTGACATGGAGTATTCCTGCATTACTCAAGCATTACACATACAATCTTTTCTAGACCAATGCCTAGCGTGACATAGGCCACTCTGCTCTAAGACTGGTATTCCTTAATTTGCTCTGTTAAATCACTCTCTCATGTATACAATACTGAACCTGCTCCTCCATCATTTCCTCTCTCTCTTCCATACCACACAATAAATAGGCATCTTTAAGTAGTTACTCATGGGATGGCCCCTTTTAATAAAGAAAAAAATAACCAAAAAATCAAACTGGGAGGGGAAGACCCTCAGGGTTCCTGGATAAAAGAGAAACTATTACAATTTAGTATTTACATTCACTCTGAGCTAGGTAGGCAGGGACCTGTTGTAAAATCTATGAGCTCCAAAGTGAATTGAGTTTAAGGCTTGGTCTTTCAGCAAGAAATTTGTAGCCAGTAAACCCAAAGCAAAAAAGGCATCTTTTTGCCATGAAGTGTGCTTTCCTTTGGGTAGAGTACCCCAGGCAAGGATGGAGAGGAGAGGACAGGAGAGGAGAAGAGGAGCTGCTACTCACTGGTTGTGTTTGTCGTTTCTCGAAGAGGAAAATGGTCAGGGTCATACAATGCATCTTGGGCCATCCCAGTTTTGCTAATCAGGCCCTGGGACCCAAATGACTCTAGATGAGAAAGTGAAGCTGGTGACCTTGCAAAGCCCTCCATCACTCAAATCCAAGTCAAGTGCAAGTCATGTCATCATCTTGATGTCATGGTTCTCTTCCAGAACAAATGACAAACACATCAGCAATCCATACCACTCCCTGAATCTTTTTGGTTACTAACTAACTCTCCTGAGGCTCCTCATCTTACTCTTGCCACAAATGATTCATGAACTCCCAAGTAAAAATGCTCATCCTCTAATCCATATTCCTTCCTGTACTCAGGCCACTTTTTGATGTAACTTCTCCCTCTTTGCCGGGGTACTTTCATGGAGACTTTGAAAAGTGGAAATCCTAGTGCACAGGCATTACTGACATTTCTACAAATTCCTGGGATTTTATTTTATTGTATTTTGCCGTGGTAGAAACTTTCCTCCACTGAGAAGGTCCATGGCCAAAATGCAGAGAAGCCATATGAAAATCTGGAAGGTAAGAAAGACTATGAACATCACTGATTCCCCATCCTCTTTCTGAGTCAGAATGGGGGCTGAGTGCTGTTTTAATAAAATTCAAGGAATTGAGACTTCATGGTATGGCATAATGTGCGAAAAGTCTGGGAGAGATGTGATGGGAGATGCCAATAGACCTAGTTACTAGAATTCAATCCATAACACTTGCCTTCCCCCTGCTTCCTTGGAATACTGCTCAGGAAAACTAATATGACTATAGTCTAGTATATAACCTACTCATTGTCCAAAACAGAAAACCAAGGCTCAGTCAGAGCTGGAATCTATGTGTTCCATTTCAGTGCTTTGACCATCTGACACTTCCTGCTTTCCCTCTGATCAGTGGGAGGGATTGATGAGAGGGGAAAGGGGCTCAACTCCATCATTACAGCAATTTTGACCTACAAATGAAAGTCTGTTTCTTTAAGTGTTTTTTTTTTATTCCTGTGATATTTGAAATTGTTAGTAAAAGGCATGGCCATTTATAACTCCTCTAATCCACAAGATTAAGAGAGGTGAAGGCCACCTAAAAGAGGAAAGTTTCCCTCTGCTCAGGCTAAAGGAGAATTTCGGCAATGTCAGTGTCATTCCTGTGTTAGAAGGCAAAGAAGTTCCAGGATTACAGCACAGGATTTTTTTTTTTTTTTTTTTTTTTTTTTTTTGGAGGAAGGGAAAGAAAAAAACCTCTGGAGATTCTTTGGATGTGTGTAAGTGTGCGTGTGTGTGTGTGCCTGTTACTGTTTTAGAGACTGCTGGGAAGAAGAGGAGAGAGGAAGAGGTGCACAGAGTTTGAATGATGGATGGATTTTTTTTCTCTTGAGAAGATACACGAATCTTCTCAATTTGTCTTTCCAGTGCCTGAATCCAGAGGGGTTATGAAAACCGATGACAGCATGGATCCAGCGTCAGAGACTATACATACAACTCCCCACTCTCATCTCGGCTTCTGGAGAAGGTGCCAATGAACTCCCACTCTTCAATACTAAGTAGGAAGCCCTTCAGGCTCCTGGCAGGCAGGAAAATTACTGGTTTCTATACTCACACTGTACAGATCAGCTCCCCTCCCCACTGAATGTGGTATTTGCTCATTGTTTATGTTTTATTTGGTCTTCCTTGGTGATTAAAACTGTTATTGTGTTAGTTTTGACTATGTGATCATTTTGGAAATGGTAGAGGCAGGGAGGGAAGCTGAATTTGTTCAGAATAAATGTAATAGACTCACCTAGTGTTCAGGTTCAGGAGATAACCCCTGGGGCTAAAGTGTCCAGGAGAACAATGAGCTGTTCCTGGGAAACAGTCCAGGGTGCTGAGCCAGCACCCACTCTATTTTAAACTGGTCCAAGTTTAAATAAAAGTAAAGACAAGAGAAAGTGGTTATAATTCAACCTGAAACCCCCTCCTAGACAATCTGGGCGCAAAATAGTATAAGCCCAGTAATAAGAACTGAAGGAGAAAAGTAGGTGATGGATTGTACTGTCTGAGTTCTTTTGCCTCTGGCACTTGACCCTGTTAACTACAAATGAGCTACTAATGCTCTGTTACATGGTGAGCACTTACTTTCATTATATTAGTGATTCTTATAGTCATATATTTATAGACAGCTTTTGAATTGAGAGATTTATAAGGAAATGAGCCAGTACCAGTGATAAGTGGTTCATTATATGAACAAATGGCTTAAAACTATTTCCCAAAGTCAAGTAGGGTCACACATCACAAGGAGTTGCATCTAGGGTATGTAGCTAATTTCTTTTTCCCTAGCACTTTCAACTCCTGGATGAAGCAGGGAGAATACTGTGGCAAAGTCCCTCAATTGAAGAATAAGGGTTATATTAACCTTTCTCCTCTGAATCCCAGGAAAACTACATACTAAGAGATCTACCAGCTTTTGAGACCTAGTAGTAATAACAGCTCTCACTTATACAATCTGATATCCACACTTTATGAAGTTAACAATATGTTACTATCCCTATTTTACAGATGGGAAAATTGAGAGATTTGAAGTGACATTTCTACTAGGCAGCTAGCAGAGAGATAACAGAGTCAAAATTTAAGCACTGCCTGGGAGGCATCACAGCACAGCATAGCTCCAAATTGGCTTTGGAGTCAAGAAGACCAAAGTTTGTCTTGCCTATGACACTGGTTATGTGACCCTAGTCAAGTTACTTAACTTCTCAGAATCCCAAGCAAATCTCTAAAACACACACACACACACACACACACACACACACACACAGACACACCCGGCAACCATGATCCAATGGAGAAACACCAATGGAGTTAGGGCTCCTATCCCCACTAGCATCAACATCAATTGCTTAGCAACTACCACTGATAGACAGGTACACCCAAGAGCCCCTTGGGACAGCAGTACCACACCCTCCCACCCTGATTACTGCCCCACTCATTGTTCAGAGGAGCAACCCCCTTTTAGGGAATGTTTCTATAGATGTTATAACTTCCTCCTCTTCAGAAATCATAGTTACTAAAGATCCAGAAAAGAAAATTCCAACCATTAAATTCTTTGTCATTATTAAGTGGTTCAACATCACTAATATTTTGTGGCTTTATTAAAGGAAAGATAACTAAAGAAGATGCATTACTATATGCCTTGCCAATGCAAAAACCACAGAGTCTTTCTATCTGTCTTGACAATGGGCCCTTTTATATGTGTTGTCCCTAGTTAGTAGAATGTGGGCTCCTGGAGAATAGGGGCTGTTATGCTTTTCTATTTTTCTCAGCTCACAGTGCTTTATGCAAAGTGAGCACTTAATTTTTTTTCCCATTCATCCATTTGTTACATTCATTTATTCATCAAAGCTTAATGGGAAGAACACATTAGAACAACTCATACTTACACAAAGCCTGTCTTGACACATACTTTTGACATGTTATTACAACAGATATAGAAGGTATCTGACAAAAACTTGTACCATGTTAATGAAATACAGGATATATCACCCTAAGACAACTATGAAAAGTTGCCTCTTATGTATCTAAATGGTAGAAGAAAATTGATAAACATTTTCAGAGCACACAGAAAAGCAAGTTAAAATTTAAAAAGCAAGACTCCTTGCTACTAATTCTCATATATGATACTCCATTGTTGATCTTTCTGCTAGTGAAAGCAGTTCCACTTCACCTTTACCTCTTAGAATCTCTTCTTTCCTTTATAAGTCTGCTCAAGGGAAACCTTTTACATGAAGCCCTTCCTGATGCCTCCAGCTACTGGTGTCCTACTAAAGAAAATTTAGTTATGTATGGATTATATATAAGTATAGTGCTTACTGGATGTATACTCTGTACACAATAAATGCCTATTGATTGACAGATAATTTGACATCCACATGGAAAACTGTTCTCTAATTAAAACATGCCACCAACACCACAATTAATATAAAATATAATCACTTTCAGGAACATAGTTTCAGGCTCTGATGGTTTTACTTAGCCTTTAACCTATTATTATCTTGTCCTGGGTGATGACTTGACTTGTGCATGAATTGGATTTAAGTGAGATAGAGTTGTACAAACACATCAGCCTCATATTTTCTCCCAGAGTCATCAAAGTCCAATGGTAAAACAAAAATCAGTATGACTAGTGAGGGTTCTGGATGTAGTAGATGATCTAGGTGTCTTCAGTATCTGACTAAGATCTAAGAACTTCATAGTACCTGCTTCAACTGTCTTCAGGGCCATTGGAACAAACTGTTCTCATCTGCCCATGGAAGCTTTAAATGCCATGCTAAAGGTTTTGTAGTTCATTCTAGAAGCAGTAGGAGCCATGAGGTCATCACTCTAACACAGTGCTACAAAACATTTAATTAGCCTCCTAATAACGTATCTTACTTTGAAATACCAAAGCCATTCTTCAAAACCATATGTAAAATTTGCATTTTGGAATGCAAATATAGGATTTTTATCTCATTACATTTCATCTTATTAGATTTGGCAATAAATCTAAAATATTGAAGTGGGTTATTTTGGACTTTTATTAGTTATTTAAAAAAATTTTTTTTGTTGACTTACCTTAATGACATAGAACTAATCCCAATGTATGAGTCACTAAAATAAGCCTTTGTACAATTTATTATTAAGTAATCTTCCACAGTTAATTCACTTTTTCTCAAGATAACCTCTTCCTTTGAATTCCAGAACCATCCAATCTGCTTTAAAAGTAGAATTGAATAATAAAAGTTATAATTTTCTTTATTTTATATTAAATATACATTTGTTTAAAAAAATTGTCTTGGGGAGGAGGTAGAGCCAAGATGGCAAAATAGAAGCAGAGACCAGCTACAGCTCTCCCTCCATATACCTCAAAAAAACCTGTAAACATTACTCCAAATAAAATGACAGACTGAAGCAAATTTCTAGTTCAAGACAATCTGTAAGGTCAATGGGAAGTGACTATCACACTAGGTTGGGAGCAGGATCAGGACTTAGATACTCAATCAGTGGCAGCTGCTGTAGATTCCAGATTCTCAACCCACAAATGCTAAAGACAGCTTCAAAGGTCAGTGGGAAGGGTCTCTCATATGGCTAAGAGAGGAGCCCAGTTCCAGTCCTAGAGAAGCTGCAGTCACTGTTGATGCAGAGGCTGCTTCTGGAAACATCCACTTCAAAAAGCTCAAAAGTCATGTAATTGACTGGGAAAATGAGCAAATGGCAGGGGGGGGAGGTAAAGAAGTACACTATAGATTCTTAATTTCTTGGTGAAGAGGTATTTTCTTACATCATTGGTGACGAGTAAGATCAAAACATATGTCCAGAAAAAGACCACAAAGCCAAAGTTCCTGTATCCAAAGCCTCTAAGAAAAATATGAATTGGTCTCAAGCCATGGAAGAGCTTAAAAAGGATTTTGAAAATCAAGTAAGAGAAGTAAAGCAAAAATTGGGGAGAGAAATGAGAGTGATGCAAGAAAATCATGAAAAATGAGTCAACAACTTACTAAAAGAAACCCACCCCAAAATGCTGAAGAAAATAACACCTTTAAAAGTAGACTAACCCAAATGGCAAAAGAGTTCCAAAAAAACCAATAAGGAGAAGAATTCCTTAAAAAAGCAGAATGGGCCAAATGGAAAAGGAAGTCTAAAAGCTCACTGAAGAATATAATTCTTTAAAAATTGGAATGGAGCAAACAGAAGCTAGTGACTTTATGAGAAATCAAGAAATTATAAAACAAAACCAAAAGAATGAAAAACTAGATGACAATGTGAAGTAGTTCATGGAAAGATAACTGACTTGGAAAATGGATCCAGGAGAGATAATTTAAAAAATATTGGACTACCTGAAATGCATGATCAAAAAGAAAGCCTAGACATCATCTTTCAAGAAATTATCAAGGAAAACTGCCCTGATATTCTAGAACCAGAGGGTAAAATAGAAACCTAAAGACTCCACTAATCACCTCCAGAAAGAGATCCTAAAAGGAAAACTCCTAGGAAATTGTATCCAAATTCCAGAGTTCCCAAATCAAGGAGAAAATATTACAAGGAGTCAGAGAGAAACAATTTAAGTATTGTGGAAACACAATCAGGATAACACAGGACTTAGCAGCTTCTACACAATGGGATCAAAAGGCTTGGAATATGATACTCCAGAATTAAAAAGAGCTAGGTTTAAAACCAAGAATCACCTCCCCAGCAAAACTGAGTATAATACTTTGGAGAAAAAAATGGCTATTCAATGAAATAGAAGACTTCCAAGCATTCTTGTTGGAAAAACCAGAGCTGAATAGAAAATTTTATTTTCAAATACAAGAATCAAGAAGTATGAAAAAGTAAAAAGTAAAGAGAACCCATAAGGGACTTGATAAAGTTGAACTGTTTGCATTTCTACATGGGGAGATGATATTTGCAACTCACAAGAACTTTCTCAGTGTTAGAATAGTTGGAGGCAATGCATACATACACATATATTTCTATATATATGTATGTATATGCATATATATTTAAAGAGAGCAAGAGCACAGGATGGGCTGAATATGAAGGAGTGATCTCTAAAAAAAATATGGCCAGAAAAAGACCACAAAGGCAAAGTTCCTGTATCCAAAACCTCTAAGAAAAATATGAATTGGTCTCAGGCCATGGAAGGGCTCAAAAAGGATTTTGAAAATCAAGTAAGAGAAGTAAAGCAAGTTAAAAAAAAGAAAATTAAGGGTTGAGAGGAATACACTAGGAGAAAGAGAAAGGGAGAGGTAGAATGTAGTAAATTATCTCACTTAAAAGAGGCAAGGACAAGTGTTTTCAATGGAGGGAAAAAGTGGGGGGAAGTGAGAGGGAAAGAGTGAACCTTATTCTCATCTGATTTGGCTTCAGGAGAGAATAACATACCACTCAATTGGGTATGGAAGTTCATCTTACCCTAGAAGGAAAGCAGAGGGGAAGGAGATGAAAGAAAGAGGATAATAGAAGGAATGGCAGATTGGGAGAAGGGGTAATCAGAAGCAAACACTTTGGTATAGGGACAGGTCAACAGAGATATTCAAATAAATGGAGAATAGGACAGAATAGAGGGAAATATAGGTAGTTTTTCACAACATCACTGTTATGGAGATGTCTTGCATGACCACACATGTATAACCTTCATTGAATTACCTAACTTCTCAATTAGGGTGGGTGGGGAGAGGGAAAGGGAGAGAATGCAGAACTCAAAACTTTAAAAATGAATGTTAGAGATTGTTTTTACATGCAACTAGGAAATAAGATATATAGGCACTGGCGTATATAAGCCTATCTTACCCTACAGAAAAATAGAAGGGAAGGGGATAAGGAGGGGTGGGTGATAAGAGAAGAGGACAGATTGGAGGAAAGGGAAATCAGAATACATGCTGTCCTGGGGGAGTAGAGGGGAGATGGGGAGAGAATTTGAAATTCAAAATTTTGTGAAGGTCAATGTTGAAAATGAAAATAAATAAATTTATATTTTTTTAAGAATTGCCTTGGTTGGAATGGTTGACAATATCATTTTTATTGTCATAATAATAAACTAAAGAAATAGTCATCAATGGCTTATCATTCTTTCTAAGACATTGACTAGGAAGTGCTGGCTAATGAACCTTAGCAGGAATATGTACTTATACTTTTCTAATTTTCATAATTCAATTATGATGCTGCATATATGTATGTATAATTTTACTTTTAAAAAAGAAAAATATCCTTTTTTCTGCTATACAATGCACGGTGAGTAATATCTTTCCTTCCTCTCACCCTTAGAGAAAGGGAAAAAAAAAAAACCTAAAAATCTCTGTGCCTACTTGATTTCTTTATTTAACAAGATTCTTCTTTGTTTTCTGTAAAATTAATCCAATACAAAAGAAGAAAAATACAAACTGATAACTCCTCTTGCTTAGAGAACTCTTCAACTAGAAGTTACTAAAAGTAGATAAGACTTTTTGCTATGAATTGTGCCAGTGAATTTCTTGGCTTCTTGCATACTTTATTGATAGAATGATTTTAGTCATAAAAATGTTTTAATTGTAATAAGTTATATATGTGTGTATGTGTGTGTATTTCTTTGTATGGTTTTTATACCCTTGTGATGTCCAATTAATTAACTAGTTAATTCCTTGGATTGTTCCAGTTTCTACCTTTCCTCTAACAAAAGTCTTGAGTTCATTTATTAACAATAATCTAAATTTTAGCTAGAATCAGGGGTGGAGAACTGAGGCCACAAGGTTACTTTTGGCCCTCTAGGTCCTCAAGTATATCCCTTTGACTGAATTCAAACTTCATAGAACAAATTCCCTTAATAAAAGGATTCATTCTGTAAACCTTGGATTCAGTCAAAAGGTTGCACCCAAGGGCCTGGAAGACTACATGTGGCCTCAAGGCCACACTAGAGCTAGGATATAGGACCATGGACTGACAAGTTTGGCTTCTGATGTCATAAACTTCTAGTGTAGTGGACTATGGAAACAGGGAAAACTGATAGCAGCCTCATAGCAGTACTGAGAATCCTTCCTAGAAATGTCATCATTTCATATATGATTTCATTCCGAAATGAACTCCTATAAACTGTTAAAGGTTACAAGTTTAGGATCAGCAGTAGGCCAAAGAAGAGATAGGGCACTGGCAAAGCAGAACCTTAAAAAAATGTAATAAAAGTACCCATCTAAAAGTTAGCATCATATATAATGGGTCAATACTAGAAACTTTCCTAATTTATATGAGTAAAATGGAGCAGCTTTATAGATTAAAGCATTGGGCCTGGAGTCAAGAAGCCCTGAATTAAAATCTGAGAACTTACTAAATATGCAAACTTTAGCAAGTCACTTAACTTTTGTTTGCTTTAATCTACTAGAGAAGGAAATTACAAATTACTACAGTATCTTTTTGAAGAAAATCCAGAGGACAATATGGTCCATGGTGGTCATGAAGAGTCAGACACGACTGAATGACTGAACAATTCCAACAAAACAAAGAAATTCCCTTTCCCTTCCATTATGTGAGACAGTTCTAGAAATTCTAACAATGGAACTAAGACCTAAGAAAGGAAATAAAGACAGAGAAAACAAAACTATCCTTACTTAGAAAATCCTAGGGAATCAGCAAAAAAAGCAATTGAGAAAATTAATAGCTTAAGTAAAGTAGGAAATCACAAAATACCTTCAAATAACGACTCTAAACAAATTTAAGAGCATCAGAATCCACAAAACAAGGGAAACAATTTTCCATCCCAAGACAATTTGGAAGGTCAGCAGGAAAGGTCTGTCGCATCAGAGTGAGAGAATAGCGTAGTTCAGCACTCACCAGGCCCCAGCAAAACAGGAGCAGGCCTCCTAGAAACTGAATCAGTGGCAGCAGTGGCAGTTTCTAGACCTCTCAACTCACAGACGTCAAAGATAATTTGAAGGCTAACAGGAAAGGTCAGTTGCACTGAGGGGAGAATGAAGCACAGTCCAGCTATGCAGGGCTGCATCAGCACAGCCCTGACCCTAGCAAACCAGGAGCAGGCCTTTGGAGCCACTGAATCAGCGGTGGCAGTGGTAGCAGCAGTGGCAGTGGCTGCTTCCAGAGCTCACAGCTCCCACGTAAGGGAGTCAAACAACTAGCCATTAGGAGATTGTAGAGGTTTCTTTGCTGGCACCAAGGCAGGACTCTGTTGCTTTGCCTATACTCAGATCCATGTTGCAGTCCTGGGTGGCATTCCCAGGGCAAGGAGAAGCACTAGAACAGCAGAGCTTGTGGCCACAATGGAGCAGAGAATTCTCCTCATAGTTCCAGAAAAGAGTGTTTGTGGTCACTCACAGACCAGACCACAGGCCAGGAGAGGACCTATCTTTAGATCACACCACTTTGGAAGAACCAAAAACTTACAGGTCCCTAAAAGTATTTCTGAAAACAGCTGCCCAAAATTTCTGAAGCTTGGGAGAGCACACCCTCTGCCCTGGAAGCAGAGCCTGACTTTAACAAAGAGTTAAAAGTCAAGTCAATAAAAGGCTGTGAATATGAGCAACAACAGAAAAAAATTCTGACCAGAGAAAGTTACTATGGTGACAAGAAAGATAAAAACATACACTCAGAAGATAATGAAATCGAAGCTCCTACTTCTAAAGTCTCCAAGAAAAATATGAATTTGTCTCAGGCTATGGAAGAGCTCAAAAGGGATTTTGAAAATCAAGTAAGAAAGGCAGAGGAAAAATTGGGAAGAGAAATGAGAGTGATACAAGAAAATCATGAAAAATAAGTCAACATTTTAAAGGAGACACACACACACACACAAATACTGAAAAAAATAACACCTTTAAAAAACAAGCTAGGCCAAATGCCTAAAGAAGTCAGAAAAGAATTCTTTAAAAAGCAGAACTGGCCAAATTATCACACAATGTTGCTGTTACTATGCACAATGTTCTCCTGATTCTGTTCACTTTACTTTGCATCAGATCATGTAATCTTTCCAGGTTTTTCTGAAGTCTTCCTGTTCTTCATTTCTTATGCAACAATAGAATTCCATTACATTATTATATCACAACTTGTTCAATCATCCCCCAATTGATGGGCATCCCTTCCATTTCCAATTCTTTCCACGACAAAATGAGCTGCTATAAATATTTTTGTATATGTATGACTTCACCATTCTTAAAAGTAATTTGGAATTATGTGCAGAAAGTAACTTAAATGTCCTTATCTACTGACTCAAAGATTTCACTGATATCTATCTATATATCTATATATAATATATATACACCCCAAAATTCAATGACAAAAAGAAAGATCAACAAAATATTTATGCCAGTACTTTTTATAACAATGAAGAATTGGAAAAGAGTAAATGCCCATAAAATATGATGAATACAGAGAACATATGAACTTTACTTACTTCACTTTGCATCAGATCATATATCTTCATATATATGTGTGTGCATAATCATATATAATTAAAACATTATAAATATAAAGAACAATAAAAAAACAATAAAAATTTAATGCTATGAAATGAAAATGACCAAGCTTCATCTCAAAGGAGAGATGCACAAAGCTTCCTCCTACCCCACCTCTACTTCTTTGAAGAGATGAGGGACTCTCAATGTGTAATACTTAATATAAAGGCAGGCAGGCAGACAGATAGACAGACAGACAGACAGACAGATAGATAGATTAGTTTTGTTGTATTGGTTATTTTTTCCTTTTCATTCTTTATTATATAGGATTACTACCTGAGAAGGGTATATGTCAGGAAGTCCTTTTAAAATTAAAAAAAAAATAAATAAAAATGAACTTAAGATTTTTTTTAAAAAGTCAAAAGACTGGGATTCATGTATATAAGGACAGACTAGTTTAGATAGAACACAAGAGTCCCTAGGTAGACAAGGGATAGTCTAAGGACATTAGAAGCTTTAAGGGAAATATTTAAATGTAAAAATTGAAGAAGGAAGAAATTTAGCTTTATATCATAATTTTATTTAGGCTCTATTTGGGGCTTTACTATAGGGGAAGGGGGTAGGTCTGTACACTTCCTTTCAGACTAGTAAAGCAGTAGAAAAAAAGTCAAGAAGGACTCAGGAGGAGCCACAATGTCATGGAGGAAGTGACTTGGGCAGAGAGTACTAAGGAGGACATTGGAGAATGGCTTTAGTACCCTGTGAGCTGGGGGGTGGGGGGTGGGTGGTGAGAAAATTATTACCAGGAAGTTCAAAATTAAAGTTCTGACTTTAGGATCTGTGTGTGTGTGTGTGTGTTGGGGGGGGGGGGTGTTTCTGTGTGGTGTCTTCTTTATTCATTCAACAAACATCGATGAAATATCAAATGAGATGCTTTTGTAGAAAAAGAAAGTGCTTAGTATAGTGCCTGTCACATAGTAGGTACTTTATAAATGCTATAAATGTTCCCTTCCCCTTCTTTTCTCCTTCCCTACCTCTTCCCTATCTTTCCCCGGCAACTAGTTATATTCAACATACCAGTAATATAAAATGATTTTTTAATGAAACAAAACAACAGGATCTCTAAGCATCTCTCACTTAAGGGAGTAATACTCCTACATTGCTTAAGAATAGATCAGAGTCAGCTTTCAACACTATTTTTGTATTAGAACAATAGGAATTAACTTATACTTACCAAGTACCTTATGAGGCACATTGTGTAGGCTTACCAAAGAAACAAAGAAAATCTATCTCCAAAATGGACTTGAAGATATTCCAGACTATTAGATGCTATACAGGTTGGATCAGAAATGGGAAAGGCAATCTTATGAAAAGTTCCTAGTGACACTGAATACCTACAAATAGTGGATAGGGCCTATACTTGGAAAGTTTCACGGGAAAGTTACTCTAATAAACCCTAGTAAACATTAGTCAGTTTCACCCGAAGGAAGATAGAACTGTCTTGTGAAGTGAGCTCAAGTTCCAACTCAGCTAGCTATTCTAAACCCAAGGATTAAGTGAAGCTTGTATGTTCTAATGGGCAATTGGTACACTTCAGCAAAAGCAGCCATCTGGAAAGGCTAAGAAAGAATGCACCATGTGCCTTGATTATTTGTACAAAGTAAAATCAACAAATAAAATGGATTTTGTATGCTGTTTGCTGTTTTCTTTTCGAGTAAATTTTCTCTCTGACTGAAGTCATCTGTTTATTTAGTGCCAACTTAAATACATAGCAAATAAAATTACTGTGTTGAAAAAACACATTATTTGATGACATTAACTATCATTAAATGTTCCTCATACTTTTCCTGACTCCTTTTTAATAAAAATAAGAGAAGAGATTAGAGATGTCTATTTTTGTCTCCCTTTCAACCACACAATATCCTTGACCTGCTGCCTGTTGGGGATGGCCCTCACTATAACAGGGTAGTGTGAGAGGGAGCGCACTTATAGTGTAAAGACTCAGGAGGACTTCATGGAGAAAGTGGTATTTGAATTTCATCAAGAAGTCTAAAACAAAGAATGGGTCCAGGAGTCGGGGGGGAAAGTCTGCAATCTCCACTGCTGGAGTTGGAGAGCTTGAGTAGCAAAAGGAGCTCAGGTGTTTTGATAGACTTAGCCCTTCTCAGCGCTGCAAGGACCTAAAACATTTCCAGAGGACTCATGATGGGAAGTGCCATCCACACCCAGAGAAAGAACTATAGAGTCGGAATACAGAGTAAAGCAGGCTATTTTTGTTTTGTTTTTTTTCTTTCTCATGGTTTGTCCCATTCATTATAATTCTTCTATGCAGCAAGACTAATGTGAAAATGTGTTTAATAGGAATATTTGCGTAGCCTAAATCAGATTGCATTCCATCTTGAGGAGGGAGGGGGAAAGGAGAGGGCGAAAATTTAAAACTTATGGAAATGAATGTTGAAAAGTAAAAATAAATAAATAACCTTTTTTAAAAAGGTGATCAGATGCCTTTACCAACTCCAGTACAAATAGGGTGAGCTCCCCAAGATGGAGTGCCACTGGGCCACTTAAGTAGGAAGGAGTAAGCCTACATCAGAAAAAAAAAAAGAGAGAGAGAGGAGCTTAAAGCCTTTGTGTTGAGATATTCTTGAGATTTGGGATTACAGATTGTTTACAACACTTCCTTTCCATCGGAGTACAAAGCAGACACAGGGGTGCTTGGTACTTGTCTGGTGGATCACAATGGCATGGGAATTTCATTCAGCTGAATCTACTCAAGATGTTCTCAATGCCTGACCTTGTTCAATGTCCTTATTCCCTTATGGTTAAGTAAATGTTTTTTTTTTTTTTGTTAAGTGTTGACTGATCTACAAATGTGTCGTTTTCACTGCATATCAAACTTAAACTACCTGAGTAAGGCCTATGCCACAACATCAAGAAAGTTAAAGAGGTCTCCGAGAGAATGTAAAGAAAGAAGTAGAGGGGACCTAAGATAGAGCCTTGAGGAGTATTACATGTATGACAGGACAGGAAAGAGATGGAGGAGCAAGATATGAAACAGGAGAAGATAGTTACATGAAAGCTCAGGGAGGAGAGAGAGCAGTGTCAAATGCAGCAGATAGGTTCTGAAGTATTAGGACTAAGAAAAGACCATTAGATTTGGCAAATAAGAGATCATTAATAATTCTGGAAAGAGCCCTTTCAGCTGGGTGATGAGATCTAGAAGCCAGATTCCTGACAGTTGAAAAATGAGAGGAAGGGAAGAAAATGCAATGAAAATAAGTAGCTTTTTTCCAGGGGCTTGTCTGAGAAAGGAAAAAGTTTACCTTGAGGGGATGGGGGATGCTAAGTGCAAGTTTTTTAAGAATGGGAGAGATGGACATATCTGAAAGAGACTTGAACATATTTGAATGGAAGAGACTTGAACATTGTAGCAAAGGAGCTAGTGGATAGAGAGGAAATCATTAAAGTTGCAATTATGGGATGGAAGCAAGAACACTTGCAGTGCGGTTGGCCTTGTCAAGGAAAAAAGCTACCTCGCTGTCAAATGTGGGAACAAACGAGGATATAGTGGGGATTATGTTAAGGGGTTTTGAGATGAAAGAATTAGGAGGAAATGGAGCTCCTATGGAATGGCCACAATTATTCTCTGTTAAGTGATGAAATCCTTAAGAGAGTGGGAGGAGAGGTAGGTGGGAGAAGTTTGAGCAGGAAAGGGAAGGCTCAGAAGAGCTTTTATGGGGACAGTTTAGGAGGGATAAAAAAATTTCCTTGTTTCAGTGAAGGCCTAGTTGAAGTTGGGTAACGAGTTTACCAGTGTGACTGCCTCCTGTACCATCTGGCTGACTTTGAGACAGAGCAGAGATAATTCAGGGCTGAAGTATGGCAAGGAATGTGCAGCAAAGGATAGGTTTGGGAGGTATTCATGCATAGGGAGAGATAGAATGATAGGTGATTATGAGCAAATAGAAAAACGTGAGAGTTTTTAATTAAGGGAATAAAACATTTGTAGCTAATGGTGAAATGCAGCCTATGACCGTCCATCCTGAAATGTGGCTGAAACAGAAGAAATAACTTGAAACTAGTCTTTTCTTAACTTTTTTAAAAATGTGTCATGGATCCTTTTGGCATTCCAGTGAAGTCTATAGTTAGACCCCTTCTTAGAATAATATACTAGAAAATTTCAACATCCATGTTGATGTTTTCTAAAATTATTTTTCCTAATTCTCAGGCTCCTTTAATCTCATTAAATCTCATAAGTCTAGGGGTTCTTGAGGGTGTACATTAACTTAAAAAATTATCTTGTTCATTATTATTCTACTGTTCTATTGTTAAATCTGTATTTTATTTTGTGCACTTAAAAGCTGTTATTCTGAGTAAAAGCAAAGCTTTTCAATGATTTTATTTTCCTTTGTAGGACACTGGTATTTTATGAGGCTCATCTAGTTCTTCTGTTCATTTTCTCACCTATCCTGAAATGGCTCAAAGAAGTAAGCAATCTTCACATTTCACCAACAATCTCAATCCTAAAGAAACAGTTATGTATACTTATGTCTAAGAACACTCCCTTTTCTGGTATTGGATTGTCCTTTTTGTGACTCTTTCATGTTAAATTCGCATATGTCAGTAAAAAGTTTTTCCAAACAATTTCATGACCACTGTTTTCTAGACTCATCACATTTACTGTTTCTGCCTTGTCTTCTGTTTGTTTCCACATGGTTCCTCCTCCCCTCCTCTGAGTTACTTTTAAGTAATACAGGGATCTAAAGTAAAAACAATGATATGAAACAGGTTTTGCCAACATGGTTCATACAAAGGAAGTAAGAACTGCATTTATGAGTAAGTATTGCAAAAGAGTCACCAAAGAGAAATTAAATCTTGTACAGCCTACATTAAATTAAAGGACAACTGATACTTGAGGAGCACTGATGTTCATGAGAATCTGATTTTTTTTTTACTCTATGTTGTGTTGTTTTAATAGACATTGATAAATGTTAAAATTCCTCTGAACATTCGAATAACATTTCCAAACAATCTTTCCTATTTATTCCTTGACCAAGTTTGTTTCGTTCCAAAACACTGTCTCTTGTACTCTCCTGCCTCTCTTGTCTTTCAAGCCTGCCATCCATTTGCAGGTAAGTGAGTCATTCAGTTTCTGAACTGTGCTGCTAGGGGTAGTTAGCCTTTTCTTCCCTACTCCCTTTCCCCTTCTTGTATTATGACTATTGGTGGTAGCCAGCACATCATATTCAATTCAACACGATCCCATTATGGCTAAAGTTCTGTGCTAGAGAAATAAAGAAAAATGGTTCAAGTCATCAGGAAATATGAAATCTAGTTAATTGTATCCTAGTTTTCATCTTCAAAAGCTTTTTCTAGCAAGCAATTAGCAAGGCCTTTTCTATTTCGGTTTTCTATCCCCTGAATAAGGAAAACTTTATCGTAAATCGTGAAAGAGTTGACTGCATTACTTCAGCCCATGCTGCAGAGGGGTCAGGCCAGGACAGGATGCTAACATTAAACATCCTTATTATTTAGTGTACTGCATAGGCCTGACATTTACTCAGACCTCTAGTTCCATGTATATACTGACCTCTAGGGGTTGGCTTTCCTTCATATAAACTCTTTATCTTCTCATTGAGTTCCAGCACTGTGATGGCAGCCTCCTGCTTAGCTGTTGCCAAATCAGTCTGTAGCTTTTTCACTTTCCTTTTGTGCTTAAGTTTCTTTAAAAGAAAGGAAGAAGGAAAGGAAGAAAAAAAGAAAAAAAATCTCTGTCATAAAAAACAGGTGGGGATGTGGGCGGGGGTGAGAAAGGAACAGAAAAGCAAAGAGAGGAAAATTACTAACAATTCCTATACACATAACCTTGGAAGAATGACATAGTTGGAAAATGTTTGGGGCTTGTACGGATCAGATCCTGTTTGACTTTTACATAATAGGATGTGCATGTGTGCTTGTGTATACAAGGGAAACAACAAATTGAAATTCAAATCATTTTAAGATTCACTTAACTTTTAACATTTAACTTCTCTATGGGTTCCCAGAGTGGAAAAATTTAGACTTTTAGAGGTAATGTGGAGAAGCAGCTAGATTAGAAACATTATCTGCCAACCTGTACTTCACTGCCACTAATAAGCTACGGTGAAGTCAGTTGTCACTTCTTTAAAATATCTGGAAATTATTCTAATCTGGAAATATATCCATTTGAATTTGAATTGATCATATAATTCTTGATTCTTTATGTCTTCAAAAAAAGAAAGAAAATGAAAAAAGGAAATTATTTGGCTGTAAATATCATATATACTAAGAAACCATGTAACTCTCACATGTGGATATCACTAAATGATATAAATATTGAATATGGTATTCAAATAATTGGAAGGTACTTGATAGCATATCTTCATATACGAACATATCTGGTCAATGATGCAGCACAGGTGTGTTCATACATACAAATATTAACTCAAAACAGTTAAATTTGGGAGGGATCACTTATTTTACTGGCATATTTGTTTCAATAGAAAGCTCTTCTAGTACATTTGCAATATGATTGAAATTAGCCTAAATTTGATGTGTGTGAAACTCTTAGGAATATACTTGTGTAAAGTAATAATTGATACATTTACTTTCTCATTAAAAGTTTTCATTTGGCAAATATAAAAATACTGTATTTAGATTTAAATCCTCAAATACTGTCATATTTGTTGAAATCCTCAAATTATTTTCCCAAATATCTCCCCCTAAATATGAACAGTCAACAAACATGGTCAGGTTTAAGGAGCTTGAGCAAGTTGGCTGAGGTTAAGGTGGAAGATGGGGCAGAATTAATTTGAAATGAAAGCCCAATTAGTGGATCCAAATCAGTTTGGGTTGTCTAAATTACTTATAAATTACTTTGTATTTGTTATTGTTTTACTTTGTTTCTTTTCCCCAGACAGAACTGCTACTTGACATTCATCTATATTCCTCTTTGGGCATTTTAGGAATTAAATTAAACTTATCAATATGCTTTTTATTAGTTATAGACATCAAATTATTTCAATTAGGGTAATATTTTCCTCCATTTTGACATTCACATGCCCAGCAACCATAGTGTTATATTAAGACTCTAATTAGGCCTATTATTACTTACTTTGTAACTATGTGCTGTACTCAGTGATTATGGAAACATCAAGGCTTTATGGCCTGAAGGTAAATACTTAGTGCCTGCTATTCCACTGACTTTTACTACTGAGTGGAACAAGAGAGGAAATCACACATTTCTATGTTGTTTTTAAAAGGAAATATTTATCTGTATTATACTACTGAATAGCATGAACTATGCCAGGATTCTAGGAATTAGAAATAATTAAAAATATATATATATAAACTTATAAGTATTTCCCATGGGGAAATTTCAGGGTATTTCTACACCTTTTCAAACAGTGAACTTGAAACATTTTATAAGAAAATAAATTCAGCAATCAAAAATAATTTCTAAAATATCTGTATTTAGGCTCTGAACATCACATTCAAAACTAACTATTAACTCATGAAATCATTGCTGTATTTTGGATAATTTTTCTGCATGTGTGTCTAAGGTCTCCTTTGGGTAGGTAGAAGTATCTTAAATGAACGCAGAAATGTAAATAGTTTTGTTCCAATCTGCAACTAATCAGCTTTCTGTTTAAGTGAAGTTGGTGACTGCCTAATAAAAAAGGTAACATCAGGATAGCAATTTTAGACTTAAAAAGTGTTTTCCTCACAACATTAAGTTAAGAAGCACAAGCATCATTAGCCTTATTTTACAAGTGAAGCAAAGGAGGCCTAGAAATGTACACAGGATAAAATAGAAACTCTTTTGTTTGGCTTATAAGATTCTTATCTGACTCAAGCAGAATCAGACTTTGTGGGGAAGGAGCCAGCAAAGAGCCTGGACTTCTGATTGGTGCTTATTCATGCTGGGGGTGGGGGTTAGGGTAGGAGAAGAAGAGGGAAGAGAACACCTTGGGAATTAACTACTAACTGATATCCAAACTCTATGCCAGTGGGGAAAAGGGACTTTGAGCTATTACTACAGACCTTACTTGAACAGGATGACTCAGAGTATATGAGCTCTCCTGGATCTTCTGCCTTTAGTGGGAGAGGGAGGCTACTGAAGTCCTTATAAGCAATGACCCTTTGTTGCTGTGACATTAAACAAAACTTCTGCTAGATCTCATTCAAGGAAGCCTGCAGCTGGCACAAAATGCAAGTGCCCATTTTCACAAGGAACCAGATATTTGGTTTATGGACCTATCCTAGAAAAAAACTATCTTAGCCAATTCCCCCCCATTTGTCACCATGGTAGATCCATCAAACCTTGTGGTCTTTTTGCCTAGGGAACATCCCTCTACCATGCCAGTCCCCTTTCTACCACTGGTGCTTTAGAAACATGAGGGAGACTCTATTTTGGGAAGGAATTCAGACTGGCCGATCTTTATTCCCCTTCCAACCTTACCAATAGTGCATTAGCATATCTATTTTTCCACATAGCCTCCAGCATTTATCATTTTCTTTTCTGTCATCTTAGCCAATCTGATAGTTGTAAAGCAGAGCCTCAGAGTTATTGTCATCATTTCTGTATTATTAGTGATTTACAGCACTTTCTCATATGGCTATTGCCAACTTTGGTTTCTTCTTTTGAACACTACCTGTTCACATTCTTTGATGACTTATCAATTGAGGAATGGTTCTAAGTTTTGTAAATTTGGCTCAGTTCCATATATATTTGAGAAATTAAACTTTTGTCAGAGAAACTTGCTATAAATCTCCCCCTACTTTCCTGCTTTTCTTTTAATTTTGGCTGTGTTGGTTTTGTTGGTGTAAGTCTTTTTTTAATCTCATGTAATCAAAATTATTCATTTTACCTCTCATGAGCTTCTGCCTCTCTGTCAATAAAATTTCCCTTATCTATAAACCTAACAAGTAATTTTTTTCCATGTTCCTCTCTAATTTGCTTACCACCTTTTATGTCTAAGTAATACCCTCTATGTCTAAACTATATATCTATTTTGACCTTATTTTGGCATACTTTGTGAATTGTTGGTCTATGCCTAGTTTCTGTTAAACCACTTTCCAGTTTGCCCAGCAATTTTTGTCAAATAGTGAATACTTGCCCCCAAATCTTAGATTTTTGCTTTTACCAAACACTGGATTACTATGGTCATTTCAAACTATGTATTGCATGCTCAATCTATTCCACTGATCCACCGCTCTATTACTTAGTCAGTACCAGATTGTCTTGATGATTTGGGCCACCCTGTAACACAGTTTTAAATTTGTTAGTAGTGGGCCACCATCTTTTACTTTTATTCCTTGATTCCCTTGATATTCTTGATCTTTTGTTTTTCCAGCTGAATGCTGTTTATTATTTTTTTTCTAATTCTATAAAATAATTCTTTGGTAGATTGACTAGCATAGAATTGAATAAGTAAATTGATTTAGATGGAATAGATGTTATAATTGTATTGGCTTGGCCTATCCACTAGCAATTTAATATTTATCCAACTATTTAGATCTGTCTTTAATTGTGTGAAGTGTTTTGTCATTGTGTTCATAAAGTTCCTGGGTTTGTCTTAGCATGTAGAATGAAAAAAATTTATATTACCTGAAGTTATTATAAATGGAATTTCTTTTCTATCTCTTCTTGCTGGGTTTTGTTGGTAATATATAGAAAATTAAGAGTGAGAAAGACAAATGCACTAGGAGAAGGGGAAAGGGAGATGTAGGATGGAGTAAATTTTCTCACATAAAAATGGCGCAAAAGTGGCATTTTACAGAGGGGAGTGGGATGGGGGATTTAGGGTGTACTTGAACCTTATTTTCATCAGAATTGGCTCAAAGAGGCAATAAAATATACACTCAGTTGGTTAAGAAATCCATCTTACTCTACAGGAAAATTGGAGGGGAAGGGAATTGGGGAGAGGGGCTGATAAAAGGGAAAGCAGATTGAGGGAGGTGGTAGTCAGAAGCCAAATCCTTTTGAGGATGGAGGGAGGGAAATGAGATGGAGGGGAATGCACAATAATCGTAACTAGGAAAACAATGTACAATCAGTTTGTCTGATAAAGGCCTCATTTTTCAACTATGTAGAGTTAATACTGAGTCAAATTTACAAGAATACAAGTCATTCCCCAATTGAGAAATAGTCAAGGCATATGAACAGGTAGTTTTCAGACGAAGAAATCAAAGCAACATTTAGCCATATGGGAAAATGCTCTAAATTCCTATTGAGTAGAGAAATACATATTAAAACAACTCTGAGGTACCTTCTCACACCTATCGAATTAACTAACATGACAGAAAAGGAAAATAACACATGTTGGAAGGGATGTTGGAAAATTGAGACACTAATGCACTGGCAGTTGAGTGGTTCATTGATTCAGCCATTCTGGAGAACAATTTGGAACTACACCCAAAGGGCTATCGAACTGTATGTACCCTTTAATCCAGCAATACCACTACTTGGTCTGTATCCTAAAGAGAATTTTTAAAAAACCGGAAAATCACCTATGTGAACAAAAATATTTATAGTAGCTTGTTTTGGGGGGCAAAGAATTGGATACTGAAGAGATGCCACCAATTAGGAAATGGCTGAGTGTGTTGTGGTATATGATTGGGATGGAAAATTATTGTGCTATAAGAAATGACATGAAATGAATGCTGGCTTCATGGAAAGACTTACATGAACTAATGCAGAATGAAATGAGCATAGGAGAACCATAGCCAGGAGAACATTGCACACAGTAACAGTAATATTATATGACGATTAATTGTGAATAACTTAGTTTTTCTCAGCAATACAATGATCCAAGACAATTCCAAAGGACTTATGATGAAAAAATGTTATCCACCTCCAGAAAAAGAACTAATGGAGTCTGAATGCAGTATGCTTTAAAAAAATGTTCCTAAGAGGGGGGCAGAGCCAAGATGGCAGAGTGAGAGCAATGACTCACCTAAGCTCTCGGACAAATTCCTCCAGGTACCTCTGAAAGGAGAATCTGACCAAATTTTGGAGGTGCAGAATCGAGTGGGAGACAGACGGTGATGGATTCAGAGCTCAGTTTGGACTGGAAGGTCCACGGGAAGGATCTGTTCTGCGGGGGTGAGCCCACAGCACACAGCACAGCGTGGCCAGTGCAGTGGAGCAGAAGAGATCCGAGAAACCTAAGTGGCAGGTGGAACCAGAGGAGCAGTACCCAGGGCAGAAGACAAGCCAAACCGAATCAGTGAGAGCCACGGAGCGCCAGATTATCAGCACAGCAGCTCCTGAGACCTTCAGTACGAAGATCAAACTTCGGTAAGTCACCTACTTGAACTTCCGGGAGCCAGGATGGCGGAGTGATCAGTAAATGCTCTCTCCTCCCCCCTTGATGACCATGAAAGAACCATAAAATATCTCCCCAGAAAAATCCCAGATCATTAGAAATAGAAGGAGATCAATAGTCTCATAACACCTGAGATGAGGAAAATAGCTAAGGGGGATTCCTCCTACAGTGGCAGAGGCACACTGGAAGGACAGAGGACCCAGGGCAGAGAAAACTCACACTAGGACCCAGGCAAGCCTCAGCGCCAGGAGAGGAGCCCCAGGAGGGGTGGGAACATGCATTAACATCTAGGCACGCCTCAGCTGTCCAGGGGAATCAGAAAGACAATAGGGCAGCTGGGATTACCAGCCCCTCAGCTTGCCTTTGCCTCAGTTCAGGTGAGGAGATCTCCTGTGACCAGACCACTCCTTCCCCACACTTAACAAGCTAAACCCAGGGCTGATCAGGGAAACACCAAACAAAAACCTGCTTTTAGCTTTTTCACACATCAGCTCAGCAAAAAGTTGTCTAGCTTCTGACTGAAAGAACCAGAAGCCACAACACTCTATCAACATCATGAACAGGAAAAAGCAGAGGGCCGAAAGAACCACAGAATCTTTCTATGGGGATAAGGACCAAAGCACAAACCCCAAAGAGGTCAGAGCTGAGACTGTACTTCCATCTGAAACTTCAGAAGGGGCTATGAACTACTTGGAAGTACAAGCAGCTCTCTTGGAACAGCTGAAGAAGGAAGTAGAAGAAAAACTGGCCAATGATTTTAAAATTATTAAGAAAGAATTCACTGATGAGAACATCTCCTTGAAAAGGAAAATTGAATAAATGGAAAAAGAAGTTCAAAAATTAACTGGAGAAAATAACTTCCTAAAAGGGCAAATGGAAAAGGAAGTACAAAAATTAACTGGAGAAAATAGCTTCTTAAAAGGAAAAATTGGGCAGATGGAAAAGGAGATACAAAAGTTAATGGAAGAAAACAATTTGATGAAGATTAGAATTGGGCAAGTAGAAACTAGCGACTCAATGAGACAGCAAGAATCAGTCAAACAAAATCTAAAGAATGAAAAGATAGAAGAAAATGTAAAATATCTAATTGGAAAAACAACTGACCTGGAAAATAGATCCAGAAGAGAAAACTTAAGAATTATTGTCCTGCCAGAAACCCAGGATGGAGAAAAGAGCCTGGACAATATCTTCCAGGAAATCATCAAGGAAAACTGCCCAGAAGTACTAGATTCAGAGGGCAAAATAGTCATCAAAAGAATCCACCATTCCCCTCCTGAAAGGGATCCCAAACTCAAAACCCCAAGAAATATAGTTGCCAAATTCCAGAGCTATCAAGTGAAGGAGAAAATATTACAAGCAGCCAGAAAGAAACAATTTAAATATCAAGGAGATACAATCAGGATTACACAGGACCTTGCAGCTTCTACATTAAAAGATCGAAAGAATTGGAACCCAATATTCCAAAGGCAAAGGAGTTGGGACTACAACCAAGGATCAACTACCCAGCAAAGTTCAGCATAACATTTCAGGCAAGGAGAAAGTCATTCAACGAAGTAAGGGATTTCCAGAGTTTCCTGACCAAAACGCCAGAACTTAATAGACAATTCGATCTTCAAATGCAGGTCTCAAGAGAATCATAAAAAGATAAACAGTGCGGGGGGGAACAACTTGCTACTCAATTAGGGCAAATTGTTTACCTCCCTATAAGGGAAGATGATACCTGTTAATCTTGAGAACTGTGCGTCTATTAAGAAATATAAAAGGGATATGCATAGGGAGAACGGGTATAAAGTAAATGATATCATAATAAAAAATATGATTTAAGTATGAGAAGTGATTATAATAGGAGGTGTGAAAAGAAGGAAGCAGAAAATGGCAAATTACATCACAAGAAGAAGTACAAAATCATAGTAGAGGGAAAGAAGGGAAGGAGATGAGCATTGCTTGAGAGGTACTCTCATCGGATTTGTTTAAAGGATGGAACAATAAACTTAAGTAGAAAATCCTAACTAGCTCTATAAGCAGTGGGAAAGGAAGGGGGAAGAAAGGGGAGGGAGGCTAAAAGGGAGGGAAGAAGCAATAAGAATAAAGGGGAGTTAAAGGGAGGGGGGCTAAAAGAAGGAGGGGAAGGCGGCAAGAGGAGGTGGTGAAAAGTGAATACTAGTGAGGAGGGGAAGGGAGACAGCAGAGCTAAAAGCACAAATGGTGGGAAAGAAGATGGAGGGAAATACACAGATTGTAATCATAACTGTGAATGTGAATGGAATGAATTCTCCCATAAAATGGAGACGGATAGCAGAATGGATTAAAAGCCATAATCCAACAATATGCTGCTTACAAGAAACACATTTGAAACGGGGGGATACACATAGGATAAAGGTCAAAGGATGGAGCAGAATATATTGTGCTTCAGCTGATGTAAGAAAGGCAGGAGTAGCAATCCTAATCTCAGACAAAGCAAAAGCAGAAATAGATCTAATCAAAAGGGATAAGGATGGAAACTATATCCTGATAAAAGGCACCATAGACAATGAAGCAATATCATTACTAAACATGTATGCTCCAAGTGGTATAGCATCCAGATTCTTAGAGGAGAGGTTGAGGGAGTTGAAGGAAGAAATTGACAGCAAAACTATACTAGAGGGGGACCTCAACCTCCCTCTTTCTGAACTTGATAAATCTAATCTCAAAATAAACAAGAAAGAGGTTAAGGAGGTAAATAAAACTCTAGATAAGGTAGATATGATAGATCTTTGGAGAAAATTGAATGGGAATAGAAAGGAATATACCTTTTTCTCAGCAGTACATGGAACGTTTACAAAAATTGACCATGTACTAGGACATAAAAATCTCAAAATCCAGTGCAGAAAGGCAGAGATAATCAGTGCATCCTTCTCAGATCATAATGCAATAAAAATTATATGTAATAAAAGGCCATGGAAAGATAAAGCAAAAATCAATTGGAAACTAAATAACTTAATCCTAAAGAAGGAATGGGTTAAAGAAGAAATCATAGTTCATTCAAGAGAATGACAATAATGAGACAACCTACCAAATCTTATGGGATACTGCAAAAGCAGTTCTTAGGGGAAGTTTTATATCTTTGAATGCCTACATAAATAAAATAGAGAAAGAGGAGATCAATGACTTGGGTATGCAGCTGAAAAAGCTAGAAAGAGAATAAATTGAAAATCCCCAAGAAAATACCAAATTAGAAATACTGAAAACCAAAGGAGAGACTAATAAAATTGAAATTAAGAAAACTATTGAATTAATAAATAAAACCAATAGCTGGTTTTATGAAAAAACTAATAAAATTGATAAACCTTTGGTCAATTTGATTAAAAAAAGAAAGAAGAAAATCATATTACTAATATTAAAAATGAAAGGGGTGAACTCACCTCCAATGAGGAGGAAATTAAAACAATATAGAAATTACTTTGCCCAACTTTATGCCCACAAATTCGATAATCTAAATGAGATGGATGAATATTTTAAAAAATACAAATTGCCCAGATTAACAGAAGAGGAAATTGAATACTTAAACAACCCCATCTCTGAAAAAGAAATTGAACAAGCCATCAATGAACTTCCTAGGAAAAAATCTCCAGGACCAGATGGATTCACAAGTGAATTCTATCAAACCTTTAAAGAACAGTTAATTCCAATACTATATAGACTATTTTTGAAAATTGGGGAAGAAGGAGTCCTCCCAAATTCTTTCTATGATACATATATGGTTTTGATACCCAAACCAGGAAGAGACAAAACAGAAAAAGAAAATTATAGACCAATTTCTCTAATGAATATAGATGTGAAAATTTTCAACAAGATTTTAGCAAAATGAATACAGCATCTTATCAAGAGAATAATACATTATGATCAGGTAGGTTTCATACCAGGAATGCAGGGCTGGTTCAATATTAGGAAAACTATTAGCATTATTAATCATATCGACAAAAAAACTAACAAAAACCACATGATTATCTCAACAGATGCAGAAAAAGCTTTCGACAAAATACAACACCCATTCCTATTAAAAACACTGGAGAACATAGGAATAAAGGGAACTTTCCATAAAATAATAAGCAGTATCTACCTAAAACCTTCAGCAAGTATTATATGCAATGGGGATAAGCTAGATGCATTTCCAATAAGGTCAGGGGTGAAACAATGGTGCCCATTATCACCATTATTATTCAATATGGTACTAGAAATGTTAGCGGTAGCAATTAGACAAGATAAAGAAACTGAAGGAATAAGAATAGGCAAAGAAGAAACTAAGTTATCACTCTTTGCAGATGATATGATGATATCCTTAGAGAATCCCAGAGATTCAAGTAAAAAACTACTTGAACTAATAAACAACTTTGGCAAAGTTGCAGGTTACAAAATAAACCCACACAAATCTTCTGCATTCCTATATATTAGCAACAAAGTCCAACAGCAAGAGATAGAAAGAGAAATCCCATTTAAAGCTAGAGGAGACACTATAAAATACTTAGGAGTTTACCTGCCAAAACAAACCCAGGGATTATATGAACACAATTACAAGACACTTTTCGCACAAATAAAGTCAGATTTAAGTAAATGCAAAAACATCAGTTGTTCATGGCTAGGCCGAAATAATATAATAAAAATGACAATTCTACCTAAATTAATCTACTTATTTAGTGCCATACCAATTAAACTATCAGATAATTATTTTCTAGAGCTGGATAAAATAATATCAAAATTCATTTGAAAAAACAAAAGGTCCAGAATATCAAAGGGACTAATGAAAGGAAATGCTTGGGAAGGTGGCCTAGTGCTACCAGACCTCAAATTGTATTATAAAGCAGCAATTATCAAAACCACTTGGTATTGGCTAAGAAACAGAGGGGTAGACAAATGGAATAGACTTGGCACTCAAGACACAATAGGCAAGGAATATAGCAACCTCCTGTTTGATAAATCCAAAGATCCCAGCTTCTGGGATAAGAACTCACTGTTTGACAAAAATTGCTGGGAAAACTGGTTAACTGTGTGGTGGAAATTAAGCATAAACCCATGCCTGACACCATACACAAGAATAAAGACCAAATGGGTACATGATTTAGGTATAAAGATTGATACCATGAATAAACTGGAGAAGCAAGGAATAGTGTATTTATCAGCTTTATGGAGAGGGGAAGAATTTTTTTCTAAAGAAATGATAGAAAGCATTATGAAATGCAAGATGGATAATTTTGATTACTTTAAACTGGAAAGTTTTTGCACAACTAAACCCAAGGCAACCAAAATTTGGAGGGATGTAGTAAATTGGGAAAAAAAATTTACGGCTAAGCTCAGGGATAAAGGCCTCATTTCTAGAATATATAGAGAACTGACTCAAATATGTAACCATACAAGTCATTCCCCAATTGATAAATGGTCAAAGGATATGAACAAGCAATTTTCAGGGGAAGAAATCAAAGATATCTATAATCATATGAAAAAGTGCTCTAAATCACTATTGATTAGAGAGATGCAAATCAAAACAACTCTGAGGTACCACATCACGCCTATAAGATTGGCAAACATGACAGAACAAGAAAATGATAAATGCTGGAGAGGATGTGGGAGAGTTGGAACACTAATTCATTGTTGGTGGAGCTGTGAGATCATCCAACCCTTCTGGAGAACGGTTTGGAACTATGCCCAAAGGGCTACAAAAATGTGCATACCCTTTGACCCAGAAATAGCGCTACTAGGACTGTATCCCCAAGAGATTATAAAAACGGGAAAGGGTCCCACGTGTACAAAAATATTTATAGCAGCACTCTTTGTGGTAGCCAAAAACTGGAAGTCAAGGGGATGCCCATCAATTGGGGAATGGCTGAATAAATTATGGTATATGAATGTAATGGGAGTACTATTGTGCCATAAGAAATGATGAACAAGAAGACTTCAGAGAGGCCTGGAAGGACTTATATGATCTGATGCTGAGCGAAAGGAGCAGAACCAGGAGAACTTTGTGCACAGCAACGACCACAGTGTGCGAGAGTTTTTTCTGGTAGACTTGGAACTTTGTAATAACACAAGAACTTACTGAGAAAAAAAAAATCCTAATGTCGGTCTTCTAAGGCAAAATGCCTTCCACACTCAGAGAAAGAAATATGGAAGTCATTCGCAGAATGTAGCAGATCATGTCTGTGTGTGGGTGGGTTTCAGCATATTATGTGTTGATTTGTTATATGATTTCTTCCATTTATTTTAGTTTGACTACATAGCGTGACTATAGTGAAAATGTACTCAACAGGAAAGTATATGTAGAACCTAAACAGAATTGTATGCTGTCATGGGGAGGGAGGGGGGTAGTGGGGGAAGGGGGGGGATAAAATCTTAACTTTAAGGAAATGATTGTAAAACATGAAAAAAATTAAAATTAAAAAAAATGTTCTTAAATTTCCAGGAGTCAAGATGGTGGATCAAGCAGTAAATCACTGTAGCACTCAAATATTTACCTCCTAATGACCATACAGTAGAACCCCAGAACAAATCTCGGAACAGTGGAGCCAGTAGGAAGATGAGATGGAGCAGTCTTTTAGCCCCAGAGACTTGAAGGATTGGCAAGAAAGGTCCATCTCACTCAGGTAAAAGGGGAGTGCAGTCCAAGACAGGAAGCATCCCAGCATGCATTCAGCAAGCCTCACTGCAACAAACCAGGGAGATCCTGAGTCTCAATATGATGGAGCAGACAAACACTGACACCAGGACGACCACCCCCACACATACCTTAGCATAGCCAGGAGAATGGGCAAGCTACAGCTCTGAGAACCATTACATGCTTCAGTGTATCCCTGGGTAGGCAGGCATCCTGCAGTACCAGACCTCCACGTGCTTCTGTGTAGCCAGGGAAAAACAGAAAAACCCTGCTTGGCCTCAACACACACCAGGCACCACTACTAGGACCTCAACTCAAGATTAAGGAAGCCTCCAGATCCCTCCCGCCTCCAGCAGCACAGCACCAGGTAAACAGGCAGGGCTTACAGGCACTGACACAAGAAGCCTAAGAGAGAGTCCATTCTACCCTGGTGTAATGTCAATGTGACACCCACAGCAGCCACTATGGATATGCAGGCATATTTTCAGTGTAAATTCACAAAATATAAACTCTCCTCCTCAAAGATGAAACAAAGATATTTATTTGGATACCAGAGAGCCAATTCCACCACGGTAACAAGGAAGTTTGTACAAATTACCAATAGAGGAGGACTGCCATGTTCAAGCCTTTCCTCTGTCAGGCTTCCCCGACAAACAAGCTCCCTTAGGTAAAATGCCCCTCTCTCATCTGGGCTAGCTGCTCTATTTTGCTCTGCCTGCTGCCTCTGCTCTGCTCCACCTCACTCTTGCTCCACTGATTCAGAAAGCTCTTCCCACTATGGGCTTCATGTGACCCAAGCTATGGGCTGGACCAAACCTCAAAGCAGGTCACATGGGCCTATTAAGGGACAGGGAAGATCTTCAAATTCCCTTGGGAGAAGAGATCAAATTTAAAAGAAAGGAAAAAGGCCAAAAAAATAGATGAGCAAAGAACAACAACAAAAAAGAATCTGACTGTAGAAAGTTATTATGATGACAGGAAAGACCAGGACTCAAACTCAAATGAAGACAGTAATGTCAAAACACCTATGGGCAAAACCCCAAAGAAAATGGGAAGCAGTCTCGAGCCCAGAAAGAACTCATGGAAGAGCTCAAAAAGGAGCTTAAAAATCATGTAAGAGAGGTAGAAGAAAAAGTAGGAAGATAAATGAGAGTGATGGAAGAGAATTATGAAAAAAAGATTCAACACCTTAGAAAACTGCTTAAAAAGTAGAATTGGCAAATGGAAAAGGAGACACAAAAATCCATTGAAGAAAACAGCTCTTTAAACAGTTTAATTGGCCAAATGGAAAAGAAAGTACAAAAGCAAATTGAGTTAAACAACATCTTAAAAGTTAGACTTGGGCAAGTGAAAGCTAATGACTCTTATGAGACATCATGAATCAATCAAACAAATTCAAAAGAATGAAAAAAATGGAAGAAAATGTAAAATACCTCATGGAAAAACAACTGACCTGGAAAATAGATAGAGGAGAGACAACGTCAGAATCATTGCACTTCCTGAAAATCATAATCATAAGGAGGACCTTTCAAGGACAGCATCTTTCAAGAAATTAGCAAGGAAAACTGCCCTAATGTTCTTTGAATCAGAGGGCAAAATGGACATTGAAAGAATCCACTGATCACCTCAGGAAAGAAAATGTAAAGAAAACAAAAACTCCAAGAACCATTATAGAAAAATTTCAGAACTATCAGATCAAAGAAAAAATACCACAAGTGGCCAAAAGAAACAATTTTAATGTTGAAGAGTCACAATTAGGATAACATGGAACTTGTAGTTGCAAACTTAAAGAATCAGAAGTCATGAAACATGATATTCTGGAGGCCAAAGGAGCTTAGGACTACCACCAAGAAGCACTTACCTGGCAAAATTAAGCATAATGCATCAAGGGGAAAAAATGATCAATTCATTGAAATAGAAGGACATCAAGCCCTTTATAAACAGAAGACAGATCAGAACTAAATAAATTCAACATCAAAACTTAAGAGAAATATAAACAAGTAATTCAACAGACCTAAACTGTTTACATCCCTACACAGGAAGATGACACTTTGTAAATTCTTAAAAATTGTATCACTAACAAAATCTTCCCAGTTAACGTGGGGTTAACTGACTAGATCTCTCTCTCTCTCTCTCTCTCTCTCTCTCTCTCTCTCTCTCTCTCTCTCTCTCTCTCTCTCTCTGTCTCTCTCTCTCTCTCTCTCTCTTTCTCTCTCTCTCTTCTTTCTTTCTCTCAGACCAAACCTTAAACCCATTTCACTCTGAAACTTACTATTTGGTCAACAATAAATCCCAACTCAAGCACCACTTAATGGCTAGTTTTGGGGTGCTGTTGGCTCAGAGTGAATGTAAATAGTAACTCTTTCTCGTTTGGACCAGGGTCTTCCCCTCTCAGTTTGATTTCTTTTTTTTAATGAAAGGGATTATCCCTTAACTCACTTCTTAAAGAGGCCTGTTCACTGACCCTGAAAAGACCTTAAACTAAAAGGTCCAGGGTCTCCCATTGCATCCTGTGCCATCTCCAGTCTTCCTGATGAATATCTGGCTACTAGACACTGATGGCTCTGGAGGAGAAAGTGAGGCTGGTGACTTTGCACAGCCATCCCTCACTCAAATCAAAGTCAACTGCAAGTCATGTCATCATGTCCCTGATGTCATGGTCCTCTTCAAGAATGAAGGACAAACACGACAATCACTAACAGTATAGATGGAGATACAGATAGAGGGTATGGGAAAAAAACTGAATTTGGGGGAATGACATATAAAAATTAAGGGATGATAAAATGGACTACAATGGGTGCAGAAGGAAGGGAGGAGTAGAATGGTGTAAACTATCTCACATGAAGACGTAAGAAAGACCTCTTACAATGGAGGGGAAGATGGGAGGGTAGGCAATGAACATTGCTTGAACCTTATTCTCATCAGTATTGACTTAAAAAGGGAATGATATACACAATCAGTTGAATATAGAAATCTATCTTATCTGACAGGTAAGTAGAAGGGGAGGGATTAAGTAAAGGATGTGGGGTAGGGTCTGACAGTACGGAGGGCAGATGGGGGAGTGGTAGGCACAAGCAAAACACAGTTGAGGTGGGAAAGGATGAAAGGAGAGAGAGAACAAGCAAGAGGAAGAATGGGATGGAGGGAAATACACATAAATGGGAATGAAAGTGGGAAGTGGATAGCAGAGTGGTTCAGAAACCAGAATTCTACAATATATTCTTTACAAGAGATACACTTCAAGCATAGACACACACACAAAGTACAGGTAAGGGACAGGAGCAGAATCTCTTATGGTTCAGTTGAAGCAAAAAAAAAGCAGGTGTCATTATTCTGATCTTAGATAAAGTAAAAGCAAAAACAGGCCTTTCTTAAAAAGAGATAAGGATGAAAACTACATCTTGCTAAAAAGGTACCTTAGACAATAAAGCAATCAAATTAAGAAGTGCAAGGAATAGTCTACCCGTTAGATCTATGGGGAGAGGAAGAATTCATGACCAAACAAGAGGGAGAAAGCATTACAAAATGTAAAATATATAATTATGATAATGTTAAAATAAAAAGCTTTTATACAAACAAAACCAATACAATCAGGATTAGAAGGAAAAGTAGACAAGTCTTTACAGCAAGATAACTGAGTCAAATTTATGAGAATACAAGTTATTTCCCACTTGATAAATGGTCAAAGGATATGAACAGGCAGTTTTCAAATGAAGAAATCAAAGCTATCTATAGGCATGTGAAGAAGTTCTCTAAATCACTTTTGAACAGAGAAATACAAATTAAAGCAACTCGGAAATACCACCTCATACCAAACAGACTGGCTAATCTGACAAGAAAGGAAAATGATAAATATTGGAGCTGTGGGGAAATTGGGACATTAATGCACTGTTGAGAACTGATTCAGCTTCTGGAGACCAGTTTGGAATTATGCCCAAAGAGCTACCAAACTGTGTATCCTTTGATCCAGCAATACTACTACTAGGTCTGTATCACAAAGAGATCATAGAAAAGGGAAAAGGACCTACGTGCAAGAAGATTTATAGCAATCCTATTCTTTGTGGCATAATATTAGAAATTGAGAGGATGCCCATCACTTGGGGAATGGCTGAACAAACTGGTATGGGAATGTAATGGAAAACTATTGCGCAATAAAAAGTGAGCAACAGACACATTTCAGAAAAAAACCTAAATAGATTTGTACAAATTGATATTGAGTGAAATGAGCAGAACCAGGCAAATACCATACACAGTATCAGCAATGTCATGTGATGATTAACTGAGAATGACAGCTTTTCTCAGCTACAAAATGATCCAAGGCAAGTACAAAGAAATCACGAAGGAAAATGCTATCCATATCTAGATAAAGAACTGATGGACTCTGAATGGAAGTCAAAGCTTATTTTTTTCCACTTACTTATTTCTTTCTCATTTTCTTTTCTGTTGATCTGTTTCTTCTTCCACAACTATGATAAATATGGAATATGTTTTATATGGTAGCAGATGTAGAAACTATATCAAACTGCATAACATTTTCAGAAGAGGGGAGAGGAGGGAAAAAGGGAGAAAAATTTGTAACTCAAAATTTTGTAAAAATGAATGCTAAAAATTTTCTTGATATGTAGCTGTGGGAAAAAACAAAATAGTATCTAAAGGAAAACAAAATACTATTTAAAGGTAAACAAAATTCCTTCCCAAGGAAACCACCCCCCCAAAATTTTTCTTTATTTTTTGGGGGGAGGGAAAGGGTTGGGTCTGTTTTCTTTCACATGACTTATATGGAAATGTGTTTTGCATGATGGCACATATAACCTATATAACCCATATAACCTATACCAAATTGCTTGACTTCTCAATGAGAAACCAGTGGAGGAAGGAAGGAAGAGAACTTGAAAATCAATATTTAAAATAAAAACAAATGTTAAAAATTGTTTGTACACATAATTGGGGAAATAAAATAATAAATTTAAATTTTTTTAAAAAGAAAAATTTTGCATCAATATTCATTAGAGAAATTGATCTATAGCTTTCTTTCTTTGTTTTTGACCCCCTGTTTAGGTATCAAAATAATATTTATGCCTTGGAAGGAATTTAGTAGGATACCTTCTTGTAAATGCATCTAAGCCTGAGGATTTTTTCCTAAGGAGCTCATTTATGGTTTATTCAATTTTTTTTTCTAAGATGGAACTATTTAAGTATTCTAGTTCCTCTTCTGTTAATCTGGATATTTTTGTTAATATTTATCCATTTAGCTTAGATTGTCAGTTTTATTGGCATATAATTGAGTAAAATAGCTCCTAATAATTGCTTTAATCTCATCTTGATAGTCATTATTTTAGTAATTTGATTCTGTCTTTCTTTTTTAAAAATCAGATTAACCAATGATTTATCTTATTGTTTTCCTCACAAACTAGCTTCTTGTTTTATTCATTAGTTCAATTTTTTTAACTTTCAAATTTTTTGATATTTTCTTTCATTTTTAGGATTTCTATTTTGCTTTAGCTGAGGATTTAAAATTTGTCCTTTTCTAAGTTTTTTTTTTTTAAACTTGAATGCCCAATTAATTAAGTCACTGTTTCCCTCTTCTTTTTTTGATTTAAGGGATATAAATTTTCCTCTAAGTACTGTTTTGGGGGCATCCAAAAAACTTTGATTTCTTGTCTCGTTATTTAATGAATTTTTGATTTTTTTCTATGATTTGTTCCTTGGCCATTCATTGTTTAGGATTAGATTACTTAGTTTCTAATTAATCTTTAAACTATACTTTCAAGACTCTTCATTGAATGTTATTTTTGTTGCATTGTGGTCTGAAAAGAGAATATTTAATATTTCTGCTTTTTGGCATTTGTTTGTGATGTTTTAAAGCCCTAATATATGTATTAGGTGGTGTGTAGAGTTGTATAGAAATGCTTTTGATCTCTGTCTCCTTTAAATTGACCCTCCATCACATAGCCACCTCCTCCATTTTGCTTAGCTTCTTCCCCTTCTACTTCCCTTTTGAGTGAAATATATTTCTACACCCAATTGAGTGTGTGTATGTATTCTTCCCTCCTTGAACCAGTTTAGATGAGAGGGAGGTTCAATCATTACCTGCTGTCCCCATTTTCCCCTCCACTATAAATACACTTCTTTGTATGCCTCTTTTATGTGAAATAATATTCCCCATTCTTCCTCTTTCTACCCCTTATCTCTCACCCTTTGTAATGGTAATTTAAATGAGAAGACCTTTCCCATTCATTAATAGCCTATGTGACTTAAGTCACATGGAAGTCTGAGTCACAAGAGAGCTTGTTTGTAATTTTAAGGGAGCCTGCTTGTGATTTGTTTAATGGAGCTGGTCTGTGGGAAGCCTAGCAAGGGGAATGCTTGGGAATGGTGTTGTTCTCTGCACTGTTATTATGTATAGATTATGATGTATTTGGCTTTCTGGTGTCTGAATAAATATTTTGGTTCTGTCTTCCAGATGGAGAGTCTGTCATATTTAGTGATTCAGAACTATGTCTGCATATTCATGAATGCTGTAGACTCTGTGAATATTGTGCATTGGTGTTATACCCTTCCATTCTTTTTGCAAAATAATTTCAACATAACATATTCACATTTGTTCTCTATGTTATGTAGACTTCCTTTAATTGTCCCAATATTAATAAATTTTAGGAGTTATGTGTATCATCTTCCCATATAGGAAGTTAAACAATTTAAGTTTATTGAATCCCCTATAATTTCTCTTTCATACTTACCTTTTTATGTTTCACTTGAGTCGTATTTGAAAATCAAAATTTCTATCCAACTCTGGTCTTTTCAGCAGGAGTGCTTGAAAATCTTCTATTTCATTAAATATCCATTTTCCCCTGAAGAATTATATTCAGTTTTGCTGGGTAGATGATTCTTGGTTGTAATCCTAGATCCTTTACCTTCCAAAATATCATATTGAAATCCTCTGCTTCTTTATTGTGGTATCTGCTAAATCTTTTCTGATCCTAACTGTGGCCCCATGGTGTTTGAAAGATTCTTTTCTGGTCACTTGGAATACATTTTCCTTGTCCTTGGAGCTCTGGAATTTGGTTGTAATCTTCCTGGGGATTTTCATTTGGGGATCTTTTTTTTTTTTAATGAAGTGATTGCTTTCTATTTTGCTCTCCAGTTCTAAAATAACTGGGCAGTTTTCCTTTATAATTTCTTGAAACATGATATCTGGGCTCTTTTTTGATCATTGATTTCAGCTAGTCCAATAATTCATGTATTGTCTCCCTTTGATCTATTTTTCCATATTTCATATTCTCTTCCATTTTTTTTCATTTTTTACTTCATTTTATTGTATATTGATGTTTAGTGGAGTGATTAGCATCTACTTGACCAAGTGTAGTTTTGAAGGAATTATTGTTTTAGTGGGGTTTTGTACTTCTTTTTCCATTTGGCCAATTCTGCTTTTTAAGGAGCCCTTTTCTTAGATTTTTTTTTTGTATCTTTTTTGTATCTGTTTTTTTTTGTACCAAGCTATTAATTCTCTTATGATAACTTCCATTCATTGCTTTTATTTTTTCATGTTTTCTTCTGCCACTCTTAATTTGATTTTAAAAATCACTTTTGCTCTTTTAAAAAAAAAAAAAAAACAACTTTCTTTAGCTCTTCTAGAAATTCTTGTTGGATTTGTGTCCAATCTATATTTTCCTTTGAGGTTTTGTTTTCATTGGTTTCATGCTATTGTCTTCTAAATGTGTGTGCTGGTCTTCCTTGTAACTACTGTAGCTTTTTATGATCAGGCTCTTTTTGGCTTTGTCATTGTTGTCTGCTCATTTCCCTCAGCATATTTTTTGAATTTGAAGTTTATGTTAGAGTTGGGCTCTGCTCACCTCTGGACAGAGGGGGTGGAGCATCACTCTTCCAAGCTTCAGGCTTTTTTGCCCTCTGTTTTCACAGCTAACTCTGGGGGAGTATAAGTTTTTGGTGCTTCCAAAATGGTGTTATCCAGGGAGAAGTGTGGTCAATACTCTCCTGACGTGTTCTGATCCTTATCCAGGAAAAGCCCCAACTCCCTTGTCTCTGCAAGCACTCCTCTCCACCTTGGAATTGGACCCCTAACAGAGGTCTGTTCATTGATCGATTGGTTTATTTATGGGCCTGGATGCAAAGACATCCTATTTTAGCCCATTTATGGTTATTTATTTACCTTGGTTGTATCTAAGTCTCAATTTCTTCCTCTGTCAAATGCTGAAGTTGCATGAAATTACCTCTAAAGTCTCTTTAACCTCGGATCTTCCATGTTCTTATCCTTTACTGTCCTCCCTGCCTTCTCTAATCTTTCTAACATAATGTTAGATGTGGAAGGGACCTTAAAGGTCACTTAGTCTAACCTCCTCATTTTTCAAATGAAGAAACTAAAGCCCAGAAAGGTGAAATGATTTGCCTAAGACAAGTGGATGGATAAAAGGCAAATCAGAACTGTAACTCAGGTCCTCAGATTCTAATGTCAGCATTTTTTCCTCTTTATCACATCCCTATCTGCTCCAGAAATAACTAATGTAGGTTTATGGATCTTTACGTTGAATTGTCACATTAGAGACAGCAAATACTGTCCTAAGTAAGTTTTAAGCTATTAGATAAGCAAAATAGGAAACAAATGTAAATATTTAAGTACAGGTCATAAAAAGTAAAGGAATTCAGCTAATCATATTCAGAGCATAATCCTGTCAAATTGATCCTAAATCCAACTCTAAGTTCTTAGTTCAAAGGAGGGATAAAAATACATTGGCACACCTTAATGAGCCTGCTGTAAATCTATTTTCCAGTTTTTTTCCCTGGGGGCAGAGAGAGAAGACTAAAATACCAAAGCTATATATGAAGCAATTTTGCACTTTCTCAGCCCCACCTCTTACAGGTGTTGGTATCACTGGCAAACAATCAAAAAAAGCGATGTGGGTGGAAGGGGGAAGAAAACAGAAACTTGAGATGACAAAATATGCCAATGATGAAAAATAATCCTCACATCTTGGGAAAGGGTTCCTAACCTAATATAATGTGATTAAGAAATAATGAAGAATTTTATTCCCTGACTTTATACTTAGATAGAGCTTCAGAATGTTTTATGCTCAGCTCTCCCTCTAAAGTTTTAGGGAGCTTCCAGCTGACAGGAAATACAAAGCAGGTGACTGGAATTAAATTGACTGTTGGATCACAAAGCAAAGGTCTGTGAAATTTATATTTAAAGCTTCACAAGGGCAGGGACCTTGTTTGCTTAATTCAGCCCAGGATATCTAGCCCAATTCTAAATGACTGAGCTAATGTTACAGAGGATGTAATATTCGATATGGTCAAATTTTCACATCTTTACAGAGTTTCACTCTGTCATTGCCAATCATAGGAGCTCAAGGCACACACATGTATAGTAGGGATAGAGTTGGTCCTCAAAGGATGGAAAAATCTACATGGAAAAAGTAAAAATGGTCAGAAACAAAATAGTTGCTGATAAAGGGTATGATAAGCTTTGATGCGGATAGAGTTGGTTCTCAAAGGATGGAAAAATCTACATGGAAAAAGTAAAAATGGTCAGAAACAAAATAGTTGCTGATAAAGGGTATGATAAGCTTTGATGCTGGGTAAAAAGCAAATATCAAAAGTAGCAAGAGGGAAACATTTTATGACATGACATTTTTTAAACCTGGTATATATTATTATTTTTCCATGAAACAAAATATTTACAAAAACCACCACCCCTGTTTGTTAGCAGGGAGGTAGAGAATTTTAGAAATTTACAGTAGAAATTCCCAAGTATAAAGTCATATACAAGTTGATTCAAATAAAATTATCTTTAGAAACTAGATATTTACTCTTTAAAAATATTAATATTAAACCCATCTCTTTCTCTCTTCATCTGTTTCTGTCTCTCTGCATCTCTCTGTGATTATTTCTCTTTCTCTCTGTCTCGTTCTTCTGAAACTACATGACCAATTTTGACTCTAGGGAAGAGTTAAGAATATGCACCTCCCCTCTTGTCTTAGAAGAAATAAGGAGATTATAAATGTAGTATAATGCATATACTGTCAGATGTAGTGGAAGATGAAACAACTAGGTGGTGCCACATACAAAGTTTGGGCCTGGATTCAAAGAGATCTCTGTTCAAACCCAGCCTCAGACATTTATTAACTGTATTACTTTGGGCAATTCACTTAACCTCAGTCTGTCTCAGTTTCCTCATCTGTAAAAGGAAAATAATAGTACCTATCTCCCAAAATTGTTGTGAGGATAAAATGAGATAATATGTGTAAAGTGCTTTGCAAACCTTGAAGTGTTACACAAATGCTAATCATGATTATGATGATAACGTGACGATGATGATGATGAAGATGATGAGCTGGTTAATTTGCTAAACTGATTTTTCCCCCTCTCTTTATTCTTTGTTAGGAATAGCTTGCTGAGTAAGGAAGGGGAAGGGACACATTGGGAAATGGTGATATAAAAATAAAAAAAATCAATAAAGATAAGATTTAATAATGATAATAACTAATATTTATATAGCACTTAAAGGTTTAAAAAGCACTTTATAAATGTTACCTCATTTTGTCCTCATAACAACTCTGGGAGGCAGCTGTTATTATCATCCTCGTTTTATATATAAAGAAATTGAGGCAGTCGGAGGTTACGTGATTGTCCAGTGCCACATAGCTAGTAAATAAATGAGGCTGGATTTGAACTAAGGCCTTCCTGATTCCAGGTCCAGCACTCTATCCACTTTACCACCTCGCTGAAATCTAACTGATTTTTTAAAAAGTACTTCTGAGGTTGTCGTTATTTAGGAAGAAGGAAGCACCAATTATTTTCTTCTATTCTTCATAAAAAGATCATTAAAGCTGTACAAATCTTTCATGATGCTGGAATTTAAAATATGAATACTGATCATCAGTGGGTTTCTGAAATAAAATTAGTTACATGATAATGCAGAATATGAAGTCAATCTTTATAAGACCTGATACATAATCAAAACATTCCTAAATCAACCACTTGTAATTTTCCACGAATCTTTAATCCATCCAATATCTGAAGGCTGAACTTAACTGAATTCACTTCAATGTACCATAGAAAGTTTAAGGCACCAATGCTGAATCCTAACTCAAAATAAAATCTTGTATTTTTTTTTACTTGGATTTTACTGCTTAAAAGCTCTGTGAGTTTTGTGATACGGATGAAAATGACTCTTTGCCCTTAGTCTTGGTGAGTTGCTATGGTTGAAAAAAAATTACCACTCTGTGGTCTGCCTTTAAAGAATTTCTCCAAATATAGTTAAGTTTGTCCTCACTAACAGATAAACAGTCTGTTACTCACAAATACTTAAAACATGAAATAGTAACGTATCATTACTATACATTCTTGGGAGGTAAAGAGAGCTTTGTGGGATGGCTCATCAGATATCTCACATTCGTTTCTCAGATCTGGCCAGAAATTAGGCATAGTTTTTTAATCTGTTCAGCTACCGAATTTTCCTGACAGAGCTGCCCTCTTGCCCTGAGAAGTTATTGCAGATATTAGCTTCTGACCTCTCCAGAACACAAGATTAGAGATGGCTAGAAGTATGCATTTTACAGGGTCTCTGTTCAGGGAACTAAACCAAGAAATACAACAGAAGAAGCAGCCAGGCACTTGAAGTACAATTTCAAATGTATCTTAGAAACACATGTTCCTGCTGCTATGTCCATGCAGGCACCATCACTGTAGGGAAAGGAGAGAAATCTCACTTCCTCTCATTGGAAATCCATGAAGAGCTACAGTGGCATGTGTCACAACAAAGAGTCCACCTATAAAGACACAAATTCTTTCCTTGCTCACAAAGTGAGTGGCTCTTCCTGATGGAGTTGCCAATCATTCCTCCCTTAGTTATAAGGGGCACAGGAGAATCAACCAGGAGCTGCTGGCACACACATATTAATGTATAGCAGGAGCTGCTAATGTACACACATGATGTTAGCAAAGGTCCAGAACATGTGGTACACAGGAAGGGACCAGTGTGCATGGCTAACCAAATCACCTGTGTTTATACATATATCCTTGTATATATCATATATGCCCCATCTTCTTAGATGGGACTCCCCTCACTGTGCTCTACAATCCAGCAACACTGGTCTTCTCGCTGTTCCTCACACATTATATTGACTTTTCACCGGCTATTCCCAAAGCCTGGAATGTTCTCCATCCTCACACGCACCTCAAGGCTTCCTTCAAGACTCACCCCAAATCTCACTTTTCCTCAGGAAGCCTACCCATCCACATTCAGTACATTCTCTCTGGGATTAGTTCCCATTTATACTACATACATCTTGTATATAGTCATTTACTTGTTTTCTCCCCCATTAGAAATGTTAGCTCCTTCAGATTAAGGATTAATTTTTTAAAAATTTTCTTTATATTCTAAATTAGCAAAATTAACCAGTGCATCATCGTCATCATAATCATGATTAGCACAGTATCTGGAACATAGCAAGCATTTAATGAATGCTTGATTTATCAATCAAACGATTGATTCTATTCCATTATCTTAATTTGTTCAGGCATTCTCAAATTATTGCACACATAGGTTCTTATCAACTTTTTGGTGTTACGAATAGAGCAGCTATTTTGGCACAGATATGTCCTTCTCAGCCCGCCCCGCCATTTTTCATGATTTTGGGTGATAAAGTCCTAGCAATAGAATGACCAAGTTGAAAGTTATAATCAGTTTTTTACTTTTACAGCATTCTGTCCTATAGTACTACAAAATGTTTGCACCAGTCTACAATTTGATGAACAAAGTAATAGAATGCCTATAACCCTACTTGCATTTCCCTTACAGCTCACCTCCTCCATCTTTCCCAGGCTTCTCGCTTGCATTTCCATGGACTCCACCATTCTTCTACATGCTTCTCCTAACATTATTCTCTTACCTATGTCCTTTCCTGATCCCCCCTCAGTCTGATCTCGATCCAAAATACTGCTTCTATGTTAGAGTAGTCCCTCTAAAGTTTCTCTGTCCAAACAACTCCAGATTTTCTTAGTCTCCATGGAGCAATTCATAAATGTAGCATCAGGTTTTTACTGCATCCTTTGCTGTGCCTAGTCCCATGATAAACTGGTCTTTGGAAGATAAAGTGATGAAAATGTTGGCCTCTTACATTATATTTATTATTAGTGAGGATGAATGACAAAGAAACATATTTCAGGACCCCTTATTTTGGGGTTTTCTTTATATGACATACCTGGAGCAGTGGTACTAACATACAAAAACTCATCTTTGTGGCATTGCATCAGGGACATCTGTCTGGCCTGTTTTTGAAAGTAGACCAAACCTGTCTTTGAGACTTGAAAAGAGTATCAGACAAAATCAAGTTCCAATTTGATTCTCATACTCAACATTTCCTTTATCTTTCTTGGCTATAAACTAGACTATACAGTAGGTAACATATCTGTGCTGCTGCTAAGTATTTGTTAGGTTGTATCCAGTAGGCTTATTTTTCTTGGAGGAGAGATGATGCTTAGAGTTTATACAGAATATTTTTAAAAAATTCTTTGGGAGAAAGTATAAACTATTAAAAAATGTCATTTAATGACAAAATGGCATTTATGGTGAAAAGACTGCTTATATTTTCTTGAAAATAACTTTACATCAGATTTATATAAATCTCAGGGAAATCATGTAAAGTGGGAATACAAAGGTATGACCTAGTTTTCTGGGGTGTTTTTTTAAAGTAGTGAACTTTTGTGACTAGCATGAAAGTCAGAAGGAATAAGGTGTGGCTATGAAGTGAACTTCTGCTATGAAGACATTAGTAAGTTTCAGATTGCGTGTTTTAACAGGTCAGAACAAATATTTGCTGTAGTTGCCATAGATCAGCCTGTCAAAGTCAACTTGCTTCTTGGTTTTATTGAAATCTAAGGTTTATCCATCTCCAACATGATGCCTGCTAACTTCAAGTAGGATGCAGTTAGGACACAGGTTCCCAGCCAATAGAAAGCAATCTATAGATGAATTTCAAAACCTTACTTGGCATATCATCAATCCAGTCACCACTCTGGCATGCTCTTCCCCTTGTTGGCTCATGGGAGTTTCCAGTAGGGAAGAAAGGTTGACCAACGGCCAACAATGACTTATACTGAATACCTACCACCTTATCAACAAAGAAAAGTAGTTCTTCCTCAGGAAAAGTTGGGATCATTCATATAGAAAAATGTCAAATATTCTGCTTTAGTTCTGGCCCAGATAACCTGCAGGATACTAAATTTGGCCTGATGAAGCATGTATTGAACATGTCAGCTAGCCTTGGAACTGCTGTAGCTTACCACAAGTCCTCAAATGATCAACTATCGTTTATTAAATACTTACTATGTGCCAGATACAGTGTTAGCTACTAGAGATACAAATAGAAAGAATGAAACTATCCCTAATTATAAGAAACTTCTAATGGGAAAAACAAAGATATAGGTATATAGAATGTATAGGGTGTTCAAGGAGGCCTAGCACCTCTGGTGTGGGGGCTTGCTGAATACTTTTCAATATTGCTCATCCACCTTTAGTGTTTACCTGGTACTCAACTCAATTCTAGCTCCAAGAAGCTAGAACATGCCTTGTGGGCACAAACTGGTAAAATCATCTCAGCAAATGGGCTAATCCAGGTTGAGGGTAAGTGATGGGCTTTAACCTGTCAGAGCATTAGGGAGGTGTCTACCCCAAGCATATAAAGCTTTTCCCCCATGAAATGGGGGGATTAGAATAATTTGTTCCAACAGTCAGGAAGCAGGCACTGGGGAGAGTTCAGAGCTTGGTCAGACATCAAAGAAACCAAAGTCAGCCATTGCTTTCTGGTTCATCCCCAGTCATCCCCACTTTCCTCTTGTCACTGGATTTCTGTGACTCTGGAAAACAGACGATGGTACAACTTTGCAGTAACTGGAATTTGAGTTTGTTTATTTATTTGGCTACTGTTGCAAGGAATGTATCTGAAGGAAAACAAAAAAGAAAAATAATAAATTAATTTATAACTCAGTTGAATGTTATTAATCAGTCCATTTTAGCCTGAAAAAGTGCTGTGCTTTTGAATGGAAAATAACACACATGATGTGTTATTACTTAAATCCAATTCAAACACAAGTAAAAACATTACCTCATGATATCGCTAGTCCTCTTCAAAAATGGAGGCCAAACAACAATAACATCCGCTTAAATATTGGGCTAAGGACTGGGTCTGTGATTTCCTTAGTGAGGAAATTCCATTTACCAATGCAGATCAGTACTTCTCTCTGACTTATAATCTTAGAGAGCTGACTGGAGCATTGAGAGGTTAGGTGACTTGCCTAGGGTCACAAATCCAATGAGTCGGAGGCAGGACTTGAAACATCATCTTGCTAGCTTCATGTCCAGTTCTTTATCCACTATGCCACACTGCCTCTCAAAAAATAGAATAAACATAAAAAGAGTAAATAAATTTTCAAAGTAGTCAGGGAGGGAGTGACAGACATTAGCATTTGGGAGAAACAGGAAAGATGTCACATATAAGGTAGTTCATAAGCTTTATCTTTAAATGAAACAGGGATTCTATAAGGCAAAGGAGAGGAGAAGAAGGTTGCTGAGAAGCCAGAGTCAGGCTATGAATCGTTCACATGTGAGGAGCAAAGAGACGGCTAGTTTGGGTTGGACTGAAAAATGGACTGACATACATGAAATATTAGTGAAATCATTTGCACCTGAGTTTTCTTCTAATTGCCCTCTCCTTGCTGGCAGACTGAGACTAATTATCATGTGTGGTATTTTCCGTTCAAGGGCACAGCACTTTTTCAGGCTAAAATGTACACTGAACTGATCACTAACATTCGACTGAGTTTTGGATACAGTCCTTACTACAGTAGCCAAATAAATAAATGAACTCTAATTCAAGTTACTCCAATGGAAACATTCATTCCCTAATGCATATATCCTTTCCCTTTTCATTTATGTCCCCACCCCATCAGAACAAACAAACTTCCTTTTGTTCCCAATTATCAATCAAGCTTATAATGCCAAATGCAGTAAGACAGGTATTAAATGGCTAGGCTAATATTCTATAAAATGGCTCTAGTTTTACAAGTTCATTTGATGTTTACTGGAAACCCCTTCTTCTGTCAAATTTTTGAGTCAGGAATTACATCTTTGTTCTATCTGTCCATTCTTTCACTCTTGTGAAGAGGAGAACCTATAATCACTGTGGCTGACAACCAGTGTACATCACAAATTCTGCTGAAGGACAAAAGAAATAACGGAGACATAGCCAAGGTTTGATAAAGGTCTGAGATCAGAGTTAGATAAAAATCTAGTGGAAAACTTGCCTCTCTTACAAAATCATTAGAAATTGAAGAACACAAAAGTAATAATTCCTATTTATATAGTGTTTTAAGATTTGCAAAGAGCTCCCTACTTGAAACACCCCAGACTGGGCTCACTACCCTATGCCAACTTGCACTCATGCTCACAGATTGGTGCCCCTCAGCAGGGTGGCCCTAGAGTGGGCTAGAGACTAATCCTTGGGAATGGCTACATTCCTAATGCTGAAGCCCTACATTCCCTGCCAGGGTGCTTCTTCCCACTAACATTTAGTCAATATTCTTAATGAACTCTTAACAAAGACAATTACTGAAAAGGCACAGAAGAAAAAAAAACAGTTAGAAACATTTTTCTCATAATCCTGGGATGTACTCTTCCATTCATCCAGCTTCTGTTGGAGAGAGTGGGAACAAACTTAAACCTCGATAACAAGGAGACTTTAGCGGAGCCATGAGAGTTGGCAGCACAAAAAGACAGTCTCTCCTTTTCTTTGACCACCCCCCCTGGTTCCCTTGGTGAGAGATCTCAGTTTAACTTGTTAGAATCCAGCACATATCCAAATCTTAATCTCTGCAAGCTATGACCATGTATCCAACAATCACTGAGTAACAATTAGGTTCAGCCTTGTCCAGTTTTTTAAGTCTAATTTCATTCTGTTGGTCTTACACATAGAAGGCTGAGACAGCCTTCTTGCTCTACTTGGGGGGAAGTTTGCTGCTTCTTTCCTGGCTTGGAAAATCAGTAACAGGAAGTGTGGTATTACTGCTTCTGTCCTTCCACCTTATAACCTACAAACTTCCTAAAGTTTTAAAGGGAAACATCCTTGTACGTGTATTATCTTATTCAGTCCTCACAAAAAGCCCTGTGAGTCAAGTGTTATTTTTATGCTTGTTAAAGTGGAAACAGAAATTTGGAGAGGTTAAATGACTTACTCAGGGTTACAAGTTAGTGACTACCTATGGTAGGATTCAAACCTAGAGCTTTCTGGCTCCAAGTTCAGTCCTCTATATACTATGCTAAAAACACTATGGATAGAATCCAGTGGATTTGTGTGATCTGATTAGAAAAAAAATTTACCTATTTATTTTCACTGTTCTCTAACTCAAAGCTAGCATTTCCTTCAATTACGAATTCTTAGAAGCATCATTTTGAGAAGCAGTCCTAGGCTTTATGAGACTGCCAAAGAGGTTCATGATACACAAGAGCCTTTGTACTGCCCTTCTATTTGGTAAATGATGGTAAAAAATACAGATTTGGTAAAGGTGATTTCTACTACCTCTAACCTTAGAAGAAGAGTTAGCCTTTCAAAAATGGGATGCCAAGACTCTGACTCCATTCTATCCTACGGTCGCAAGGAAAGGACCAGTTCACTCAAGGAAAGTCTGGCAGCAGATGTTGGCCCTCAGTGATAGGCACCAATTCATGAAAGTTGTGAAGTGGGGCAGGATGGCACCTCATGAAAGTAATGGAGTGGGAGAGGGAAGGGGACATTTTGTGTCAAAGAAGTGCTTGCTTTTCCCAACACTAAACACTGGTCCATGTTTGGTAGAGGGATATGTATGCTAAGCGTTGCCTGAAAAACACTTTAGAAGGATCAAAACATTCTCAAGAAATAGCATGTAAGTTAGAAAATGGGAAGACATCAGCTTCCTTTCCTTTAGGGAAATTTTGAAGAGACAGTGATCTAAGTACTGAACTGAATTAAGCTATTGAAAATTTTTGCCCTGACGTTCTCTCTGACCTGGAAAAAAGTGGCTTAGCCTATCTGATGCTCTTTCTTTTTCCCCCACGATCCCCTCAGCTCATGGCAGGTCATAACAACTAACGGAAAAGCTTTTGCCTGTTTTCATATGCTTTGCATTGCCCACAGTGATTCAAGTGACCTTTACAAGCTTCAAGGGACTGAAGCAGAGTATAAGGAAATGCCAGTTCCTGTTTCCAATAACAGTGTATCCTGAGGCAGAGCAGTTAATTTCTTGATATTCCATTTCTCCATCTGCCAAATGGGAATTTTTACCATTATATGAGTTCTCAAAACTACAGTAATATAGTTCTCCTAAACCAGAATGTCTTGGAGTATGGAGGTTATCTGACTCTAAATACAGAAATGTTCCTCATCACTAGAAGATTGGCTGGAAAGGAGGGGGTTTTGCTTTGTTTGTTTATCTGCTTGTGTGTGTATGTGGGGGGATTGTTTGGTTTGGTGACAGTAACTGGTATAAATGAAAACAAACAAAACTTTAACAGTTATGTAAGTGTAGATCCTGCATTACAAGTTATGTTATGGAGACGAGACAGTCACACTGATTCAATCCCGGAGTTCACTATTTGGTGCCATGGGTCTGTATTTCTGGAGAGCTTCTGGAAGAGAGAAGGTGACATCCAACACAGAGACAGGAAGGGAGGCCCAAACTCTGAGTGCTGCCCCTCTCTCCCTATTCCTGTGAGACATGAGGAGCAAGGAGATAATGGGAATCAGGAAGCTGAATACTCTGCCCCTAAGCCCTAGGGCTCATGAGCATACCCTAATGAAAGTGTACAGAGGCCAAAAGAAACTACATTTCTTCCTCATTTGCCTATTAAAGAAGAACTAGGGACATGCAGAGGGGGAAAAGCATTTATTAAGCAACTACCATGTGCATGGGATGGGCTAAATGCTTTCCAGATATCTCATTTGAGTCTTGTAACAATCCTGAGAAATAAGCACTATTATTATTCCCCATTTTATAAATGAGGAAACTGAGGCAGACAAAGGTTAAGTGAATTTGCACAGGGGCAGATAACTAATGAGTGTCTGAGGCCAGATTTGAATTCAAGTCTTCCTGACTTGAAGCCCACCATTCTATCCAACAGGTCACCTAGTTGACTTGACTGACCAAAAATCAAGTCATAAGCTTGTAACTCTGTTAAATTGCCCTTTGGGAGAGGGATGAGCACAGAAGGTGAAGCTGATTCATCTTTAGGCAGATGCATGAACCACTAAAGGAATTGTCCTTCCAACCCATCCTCCCAATCCCCATTGCTCATTGTCTTTTCAGTGCTGTGGTTTAACTCCTCCCTTTATCCGACTACACTTATCCTTGTTTGTGTGATTAATGTGGCTTCAGATAAAGATTTGGGAAAATGTTCAGATTTTTGTACAAGTTCAGCTAAAGTGAGAGGAACCAATAGGAGGAGTGATTCCATTTAAAGTCACAAGCACAAAGGGCACACTGAAGCAGAATCCCCAAGCAAGCATGCATTTCTAGAAATAGAAGAATCTCTAAGCAAAGAGAGATTAATAACATCTAGAAATCTAGAAGAGATAAGCTCTTGAGACAAAAGTGAGGGAAAACTGGAAAAAGGAAATATGTACCACCCATGGGTTCTACCTTCTAAGCTCTACAAATGGAAGACATCTCCATTCAAACATTTAAGTACATGCATGCATACATACATGTATTTATGTATATTATATATGTGTATGTATATGCATACACATATATGTGGTGAGATGCCCATATGTAACATTTTATAGAGCTAATAATACATGTAAGACATGTATTATTACATGTAGATATGCATGTGTTCATTTGTAGATATCAATATCTTTCTATATACATAGAGATGTCTCTATCTCTAGATACATATGCACACATGTACATACAACATGCACATACCCATAAACACATACATTTTATATATAATATACGATATACAGTGCACATAGATGTTGATATGCAGTGAAGTCTGAATGCATGTATAAATGTGAGCATAGACATGTGCTGCATGTATGCACAGTATACATGTTTTATGTGTACATGCATGCACATGTAGGTAGGTACATAGATATTTGTTATATATTTAGATATATACATATATCACACATGTGTTGGTCCTATAAAAAAGTTACACATAGATACCTCTCACTATTTTTTTCATTAAAACACTACAATGGCAGCTTTGTATAATTTTATATCAGCATCAGTCACTTTGAATACAAGGAGCTTTAAGCCCCTTGAAAAATGTGATGAAATATCCAGAAGTCTGACCAGTGTAAGCTAATTGTTACCACAAAGAAACCAAATAACAGGGAGGGGGAAGAGGGGCAGCAGGAATTAGTCACTGAAAGTTCAACTCAGGACTTGCCAGGAGATGGCTGTTAAAGATAATGCCAGGTTAGAATAGAAGCTCATTTGTAAAATTTCACAAAGCAAAATGGTGGACAATTGTGAACAATATAATTTCACAAAGCAGAGAGAAGCATTAGAAGACAAAGTCAATATTTAAATAAATATTAAAAAGATGCAATTATACAAAATCACCCCAAAGGCATTCAAGAATAAAAATGAAGAGAGGAGGACAAACAGAAGAAAAATGGAAAAGATTTTTTAAAAACATCATTGTAAAAAACTGTTTTCTCCATTAAGTACAGTGGCACTGCCACACTCAGGTCCCAAAATCACAGGCCCAGATATGCTTATAGGTGAAGTAGAAATGGCGCTAAAGGGAACAAAAGTGGGAAAAGCAATCAGATTGAAACAAGAGTATATAGGGGAGATTCATGCATGAAGGGACACAATTATGGAAGGTGCTGAGACATAAAGTACTAAGGAAGGAAGATATCAAAGGCATGGACCATAAAAACTAAGATCTTCTTAATATTGAAAAAAAGGAAACTAGAAGGACATCAGTAACTACTGACCTATTCTCCCAACTATTAAAAAAAATTTTTTTTTTTTTGAGTCTCCCTATCACACACAGTGTAACAAACACTCATTAGCCCAAACATAATACTGGTCCCCATGGGGACTTTGACTTGCTCCATTTTTAGCCTGGGTCAATTACCCCTTTTTAGACATCCTTTTGGCCCCATACTCTGGGGGCTTACCATAATGGTGCTTGAGTTAGTGAAAACACCCAATGACTTAGTCCCCTGCATCTCAGAACTACCAAATTCAAGAGATCCTCCAGCCTCAGCCTCCCTAATATCGGAGATTAAAGACATGTACCACTATACCCAGCTATATAAAATCTTTATGAGAGTCATAGAAGAGGCTATCCTTGATAACGGAATTAAAAAAGAACAAGCAGGCTTTCACAAATACTATTCAACAAAGGACCACATCTTTACCAATTCACAATTAAAGCTATATATATCTATATAGAAGTCAATATAGACATACTATTAAAATTCCATTGTGCTTAGTATACATAAGGCATTTAATTTAGTAGAATGAAACACTGCCTTATAAGCTCTTTCTCAATAAAGTCTGCCTTCCAGCTAATGAAATCTTCAAGATTGCTTAGAAGAAACCAGCTTATTCAATGACCTTCTGATATAAACATTGGGTGTGGCATAAAACAGGAAGATATATGTTCACCAAATGTATTCACGTCTATGATGAAGATCCAGCACAGAGTTCAGGCTGAAAAAAGATTCACTGTGGTTGGCATTCCCTACATTATATTATCATGGAGTCTGACTTTAGAAAATATTTCAAGGAAAATTACTATCCTTGACAGAAATAAGACAAATACAGAAAATAGGACAGAAGAAACCACTGGGCTTAAATTGTTTAATCACTTACTTTGGAACAGTTTTAGCACAGAAGTAAGGAAGGGATGGGATGAAGTGGGCAGAAGTATACATTATTTACTAGTAGTTCCCAAACTCATTTGGCCATGGAACTTTTGGAACTACATGGAACTACTGACCAAATGAATAAATGCAGAGTTTCAGAGGCAAGGCTATTGGCCACTCAAGGTATGGGTTTAGTAGGCAAGGCCAGTTAGGAGGTATTCATAAAGTCATCCTAAAAAGTAGAGGTCAAGTCTCTAAAATCATTCATTCTCTTTTACACCTTTTCTCCTTCATCTTGGGAAACCCAGTGGAATCATGTGTATAAAGAATAGTGAGAGATTTGGGAAATTAAAGAATAGGGTTGAGTCCTGATAAAGATGAACAGTCTTTCCCAGGTTTCACTTTTCCCTCACTGAAATGGGCCCTTACAGACCTGGGGAGGAAGCTAAAACAATGGAGAGAGAAAAGAAGCCTTGCACAGCTCTCTACTCTCCCTCTTATCATAGAGTCCAGAGGCTGACTTGGGCAGAAAAAATAGCCCAAATGACCCATTTGTATATAATTCTACTGCACTGAAATTGTCTCACATCATACAGAATACAAGGGTTCTATGGAATACAAAGAACCGTTTGGGAAATGCTGTATTCAAGGACATTCATTGTCCTAGAAAGAGAAAATAGAATAGAAATAGAGAATAATTAAGTCACAGATGACCCTAATTCTGAAAGACTTATTCCTTAAAGGAGGAAGAAATATAGGATGCCAGAAAACTGTCATATAACTGAGAACATATGGGCACTGTGGATTCAATTCAATGTACTCAAGAGCACATGGGAACACATGAGGTTAACCAACCACAATGTGCCTGGATTAAACACATATAAACCTAGAAGAGCATTTCCTAAAGATGAGATTTCTGAATTAGCTGTCATCTGGTCAGTACCTTCCCCTACACATTAATTTTTTTAATAAATACATTCCAAATTCGGTAACAATTTGTGGGAATCTATACTACATGTATGCAATAATCAGTTGTTATACCACTCATTACTGTGAAAAGAGATGTACCTGTGAACAAAGATGGTTAGGATTAGCCATGATAGGAGCTGACTCTGGATCACAGTTATGGGAATTATCCTTCTGGAGTACAAACAACATCTTTTTCATTTCTTTTTCTTCATTACCTTAAACTACCCCACAGACTCCACTTGCTGAGACAATGTTCTCATTTAAAGAAAACTGAGGAGCATAGAGGTGAATGACTTACTCCCAGCCTGCACCTAGAACATGCTGCACTCTGTTCCTAACTTTGTATATGCAATTTCCAGTGACATTTTGGAGTCTAATCATAATCAAAACTGTTGGGTTCAAGATTAATAAAAGACTTGTTGAAATAGAGACATCTGAAGGCATTTTCATTTTCACCTATTATTAACTTAATATGTTTTCCAAATGATATCTTTAGAAAATCTCCTTATTTTTCCCCCTCACAGAGAAAGAATATGTGATTGTTATCTTGGTTACCTTGAATTCCCTTATGACTTTATTCCATTGATAAGAAGAGAGACAAATGTCAAAAGGGAAATTGTTTCTGTAAGTGATAAATGAAACCCAAAGGTAGAAGCATATTGTGTCAATATCTTTCCCTTATGACCTGCTCAGTTCTCAAGGTCGATCTCTCATCACAACCTATTGCTAGATGGGCAAAAGAGTTAAATAGTAAAATAAAAATTTTACCATTAAAAACCACCATGAAAATCCTAACCATTCCTATTTTAAGAAAACTGGAATTGAACATCATCAAGGGTTAACATCTCTATTGACTTTATTATTGCTGAGTTGTGCCCAATTTTTCGTGTATACATGCAGTACAAAACCTCTTTGAGCTGAAACTTTCTGTTTAAAATTTTTTTTATTCATTTTAAACTTAAATACGAAATGAGGGAAAAAAACATCTTCATGTACACAGCAGAACCTAAAGAGAGGATTCAATATAAAACCATAAATTTCCATTTTAGACTTTAAAAAACAAACTATGTAATAAATATAACATATTGTTTTCAAAGCTATCCAGTTTTTCTGTGTTTCCAAGTTTTCTTTTGTTCTCTGTTGTGCACTTTTATCCTCCCTCCATCCTCATCCTGTCCTAGAGAAGGCTGCAATTGAATATATATATATATATATATATATATATATATATATATATATATATATATATATATACATACACACACATCTATATAAATATCTATATTTATAGCTATAAATACACACAGAAACATATGTGTAAGATCATACTGTACACATTTCTATTTGTCAGTTCTTTCTCTGGAGTTAGCATATTACTTCATAGGTCCAAATCTTTCCATATTTTTCTAAAATCAATCAGTTCATCATTTTTTATAGCAAAGTAGTGTTTCTTCACAAACATATACTACAACTTGTTTAATCATTCCCTAGTTGAAGGAGAGCTGTCATTTTAGCCAATTTGATAGGTGTAAGATAATATCTCAAAGCTATTTTAATTTTCATTTCTCTAATCAATAATGATTTAGACCCTTTGTATATGACTATATATAATTTTGATTTCTTTATCAAAAAACTGCCTGTTCATATCTTTTGACCATTTATCAATTAGGAAATTACTTGTATTCTTGAAAATTTGACAAAGTTTCTTATATATATGAGAAATGAGACTTTTACCTGAGAGACTATCTATGACAAATTTTCCCCAATTTTCTACTTTCTTTCTAATCTTAGCTATGTTGGTTTTATTTGGATAAGACTTTTAACTTAATATAATCAAAATTATCTGTTTCATACCTCACAATGCTCTGTGTCTCGTTTATTCATAAAGTATTGTATCCATGCGTCTGACAGGTAGGTAATATGTTCCATGTTCTCCTAATTTTCTTGTAATGTTTCCTTTTATATCTAGATCATATATCCATTTTGACCTTAGCTTGCTTTGTGTATAATTTAAGATATTAGTCTACTGCCAATTTCTGCCATACTGCTTTCTAGCTTTCCCAACAATTTTTACCAAATAATAAATTCTTATCCCCAAAACTTAAATCTTCATATTTGTCAAACACAAAGTTACTATAATTCTTTACTACTATGTACTGTATGTCTATTTCTCTTCCACTGATCTACCCTTCTATATTTAGCCAGTAACAGATAGTTTATATATTTACTGCTTTATAAGCTAGTTTGAGGTCGGTAACTGCTGAACCTTCTTCCTTTACATTTTTTTATTAGTTTCTTTTAAATTCTTGACCTTTAGTTTGTCCAAATGAATTCTGTTAATTATTTTTTTCTAACTCAGGAAATAATTTTTTTTTAGTAATTTAATTGGGATGGCATTGAATAAATAGGTAAATTTGTCATTTTTATTATATTGGTTTTGCCTTATAAACAATTCGTATTTCTTCAATTATTTAAATCTGATTTTATTTGTTTAAAAGTGTTTTATAATTATGTTCATGTAGTACCTGGGTCTGTTTTGGCAGATATCTTATACTGTCTATAGTTATATTAAATGGTTTAAATAAACAATATTGAGTAATATTGGTGACATGCGTAGTCTCCTTGTTTATTTATTTTAAATAAATCAACTTGAGTTTTAACTTTGTCTGAGATCATGATTCTACCCCTGGTTTGTTTTTTTTTTTACATCAGGTAAAGTATAATACATTTTACTCCAGTCCTTTATTTTAGTTGTGTATCTCTCATTGTTTGTTGTGTTTCTTGTAAACAATATATGGTTTAATTCATATTTTTAATCCATTCTGCTCTCCATGTCCATTTTATGTGGATAAATTCATCCCATTCACATTCAAAGTTATAATTACTACTTGTGTATTTCCCTCCATCCTATTTTTCCTCGCTCTTCTCCTCACTCTATTTACTCTATCCCTAGTCTTAAAGTTTCTGGCACTTGCATTTCTAACCAAGGCAAACTTCCTAAAAAAGAGATGAAATTTTAAGACACAATCAATCCAGGAAAAAATGTTTCAATGCTCTTAGATTCTACAACAAACCTCTTGTTAGAAACGTACTAAGTAAGTAGTGCTTAGTCCAAGAACTAGGAAGCATTATGTGAAATAAAGAATGGGAAATACTAACCCTGGGGTGCACAAAACACTACAGGAAGTTTTTATTCTCTTTTTCCAGCTGGTCTATTTTCTTTTCATGGTTTTCTTGGATTGCTCTTATTTTTCCCCTAATTTTTCCTCAATCTCTCATAATAAATTTTGAAAGTTCTTTTTAAGTTCTTCTACTCATTTTACCTCCCTCAAAGTGAGAACCTGAAAAGACCTTAGCCTAAAAGGGCCAGGGTCTCCCATTGCATCCTGGGCCATCTCCAGTCAACCTGATGAATATCTTGCCACTAGACCCAGATGGTTCTGGAGAAGAAAGTGAGCCTGGAAAACTTGCACGGCCCTGTCTCACTCAAATCAAAGTTAACTGCAAGTCATGTCATCATCTCCCTGATGTCATGATCCTTTTTGAGAATAAAGGACAAACACACACAAGTTCTTCAAGAATTCCTTTTCTGTTTGTGACCATTTGAAATTTCTCACTGAAAAAGGAATGACTTTTTTTTAGCTCTACTATCTTCCTCTGAATATGAACCCCGATCTTCTCTATCCACATAGTAGCTATCTATGGTTAGATTCTTTCTCCTTTATTTATTTTTATTTTATTTTTAACAGCTTACTAGTATAATGAAATTCTAGTTTCAATGTGCAAGGAATGATGCCCCAAACCTCAAGTCTGTTTTAGGGTTATTTTCTAAACTTTGTCCCTAGGATCAACCTTGGGTACTTCTCTCCGCCTCTAAACCACAGCCTGGTCTTCTAGCCCTGCTGTCCTGAGAATGCTCTTGCTCTTTGCAGTTCCTTCAGTGGCTGCAGACTTCAACTGTCTTCTCCATCCTGGCACCAAAGGCAAGAACTCTGCTTTCCTGCAAGTGCCCGTGGCCATCAGGGTTCCCACCCCTCTACAATCACACTCAACAGGTATGTGTTAGCTCTTCCTCTGCAGCTGCAGCTTGGGACCTCATTAGGACAGTTTAGCAGTGCTTGGCATCTCTCTACAACGGAAGGTCCTTCTACTTTTTCCTACTCAGCCGTCTAACCCCAATGCTGTCCATGAGGCTGACACGGCTGCTCCCAGGGCTTGTTGTTAGTTGATTCTATAGAGTCATCCTGGAAGAGTTTGCATTTCAGTCAGGCCAAACCTTCACTCTTGGAAGTCAAGTCGTTCCTGGACTCCTCTCAGGTTGTCTTAGAAGGACAACTGCTTTACCTCAACTTTTGATTATTTCTGCTGTTCTACAATCATTTTGAGGCAATGTTTTGTCTTTTTTTGTGGAAGAAATTTGGAGAGCTCCACCATCTTCCCAGAATCTTCTCTATATATGATTAATTATAATAATTGTTTCCTTTTGTTGAAATATCTTTGCTTTTCTGGAATAAATCCAGCTTAGTCATAACAAATAATTTTTTGAATAAATAGTATGGTGTGGTAAATAGAGAACTGACCTGGGACCCAAGAAGACCCAGGTCCAAGTCAGGTCAATAAATGCTTACTAAATGTCTATAATATGTGCAAGGAACTGTGCTAAGAGCTAGGGACAAAGGGAGGCAAAAAGCCCTCCCCTCAAGGAGCTCATATTCTAACACGGTGACAATATGCAAGTAACTACAGTCAATCTTCAACAATCAGGTGTTTAACTTTCTGCAGATTTCATTAATAACCTCATTTTCACTTTTTCTTTGCCAACTGTATATATTCATGACTTTGTGCAATAGAGAAAAAAATGAGAAGTCCTATACATTTAAGTTTGTGGAGCTACTGATATCCTAGTAGGAGCTTGTTCACCCTACCACTGTGAAGAGCTCCCGTGCATTTGTTTGCATAATTTTAATTGTCTTTTTTAAACTCAAATTTGGGGGGGCTGGAGCCAAAATGGCAGAGTAGAAAGACAGACTTGTGGTAGCTCTCCCCCTATAGCTCATAAAATACCTGTAAAAATGGTTCTAAACAAATTCTAGAGTAGCAAAAGCCACAAAACAACAGAGTGAAAGAGATTTCTAGCCCAAAATAACCTGGAAGGCTGACAGGAAAGGTCTATTGCTCTGGGCTCAGAGCCAAGTACAGCCCAGCTTTGGTCATGCAGCACTGCATAGACAGGACTGGAGCAGGCTTCAGGGCATGGAACCATGGATAGTAGCTGCAGTTCCCAGATTTCTCAACCCAAAAATTCTAAAGACAATTTCAAAAGTCAGTGAAAAAGCACTTTCACCTGAGAAGGGAGCAGGGTCCTGCCCAAGCCCCAGGGAGGGCAGAAGTCACTGCAGCACAACGTCCATTTTTGGAGCCCTCAGCCTAAAGACCCTGGGGCAATCGAGCAGCTAATCTGGGTCTAAGCCCTAAGTGGCAGCACTGGGGTGAGGAAGAGTATTTGTGTGGTGGAGCCGGTGGAAGCTCTGGAGAGGAAATTCTACTCACAGATCCTGGGCAGAAAAGCTTGTGGTTGCTTCCAGACCCAAGCGCAGGACTGGAGAGGAGTAAACTCCTCTTCTTTGATTGTGCCACCTTGGAAGACCTGACAATTTACAGGCCCCTAAAGTATATCTACTACAAAAGTCAAGTAACAGGTTGGAAAAATGCCCCCAAAAGGGGAAAATAATAAGACTATAAAAGGTTAATTTCTTGGTGAAGAGATTTTTTCTTCCATTCCTTTGGATGAAGAAGAACAAGGCATACTATCAGAGGAAGGCATAACCTTCATCCAAAACCTTCAAAAAAATATGCGTGGTGTCAGGCCATGGAAGAGCTCAAAAAAGATTTTGAAAACCAAGTAATAGAGGTGGAAGAAAAATTGGGAATGGAACGAGAGCAATGCAAGAAAATCATGAAAAGTAAGTTAACTGCTTTCTAAAGAAGACCCAAAAAATGCTGAAGAAAATTACACTTTAAAAAATAGACTAACCCAAATGACAAAAGGGGTCCAAAAAGTCAACGAGAAGAGGAATGCTTTAAAAAGCAGAATTAGTCAAATGGAAAAGGAGGTTCAAAAGCTCATTGAAGAAAACATTTCTTTAAAAATTAGAATGGAACAGTTGGAAGCTAATGACTTTATGAGAAACTAAGAAATTACAAAACAAAACCAAAAGAATGACAAAATAGAAGACAATGTGAAATATCTCATTGGAAAAACAACTGACCTGGAAAATAGATCAAGGAGAGACAATCTGAAAATTATAGGGCCACCTGAAAGCCATGATCTTAAAAGAGCCTAGATATCATCTTTCATGAAATCATCAAGGAAAACTGCCCTGATATTCTAGAACCAGAGGGTAAATAAATATTGAAAGAATTCACTGATCACCTTCTGAAAGAGATCTGGAAAGAAAAACTCCTAGGAATATTGTAGCCAAATTCCAGAGCTCCCTGGTCAAGGAGAAAATATTGCAAGCAGCCAGAAAGAAACAATTTGAGTACTGTGGAAATATGATCAGGATAACACAAAATCTAGCAGCTTCTACATTAAGGGATCGAAGGACTTGGAGTGTAATATTCCAGAAGTCAAAGGAACTAGGATTAAAATCAAGAATCACCTACCAAGCAAAACTGAGGGTAATATTTCAGGGGGAAAAATGGTCATTCAATGAAATAGAGGACTTTCAAGAATTCCTGATGAAAAGGCCAGAGTTGAATAGAAAATTTGACAAGAATCAAGAGAAGCATGAAAAGGTAAACAGGAAAGAGAAATTGTAAGGGACTTACTAAAGTTGAACTGTTTACATTCCTACATGGAAAGATAATATTTGTAACTCTTGAAACTTCTCTCAGTATTTGGGTAGTTGGAGGGATTATATACATTTACATACACACACACACATATGTATAGAGACAGAGGCACAGGGTGAATAGAATAGGAAGGGATGATATCTAAAAAATGAAATTAAGGCATGAGAGAGGAATATATTGGGAGGAGAAAGGGAGAAATAGAATAGGGCAAATTATCTCTCTTAAAAGAGGCAAGAAAAAGCTTTTTCAGTGGAGGGGAAAAAGGGGGAGGTGAAAGGGAAAAAGTGAATCTATGAATTTGATATAAAAATCCATCTTACAGTACAGGAAAGTAGGGGAGAAGGGGAATGATAGAAGGGAGGGAAAATGGGAGGAGGCAGTTATTAGAAGCAAACACTTTAGGGGAGAGACAATGTCAAAAGAGAGAACAGAATAAATGGGGTGCAGGATAAGATGGAGTGAAATATAGTCTTTCACAACATGACTAGTATGGAAGTCTTTTGCATAACTACACATGTATAGACTATATTGAATTGCTGGCCTTCTCAGTGGGGATTAGTGGGGAGGGAGGAAGGGAGAGAAATTGGAACTAAAAGTTTTAGGAACAAATGTTGAAAATGGTTTTTTTCATGCAACTGGGAAATAAGAAATAAAGGTAATGGTGTATAGAAATCTATCTTGCCCTTCAAGAAAAGAGAGAAAATGGGGATAAGGGAAGGGAGGGGTGTGATAGAAGGGAGAGTAGATTGGGGGAAGGGGTAACAGAATGCATGGTGTCTTGGGGAGGGGAGAGAAGGGGAGAAAATTTGGAACTCAAAATCTTGTGAAAATAAATGTTGACAACTAAAATAAATAACTAAATTTTAAAAAATAAAAATAATAAACTCAAATTTGGTGTTACAATTACGCCTCCCAAAGCATTTCGCAAGTTCTTCAGATTCTAAGTCCATGTGTACAAGCTCAGTGATGCAGTTTAGTGAGAAAATAAAAGTAACAGACAAACTTCATGCTGGAATGTTTGTAACAACTGTCACTGTAAGTTTGGTGTTAACTAATGTATAATTCCTTATACAGTACAATGCCCTTACACAGTATAACACCCTTACACCACCATCTGACACAGTAGAAGGTAAGAATTAGGTAAGATTTTAAGAAGGTAGGATTTTAAAAATGTTTTAGTTTTAATAATTTTATTTGCTGTACATTTTATGGTTCTGTAGATAATATGTGCTATAAATAAAGTGAATATTGTCTGAAATACAATTTTTTAAATTGAGATGTTAACAGAAAAGGTCACAGAATTCTAGGGAATTACTTGTAAAAAATGTTTTGCATGCCACCAAATTTATTTTGTGTACCACATTTTATGGGTTATTTTACAGTTATTATGTTAGGAAAAGTGCATAGTATCAGAATTAATAGTTTGTTATAAAATATTGTATGCGGTCAAGTGTATTTTCAGCAATCTCTAGTGGAAAATTACAGTTTTTGGTGGTCACAGGAATCTAACCCCCATTTCCCATGGGTTCATTGTGTCAACATGGACATTTTTGACTTTCATACCATTTTTTAGGAATGTTACCCCTGCAAAACTTGAGGATTGACTATGTACATATGAGATGTATTCAGGGTAAATTTGAGATTGATCTCTTAGTTAAGACCCTAGCATTGAGGGGTCAAGGAAAGAGGGTGGGATTTGAACTAAATATTGATGGAAGCCAGGGAAGCCAGGGGGTAGAGATAGGGAGGGAAAGAATTTCAAGAACGGGAGATAGCCAGAGAAAAGACACAAGTTAAGGAGTTGAAGTGTCAATCAGTTACTCACCTGCTATCTCTTATGCATTTAACATGTTCCAGGCCCTATACTAAACACTAGGGACACAAAGAAAGGAGAAAAAAGAGAAAAAATGTCCTGCCTCTACTACACACTAGCTGTGGAAGCCTAGGCATTTAACATCTCAGTGCTCTAGGCAACTGTCTAAGACTCTAAGTTGCAAGAAAGGTGGTGACATGCACTGGTAGAAAGAAATTCTTCATCCAGGAGCTCCCTATATCAATTTAATCACAGGTCCAGTCCATATCTTGATTACTATTGTACCACTGCTAAACTTTGAAAAAGTTTTGCATCAATATTCATTAATGGGGAGGTAGTATATCATGGTGGATAAAGGGTAGATAATTAACCTTCCATTAGGGAAGACCTGGTTCAAAGATTTGTTTTTGGCACATATTAATAAGTATAGTTAGGGGCAGAGATAGAGTGACCAGCCTGGAGTCAAGAAGACCTGAGTTCAAATCTAACATCAGATACTTACCAGCTGTGTGACCCTGGACAAGTCACTTAGCCCTGTTTGCCTCTGGTTCTTCCAATGTAAAATAAGTTGGAGAGGGAAATGGCAAACCACTCCAATATCTTTGCCAAGAAAACCCCAAATGGGGTCACAGAGAGTTGGATATGATTGAAATGACTCAACAACAATAGAAAGTTATTGATCTCAACCAGCAGAAGGAATTTCCCTATGAAGAGTTCCTTAAAGTAATAATGTCTAAGTCACAAAATTCCATTTACCATATTGGTCTATAATTATCATCCTCTGCTTCATACTTTTCTGGTTTGGATTTCAGAACCACATTTATCTTTAAAAAGGAGACTAGTTACATGCCTTTAAAAAAAATTGTTGACAATAGTTTGTATAGCATACTGATTAGTTCCCTTGAGGTATTCAGTAGACCAGCTGTTCCTCCCCACCACCTTTGGTAGTTTATTTGTAACTTAATTTCTTGTTTTATATTGTTTAAAAAAACTCTATGCTTTGTTAACTTGAGTATTTAATATTTTAAATAAATTTCCATTTCTTTAAATTCTCAATATTTCTTATTTTTTTTTCATAATCATCGTGAATTCATCATTTTTTGTTATTTTGGCAATTTAATTTTCCATTCTTTTTTAAAAATCAAATTAATAGCATTGATTTTCTTAAGGAAAATCTTATTAATCTTTTTTATCAGCTTTGTTTTCAATTTAATATATTTCTGCTATTTTAAAATATCCACTTTTGTGCTTATTTTAGAGTTGTGAATTTGTTCCTTTTTATAGATTTTAAAATTGTATGTTCAATTAATAATTAATTCTCCTTACATTTTGTTCATTTTTTCAGAGATGTGAACTTTCTACAAGGATAACTTCAGCAGTTTTAGTATGTTCTCTCATTGTTATGAGTATGTTTAAAATAATATTTCTTTGATTCCATAATTTATTCTATGACCTACTTATGATTTAGGATGCCATTAGTTTTCCTGTAGATCTATATCTTTTGTTCATAGTTACTTTGTTTTTTATTCATAATTACTTTATTATTTTTATTCAATTATGGTCTGTAAAATAGGCATTTAATAATTTTGAATTTTAGATTTGTTATTATTTCTCATTATTATTTATTTATGCCTTAGCACATGATTAATATTTGTAAAGGTGCCATAAGATCATGAAAAATAGCTTTATTCTCATTAGGAAATCACTAAAAGTATAACAAATCCATTTTCTGTATATGTTCAGATCTATAATTTTTTCCCATTATTACTCTAAACTCTAAAAGAGAAATGGTAAAATCACCCACAGTTATTAGCTCATTATCAAGGTCTTTGAACACTTTGTTTCAGTACTTAGATACTCTGCCAATCAGTGAATCTATGTTTAATGATGTGATGTTTCATTATGCATATTGCCTTTAGGCATCATATAGTTTTCTTGTGTGTCTCTAGACAGTATATACTTTTATTATTGCCTGGCCAGCAACTCTTTTTTTCTCATCACCTGAAACAGTTTTTGTCTTGTTTTTCCCATTCCTTCCCCCTTCCTAATTTTTCTCTCCCTTGGGATGGACTTTCAGGTTAAAATGGGGGTTTACTGGAGCCAGCTCAACCTGGCTGGCAAGAACCAATTGTTTAATTTTCAGTGCAAATTTTACTCCTCAGAATTTGGCAAATGCTACAAATTGGGATTTGAGTTATAAGGTGATGGAGAAAACGTTAACAATGCAGATCAAATTGTGTCATGCTGACATTTGTTTCCCAAGGGAACCAGTTGTTGAACATTTAGCAGCACATCTCCAGTGCTAAAGACTTTCCCATTGGACAGAGGCAAAAGATTAAAGAAAAAGCAGAGGTTTTCCTTCAGAAGATCAAGGCTAAGAAAAAGACAAATTTCTTAGGAAAAAATTGAAAGAAAATGGACAATCAATTAAGAAAAAAGAATACAGTTTGAATTCAAAATAGATTGAAGTGTCTATTCCTAGATAGAGGTACAGAGAGAATCAGAGAACTTAGATCTATGCTACCGCAGAATTAAAAACAAATTAGACCTAAGGTACAAACAGACAATTTTACTGACAGTTTTGTATTATGGAACTATTAAGGAATGAGTCAAGACTTATCATTTCCTCTTAAAAGATGAATAATAAAGAGTATTTTGGTAAAGATTTTTTTTTTAATCTTGCAAAATTATGTCTACTTTCTATCCCATTCTTTAATATATTTCCCCTGTTATGATAAACTTTTATTCAAGCCTTCACTGGATGATGTCTTTGGTGAGATCAGCCTCAAGCCTCAAGAAATACACCTCAGAAAAACTCTATCCCCATTCTCCCTAATCCTACACAGATGAAATCTGCCTAGAAGCCACTTTTAAGACATCGTCCTTCAAAGTATACCTCAATATGACATGCTAAGGAACCAACTGTTTTGGACATTTGCCGACTGAACAGTTTCAGTCTTCTGTGTGTAATTTCTTTCTCTTGAATTGTTAGCAAGCTTTTTTTATTTTTCAAAAGCACAAACTGTATTGCACCAAAAAAATAAACTGAAGGTTCAGTTATTAAATTCCCATCTCATGAGGATATATTTCCCTTGCTCAGATTCCTAATGATAAAGGGAAAGAAAATTGAGGGACCTGAGGAGCTACTATCTTCATTAACTTTTATTATTGTCGAGGACCAGAGTCAAATCCAGGAAATCCTGAATTCAAGTCCTCTGACACACAGAAGTTGTAGTGTTGTTACCTTAGACCAGTCACTTTAATTTCTTATTTTTCTGGACAACTCTCCAACACTAAGTTGTAAAGGCAACAGACTGTATTGGTAAAAGAAATTTCTGTACCTAGATGCTGTCTATGCCAGTGAAATCACAGGTCCCATCTGTATGCCTATTTTATGTTTTTGCTTTTCATGTCATTCTCATCTTTTTCTATGGAATTCAGATAAAAGCACTCCTAGGACAAGTTGCTATCTTGATATTATTCTTTCATATTAATATTCTGTGAACTATTTCACAGATAGATAAAATTCCTGCTTTTTGTAATTGTATCAGATATTGAAAGCATCTTTGGAACAACTCCAGTACCAGGAGGGATGATGGAGATAATGTGTCTCTTCCTGTTCCACATAATTCTGAGTTATTCTGCTAGATATCTGGATTTTGAAAGTTTTCCTTTCCACAAAGTTAAGAATTATGGATATTTGTCATGGCAACATGTGTTGAAAACATCATTCTTAAGTGTTTATGGATCACTGTTACGCTCATGAGATCAGTTCATTGATGGCTCTGTCTGAAATAATGGTCCAGTTTCAGAATAGTTTGTCTTTTTTTTTTCAAGGATTTTCAAGGATGAATGATTTTCAAGGATATCTGAGGTCTGTATTTGTGCCATAATGAATAGTGTAATAGTGTAGGAAAGATAGTGAACTTCTACTCATCAGGTCATTTCCTTTTATAGTACATGCTAAATCTTTGCTTCTTACACAGTTTCTATGATGCCCTTGCATAGTCTGCATTGATCAGTAAGTTTGGGCTCCTTAAGGATAGTCCATTTATAATTTTTAGTAGCTGTGACCTGGTCTTGAATTTCAATCATAATCCCCTCCATTCCTATGAATAGAAAACCATATCATTCAATCATTTGTTTGATTCTTTATTTCTTGAAATACTTTTGGTTAAGTTCATGTGGATGTCACCACTTTGAGCTAGTTAGGTAGCTATATAGTGCAAGAGGCAGTGAGGTGGTGCAGTGGACAGAGCATTGGCCCCGGCATCTGGAAGACGCAAGTTCAAATTCAGTCTCAGATACTTTCTACTTGTGTGATCCTAGGCAAGTTGCTGAAACTCTGTTTGTCTCAGTTTCATCATCTGCAAAATGAGAATGATAATTCAACCTGTTTCCTAGTTGTTGTGAGAGTTAAATGAAATAATAAATTGTAAAGCACTTTGGATAGTGCCTGGTTTACAATAAACCTATGTTATTTATTATGGAGTACTTTTTCATTCCATTCTTGGATCTTAGCCATTTCATGGGCTACACCTAGAGGTAAACCACTTTCAGTTACCTTCAACATTCATTGGGGTATGTCTGCTGTCAAACTTTATTTTTAAAGGGATGTTTGCTTCTTCCAAAAGTATTACTATGAGTTTTTAACCTGTTTATCAAGTACTCAGAGAATGTGATGAGGAAATATTCGTGATTCTGTGGCTGTATTAAATATGGGTCCTGTGTTCCATTAATATTGTATGGTGCTGTTGGTTTTTTTGCTAGGATACTTTCCATTTGCTTAGCTGTTAATTGTTTTAAACATGATCATCCCCACTGTGTTTCCATTAAGCTGTGATTTCAATATGTCTACTGATACATATAGCAGCAACTTTCTCCTTAAGTTTCATTGTTTAATATGAAGAGCACCAAGGTTTTTGAAAATATTGCTTTCATCCATTGGTTCAATTTAAATTCCAAATTCAAATTTGGACCATTCCATATTTACCCTTCCTAGGTGAATACTAAAAATTTTATACTTCTCAAGTCCAGATAACGTTTTTATATGATTGGAGAGAAATTCTAAGAGATGAAAAAACTACTAATAAGTTTTTTAATAGAGTCTTATAATTTGATGTGATTATTAAGATATTTTGTAAGATTTTCCCATTAACCTGGAAGCCATCCTAGTTTCTATTTACAACTAATCAATAAATACAAACATTTATTAAGCATTTACTATGTGCCACACACTATCCTACAAAGACGAAAATCTGACATGATGATGTGTTTGAGGCTAGGCAAAAGGAAGACACATTTTACATTAATTGCTCTTAATATTATTGTGCTGATGGCATATTTTAAGTAAAAATCAATTATTGATGTGGACGTAAAATATTTCAGGGTTTTCACTATGCTTGCATATAATATGATATATATATATATATGTATATGTACATATATATACACACTCATATATATGTATATGTGTATGTATCTCCATATGCAGTACAGGTATATGACATTAGAGCAAGACATAGTCATTGTGATAATCAATAACATCAGTATAAATGTTACATAGCTCTTTCAGTCAGCTTGTTTAATATCTACCAAATCAATAATAAGTTGTTCTTTATGTTCCAGAGACAAGTTTTCGACTCTTAAGTTCTGTTTTCTTCCAAGTGTCTATGGAGTGTTTTTTGGTAACAGCTCTGAATGCATTGTATGAAGAACATAAACACATAATTACCCTATATTTGGAAGGGTCACTGATGTTCCAGTCTTTTCCTAGTAGATTTAGGATGCTTTCTGTTAAAAAACAAAAAGTTGGGATCAGGCTTGCATTTGAAAGGAAGCTGACAAAGTAAGTGTTTGAGCCAATCTTGTATCTTTTTCAACCCTGACACTTTCCAGTTTTGGAAAGATGCTAGAACTTCAGTCTCCTTCCTTGGTGTAATGGTTTGCTGTTTATTATATTAATAGTACCCCAAGCTTTCTATTTTACATTTGATTTGATTTGCCTTTTCAATATATTGGATTTTTTGCAGCAACAAACACAGATGATCAGAACATTTTTAAATCTACTTTCTTCAGAGATTCTCTTCTTTGATTTATTTGCTTCTTAAATTTATTTGCTTCTACAGTAAAGTTTCTGATTGTAGAATTATTTATTTTGTTCCTTGTGATGCTTTGAATCTTTTTGTTTACAGTTGCTGATTAAGAGACTCTAACATGGCCAATGTATATTTTGTTTTCTATATTCCTTTTCATGATTCTTTTCGTCGTTTTTGATCGGATGATATAGGAGGTTCAAGGTTTTTACTGCACGTGTTGATGTAATCTACCAATGCCTTTCAACAAGTATTTAATAGCTTCCTCAAGTAGCTCTTGCTATAATGGTGTTGGTGTTTGTCCTTAGTAGTATTCCTTGGCAGATCTCTGTTTCTTTCTGGGGCACAAGTCACTTAATTAAGTGACTTGTCCAGAGTCTGGGGCACATATCATGACAATGGCATCATATATACTGTTATGCATGAGTCCTGAAGTATTTTAAACTTTCCGTCAAATATTGTAAGAGAATCTGTTTATAACATATGTAGCATATGTAGCAAATATGTAGCAAAGTCAAACTGTTTTGACTTAATCTGATTTGGCATCGTTGGTCAGCTCGTTGTATTCATGCCATCACACTCAAAGTGATATTTTTCAAAATTTCAGTCTAAGTATTTTAATCTCCTCTTCAAAATCACTTGAGACATTGAAGTTGTTTTTATTATGAATTTTTAGGTGGAATTTCTGGAGTTTGTGTTAAGTGAAGATTTTCAATGACCACAAGTTCTTTCATTATTTTCCTCTTTAGATAGCCCTTTGTTCTCAATTTTAGTTCTTACTTCATCTAATCTAGGCTTAGAGATGAAGCTATTTCTCAGGATTGCCCTTTGAGTACATGGCACCATTTATAAGCAGTATCATGAAGCCCATGATTGGAAATGGTAAGATCAATTTCTGGTTTGATATAGTGCTAACATGTAATGAAAACATTCATGTCTTTAGTCTATTACACGCACACTAATGATTTACCTTTAGCTGTTAGCACCTTCTGCACTATAGCATTTCCCATAAGTGAGGTATTGGTATTTCTGGTTTGTTTTGCCTTCTCATGTGAGAGTACCAGAACACAAAAGGGCTAACAATGACTCTGCTGTCCTCCATGTCAAGCCAATCCTCACAACTGTTTTGAGTGAACCTGTAAACCTATACCCACACTGAATATTTCTTTGGCTCCTCGAAGCAAGTTAATCATACTGACCAATTGTATTCAGCAATATTTCAAGAACAAGGAGCCTTTTATTTCTATTGGTGGTATCCATTGGCATTATTCCATTATGTGAACATTGTATATGAAGAACCTGATAAACCACAACTTGGGGATATGTCTAAGAAAAGCTGCAGAAAGAATTCCTTCTCAGATATTTGTTATACTAGATGGTTCATTTAACTCTGAGATCCTGTGATTGTGTGGAAAAGTGAATATTATATTTAGGGGGGCCTGTGACAGTGCAAATCCACCAAAGAAATCCTGAGGAAATGATAGAATGATAGAATGTAGTATAGTGAGGAAGTAATAGAATGTACTTGAGACTGGGAAGACCTGGTCATTCGTTAATTATGCCCACTTTAATACCTTTGACAGTTAAAATAGATATGAAAGATATTGATAGGTAACGGATATTTCCAACCTTAGATACTGAAATAGTACCTGTATCTAATATATATGTAATGACTGGCATGGCATCTAAGTACCTGAAAAAAGTTAATCCAATTAGAGGAAAAAATAGAAAGCATAACTATAATAGTTGGGGGAAATTCAACATGGACCTTGAAGGTTTACACAAATCAATCAAAAGAAAAATAAGAAAGAAATTAAGGACTTGCCCTAGAATTTTAGTAAAGGTAGCGATGATAGTCTCTGATAATTCCTGAATGAGAATATAAAAAATTATGTATATCCCTAAACTATGAATAATACCTTTACAGAAATTAAGTATAGGACATGAAAACCTCACAAATGCTAATAAAAAGCAGAAACAGAAAACACCTTCTTTACTTACTGAAGTGCAATAAAATTGTAATCAAATAAAAGGCATCTAAAAAAGGATTCAAACTTTGATGAAGACTAAATAATTTAATCCTAAAGATTTAGTGAGTGGAAGAAAAACATCATAGAAACAATAACTTCATTAGTTAAAAACCACAATAATAACAAATCATGCCAAAGCATTAGGGATATATCCAAAGCAATCAATGACAAAATCAACATTTATTAAGCATCTACTATGTACCAAACAATGTGCTAAGCACTGGGATCACAAAAAGAGGCAAAAGACAGTCCCTGACCTCAAGTAGCTTATAATCTAATGAGGAGATAACTTGCAAGCAAAAATATTCAAAACAAGTTATTTGAGGATAAATAGGAGTTTTTTAATGAAGTACATATTTATACAGTACCTACTAAAAGCCAGGCACTGTCCTAAGTGTGTGTGTATATATTTATATATGTGTATATATATATATATATATATGTGTGTGTGTGTGTAGATATATATATGTATACATGTACGTATATATAATAGGCATATTATATAAATATATGAAACTGTTAACATAGGAAAGGCACTAGAATTAAGAGTTGGAGAAAGACTTTCTGTAAAAGATGAGATTTTAGGCGGAGCCAAGATGGCGGAGTAGAAGGACGCACGTTTACGAGCTCCGAAACCAAAGCCCATGGAATTGGTGTAGAAAGAGTCCCCCATAGATTCTGGGTGAGTGCAAGATGTGCAGAGGCAGAGTGGAGGAGATTTCCGTTCCAGGGAGCCCTGAGGACCCGTCCCCAGGGTCCGGCGTGCCCCGGAGAGTAAACCCGACCCCCAGCGCTGCCCTGGCCGAGGCCTCAGAGAAGCGGATCCAAGCAGGCTTCAGAGACGGAAGCTGAAGCAGCCGGGAAAGTCCCTCCGCCCACAGAAGCAGGTCAGTGAGAGAGGCCGGGCTGAAGGAGAGGGGAAGCGGGGCGTCTCCGTGACTCGGGCCCCCTCAGGAGGAAGCGGCGGCGGCGGGGACGGGGGCAGGAAGCGGAGGCGGAGGTGTGGGCGGCGGCTGAGGCAGCAGCGGACCGGGACCCAGGAATCCCCCAGCAGCAGGCAGGATCTTCATTACGGAAGATTCCTGCATAAAACCAGACGGAGCTGAGCCTGGGAGACGGCCCTGCCCCCACCCCGCTCTGTTACTGAAGGCTCCTGCTTAAAGCCCCCAAAGGAGCGGGATTTGGGAGGCGGGTCCCCCACCCCGCCCCCACCCGTTCCATTCCTGAAAGTCTCTGCATAAGCCCCCGAGGGATCAGAGTCTCGGAGGCAGCCCTGGCCCCACCCCAGCTCCTGAACTAAAGCTCACTGATTGACAGCCAGCAGGAGGAAAGCCCATTTAAATCTCAGAGGCCAAGCACGAGCTGGGCGGATCCAGGCGGGGGTGGAAAGGAATCTCAGAAGTCAAGTAACTGGCTGGGAAAATGCCTAGAAAAGGGAAGAAAAATAAGACTTTAGAGAGTTTTTTCCAACAAATGCAAATGATCCCGACCTTCGGATCTGATGAAGATGAGGATGTATTCTTGCCATCAGGGAAAGACGTGGAGGGCGGGGCCTCAGTACCCCAGACACCCCAGGGGGGTGGTGGGTGGGCTCAGGCCCTGGAAGAGCTCAAAAAGGATTTTGAAAAGCAAGTTAGACAGGTGGAGGAAAAACTGGGAAGAGAAATGTCAGAGATGCAACAAAAGTATGAAAAACAGGTCAATACCTTGGTAAAGGAGACCCAAAAAAATGCTGAGGAAATTAACACCTTGAAAAATAGGCTCACCCAATTGGCAAAGGAGGTTCAAAAAGCCAACGAGGAGAAGAATGCTTTCAAAAGCAGAATGAGCCAAATGGAAAAAAAGGCTCAAAAGCTCACTGAATTTAATAGCTCTCTCAAAATTAGAATGGAACAGATGGAGTCTAATGACTTTATGAGAAACCAAGAAATCACCAAACAAAACCAAAAGAACGAAAAAATGGAAGAGAATGTGAAATATCTCATGGGAAAAACAACTGACCTGGAAAATAGATCCAGGAGAGACAATTTAAAAATTATGGGACTACCTGAAAGTCATGATCAAAAAAAGAGCCTAGACATCATCTTCCATGAAATTATCAAGGAAAACTGCCCTGACATTCTAGAACCAGAGGGCAAAATAGGTATTGAAAGAATCCATCGATCACCACCTGAAAGAGATCCAAAAAGAGAAACTCCTAGGAACATTGTGGCCAAATTCCAGAACTCCCAGCTCAAGGAAAAAATCTTACAAGCAGCTAGAAAGAAACAATTCCAGTACTGTGGAAATACAATCAGGATAACCCAAGATCTAGCAGCTTCTACATTAAGGGACCGAAGGGCGTGGAATAGGATATTCCAGAAGGCAAAGGAACTAGGACTCAAACCAAGAATCACCTACCCAGCTAAACTGAGTATAATACTTCAAGGGAAAATATGGTCTTTCAATGAAACAGAGGACTTTCAATCATTCTTGATGAAAAAAACAGAGCTGAAAAGAAAATTTGACTTTCAAACACAAGAATGAGAAGAAGCATGAAAAAGTAAACAGCAAAGAGAAGTCTTAAGGGACTTACCATGAGTGAACTGTTTACATTCCTACATGGAAAGACAATATTTGTAACTCTTAAAACTTTTCAGTATCTGGGTAGTTGGTGGGACCACACATACACATGTACACGCATGCACACACATACACACATGCACACACATACAGAGATAGAGAGCACAGATTGAACCGAATAGGATGGGACCATACCTTAAAAGAAACTAGGGTAAATGGTGAGAGAGAAATGTAGGGGGAGGGGAAGGGAAGGGGGTAACTATATGTCATTTAAGAGGCAGGTAGTTTTTCTTAGTGGAGGGAAAAAGAGGAGAGCTGAGAAAAAAAAAAAACAACAAAAAACAAGAAGTTTACCCTCATCACATTTGACTAAACGAAGGAGTGAAATGCACACTCATTTTGGTATGAAAACCTATCTTACAGTATAAGAAAGTGGGGGAGAAAGAGATATTGCAAGGGGGGGATGATGGAAGGGAGGGCAAAGGGAGGAGGGAGCAATTTGAAGTCAACACTTGGGGAGGGACAGGATCAAAAGACAGAAGAGAAACAATGAGGGGCAGGTTAGGAGGGATGGTAATCCAGTTAGTCTTACACAACACGACTATCAGGGAGGTCATTGGCAAAACTACACAGATATGGCCTATATTGAATTGCCTGCTGTCCCAAAGGGAATGGGTGGGGAGGGAAGGATGAGGAGAATTTGGAACTCAAAGTTTTAGGAACAACTATTTAGTATTGTTGTTGCAACTAGGAAAGAAGACATACAGTTAATGAGGAATAGAAAGTCATCTGGCCCTACAGGAGAAAAGAGAAGATGGAGACAAGAGAAGGGAGAGATGACAGAAGAGAGGGCAGATTGGAGATAGGGAAAATTAGATTGCTTGGGGTATTGGGGTGGGGGAAGGGGATAAAGGGGAGAAAAATTTGGAACCCAAAAATTTGTGAAAATGAATGTAAAAAATTTAAAGAAATAAATAAATTTAAAAAAAAAAAAAAAAGATGAGATTTTAGCTGAGACTTAAAGAATACCAGGGAAATCAGTAAACAGAGTTGAGGAGAAGAACATGGAATAGTGTGGGGGACAGTCAAAACCAAAAGATAGTGTCTTGTTCCTGAAATAGTCAGGAGGCCAGTGTCACTGAACTGAAGAACACAGGAGATATAAGGAGATATAAGAAACAGACTTTCAGGTAAACCGAGTCTCTAAAACTCTCATTTACAAAAGAAAGAGCAAATTAACAAACTTGGCATGCAATTGAAAAAACCAAGAGTAAAGCACCTTTCCCTCACTACTTAGCCAAGCCCTAGAGCACCCTGAAGCAACTCATGGCTGCTTTTGCACTCAGAAAATAAGAGACTCATAAATGGTGTGAATCTTCAGTCCTCTGACACAACCAAGTCCTGAGAAAGGACTTACAAGGAAAAACTAGTAGAACTTGTATGGAGGGAAGAGTTGAGATATAGCTCCAACCTCACTCCTAGGTGTTAAGATCCTTAAGGTCTTCTAGTGATCAACCACCTCTTAAGTCATTTTAAGACTGTTTGTGCTCATCCTTCATTGCCAAAGAAGACCATGCCATCAGAAAAATGATGACATGACTTGCACTTGACTTTGTTTTGAGTGAGGGAGAGCTGTGCTTCACTTCTCCTCCAGAGTCATCTGAATCCAGAGACCTCATATTCCTCAGGATGACTGGAAATGACCCAGGATGCATTGGGAGACCTTGGCCCCTTTAGGCCAAGGTCTTTGCAAGCTCTCACTTAGGGTGAGTCTTCACCCATTCATTGAATAGTTCTGTTTAAGAAGTAGCCCCTTTAATGAGGTTACTGGTCAACTTGACAGAGCTGTTGTCTGTCTTATAGAGGCAACACTAAAAGAGGAAGAGAGAAACTAAAAGAGAAGCATAACAGAAGCAAAACAAAACATAGAATCAAAATATAGCAGTTCTCTAAAGGAATTATTGAATCTGGAGATTACCAGGAAGGACCAGTTCCTGAGTTTAAATGATAAGGTCCATGTGGTGAGGGATCACCAACCTTATCATTTCACAGTGGGTCTCCCAATGTAAAAAGTTGACAGTAATTAGCAGTAGCACCAGGAACATTGGGTCTACAACAAAGATGATGACACTTCTTGCACCTTCAGCACAGGTCAGACAGAACTGCCCTATACTCATTTCCACTTAATATAACCTGGCCCACCCAACCAAGAGTCCCACCTCCCTGGGATCCCCTTGGGGAGGAATTACAAAATAAGGGGTCTCCGAGTGACTATCCCCTTTATTCTGTTGGGGTCGCTTAGATATTTTTACCTCTCCCTTGTTGCCATAAAACAAGCCCTGCAACACTACCATTCCTTGGTTCTCTAAACCCTCCCTGAGAAGGATTTGCACAAAGATTACTAGGTATTAAATCCTGGTATTGTATTTGACCACACAGTGCTTGGTGTTTTGCTGTGACTGATCCTGCTTCACCATGGGCTTGAATGATCCTTGAAATACTTGATTTTTTAGAGCGATATCCCCTACATCTCCAATAGTCATTTTCTAAGATCTTTAAGACATACAACTTTTACATATTTCCTTGGAATAATAACTAAGTACTACTAATATCCATTCTTCAAAACTACAAAAAAATTTTAATTAAAAAAAACTATAAAATCAAAACAAAAGAAGGCAATGAAAAGTATATATGGCACAAAATCCAGCATTCAACTGACAATGAACTAATTAAAGATGGGGAAATCAGCTAAATCTGTTTTCATCTATCTGGTCAAAGTCAGATGTTGTGAGTCAGTCAATACAGTTTACATTACAGTAAACAATGGGCTACAGTGGGCCTGGCTTTTGTCACTGAACATACAATGCCCACACCTCTGCCACTTTGTTGCCATTGACACTGGGAGTAGGCCATGGTCTGCTGCTACTGGGGTCTGTGTCTGAGTCTGCTGATTGATCCCCTGCCAGAAATACTGAGGCCTGTATCTGTGCCATCTGCCCACTGCTCCCAGGGTTTGTGTCTGTGCCTGCTGCCTCTGGCCACTGATACAGGAACCTGGATCTCTTTCTCATTCTGCCAAGGTCAACTACTACACCTAGTTCCAGAAGAGGACAGCTGCCACTAATGGATCTGAGTTCCTCTGCCCTACTCTGAGACAGGGTGTTGCCATCAGCCTGAGCATTCTCCAGCTGCCAGCACTAGGGCCTGCAGCCACTGAGCTAGGGCCAGCCTGACTGCTCCATTAGGCAGAAAGTTGCTGTGGGCATGTGCTTTCACTGCCCTCCTGTGTTCTCAGGAGCACTGTGGGAGCTGCTGCTGAGAGGGCCTGACTGCCTTACTGTGCTGGGTAAAGACATAAAACACCACCAAAAAAGCAATACATCTGGAGACTCTCCTAGACCAGAACGCGTGCTCTATTTCCCAGGCACGAACAGCAGATGTTTATTCAGTGGTTTGGGAAATATTCCTAGGCTCTTCATCAACCCTCACTGGAAGCTGCAGAGAGAGAAGTTCAGTTCACAGTATACAGTTTAAGGGCAAGAGTAGAAACTGATGCAGCACCTCCTGCCTATCTTCAGCTAATTAAACGACTTACTATCGGCAAAATTGTCCAAATTCTCAGTTCTAGAAATGTTCTGGACTTCTGGAGATATTAGCATTGTCTTTACAAGTGAGTGCCCCAGTGGCAAATAATCACAAAAAAAGAATTCTTATGGTAAAACTGTGGTTGGTTTTTCAAATTTCAGATTAAGAAACAAAACTTAAACAGTTTCCTCAGGACAGTTGTCAAACAATCCTAAAAGTACAAGACTCTGCTGTGGGTTTCATGATTTCCCTGTTGAGGGCTCAGTGGCTGGTCCTATCCATATACACTTACTGTACTGTTGGTTCAGGGGCATTGGAACTTCCAAAAATCCATTCAAAACTAAACAGTTGTCTTAAATATGATTCCCTTAGAGGTGGTAGGTAAGACACTCCTTCCAGGAGGACATCCTTGAGGCGGTTGGGTGATGATGACCACAAAGACTGAGCACAACTAGCAGTCTGAATTTATCCTTTTCTGATGTGAGAAGAAACTCTCAATATCCTTCCCTCCTCACCCTCTCCCCTGCTGCTTCAAAAATGCAATCTCTCCAAGCTGCTTCTAAGGTAAATTGAATTCTGAAGAATCCCCCAGTACTTGAAAGTGTCTAAAATTACCACACTGGAAAAGCCCAAGAAAAATAGGGGCTCTTAACCAGCTTACCACAGTTATCTTTAAGGCATAGTTCTTATGGACATATTATAGGCATTTATTGACTGATAAAGTTTCAAAGAAATCTGGGGAGAGTTGAATGCATTGATGCAGAGTAAAATGAACACAATCAGAAGCATTATATAAAAACTAAAACATCATGAAAGAAAGAGACTGTGAAAACTTTTAAACTGAACAATGAAATGACTCAGGAAAACTAATGTTGAAATATGTCTCCCCTCTCTTGTCGGCAAAGTAAGAGACCAGTGATGGGGAACCTGCAGCCTCTGGTCCTTGGTAGCCAGCATTTTGACTGAGTCCAAGTTTTACAGAACAAATCTTTTTATTAAGGGAATTTGTTCTGTGAAGTTTGGATTCCATCAAAGGGTCCCACTTGAGGATCTAGGAGGCTATATGAAACCTTGAGGCCACAGGTTCCCTATATGATTACAGATGCATAATGAGACATACATTTCCACACATAACCACTAAAAAAGAAATATCTTTTGTTTGATTATACTTTTGTCACAAGAGCAAACTTTTATTTAGGAGGGGATATTGTAATAGTGTTGCCAAAAAATAAAAAAGAGAAGAGTGGAAAGTAAAATAAAAATCATGAATAGAATTTTATTTTAATACACAAAGGAAATGAGAGAGAGTTTGAAGAGGGACGTTAAATTTAATGCATATTAAAAGGAACAAGCTATATGTGCTGCGTTTATTGTTTCTTTTACAACCTCTATGGCCTTATTTGTACAGGAAAATAGTTGTGTTTGTTAACAATTTTCTAATATATAATTAAAAAACAATTTTTACAAAAGAATGAACAATAATAACTGAAATAAAACTGAACGCTGCAAAATTATGATATCCAAGTATGGCCTAAAAGAAGATATATGATAAGGTTCCCCCTCCTGCTCTTTGCAAATATGGTGTACTATGGGCATGGAATACTACATATAATGCTAGATCTTTTTCTTTTATATGTTTTGCACAATGTCCTTCCTCCTTCCCCCCTCTTCTTTTAAATTTTGGGATGTGTCTCTGAAAAAGGGGAAAGGGAAGGGATATGTCAAGAAATGTAACTTGTGTAAAAATAAGACATCAATACCTTTTTTTCTTTAATGAAGAAAGGTGAACCTATCTAAGATGACCCAGTATGAGAAAAGCAGCTTCTTCTCAGCTCCACTATCTTCTCTCATCCTTCTGTTACTCTAGCCAACCCATGCCAGACCCCAATCAAAACAACTGAACACGGGAAGAGCTACCACTACTGGGGGGAAGAGGGGACAGTATGGAAACTTCTTCTATTCCTTCCTCCCAAACCTGGTCTGTCCCAGAATTTCATCTGCCTCCTAGGATGGCCAGGCAATAAGAACACCACCACCACCATCATGAGTACCCTACCCCTTTACCTTCCCTTTTGTCTTGGGCCTCTTGACTGCTCAGAGGGTTTGAGTGAGATGCAAGTTAATAACTCCATTCCTTCTAATGATATGGAGAAGCATCAGGCCCTTTGCCCTGACATTGCCTCCTAAGATCCTCCAGGTCTTACCATCTGTCCTGCAGTCCCTTGGCACTGTCATTTTAACCATCTTAACTACTTGAGTGATCTAAGGACCTGTGGGCTTTGTCATCTGTACCAATGCTAAACCCTTAGGACTTCTGGAACTTTCCATCTGCCCTGAAGTTGAACTTTCTTTAATGTTTTTGCCCCATCTTCCCCACACCCCCACCTTTAGAGTATCATTCCTTAAGACTCACTAGTTTGTCTAACATTTTCTATTTGTATCCCTTCTCACAGTGGGAAATGTTTTTTCATTTTCATTCATTTACTTGCTGGCATGGTAAGTGGTGCTACGCATGATATGGTCTCAGATTCTAATGTTTTCCTCCTCCTTTAGCATTCCCATAATTATTTTGTCTTTTGTTGGTACCTACTGCCTCTTTCAGCTGCTAGGATTATTGCTGGCACTATGTTGTATGAAACAACAAAGAAGTAAACACACTGCAACTACTGCAGGCTTGTTTGCCTGGTTAGCCAACACTATGAATGCACAATGGGAAGCATTGCATCCTGCTGAGATCAAAAATATGTCACTCATTCATGACACTTCCTTCCTCTTCCCAAACGCTAGAGGTCTGTTAATGGTGACCTAGGTCTAGCTCCTAAGATCACTCAAAATAAGAAGGAAAGGGCAAGGTGTCCTCTTAACCATGAATGTGAGAATGCTAAATGAAGGTTGTAGAATCCAAAGTACCCTAAACAGCTCGAAAGGCTGAGAATGAATAAATTTCTATATTAAATAAAATACGATTTAACATTGTTTTTCTCTGTAGTCTATGCTATTTGGTGCATAACCACCTTTTTACAAGGTAATACATTTAAGTCAAATATCACCTCCTTTTCCCTACAGAAAGAAATTAACTCCATTTTTCAGACAAAAGAATTGAAAGTACAAGTGATTTTTTTACATGAGCATGCTAATGGTAGTGCCAGGGAGTCACAACCAGGTCTCCCCAAAATTTGCTTTAATCAAACCTAATGCTAAGTTTTCTGCTAATGATCATACTGGCTCTGCAACCCTGTCCTTTGATTCATCAGTTCCATAAACCTTCATTTTAAGGAAAGCACTAAGGATGACTATGTTTGATCTGTTCTTTCTTCTGGTCTCTGCTCCAGACTTCTTTCTCATCTCCTCTAACCTCTAGCATTCCAACTTCCTTTTATGTATTGTCTGCCCTCATTAAAATGTAAGATTCTTGGGTGCAGGACTGTCTTTTTTTGGCTTATATTTGTACTTCCAATGTTAGCATAATGCTTGATAGATAGTAAGCACTTAATCAATGCTTGTTGATTTTACTTGGCTTGAATAATGATAACTAGACCATTTTGGTTTTGGTTTGGTTTTTTTTGAAAGATTGAGTCTCCCTGTTTCACCAAGGCTGCAAGTACAGAAGGTCCAATTCCACTCTGTTTGGCATGGGAGTTTTGACTTGTTCCATTTCCAACCTTGAGTGATCTGTTTATCCCAGTTTAAGTAGCCTGGTCCCACATTCCATTCCTCCATCATATTAATATCAACTTGATATAGATATCGTCTTGGCTTAGCCTAATTTACCTCTGAACTACTATCGGCAAATCCTTCTCACAGGAATTACTACTGTACACCACTACACCAGATCAGGCAATTATTTAATGTTACAGATTCTTCTCAGGAAGCTCAGCACTATAGTCTATCTGCTACAGTCCATAGGAATGAAAATATGAGGTGGGGGAGGGTAGGTGGAGGGAGAGAGGAGGGCAAAAGTCCATCGGTAGGAAAAATCTTCTAAATGAAATCAAATTCTTATGGGATCACTATGGAGCTAAGAGTGCAAAACTCTCTTTAAAAAGCAGGAAACCAAAAACCTGTCCATGTTGGAGAATATATTCAGATCACAGAAACATCTAATTTAGAACTGGAAAGGCCTTTATTGTCTAAGTAATCCAACTTATACCTAAAGTAATCCCCATTGTAAGTAACAAACAAGGGCTCCTCACTCTTGCCAGAGTTACAGGACAGACAAAAGGGCAGGTATTTGTGAAAGTAAGCCAATGAGGCCTGAAGCAGCTGTTATTATTATTTACATTTTGGAGGGAAATTGATCAGGACCAAGAGAACTTGTGTGAGGAAACCCAGTATGGGCTTGGGAAAGTTTTATATAATTTTACCAGGCTATCCCATATAGCAGTGCCTCTCAACTTTGGGTGGGAGTTAGAGCTGAGTGTGAAAAGAGTAGTGAGCTCTGTAACTTGGCACAGCCTCACCTAAGGTCAGAGGCCTCCTCTGCTGAGCTAGATGTAGACTTTCTGATACTGACTTTTGTGACTCTTATTTTTCTATTGACCGTCTAACCTTTTCCCCACCCCCGCTCTGACAACTGATGTCTGTCCTTGCTTTATTCACTATCTGTCTATGTTCTTGATCCTCTGTTGGGCAGTCAGGAATCCAGGCAGGCAGTTAAGAACCAGGGCACCAGGGGAACTCACAGGGAAGGAGAAAAAGAGGTAGGAGACCCAGTGACAACACTAGCAGTGTCTACCTAAAGCTCTCTGTTTTTAGGTTCAAAGCTTTCACATGGTTTCTATTAAAACAGGGGATGGATCCTGGTTTGGCAATAGCACTGATCCTGGAAGTGGAAGTACTTAGCTAAGGTAAAGAGGGGATGGCTGAAAGTGTGTGGGGAGAGAATAAGGCAGCAGCTTTGGGCAGCATTCTCACAATGGGTCATTCAGCACATTGCTAGCCCATCAGAGCCTTAGGATATTTTTTGGACTTTGTGAACAGGATATTTATGTCATAAAATAACACTAAGCTAACCCTCCCTTTCCTACCACCCTCACGTTACTGTTTATTGTTCCTCCTTTTGCCTATCCACAAGCAAAAGTAGGTGGAGTATTAAGTATTCATGGATTGTTGGAATTCAAGGGGACATTAGATCATTTTGTCCAAACCTCTCAATTTACAGAAGAAGAAACTGACACTCACAGAAGTGATTGGACTTGCTCAAGGTCACAGAGTGAACAAGTGACAAAGGTAGCACTAGGAGCTAAAACTCCTCACTTCTCGTCCAGACTTCCTTCTACTCTGCACTTGGTTCTTCCTCCCCCTATGTGTAAGAACCAAAAATCCTTAATCCACATTCTGTAGGAAATTTCCAATTCCTTAATCATTGCTTTTTGTTAAGTTGTTTACATTTTCAAATTTTATCCTAAGTTTCATAATGTGTGTCCAAAGTTGAGAGGAGAACCAGTCCAAGTAAACACATGGGGAAGGAAACAAGGAAGGATTTTGCTAAGTATAAGATATGGAGACAACAAAGTCTTTCAGAGGGTGGCTGCCTACGGTAAGAAATCTGGCAATGAAACACTTAAAGCAAAGGCTGCTACTAAAAAATGTTCCACCCACAATGTAATGAAAAGCCATTAGCAAAGCAACAACTATTATCAAGATAATTGAACTAGCAATTGCTTGAGACTTCTGGAAAAAGAGGCATTAACAAAAAGGACATGTGAAAGTCAGAAGTTTATTGGCAAAAGCATAATTCAAGTGTAACAGGTTGTCAGAGGGTGGAAGCAAGAGCCCAAACCCCAACTCCTCACGAAAGTTAGGCTAGTTTTCTTTTCCCTTGAAAGAGATTGAAAGTGTCCTTGAGATAAGATAGGCTCAGAGGACTAAAATTTGGGCCATTGTTAAGAGCCATAAAACAAGGGGTTGTAACCACTCCCTGAAGTTTCAGACCCTCAACATGAAAAATATGGGAAAGTTAGTTGTGTTCAACTGAATTAATGCTTTGTCCTGGATGAATTCCTGTTACTCTGTGCCCTGAATGTACTTTCACTGACATAGATAAGTGATACAATAGATAGTGATATTTAGGTGGCACAGTGGTTAGAGTGCTGGTCTGAAGTCAGGAAGACTCATCTTTCTGAGTTCAAATCTGGCCTCAGACACTTACTAGCTGTGTGACCTTGGGCAAATCACTTAACCATGTTTGTTTTCCTCATTTGTAAAATGAACTAGAGAAGGAAATGGCAAACTGCTTTGGTATCTTTGCCAAGAAAACTCCAAATGGGGTCACAAAAAGTCAGATATAGGTGAACAAGAACACAGATAGACCGTTGGACCTGAAGTCCCAAAGACCTGACTTCAAATCCAGTCTCAGACCCTCATTAACTATGTGACTTTGGGAGAGTCACTTATCCACTAGTCTGGTTTAGTTTCCTCAACTATAAAATGGTGATAACAATAGCTCCTACCTCCCCAGGTTGCAAGGATCAAATGAGATAATATTTTCAAAGTGTTTTGTAAATCTTGAGATGCTATATCAATATTAGTTTTCATCATTATTATTCTTTTGTTAATGAGTGTTTTATTTCTTTCCAACTTTAGGATCAGATTACCAGAACACCAGCAGGAGTCAGGACTAAACCAATTCAGCTGGCCTCACTTACAGACAAGAACTACCCAATATTGTTCTACTTGAGTCCCTAGAAATTGTATCTATTTCATAGTAAGGAAAGAAGTCTTGTATAAGGAGAGCCTCCAAAGAGTGGCACTGGAGTGAAGACAAAACCCAGAGACAAATACATTAGATGGAGTAATTTAGTAAGATGTTGTTATTCAGTCATTCAGTCATGTCTGACTCTTTGTGACCTCACGGACCATAGCACACTAGGCTTTTCTATCCTCTACCGTCCCTCAAAGTCTGTCCAAGTTCATGTTCGATGTTTCCCTGACACTATCTATTCATCTTATCCTCTGCTGTCTCCTTTTCCTTTTGTCTTCAGTCTTTCCCAGCATCAGGGTCTTTTTCATTGAGTCCTGTCTACTCATTATGTGACCAAAGTATTGTATTGTTAATGTATCTTTGCTTATTGTTAATGTATTTTTCTTCTTAATGGGAAGATCTTTCCCATCCATTAACAGGTCTATGTGACCTTCTTGAGTCACATGAGTCTGTGGTGGGAGAAACTTGCTGAATGAGTGAAGCAAGAAGGGTGGAACAGGGCTGAGAGGCAATTGGTCAGAGCTAGGAAAGTGGCAGTGGGAGTGGGAGAGCTTGTTTGTGATTTGTTTAAGGGAGCTGGTTTGTGGGAAGTTTAACAGATGGAAGACCTCATGGGGGTGGTGGGAGAAGGCTTAGGAATCACTTTATCCCCTGCAGTGCTGATGTGTATTGATTTTTTGGTTACTATGATGGATTTGACTTTCTGGTGTTGGGATTTGGCTTTCAGGTATCTGAGTAAATGTTTTTCTTTTGCCTTCTATATGGAGAGTCTATTATATTTTGTGATTCAGAACTGTGCTGGTGTATTCATAGCCACTGTAGGCACTGTGAATATCTCACTGGTGCTACATTTGGTGATGAGAATGGAATTGTGAAATATCAGACCTCTATTTGGAGGCAAAAAGGCTTTAGAGAGAGAAATGAATATCCCAAGATGGGAGGATTTACCTTATTCCTCCCTTGCAAGAGAATGGGCTAAAAGCACAGGGCTCTGTGAAAACTGGGAATTGAGGCTATGGAAGGGAGAACCTAGAGATTTGGAAAGATGTTTTCAAGGAATATCAATAGAACCTAGGAAAGAACTGGCAGGGGTGTGTAGGAGGGGCTGAGTCTTGTTTATAAGTTATTGCCTTATATGTAAAAGCAGAGATAAACTACTGGAAGAGAAAGCTCAGATGGAAAGGGAGTTGGCTGATTTGCATGAGAAGCTTTTTATGTTGCAATGCTCAAACTCTCCTTTGGAAGAGCAAGCTAGAAAGTCTCAGGTGGTAGAAGGAAAAACCATTGTTAGTTTAGCTCACAAAAGAAGCAAAAAAGAAACAAGAGGAAGGTGAATGCAACCCTTGCACAGGCCCAATTGGGGCCCAAACACCTGCCAAGAGGATTCATGGGAGGAGAATGAAACAAACTAAAATGGGGAAGCTGAAGTGCATCCAATACTAAGAAGAAAGCAGGAGAATCAGAGGGGCCACATGGTGGTCAGGGAAATAATTGAGAATTTTATTCAGCAGAAGGTCACAGATATTTTGAGTTGGTTCACCCAGAGGGTAGGACAGTAGATGATATCTTGGATGGTGAGAATCAATGAAAAAGATAAATTTCCTTGACAGAGAAGAATAAATAGCTAGTGAATTCAAATTCAGAATAGATTGACAAGAAAAGAATTGTTTACTGCTCTACTGAGAGCAGGGGTGGATTTTGGAAGAATAGATGGATTTCAACTAATGAACTATACAGAATATACCAAGAAAAGGGGCTTGATTTTAGACTGAGCAGGGAAATGAGAACTGCCCCTACAGATCCTCCTGAAACATTGTATATGAGTTCATCACATCCGCAGGGAGAATGGGAGATTGACCAGGCCAGAATGATGACCCCCAAACTGTAAATTACAAGATAGTAAACAACAGTGATAGTGGGTTCATGGACTCCAGAAGCATGGCTCACCCTATATCTACCCTGCTTCTTGTTATTGTCTCCTTGTTTCTTTTTGGCTTTTTGTCTGTTCATGTTGTTTTCTGAAGGCTTAATACCCTCCACCTGTAGATGCCTGATCACTTAAGTCAGATGTTACCCCTGTCTTATGTGCTGTGTCACTTCTGGACCTGGCATCAACCAAGTGCTGAATGCTAGCTGAGGAACTGACCCCTCAAATGGGACCTCTTGGGTCATGGGCAGCTCTAGGCCCAATTTCAGCAGGAAGCAGCTATGAAAGAAGACACTTTCACTCCTCGCCCCAAGGGATTTGGGGCCCCATTTGTTTGAGGGGGAATGATGGAGTGCTTGTGCCAATTATTGTTTAATATGCTTATTTTTTGTTATTTCTGTTAAAGTTCTCTTGATACCAGTTGCCCCATTGATCTACATAATGGATAAGAAAGATCTTGGGGTCGAATTATTGTTAACGTATTTTTGCTTATTGCTAATTTTATTTTTGCTTCTTAATGGGAAGATCATTCCCATTCATTAATAGGATCTTTTCCAATCCAGTGGCCGTTGTTGAATTGAGTTTTCTAAACTGCTGACTGAACCATTTTAACAGCATCATCTTTTAGGATTTTAAATAACTCAGCTGGAATTTCATCACCTCCAATAACCTTATTGTTAGCAATGCTTCCTAAGGTCCACTTGACTTCATTCTATAGGATGTCTACTTCTGGATCAGAAACCATACCATAGTGGTTATCAATGATGTTAAAATTTTTCTTGTATGGTTCTTTTGTGTATTGTTGCCACCTATTCTTAATCATTTCTTCTTCTGTTAAGTCCTTACTATTTTTGTCTTTTATCATGCCCATTTTGGCAGGAAACATTCACTTGATGTTTCTAATTTTCTTGAAGAGATCTCTTGTCTTTCCCATTTTGTTCTTATCTTCTATTTCTTTGCATTGTTTATTTATGAAAACCTTCTTCGCTCTCCTTGTACTTCTATAGAATTCTGCATTCCATTGGGTCTGTCTCTTTCTTCTGTAGCTTTCATTTTCCTTCTTTCTTCAGCTATTTGTAAAGCCTTGTCAGACTACTCAGTATTAGAACTATCTACACCTTACGATGTTGCTGCTACCTACCACCAAGGTCATAACCATGAATGCCTTGGCATGGGGACAAATGTGGAAAGGCTAAGGCAAAGACTGAAGCCAGACTATTCAAAAAATTATCTAGAGAGTGGCTTAAGCCTATCACCTTGTTAAATGAATTTACATTTTCCTGGCCTTTATTTGACTCTCATACTTTCTTAGGAGAGAAATGAGCGTGTTTCCTGATCTCGGTTTCTAAAGAATTTGTTTTGCTTCCTGATTCATGGTTCCTCTGAGATAAAATTAACCATTGAATTGCTGATGTATGTGTATGCCCTTGAGTAACAGTGGTGGAAGGAAGTCAGTGGTAAGGTATCCAGAAGGGAGAGAAATCTTTTCCCCCTATAAATACCATGACCTTTCCTAGAATAAAGGAAGTTTGGAACTGTACAGAAGGGAGGTTCTATTGATTCATTTAAAAAAAAAATCATCCCAAAAGTCAAAGAGAAGAAGGTAGATCCAGATTGATAGTAGACAAAATAAACCTAGTAGATCTTGTTGCTGGGGAAAAGTTTGTAAATGAACTGGGAATTACCCTGGTTTAAGTAATTGCTTCAGGCACTTCCCCTTTTCCTTTGTTTCTTCCCCCCAAAAAAAGGATTGAAAGGAAAACCCTTTCCCTGAGGGGTGGAGCCAATAAGAGAAAACAGTCCTCCTGTGGAAAGTAAAGAATGATAGTGAGTAGCTATCTCTATCCTTGCTCGATAATAGCATCTACTCCACCCAATAGCTAGACAAGAAATTAAAGGAATGACTTGGAAAGTCTGTTGTTTCTTACATGGTTTGAAAAGTTATGCACTGGTAAGCATTTATCCATAGGCTCTCAAAGGAAAAAAATAAGTATGCACAACACAGTTTTACATTTAATGTCCATTAACATTTTTCCATAACTTCATTAAGTCTAGCCAACAAAACAACAAGTCCAGCCCTAATTTGTAGCATTTGCTGATTTCAGAGATGTAAACATTCACACTGAAAATTGAACGGTGGATCTCCTGAGCTGGTTCCAACTAGTTCTCTTGTACCCTGTTTAAACCTCATGTTCCTTCTTTGGCTTTGTGTCTGAAATCTGTGTGGGCACTCCCTATGCTTAGGAAGAGGGCAGTCCCTTTCAAACATATCTGGATCATTATAAAAAAGTTACTTCAGCTCTCTGAGTTTCCATTTTTTTTATCTGTAAAATGAGGGCATTAAGATTGAATGATCTTTAAAGTCCCCATGATTCTATGAATTAGCCTCATTATAAGTTTCTGGTCCTCAACAGGTACAAAGTCAATTACCGGGCCTATACCATGGACAGGCTATATTGAAAAAAAGAACAACAGATGAGGGTATCTTCCAGCAGGTTTAACATAGGAAGGCAATAATAATTTATATAGTACCTACTCTATGCCAAGCACTATTCTAAGTGCTTTTTAAAAATATTACTTTATCTGACCCTCACAACTTTATGGTGTAGGTGGTATTATCTCCATTTTACAGTTGAAGAAACTGAGGCAAACAGAGGTTAAGTGACTTGCCCAGGATCACATAGCCAGCAAGTGTCTGAGATTGGATTTGAGCTGAGGGATCTTCCTAATATCTACCAGCTATCTCCAGAGCTACCACATAGACTATATGCTCTGATTCCAATATAGGAGCCACTGATAATTTATAAAGTAGAATTCGTGAGGTTTTGGGGTTTTTTTATGAAGTTTCATTTATTTGTTTGGAAATGACAGAGTCCTTCAGGTATTGGTATGAAAATCTATGCCTCTGAGTGATCAATTTCACTCTCTTGGCAGTGCAACAATTGACTTCATTAATGGAGGAAGAGATCAATGCCAGTTGAAAACTTCTGGAATCAATAGAAAGCCCCTAGATTCTTTCTGCATATTAGTATATGCCCAAATGACCCTTTCAACTTCTATTTGGGAATCAAAGAGGAAAATGAAAGAGCAGTGACCGTTATGCTCACATTCTGACACTCATCTTTTCAGCATACATCACATTTTGCAAATGTGTGTTTATTGAGGAGTAGAGATCAATTAAAGATACGTGACTTTCTTTTGAATGTTCTTCCTTACTCTCTCACTGACCTATTCAGAGGTCATTAGTACCTTCTGACTCCCTTGAAACCAGAAACCACTCCCTTCTTCTGGACTATTTCTATGCCTAGTCATTCTTTTATACACATTTTCCCTCTAGACTAAACCTTTGAAAGGTTCAGTGATTAGCTGGCTCTCTGACGAATTCCTTTCAATTTTCTCCCACTTGGTCAACATTCCCTATTTAGAGTCTTAAGGGCACTACTCTATCATTAGCACCCACAAGTCAAATATTTAGTAAGTCCTTCACAAGCAAGGAAATAAACAAATTACAGATTTAATCCCTTAAGTATCCATTATGATGAAATACCTAGTGTGCTTTTGAAGGCCTCTAAAGACTTCACCTCATTCACTTTTCCAGTTATTAAGACAAAATAATTGTGAATATGTTTAAAATTATATTGTCATCTCTACTTTAAAAGTAGAATTTAAAGAAACATAAATGCCTAGAACAGTGTTGCTGCTAAGAAAATGTTAAATAATAATAGGCATCCACAGAATGACCTATTCTCTTTTTCTAAGCACAGATTTCACATTTATTACTGCTCATGTGTCTATCTCTGCACAATTATAGTTTGATATATATGTCTACATATATGTTTACACTTTGTTTCTGCCAACACCTTACTTCTGAAGGAATCTTTTCTTCACTCATCAGATTAGCAGCTCCTTGAAGGCAAAGATCATATTGAATTTTTCTTTGCATTGTTCTTAGAACAGGATTGGTCACATTGAAGGGTATTTAATAAACATTGAAGGTGAATTCATAAATTCAAAGAACTAGAAGGAACCTTAGACATCATTTAATTTAATTGGCTTTGTGGTTTTCCTAAGAATTTTACAAATCTTCAGGCAGGTGATCATTCTACCCTTCTTTATCTTCTTTTCTTTAACTGTCTTTTCCCTCTCTGGTATTATAATCAAATTAACTTTCCTTCCAGGTCTACCCTGTCTTGCTTTCCCATGAATGAAGTTTCCATGCCTATCTCTTTTTATAATTTCTATACTTACTGTCACATTATCTGAAATCATTATGGTTACTCCTGCTTTTTAAGTTCCACTAAAGTGTAATAGATTTTTATGTGAATCTTTATTTTTCAAGTGTGTTTTTTCATAACAAAATAGTGTTGAATCCTATTTTCTAATCTACTCTGCTATACTCATCTGACTTATGGGTAAGTTCTTCCTATTCGGTTATGCTTGCTAATTTTCCCAAACATCTCTCTATCTTAATCTTTAATAGTTTTTCATTTCTTTGTTCCCATATCCCTCTTTACAAATAAAAAGATAGGATGTGAAGGAAGGCAACCTAGCAAACAAATTTCAAACTATATTACAAAGTGGTAATTATAAAAATCATCTGGTACTGTCTAAGAAATAGAGCGATGGATCAACGGTATAGAATAGATATATAACACACAGTAATAAATACCTATAATAATCTATTATTTGATAAAGCTAAAGATCCAAGCTTTGGGAGCAAGAATTTACTATTTGACAAAAAAAGATTGCTGGGAAACTTGGATAGCTGTTTGGCAGAAACTAGACATAGATCAACATCTTAAATCATATACCAAAATAAAACCAAAAGTGGAGAGATGATTAAGATATAAACAGTGATATAAATAAATTAGGAAAACATGGGGAAATGTATCTGTCAGCTGTGTGGAGAAGGGAAGAGTTTATAACCAAACATGACATAGAGAGGATCATGAAAAGTACAATGAATAATTTTGATCACATGAAATCAAAAAGATTTTTCCAAACAAAAAGAATGCAGTCAAATTTAGAAGAAAATAAAACTGGCAAAAAAATTCATACTAAGTTTCTCTGATGTAGGCCTCATTTTTCAAATATATTGGGCACTGAGTCAAATTTATAAAAATATGGGCCATTCCCCAATTAATAAATAGTCAAAAGATATGAACAGTCAGTTTTCAGAAGAAGAAATCAAAGCTATCAATAGTCACATGAAAAAAATGCTTCACATCACTACTGAGTAGAGAAATGAAAATTAGAATGACTCAAATACCAACCTACACCTATCAGGTTGGGTAACATGCCAAAAAAATGACAAATTATGGAGGGAATGTGGGAGAAAAGGTACACTACTGTACTATTGGTGGAGTTGTGAACTGGTCCAGCCACTCTGTAGAACAATTTAGAATTACACCCAAAGGACTATAAAATTGTGCATATCCTTTGAGTCAGTAATACCACTACTAAGTCTGTATCCCAATGAGATCAAAGAAAAGGGAAAAAGATCTATTTGTACAAAAATATTTGCAGCAGCTATTTTGGCAAAGACTTAGAAAGGGAGAGGATACTAATCAATTAGAGAATGGTTGAACAAGTTATGGTGTAGGATTGTGATAGAGGGGGGCGGAGCCAAGATGGAAGAGTAGAAAGATGCACATACACTAGCTCTTCCCCCACAGCCTATAAAATACCTGTGAAGAAAGACTCTCAACAAATTCTAGAGCAGCAGAAGCCACAGAACAATGGAGTGGAGGAGATTTCCAGCCCAGGGTGACCTGAAAGGCCGATGGGAAAGATCTGTCCCATCAGATGCAGAGCAGAGCCCAACCCAGCCTTGGCCACACACAGCACCGGGAGGAGGACCCGAGCAGACCTGGAGGTAGAATCCCCAGTGGCAGTAGTGGCAATTTACAGATCCCTCAACCCACAGACTCCAAAGGTCAGTGAGAGAGTTTTTTCAGCTGACTGAGAAGGCAGCAGGATCTTCCCATAGCTATGGCTTCAGGTGGCAGTGGCAGAGGCCACATTGGGTGGCAGCAGCTCCCACAGCAGCCTGCATTCATTTTTGGATTATAAATCCCTTGGGGGATTGGAGCAGCTTATCTGAATCTCAACTCCCAGTGCTGGCTTTGTGAAACTGGATGCCAAGTGGTTGTGGAGAGGAAATTACTACTCACAGATTCTGGGCACAAAAGTTTCTTGTTGCTCCCAGATCAGTGTACACCTTTGATTGTGCTACCTTGAGACCTTACAGATACCCAGAGTATACTCTACACTTGACAAAGGACACAAAAGTCAAGTAACTGGTTGGGAAAATGACCAAAAAAGGGAAAAAAATAAAACTATAGGTTGTTTTGTTGGTGAACAGATATCTTCTCCCATCCTTTCTGATGAGGAAGAATAATGCTTACCATCAGGAAAAGACATAAAAGTCAAGGCTTCTGTATCCCAAACATCCAAAATAAATATTCAATGGTCTTGGGCTATGGAAGAGCTCAAAAAGGATTTTGAAAATCAAGTGAAAGAGGTGGAGGAAAAATTGGGAAGAGAAATGAGAGAGATGTAAGAAAATCATGAAAAGTGAGTCAACAATTTGCTAAAGGAGACCCAAAAAAATGCTGAAGAAAATAACACTTTGAAAAATAGGCTAACTCAATTAACAAAAGAAGTTCAAAAAGCCAATGAGGAGAAGAATGTTTTAAAAAGCAGAATTAGTCAAATGGAAAAGGAGGCTCAAAAGCTTACTGAAGAAAATAGTTCTTTAAAAATTAGAATGGAACAGATGGAGGCTAATGACTTTATGAGAAACCAAAAAAATCACAAAACAAAACCAAAAGAATGAAAAAATGGAAGATGATGTGGGGTATCTCATTGGAGAGGCAACTGGCCTGGATGATGGATATAGGAGAGATGATTTGGAAATTTTGGGACTACCTGAAAGCCATGACCAAGGAGGGAGCCTGGACATCATCTTTCATGAAGTTGTCGAGGAGGGCTGCCCTGATATTCTAGAACCAGAGGGCAGGGTAAATGTTGAAGGAGTCCACCAGTCACCTCCTTAAGGAGATCCAAGGGGAAAAACTCCTAGGAACATTGTGGTCAAGTTTCAGAGTTACCAGGTCGGGGAGAGGATGTTGCGGGCAGCTAGAAGGAAACAATTTGAGTGTTGTGGAGGAGCACTCAGAATAGCACAGGATCTAGTAGCTTCTACATTAAGGGATTGAAGGACATGGAATGTGAAGTTCCAGGGGTCAAAGGAACTATTACTGGGGCAGGGAATCACCTACCCAGCGACACTGAATGTAATACTTCGGGGGGGAAATGGTCTTTCAACGAAATAGAGGACTTTCAAGTATTCTTGATGAAAAGACCAGAGTTGAAAAGAAAATTTGACTTCAAACACAAGAATCAAGAGAAGCATGAAAAGGTAAACAGAAAAGAGAAATCATAAGGGACTTACCAAAGCTGAACTATTTACATTCCTACATGGAAAGACAATATTTGTAACTCTTGAAACTTTTTTCAGTATCTGGGTACTTGGTGGGATTATACACTCACACACACACACACACACACACATATGTATATGTATGTATATGTATATATATATATATATATATATAGAGAGAGAGAGAGAGAGAGAGAGAGAGAGAGAGAGAGAGAGAGGAGAGAGAGAAAGAGAAAGAGAGCACAGGGTGAGTTGAATAGGAAGGGATCATATCTAAAAAAAAAAAATTAAGGGGTGAGAGAGGAATATATTGGGAGGAGAAAGGGAGAAATGGAATGAGGCAAATTATCTCTCATAAAAGAGGCAAGAAAAAGACTTTTCAATGGAAGGAAAAAGAGGAGGTGAGAGGGAAAATGTGCAACTTACTCTCATCACATTTGACTCAAGGAAGGAATAAAATGCACACTCATTTTGGCACGAAACCTATCTTACAATATAGGAAAGTGGGGGAGAAGGGGATAAGTAGGGTGAGGGGATGATGGAAGGGAAGGCAATGGGAGGAGGGAGCAATTAGAAGTCAGCACTCTTGGGGAGAGACAAAGTCAGAAGACAGAATAGAAGAAATGAGGGGCAGGATAGGATGGAGGAAAATATAGTTAGTCTTACACAACATGACTATTATGGAAGTCATTTGCAAAACTACACATACATAGCCTATATTGAATTGGTTGCCTTCCCAATGGGGATGAATGGGAAGGGAGGGAGGAAGAGAAGTTGGAACTCAAAGTTTTAGGAGCAACTAAAGAGTATTATTCTTACATACAACTGGGAAAAAAGAAATACAGGTATAGAAACTTATGTTGCCCTACAGGACAAAAGAGAAGATGGGTATAAGAAAAGGTAGGGATGTTAGAAGGGAGGGCAGATTGGTGGTAGGGGTAATTAGAATTCTGGGCATTTGGGGGTGAGGGGAGGGGAGAAATGGCGAGAAAATTTGGAACTCAAAATTTTGTGAAAATGAATGTTGAAAACTTAAAATAAATAAATTTTAAAAAAGAAAGGAGAAAAAATAAAATTAAAAAAAAGAAAGAAAAAAAGTGTGATAGAATACTATTGTGCTATTAGAAATGACAAGCAAAATGGTTTCAGAAAACCTGGGAAGACTAAAATGAACTGATCCAAACTGAAGTGAGCAGAAGAGAACATTGTACACAGTAACTATAATATTGTAACAATGATCGACCATGAAAGACTGAGCTATTCTGATCAAGGCAACAATCCAAGACAGTTCCAAAGGATCCATAATGAAAACATGTTATCCACCTCCAGAGAAAGAACTGATGAACTTTGAGTATAGATTGAAGCATACTTTTTTCATTTTCTTTATATTTCTGGAGGGGTGGGTGGGATTGTATTTTCTTTTGCAACATGACTACTATGGAAATATGTTTTTCATGGACTTCACAAGTATAATCAACATCATATTGCTTGCATTCTCAAGGGGTCAGAGAGAAAGAAGAGGGAGGGAGAGAATTTGGAACTCGAAATTTTTAAAAGTCAAATGTTAAACTTTTTAAAATGTAATTGGGAACTATTTAACAAAATAAATTGAAATATATTATTTAAAATAAATTAAAATACATTATTTTTTTAAGTAAAAGAGAGGGAGTTTGCCTGACACTTATGTCTTTATAAGTGAAACAGTCTGTTTCTTCTCTGATGCAACTCTTCTGTTTCCTTTGCCCTGTTGTGATCTCAGGTTTTTACTTTTTTATTCCTTTTCTCTTTATCTTCTCCTTTGCATTTTTTCTCCTAGTATATAAGTTTGTTTCATTTTGGTTAATTTCCTTACCTATTCTGTTCTATCACTTTGAATCTTCTCTAGCCCTGAGAAGAGATTTGCTTCTTATTCCTTATTAACATATAAACAATTCACCCACATATAGTCTACTTCAATTAAACAAATATGTATATTTTAAAATGTGCTCTTCATACCCAAATTACTACTTCACTATGTCTACTCAGTTTTGTTCTTTTCATCAGGGGTAGACACCCATTCCTTCCCTGTAGGATAATAAATAGTCTTTCCAAATCTCTTGTCTTTTGAATATTATTTTACAAGCTCAACTTTGCTTTATAGTGTCAGCTGTGATACAGTTCCTAGAAATGGTTAAAAAGGATTTTATGAAATCAAGTAAGAGAGGTGATGGGAAAATTGAGAAAGGAAGTGAGAGTGATACAAGGAAATCATGAAAAAAATTTGGTCAAGGAGGGATATAAAAAACCACTGGAGACAATAACACCTTAAAAAACAATAGGCAAAATGGTTTTTAAAAAGAGCCACAAAAACCCACTAAAGAAAAGAACTCCTTGAAAAGGTAAAATTGGTCAAATGGAAAAGGATGTACAAAAGCTCACTGAAGAAAATAATTCCTTAAAATTAGAATTGAGCAAGTAGAAGCTAAGACAAAATAACTTGGAAAATAGATCAAAGAGAGAAAATTTAAGAATGATAAGACTACCTCAAAGCCATGATCAATTATCTTTCAAGAAGTTTTCAAGTAAAATTGCCCTGATATTCTAGAAACACTGGGTAAAATGGAAATTGAAAGAGTCCACCAATCACCTCCTGAAAGATATCTCAATATGAAAACCTTCAAAGATTATAGCCAAATTCCATTGCCCCTAGGTCAAGGAGAAAATATTACATGGTTGTTGAACAAAGAGCTGTAGCACCAAAACTTGTTAGTAAATCATTTATTAAGCAAAATGCTCCAGAAACTCTTCTCTGTTCTAAGTATAAGATCAAAACCCAAAAAAATTTCCTAGTCACTGTAAATATTTTTCTTGATGATGATAGAACAAGACACACTATAAGATTGTAAGTGCTCAAAAAATCTGACTCCCCCTGGTAGCAAGAAAAATCTCTTTTGGGCTTATTTGACTGTTATCAGTGTGGTTCATTGTCATATGCTACAGGGCAATTGTGACATTCCTCACAGTTGATATAAGAATTCATGCACAGGGGAGGGAGGGAGGGAGAGAATTGTGGTGCAGAAGGAGGGACTGGGAATTGAAGGAAATCTATTCAAAACTTCAATCGTGCTTTTACCGTGTGACGCTGGATAAGCTATTCAGCCCCTTGCAGACTTCATTTTCCCATCTGTAAAGTGAAGAACTTGGACTTCATAATCTTTCACTCTTCTGTCTTCTCTAGTTCCTTCTAATATCATCTTCTGATCGTCATATTTATACTGACAACCACCGTTGATTGCTACTTGAAGAGCATAAAGCCCAGCCTGGCAGAAAATTGAGTGAGACAATCCATCTGTCTTTCAATAGCCTGTGGAGATTTTCATGAGTCCCTGACTTTGTGATTAAGAAGGTAGCGGGGAAAAGTGTTTTGTATCTTTTTTTTAATTTTGAAATTGATTCTTTTAATCCCATGGTGAGTTACTGGACTCTAGAGCATTTTACAATTTACAATATCTCACTGAATTCTAATTCTCCACACTGAGTTATTGGACTGGCCTAGTTTAGGCCTGGATCGCAATACTAGGAATCACTAAGTAAAAGAAAATCAACCCCATCAACCCCATCAACCTTCATCATCCCTAACGACTATATATACTTAACACATGGCAACTGAATATATTACATTGTATAAAAGTACAGGACCAATAGAGTGTGGATTAGAAAAATGTTCCTTGACCTAAAAGAAAGAATTCATAGTCTGGACCAAGAAGGGCAGAAATAAGCAAGAATGGGCAGTATGGAAGCTGGGGAGAAAAAAAGAGAAGGTTTGGGGGGAGATGAGATAAAAATGTTCCCAGAAAATAATGACAACAACAAATGTATACTTTGGAAAAAAATGTGTAATAAAAATACACATGCCCACATTTGCACTTTGGAATCCCTTGTATAGAAATTTAGCTTAAACATTGTTATTATTTTATTAGAAATCTCAAAAGAGGAACTTGAACAAATTCAGTTTTGATCTATCTTTTACCATGACTTGGCTAGAACAATATACAAGTGAGAACACATAATTCTCTATGGTTTTATTTTTTGTTTTGTCCTTTTATAAAGTAGCATGTATATTTTTAGACAATTGGCAGAAATAGGAGTGAAAGAAAGAAAATCTTTTGGACTTGGCAGTTTGTACCCTTGATACGAAGTTTAAGAGACAGCATAAGGTGAGTGGTTAGAATGCAGGCTTAGGGAATCTGCAGGATTTGGGTTTAAATCTCCCCTCTGATGTTCCTTAGGTGTATGAATAACCAAATAATGAAACGCTAGAAGCAATGGATTTAGAGTCAGAAGAATTACATTCAAATATTGACTTGGCTACTTATCTTCTCAGAAGATTGGAATGGCTGCATATAATTTGAAAAGCTAAAAGATAATGTGAATTTTTTGTGTTATTGGGCAAGTAAAACACTTAATCTCTCTAAGCTTCTCTTTCAGATGACCAACTTGACTTGATAATCCTAAAAGCCATTATAAAGGTCTAAACATTATAAATTTTTACTTAACTTTGCATTTTGAAGGAAAAGTATGTCTAAATATAACTTTCTTGTTACCCTCATCCACTGACCTTTCTTTTCCCCTCCAATAATGCAGTTCCTGAATATACTACATTTTCTCTACTGATTTCATTTATACTATTTTCATAGATTAAAAACAACCCTACATACCTCACTGGAAAATCAAGTCAACAGCATTTCCTGTGTCTGAAAAGGAGCAGTCTGGCTTTACATAAGAGCCCATAATTGGCATGCACTATTCCTTCCATATACAAAATTTTCTGTATAAAGTTGTTTAGATTGTTTCTCTGCTTCAAAAGTTTTCTTGATTTGCTTGCCTCAAGCACACTGAAATTGCTATCTGTTGTTATGTTATGTCTGTGTACATCTTATTACTCTTTGGGTGGTTTGAGATCTGTAATCGTTAGGGCAAATTGTTCACTTAAAGATTCTCTTACTTTCAGTGTATCTTCTCTCTATTTGATAGCTCATAATTTCTATTCTTATATTTGGATTTATAAATGAAAAATATGACTCATTCTTTTCATTTAGTAAATTACAGGAAATTTTTCAGTTGTCTGGGAGACAGAAATGGTTTGCCTTTAGTTTAATAATTTTCTTACAGTTTACCCAACATTATTTCCCTTAACTGGGTGTTACCTTATATCATTTATGGTTTTGCAGCTTTTATGAATTTAAAATAACATTTCTGGAAATCCATTGTTTGTATGAAAAGTAGCAGCTTCTGACTTAAGAAATGTTGATGAGCGGTAGACACTACTCCAAGACTGGAGTCTCCTCCAATTGGAGTCCTTGATTGGACAGCTCTGCTCAAGAAAACCATGAGTCTTCCTGCTATAACATCAATGAACAGTCAATTATAACATGTTTATTAGGTGCCTACTTTTGCATGGAATCATGTTAGGTGATATGTTATTATAGGATCATAGAGCATAAATCTGGGAGAGCTCTACAGCTATCTCATTCAACTCCCTTATTTTATAGATGAAGAAACTGTCAGAGGAATTAAGTGACTTGTCCAGAGTCATGTAAGTGTCAGAAGTGGGCTTTGAACTCAGGTAGGTTTTTCTGATTCCCATTCTAGTACTTTAGTAATTAAAAAATGCCCCTGCCCTCAAAAGAATATAGTCTAGACATAAACTCATGAGATTTATAACTGGAAAGTATCCCTAGAAAGGGATGTATGATATTTAAAAAAAAGGATCTATAACCATGGGACCACAGACTTTTAAGCTGGGAGGAAATGCAGAAATCATCCAATCTATCTACTTCATTTTATATAGGAGAAGAGTAAGGCCCAAGAAAAATCGCAAAGACGGTTAACTGGAAAACCAATAGTGAAGTCCAGGTTTCCTGACCTCAATTGTATCGCTCTTTCCTTCATAACACAATGTCTCTAAATTGATAATAGAACTTAGTATTACAAGAAATGTCATAATCAGCACAAAATTATAACTAAATAAGCAGTATCATCCCCTGGCTGTTGTTCGGTCATTTCAGTAATGTCTGACTCTTTGTGACCACATTTGGGGTTTTCTTGGCAAGTTTTCCATAGTGGTTTGCCATTGCCTTCTCCAGCTCAATTTACGGATGAGGAACTGTAGCACACAGGTTTAAGTGACTTGTGCAGGGTCACCAAGTCTGAGGCCAGATTTGAAAGCAGGAAAATGAGTCTTCCTGACTCTAGGCCTGGCAGTCTATCCACTGCATCACCTACCTGCTCATCAGCCCATTATCTAAAAAGAAAAGGAAAATAGTCAAGAATATTAGATGAAAAAGAAGACTCTGGCAGGCTTTAGGGGATTGTTTCATCTGTTCATTGAACAAAATAGCACTCCTTAAGGTTCACAAAGTACCATATGTTTTATCTCACTCGATAAACAAATATTTAAGGTGGGTCTCAGTATGTGCAAGGCAGTGTGGCAAGGCAGTGCCACATTTTGCCCTCATGAAATTTATAGTCTATCTAAAGCTAATCTTCTTGTTTGACTGTATAATATGTTCGGTGGAATATTAAACAAAGTCCACGATTATGAAAGACATAGTCAAAACCACTGCTTACCCATCAAAATGATAGCAGAGGTTTATTGCAGCCAGCTGAGCAGTGTGGAGAAGATTAGGGTGTTTTGTTAGAAGTCAATGCTGCCAACCCACAGAGTTATTACTTAATAGGCTATATCTCATCTTGCATCGATGTAGCCAGTGAGGAATCTAACTGGGAGTGGCTTACTGGCAAACTCATTCTTAGAAAAATCAATTGATGGAGCTAAAATATTGAAGAAAGAGAATCAACCTACATGGAATTAAAAAAATAAAAGATCTGATGCTTAGAGATGCCATCTGTTTCAGTCTTTCTAATGGTGATCTGAGATGATGTTTGCAAAGCCTGATTTATAGTTATCTCTCCTTTTTGGTTTCTGCATAAAGGCTATGACTCTTAGGATCATACACCTGGTTGTGCGCTTAAATGTTTACTTTTGAAGCACATAAGGGCACAATTCAATGTACCCCTACACCACAGGGTGTGAAATCCCATCATTACCAATTCATTCAACACTCAGAAAAGCTACTGTGATCTTTGTCTGTGACATGACAGTCAAAAAAAGCCAATGTGATGCTGAGCTCCATCTAGAGGCTCCCAGTAATAAGGTAATGGTAGTCTCTGCAACCCTGGTTAAGCAGCATTTTGAACATTGCGTTTAGCTTTAGGGCCACAGTTTAAAGAAAGTATTATAGGCTAGAAAGTACCCAAAGAAGGGCAACCAGCATAGTGAAGGATCTTGAGGCCACATCATATTATAAAGATTTAAGGAACTAGGGACATTTAGTCGGTTTTCAGGTATTTGAAAGAAAGAGGGCTTAGACTTGTTCCATTTGATCCCAGAGGGCAGAACTAGGGGCAATAGGTAGAAGTCACAAAGAGGCAAACGTAGGTTTTAAGTTGTGTAAAAGTGGAATGGGATGCCTCAGGAAGTAGTGGGTTTCCTTTCATTGGATACTCTCATGCAGAAGGTAGATAACTGCTTGATGGCTATGTTAGAATAACGATTCTTTCAAATATGAATTGGAATGCTGACTTCTGAGGTCCCTTCTCAATTCAAAATTCTGGGATTGTTCTGGGCCAAGGTGTTTGCTTTCCTAAGATTTATATAAATACATAAATGTATAAATAAATACCAAAAATGCTAAAAAGAAAAAGACATTGAGAAAATCTGGAATATATGCCAACTTTTTTTTTTTACTTTTGCCCTTTCCATTTTCCATTAGAGAAATGATGGATAGTGGTTTGGACCTCACTAACATCATGCCTCCCCCAGGATAAGCCAATCACCGGAAATCTCATCACTACGCAATGGCCTCAGTTTTTGATACTCAGCACTTTCTCAGCTCCCTCACCCCTCTCTCTCTCTTCTGACTAGAGGGCAGAGGAAATAAACTCCTCCCAAAGACTTTCTATAGAGAGGGCTCAAAACTTCTCAGGAAACTCAATTTTTCATCAGTGGCTAGCTTGGTATTAACTCCATGAATACCATACCTCCTTGCAGGGTGCCCTCTGGTACCCCACCTTTTTTCCTTGATTTCTTCTGTGTATTTTCTTCAGCCATTGGAGTGTGAGCTCGCTGAGGACAGGGATTGTCTTTATTTTTCTTATTTTTCTCTCTAGGTTTTAGCACAGTGCCTGTCACATAGGCACTTAATAAACATTTACTAAATTGAATTGAAAATTGTATCACCTTTTATAAATCTAGTAACTGTTCTAGTAAAAAATAGTTATATAGAATTTGGTTTATTTATCATATACTTGGGTATGATTCATTTGGAAAACATCTTCACTCATGATTTCACTGAAGTAGGGAATTCTTAGTGCTTAAATGATTATCCTTGAAGGGCACAGGTAAAGTCTTGCAATGTTAATTAGAGAATTAAAGATCTTCTCCACCCATTGATGGATCTGCCCATTAAGGGAAGCTTGATTAGGGAAGGCCCACACCTTCTGCTTATTTCTAATGATTCTCAATGATTGTTATGCCCTCTGGCTCTGAAAAGTGTATAAATACTCTGAGGTGAGATTTTACTTTGGGGCTTACACATTGGAAGTGTTTGCTTGGCCAGATGAGACTCTGGGCAACTACTAAGGAGCCCCCTGGCTTTGAAAATCCACATATGGGTGCTTCTCTCTAGTAAATATGTATGTATGGTCAGATAGTTGAATATGTCTGTTCATCTATGATGCATGTATTGTTTACAGTCAGTTGGAAGCCCTGTCTGTTGATCTTTGTATTTTCTCTGAAGTTCAGGGTGTTGACTTCTTCCCCTGAACTAAGTGAATGATATATGTGCTTGATTAAAGTAAATGATGACCCCTCAAAAGTTGCTTTCCTTTTACAAAAACGAATCTAAGAATCTGTACAGCAGACCCTCCTGTGTATGTTGGGATCCTTGCTGTTACAAGTCCCTGTACCAATGCAGATCTGCACTTGAAAAGTTACCCTTTGGAAAGTTGCCAGCAAGTACTGAAAGGTTAAATGACTCAGCTAGAGCCAAAAACCCCAGAATGTGTCAGAAGTAGAACTTGAACCCAGAACTTCCTAACTTTGAAGACAGTCATTACATCACTTTTTACAGCATCTCACATAAATTTTAAAATATAGTTTACTGAGCTGATTATATATTTGCTAATTAAATTGACTTGTATTTTTTAAACTTTTCATTATAAGTAGAATTCCAAGCTGTTGAACCTTTAGAAACCTAGCAGTTATGTAAGGTCTCATCTAGTTCTAATGCACAATTCCATTATTTCTAATCCTTTGCCCATTTTTGAGAAATAGATAAGTTTTGAGAATGAAAGAAAGCATCAGCATTATAGTATTACAAAGAAAGTTATTGTTTTTTCTAGACCTCCTATCCTCCATAATGTCAAGCAGATGCAGAGAGGATTTAGTGTCTGGTTTATATGAAAATACTGTTACAGCATGTATATTCTGGTAATAGCAGCACCCCAGGAACTGTACCTAATGTTCTAGCCCTGGAGGCTATCCTTACTTTCCTGTTAAGGCTAGTTAGGTGTCATAAAACCTAGGATGAATAGGAATCTGTTTATGATTCACTTAGATTTCACCTTTCCTTCTCCAAGGTAACTGAGTGCCACTGGAAAAATCAGGAACTCAAGCTAATTTCAACCATTACAAAATTAAGGCATATAACTTCATCTGGGCTTTAACTTCCATTGAACATTCTACACAGGGCATGGTAGTGTAGCTGAAGGATAAGGATATGGAGTCATAAAACCAGAATTCAAGTCCCTGCTTCAGGATGTCCAACCTGAGTAACTTTTGACAAGTCATTTTACCTTTTGGTGTCTTGTTATTTTATCTGTAAAATAATAGAATTGGATGCAATTTCTAAAGCCCTTTAAAAAAACACTAAAATTCTGTGATCTTTCTTCTGTGCTACCTATCTCAATTTTTTAACATTCTGTTACAAAAATTAGATTGTTTTGATCTACTCTTACATCAGAGGAAGTCTGGCAGTCTCTAGAGTTTCATTCCATGGAAGTCAAGGAACATGAAATGAGCATCCCACAGAACTCCAAAGCTCCAAGGGTATTAGTCCTTCATTTTGAAAATTTTGTGTCATTCAAAAGTTTCTGTCTCTCTTTCTCCATCTTCCCTACACCCCAATTCCCTGGAGGTCCTCTCTTCACATGTGTTTGCTACTTTCTTCTGTAAGGCCCTCACACAGACATGCAGTATTGTATCCAGCATTCTTTCAATCAATCAGGAGTCATATCTTCATCCATGTATGCAGCAAGTACCAGAAGGCTGTAAGTAACTGTCTAAGAAGTTGTTATGTCAGAAAGAGATATAGAAAAGACTATACGTAGTGGGTATCTTAGGGCCTCCCCAAGGTCAGCCTATCAGAGTACCAAACACTTCCACTTCAAGACAGGCATCCAGGAGTTAAATGGTGTGAGGGGTACCATGAGGTTAATATGAATCTTCACCAGCAATGAAAGGAGATATTGAGATTGAATTATGGTGAACTATAATTCCCTCCTCCCACTTTGGTCTCTGAAACAGAAAAATCTTAATAGTACTTATCCACAAAAAGAAAAAAGTCTTTGGAAATTTCTGTCTTTATGGGAGAAAAGAAGAAAAGGATGAAAGAGAATGATTCTGTGGAACGGATACTACAAGCTACTGTATTTGATCTAAATTGCTTTGGATTTTAATAGTATTATCTTTTACTCTTAGATTCACATTGTTTGTCTTTTTCTCATCTATAAAATGAGTAGAGAAGAAAATGTGAAACCACTCCAATATCTCTGTCAAGAAAATTCCAAATAAGGTCATGAGGAGTTGAACGCAACTGAATTGACAAGTGAACAAATTATCTGGGGACTTTGCTAAGAAGAAAAAAAGGAAAGTCAGGCATAGTCATCTTTTAGACAAGAAAAACTGAAGGGAAATGGAGATTAGAAACCACAATAGAGGATTATGAATTGTTATGCTGAAGAAACTAATTTGGAGATTTTAATTTTAATCCAAAGTACTAAAAGCTACAAGCTGGGACATTCATCTTGATATTTTCAGTTTACAGTGAGCTGATGTAACTCAGCCTTCACACATAACCTAGAACTTTGCAAAGATACAAAGTAGAATAAGAATTAACTATGACAAGGCAAAATAATAAAATTTATTGATATACCAAAATCATTAAATCTTTAGAAATCTTTTAATATGCAATATATCTTAATTTGGCTATAATCTCTTTTTACATGATTTGGTATTGAATTTACTAGATGTAATCACACTTTTGTCACATTGGATGTTAAGTGTATCTTTGTCCAGTAGTCCATTTTTCCATGTGTAGATTTTCAATGGTGCTTGAAACAATCAAGTTCCAGGCCATTGAAGCATGTCTATTACTACTACTGTTTTGATAAATTTCTCAACCTTTTGTGCTTTGTGACCTGGTACAAGGTCATATAGGAGAATTCCATTTCCTTTGGAGAGTTTGTATATTCCTGGAACAATTCTGCTTCTCAGTATATTAATATATTTTTCAGACGTCATGATTCCTTTAATAAGGCCAGCATATCCAGACCCGCTGGAATTAAAAAGAAAGTCATAAAACATTTTCCAAGTTGACTTTTTAATGTCTGATCAAGATTCCTGGATTTTAAAAACTTAGCTAGATTTTTCTGATGAGGGTTTTAGTATAGTCATGAATGAAAAAGTGAGTTTCATCAGTAAAAATTGCCCTTTCCCAGTCTTCAGCATTCTAGGATATTCATATTGTCTTGCCCATGACAGGCTTTTTTCCCCACAGCAATTGTTAGCAGCTGTTTTGGTTTTTTTTTAACTTTTCTCATTGTTCTTCCAACTTTAAGAAATCTATTCCATACCATAGAGAGATTAATAACATTCTTTTCAGCTTCCAAATCCCTCAAGTTTTGCTCTTTTCCTGAGGATTAATTCATCCATTTCTCAGTTTTTCCATTCTTGAATTTGTTTTCCTTTGCACTTTAGTACAACTGATCCCATTTTGTTGCTGATTTTACTTGTACTTGATACATTTAAGTCAAATACAGTATTTACTAAAATATCTCTAATGGTCATTGAAGTGTGCTCTTTAAAGGTAACATTTTAAACATGTTTCTTTGGAGAAATATCAATTTTTTAAAACCATAGAATTAAGAATAGAAGAAAAGAGATGAACAAAATGTGTATATGGCATGAAGTCAGGAATCAGCTGACCAAAAAATTAAGTGCAAGTGGGAAAACCAGTTCAATCTAGTTTCATTTGGTCAAGATTAGATGTTCTGAGTTGGTCTAATGTCAGTAGAAGCATGCATAACTTTCTGTCACAAAACAAAACCATATAAAGATTATTGCTTGCATTTAAATACTAGTGCAGAGTCCTGTAGCAACTGTTCCAATCTTCACACCTATAACTGTGTGGTCATACATATTACACATGGTAAATATCTGACTTAATACTATCAATAAATTATCAAGTTGGCTTTTTTTAAATCCAGCTCAAGTCTTTTTAAATTCCATCTTAATGTGCTTCTATTGTTCACCTTGCATAAAGTCATCATCAGATCCTCATGAAAAGCACCCCTTTTGGTTTCCAATCTCTTTACTCTCAAGTTACCAGCACACACACACACACACACACACACACATCAACAAACATAAAAAATTGTTCTGTTATGGCATGACAATTCCTCAAAGGGAATAAGTAAAACCTGGCTGTTGCTTTTGTTTTCTTTTTCCAGACCCCAACAGACATGTGCCAAGTTTAATAAGACCTCATGAGTATAAAGATAATTATTACAGAAGATCTTAAATTTTTATCCACTCATATAATGAATATCTAGCATGTCAACTCTCCAGATAACACTTGGCTAAGTCCACATGGCTAGTAATCTTCACCTGTCTTTGTCTTTAACTACCCTGGTGGTTTTCCCTGGACTCCTTACTCTGGAGGGGCCTATCTCTTCAAAAGGGAAAATAAAGCTTCCTGGGCTTCAATTCCAACCCCAGCTCTTGTCCTTAAAGAACAGTTGAATTTTTGGTTCTAGTCCAAGAAGTTGTCCCCAGCAAGGATAAAGGAATTTTAAAAAATAAAACATACCGGAGTACAAATGCATATGGGATAAAGAAGAGAGCAGTATTATTTCCACAAGAAGAAAAGAAAGAGTATATTAAGTAATGAAGAATCATAGAATGATTACAATCAAGAGGCTAATGTTCAAACCTAAACTATTTGGTTCCATCAATGTCCTATAGTTTGAGTGCCCAAGAAGAGATATATTTCACCTGCCTCTTGAAGTCTCACAAGGTTCTGAACAAAAGGAAAGAATGTACAAATAAGAGTTAGCCTCATTCTGGACACAGGTTTTCCTAAAAAGCCCATGGTTTCCAGCCCTGTTGGGGAATGAAGTTATCCTTGCTCTTGTAAAGCAGTAGAAAGAGGCATGAGAGAAAGCATCCCTATAATACATCCAACTCAGCATCCAATCAAAAGACATTTATTTGTACCTGCTCTGAAGAGGGGAGGGAAGAGTATGGTAGAAGAGTCCCTACCTCATACATCACACATTGCTCAATCAGAATAATGGCAAGAAAGAAAGCATTCAAAGTGTCATGGAATCACAGGAGTTCAGAATTATGTTGAATCTCATAGGTCATCTAGTCCAAAACATACTCCCTAAAGAATTTGTTTCAATGGAATCTATGTTCAATGTGCTCAAATGTACCATTTCTTTTGATGACTTTTGTTGATGGAACACTCATCATCTCTTGAGGAGTCAATTCAATTTTTTGATAGTTATTTTAGGAAGTTTTTTCCTGACATCAAAACTAATTTTCCTCTTCCTGACTTCTACTCACTGCTCCTATGCATTCCTGAAGCAGCTTGTACAAATCCAACCTCTCTTCCATATGACAACCTTTCACATATATGAAGACAGCTATCATTCTCTACTTCTTCAACCAATTGTCATGTTATTATTTTTCTCTGTCTCAGAACTTTGTGGTCAGGATAATAGATTACATTAAAAAGTACTAGAACTCTGGAGATAAAGTTGAAATTGTCATAAATAGCTAGATTAAATGGAGGGGCAAGAATGTCATCAGATCAGTGATGTACTTATATGTATTGAATCAAGATATCATCTCTGGAGAAAATAATAATAATAATAATTTTTTTGCTCAGTGGTTTGTTATGTCCCACTCTTCATGAGTCCATTTTTAGTTTTCTTAGCAAAGATACTAGAGTGGCTTACCATTTCCTTCTCCAGCTTATTTTATATATGAGAAAATAAGGCAAACAGGCTGGATGACTAAACAGAAGAAATTAAAGACTATAAAAAAGTGTCAAGACACTCAAATGGTAAATAACTACAAAGAGATTCAGAGCGGGGAATATGGCTAAGCCACAAGGACTATGAGAGGTCCTCTGTTCATGCGCAAGCCTAATTTCGGGATAGTACTCTGAGAGATTAGGTTCAATAGTGGAACAAAATAAGATACTCAAAGGTGATTCAACAGGTCACAAAAAGAGAATTATTTAGCCATAGCAGGAGAAGGATATTCACTAAGTATGCCTTAAATTGATTCAGTTAAGCAAAACTCCCCTGCCAGAAGTGACTGTTGTGGTCCACCAGAAAAGCATTAGAGCTCTGAAAGTTCCTACTAGCTGCTTTTTGTTTAGGCAATGAGGAAGTGACAACAGGAGTCTGAGACTCTAGTCTTCTAAGACAACCAGATCTTGAGGAAAATCTCATTATATGTTAAGGAACAATCATAACCTTCAAGAAATGAAATTATATTTAAAGCAGAATTATGAGGGAAATAAGAATTCTAGTAGAAAGAAATGAAGAAATAAACACAACCTAGAAAATCTCACTCAAGTAGAAGACTCCATGAAAATTAAAATAGACTAATTAAATAACTCTAAAAGCAAGAAAATTTAAAAAGAAACATCAAATCATTTACAAAATACAAGAAAATATGAGACATGTATACAACAAACCTGGAGGAAAAAGTATTGAAAAGAAGCAATTTAATGATCATTAGACGACCTTAAAACCATAACCAAATAAAAGTCTGGATGTTATATTACAAGAAATCACAAAATAAAATTATCTAGATTTATTGTCACTGGAGGGCAAAGTACAAATGGAAAGAATCCACAAAACAATTCCCCATAGAAAAACTGAAATTAAAATACCCCAGAATTTCAGACCAAAATCCAGCTCTTCCAGGTCAAAGGAAAAATATTGCAAATAGCCAGAAAGGGTTCAAGTACCAAGGAATGATGAAGATCATATAAGACTCAGAAGAAAATAAAGTATTTTTTAAATCCTGAAATGTGATATCCCAAAGGCAAAAATAACTAGGTCTTCAAGACTGACTTTAATCCTACAGAGTGGGGAAAGTGAATCTTAAATGGAATAAAAGACTTTCAAGTATTCCTGATAAAGAAAGCAGAGCTGAGTATAAACACTGAAACATGAACAAGAGAAATCTAGTTAAGGTATATACATTGGAGCAATTACAAAAGAATGATGATAAAATACTAATATACTAAGAGGGGAAGAAGAGAGAAATCTCCTTTCAGAAACCTAATATTTTCCAAGATCAAAGAGGTAATTAAATAAAACAAGGAGTGGTTTTGTTCTGTTTTTACATTTTTAAGAAGAGATATGAAAGAGAGGGAAGAAGGAACGCAATGCCCAGGGAAGCCATGGAGAAGGGTGAAACTTCTTATTTCTTATAATGGAAGTGAACTAGAAGAATATACAGTCATGGAAGAAGGGATGAGGGAAGCAGATATAGCACAAATTTCATGCTTCTCTGAAAAAATCAAAGAAAATTTTAATACATACACACACACATACCATCAATGACCATCTGTAAGAGCATAAAGACATAAACACATGCAAAAAGGCAGAAATATTAAATGTCTGACCACAGCACAATAAAGTAAATTTCATTTTTATTTAGTATTTTGTTTTTCCCCAGTTATATGCAAAAACAATTTTTAACATTTGGTTTTTAAACTTTGAGTTCCAAATTATCTCCCTTTCTCCCTGTTCACCTCACGCCCCTTCCATTGAGAAGGCAATTCAATATAGGTTATACATGTGTAGTCATGAAAACAATTTACATAATAGTTTTGTTGTAAAAGAAAACAGAACAAAAAAAAAACCTCAAGAAAAACAAAGCAAAAAAGTATGCCTCAATCTGTATTCAGCACCATCAGTTTGTTTCCCCCCCGCCCACTTCCCCCTGGGTACAGATAGCATTTTTCATTGTAAGTCCTTCAGAGTTGTCTTGGATTGTATTGCTGAGAATAGCTAAATAATTCACAATCATCTTCCAACATTGCTGTTAGTTTGTATACAGCACATTTTACTTTACATCTGCTCTTACAAGAGTCTCCAGACTTGTCTGAGAGCATTCCTCTCATCATCTCCCATAGAAAAATAGTATTCAATCACAATCACATACCACAACTTGCTCAGTTATTCTCTAATTGATGGAAGTTCCCTCAATTTCCAATTCTTTGCCACCAGAAAAGATCTATTATAAATATTTTTGTACGTATAGGTCTTTTGCTTTTTGTTTTGTATCTCTTTTGGGATACAGACCTAGTAGTAGTATTGCTAGGTCAAAGGGTATGTATGGTTTTATAATCCTTTGGACATAGTTCCAAGTTACTCTACAAAATGGTTGAATCAGTTCATAGCTCCACCAATAGTACACTAATGTTTCATTTTCCCCACATTCTCTCCAATATTTGTCATTTTACATCTGTCCTATTAGCCAGTCTAATAGGCATGAAGTAGTATCACAGAACTGTTTTGATTTACATTTAATCAATTAATAGTGAGTTAAAATATATTTTCATATGGCTATAGATAGCTTTCATTATTTCATCTGAAAATTGTACCTATCTTTTGATCATTTATCAACTGAGGAATGGCCCATCTTTAAAAATTTGACTCAGTTCTCTATATATTTGAGAAATCAGACATTTATCAGAGAAACTTGCTTCAAAAACTTTTTTCACAATGATCATTTCTAACTGTATTTCTCTTCATCCTATTGCCCCCCTCATTTATTCTATTATCTCTTTTCATCCTGTCCCACCTCAAAAGTGTTTTCTTCTTATTAGCACTTCCTCTGATTTGCCCTCCCTTCTACTACCTCTCCTTTTTCCTTTTCCCCTCTTCCTACTTCAAGGAGAAAATACTGCTAGGGTATTTCTGATAGGGTAAGATAGATTTCTATACCCAATTGAGTGTGTATGTTATTTCCTTTTTGAGCCAATTCTGAGAGTAACCTGTTTATTGCCACTTTTAGGTGAAATAATTCACCTTATTCTACCCTTCCCTTTCCCTTTTGCCCAGTACATTCCTCCCTCATCCCATAATCTGTTTTTTTATATATCATCCCTTCATATTCAACTCGTACCTGTGTCCTCTATCTATATACACTCCTCCTAACTGCCCTAATAATGAGAAAGCTCTTATGAGTTACAAGTATCATCTTCCTAAGTAGGAAGGTGAAGAGTTTAACCTTATTAAATCTCTTATGATTTTCCTTTCTTATTTAACTCTTTATCCTGCCCTTTTGTCTTGTACTTGAAAGTCAAATTTTCTATTCCACTCTGGTCTTTTCATCAGGAATACTTGAAAATTCTCTATTTCATTGAACGCCCATTTTTCCCCTTGTAGGATTTAACTCAGTATTTCTAGGTAGGTGATTCTTGGTTGTAATTCTAGCTCTTTTGCCCTCTGGAATATCATATTCCAAGCCCTCTGATCCTTTTAAGTGGAAGCTCCTAAATCTTGTCTTATCCTGGCTGAAGCACCATGATATTTGAATTGTTTCTTTTTGGCTGCTTGCAATACTTTCTCCTTGAATTGGGAGGTCTGGAATTTGGCAATAATATTCCTGGGAATTCTCCTTTTGTGATCTCATCCAAGAGGGAATCAGTGAATTCTGTTTTCTATTTTACCATTTGGTTCTAGAATATCAGGGTAGCTTTCCTTGATAATTGCTTGAAAGATGATGTCTAGGTTTTTTTTGGGGGGGGTCATGGCTTTCAGGTAGTCCAATAATTTTTAAATCGTCTCTCATGGTTCTATTTTCCAAGTCAGTTGTTTTTCCAATGAGATATTTCCCATTGTCCTCTATTGATTTTTTTGCCTTCTGGATATAGGACTTCTGGGCAATTTTCCTTGATGATTTCTTGGATGATATTGTCCAGGCTCCTTTATTCATCTTGGCTTTCTGGTAGACAAATAATCCTTATATTTTCTCTCCTGGATCTGTTTTCCAGGTCAGTTGTTTTTCCAATTAGATATTTTACATTTTCTTCTACCTTTTCATTCTTTAAATTCTTTTTGACTGATTCTTGATGTCTCATAGATTCATAATCTTCTACTTGCCTGATTCTAATTTTGATCAAATTGTTTTCTTCAGCTAACTTTTGGATCTCCTTTTCCATCTATACAATTGCTTCTTTTAAGGAGTTATTTTCTCTAGTTAGGTTTTGTACTTCCTTTTCCATTTGTCCAATTGTCCTTTTAAATTCTTCTGTGATTTCTTTTTTCATATTTTTAAAGTCATTGGTCAGTTTTTCTTCTACTTCTCTAATTTGGCTTTTAAAATCCTTCTCAAGCTCTTCCAAGAAGTCTCTTTGTGCTTCAGATCAGTTCATATTCTCTTCTGAAGTTTCAGATGGCAGTACAGTCTCAATATTGACCTCCCTGGTCTTTGTGTTTTAGTCCTTGTCCCCAAAGAAAGATTCTATGGCCTTTTCTTTTCTGCTTTGCTTCTTACTCATGATAATCACTCTTTTCCTGGCTTGTAAAGTAGATCTCTGTGTCTGGGGCATAAGAGGCTCTATCCCACAGTTCTTGTGCCTAAAACTTGATGCTTTGTGTGTTGTGGCCTCTGGTTTTTTCAGCTAGAAGCTAAAATGTTGCAGCTTACCTGGTACTGAGCTGGTTGATGTTGGAAGGCAGAGGCCAAGTGAAGTCTTTTTGTGTTTCCCCAGTTATCCTGGAGATATCTCTTTAAGTGTGGGGGAGGGGTGGTCTGGGCCACAGGAGGTCTTCTCTGCTGAGCTAGAGCACAAGCATGCTCAGTGGTTGGTGATCCCATCTGCACTAGTGTTTTCCTGATTCCCCTGGGGTGCTGAGGCATGCTTGGGGTCCTGATGTTGGTGGTTGCTGGCTTCACTCCCTTGAGCTCAAGATCTTCTGGTTTGCTGAAGTGGGCCTTTCTGGAGCAGCTCTGATCCTGCACTGGTCCCCTTCAGCCACAGCAAGAGGGGACCTCCTTAGTGATCCTCCTAATCTCATGGGCTAAGAGACTGTTTACCCCTTCTACCGCTCACACTCTTCCAGGAATTTTCCCAGGGAGATATTCTCTGGATTCATCAAGTTAACAAGGGGCAGGAGACAGCAATTCTGATCACTCCACCATCTATTTTTTTTTATTCTTTTGATTTTAATTGTTTCTTGATGTTTCAATAGCTTACACTTTTCCACTTATAAATTTTAAAGAATTATTTTGTTCAGTGAGTTTTTGTACCTCCTTTTTCATTTGACCAATACTACTTTTTAAGAAGCATATATGTAATTTTTTTTTTATTTTTCAGTTCTCAACATTCACTTCCGCAAGAATTTGAATTCAAAATTTTCTCCTCACCTCTCCCCATCCCCACTCCAGGAAAGAATACCTCCATCTACCCCTCCCTCCAGTCTGTCCTTCCTTCTATTACACATCCTTCTTCCATCCCCTTCTCTATTTTCCTGTAGGGCAAAATCGATTTCTATTTTCCATTGCCTATATATTTTAATTTCCAAGTGCATGCTACAACAATTTTTATTAAAGCTTTGAGTTCCATAGTCTCTCCTCTCCTCCCCACCTACCCTGGTTGAGAAAACAAGCAATTCAATATAGGTCACGTGTAATAATGCAAAGCACTTTCATAATAGTTATGCTGTAAAAGACTAACCACATTTCCCTCTATCCTACCCTGCCCTTCATTTATTCCATTCTCTCTTTTGACCTGTCTTCCCATGATAGTGTTTGCTTCTGATTATCCCTTTCCCCAATTTGATGTCCCTTTTATTATCTTCCTTCTCCTATCCCTTCCCCCCTGCCTTCCTGCAGGGTAAAATAGATTTCCATATTCAATAAAGTATGTGTTATTTCCTCCTTAAGCCAAATGCCATGAGAGTAAGACTCAATTACTTCCTTTCATCTCTCCTCTCTTTCCCTCCATTGAAAAAGCTCTTTCTTTCCTCTTTTATGTGAGATGATTTGCTACATTCTACCTCTCCCTTTCTCTTCTTCCTTGTACATTCCATTAAACAGTAAATTTTATTTTTTTAGGTATCCTCCCTTCATATTCACCTCACCTTGTGTCCTCTGTCTACATATGTGTGTGTGCAGACACATATCTATCTATACATATACACATATACCCATGTACATATGTATATACCTACACATATAGAATACATACATACATACCCATACACATCTACATATATATTCCTCTAACTACCCTAACACTGAAAAAGGTCTCCTGAGTTACAAATAACACCTTTCCATGTAGGAATGTAAGCAGTTCAACTTTAATGTATTTCTTAAAGTTTCTCTTTCCTGTTTACCTTTTCATGTTTCTCTTGATTTTTGTATTTGAAAGGCAAATTTTCTATTCATCACTGGTCTTTTCAACAAGAATGCTTGGAGGTCCTCTATTTCATTGAAATTCCATTTTTCCCCTGAAGTATTATACTCAGTTTTGCTGGGTAGGTGATTCTTGGTTTCAATTCTATTTCCTTTGACCTCTAGAATTTCATATTCCAAGTCCTTCAGTCCCTTAGTGTAGAAGCTGCTAAATCCTGTGTTATCCTGATTCTATTTCCATGATACTTGAATTGCTTCTTTCTGGCTGCTTATAATATTTTCTCCTTGACCTGGTACTCTGGAATTTCGATACAATATTCCTAGGAGTTTTCTTTTTGGAATCTCTTTTAGGAGGTGATCTGTGAATTCATTCCATTTCTATTTTATCCTCTGGTTCTAGAATATCAGGGCATTTTTCCTTGATAATTTCATGGAAGATGATATCTAGGCTCTCTTTTTATCACATTTGTCAGGTAGGCCAATAATTTTAAAATTATCTCTCCTGAATCTGTTTTCCAGGTTAGATGTTTTTACAATCAGATATTTTACATTGTCTTCTATTTTTTTATTCTTTTGGTTTTGTTTTATAATTTCTTGGTTTCTCATAAAGTCATTAGCTTCCATCTGCTCCATTCTAATTTTTAAAGAACTATTTTCTTTAGTGAACCTTTTTCATTTGGCCAATTCTGCTTTTTAAAGCATTCACCTCCTCATTGGCTTTTTGGCCCTCTTTTGCCATTTGTGTTAATCTATTTTTAATGGTGTTATTTTCTTTAGGATTTTTGGGATCTCCTTTAGCAAGCTGTTGACTTGCTTTTCATGATTTTCTTGCATGGCTCTCATTTCTCTCCCCAATTTTTCCTCCACCTCTCTTTCTTGATTTTCAAAATCCTTTTTGAGCTCTTCCATAGCCTGAGACTATTGCATATTTTGGGGAAGGTTTTGGATGTAGAAGCCTTCATTTTTATGTCTTCCTCTGATGATATTCTTTGTTCTTCTTCATCTGAAAGGATGAAAGAAAATACCTTTTCACTAAGGCAGCAACCTTCTATAGTCTTATTTTTTCCCTTTTTTGAGTATTTTCCCAGCTAGTTACTTGACTTTTGATTCCTTTGTCAAGTGGAGGGTATACTTTAGGGACCTGTAAGTTCTCAGTTCCTCCAAGGTGGCACAGTCAAGGGAAAGGAGTTTATTCCTCTCCTGACCTGTACTCTGATCTGTGAGCAATCGCAAGCACTCTTTTCTGCCCTGGAACTGTGAGCAGAGTTCCCTCTCCACAGCCACCACCAGTTCCACCATATCAGTGCCGGTGCTCCTCCTCACCCCAGGACTGCCGCTTAGGGCTGGGATCTAAATCAGCTACTTGATTCCCCCAAGGTCTTTAAGTGGAGGGCTCCAAAAGTGGATGCTTCTGCTGCTGCCCTGCATCCAGGGCTGGGGGTAGACCATGCTCCTCTCTCACCCAGGTGAAAGAACTTTCTTCCTGACCTTTGAAGCTGTATTTGGCCTTTGTGGGTTGAGAAATCTGGGAACCGCAGCTGCTACCAATGATTCTGCACCCTGAAGCCTGTTCCAGTCCTGTCTGTGCTACATGGCCTAGGCTGACCTGCACTCTGCTCTGAGCCCAGTGTGATAGACTTTTCCTGTCCACCTTCCAGGTTGTTTTGTGCTGGAAATGTTTCACTCTGTCATTTTGTGGCTTCTGTTGCTCCAGAATTTGTTTAGAGTCACTTTTTACAGGTATTTTATGGGCTATAGGGAGAGAGTTAGAGCAGGTCCATCCTTCTATTCCATCAATTTGGCTCCTCCCCCAAGGAGTTTTTTATTCAGTGAATTTTTGTGTCTCATTTTCCATTTGCCCAACTATGATTTTAAAGCATTCTTATCCTTATTGACTTTTTGCACCTTTTTTACCATTTGATCTAATCTGCTTTCTAAGGTGCTTTTTTTCCATTTGTTTTGTGTCTCCCCTTTACCAACTGTTGACTCTTTTTCATGCTATTTTTGCATCGCTCTCATTTCTCTTCCCAATTTTTCCTCTACCCCTCTTATTTGATTTTCAAAATCCCTGTTGAGCTCTTCCAAGACCCAAGAGCAATTCATATTTTTCTTGGAGGCTTTGGATGTAGGAGTTTTGACTTTGTTGTCTTCTTCTCAGTGTGTTTTGATCTTCCTTGTCACCATAGTAACTTTCCATAGTCAGAATTTTTTCTATTGTTTGCTCATTTCCTCAGTCTGTTTCTTGACTTTTAATTCTGTTAAAGTGGGGTTCTTCTTCCAGAGTAAAGGATGCACTATCCTAAGTTTCAGAGAATTTGTGCAACTGTTTCTAGAAATACTTCTAGGGACCTGTAAGTTTTCAGTTCCTCCAAGGTGGTATGATCTAAGGAGAGATGTGTTTGCCATTTTCCTGGCCTGTGGTCTGGTCTGTGAATGACCACAAGTACTCTTTTCTGTCCTGAAACTGTAAGGAGGGTCCCAGCTCCACTGTAGTTGCAGGTTCTGGTATGCTAGTACTCCTCCTCACCCTGGAATAGCCACTGAGGACTGGGACACTGATCCAAGTATGGTCAAAGCAACAGTCCTGTCTCAATGCTAGCAAAGAGAGCCTCGAAATCTCCTTCTAAGCAGTTGTTTTATCCCCTTACTGTCTATGGGCTGAGAACTATGTAAGTAGTTGCTGTTGATGATGATGATTCAGTAACTCCCAAGACCTACTCCTAGTTTGCTGGGGCCACACTGTGTTGGTACAACCTATGCTGGTCTGTGCTCCACTCTCACCTAGGGACGACAGACCTTTCCTGATGACCTTTCAAATTGTCTTTGGCATCTGTGGGCTGAGAGGTCGGGAAACTGCCACTGGTGCCACTGATTCAGTTCCAGGAGGCATGCTCCTTGTTTGCTGAGGCCTGGTCTGTGCTGGACTATACTTCTCTCTCACCCTGGTGCAACAGACCTTTCCTGCCATCCTTCTAAGTTTTTTTGGACTGGAAAATTGTTTTCCTTGTTTTGTGGGTTGTGGTGCACTTGGATTTGTTTAGAGCCACTATTTAGAGATATTTGGAGGGGTTTGGGGGAGAGCTCAAGTAAGTCCTAGCCTTTACTCTGCCATCCTAGCTGTGCCTCTCTCACAATAAAAAAGTTATAAACAATATAGAGAATTTAAAGAAAAGATTCAAAATCCTAAATACTAAAGAATTTGTAGGCCAAAGAACACATCAAAGAAATGATATGCAATTTATTTATTTTTAAATGATGACAACTTTGGGGAGATAGCCAAAGTAGTACTTAATGGAAAATTTACATTGCTAAACATTTCCATCAATCAAAAAAAAAGAAACACCCACAAATGAATCAATAAATTTGATATATAACTAAAAATAGAAAAAAAACCAATTGAATGTAACAATAGAACTTTTAAAAATTATAGATGAAATTAATGAAATTGAAGGAAAATCTCTTAGAATTATGATAGAGAACTGTTTTTACAAAATTAAAAAATAAATTGCTCATCTAATTAAAAGAGAAAAGTAAGTTAAATTCACAAAAAATGAAAATGAAATTATTAGAAACTAAACTTATGTGCTAATAATATTAACAAATGAAATGGATGGATATTTACCCTGCAAAATTATAAAATACCAGGATCATCTGAAAAAGAAATCAAGGATTTAAATAATGCAATCTTAGAAAAAGCAATTAAGCCACACATTCTCACATCTATAATATCAGCAACTTAAGAGACGAAGGCTGGAAGACTTTGAACGCTGTAGTTCTCATCTGCAGTGGTCTATAGGGATCAGTTGTCTGAATTATTAAATTATTAAATAAATTAAACTAAATTAAATATCCTTAACATGATGAGTTCCCAGGAACTTAAGGAGGAGAAAATCAGTCCAGGTTGAGAACAAAGTAGGTTAAAGTTCCCACATCAAACATCAGTGGGAAGGGGCTATGAGTAGCACCCAGGTGAGATGGTCAGTCTCTTAAGTAAAGAGTATTTTTTTAACTGCACAGAAGAGAATAGAAGTTCAAAGGGAGACAAAGAAGCATGAGAGCTTTGGAAATTACATTCAATTTATTATGTACTTTTAAAAAAATCAAGCTACACTTAATGAAGATTCATAGTTTATATCAAATCCCTTTTCTATTCTTTGTCTAAGAAAATATTCATGTTTGTGGATATTTGTGAAATTCAGAAAAACAGCACAATTTTAAAAGGAGAAAAAATATACATGATAAGTCATTCAGGCCACTTATTTTATTTCCAGCTTTTTGTTTTCTTATATAATCTTGCCATGAAATTTTTATAATCTTAAATGCTTGTTATTCTTTTTTTTAATATCCTTTTTATTCTTAATTTTTTCCCACCACATTTTAGAGTTTTATTCTATAAAATATCTCTTTTTTTTTCTCAATTTAACTATAATATCTATAATTTTGGTATTATCATCATTATTGTTTTGATATGTTCCAGATATGAACATTGATTATCTTTACAATTATGTATGTCTTCCTTTGTTTATAAAATTTATTTTGTAATTACATTTATATAAATAGGCCCTGTGTATGACTTGGTATGTTAACTCTGAGATAACGAATTTTAAAAATTATTTCAATGAAATTTCTCTTTCTTTTACTCTGATTTTGTTAATAATATACAGAAATAGCTATGGATATGTGGATTTAATTTGTTTTTTGCTAAGTTATGCCAAAGTTCTAAATCTGAAGTCTGATAAACCTGGGTTGAATCTCACCTTTGACATTTAGTACCTGTGTGAATAAGTCAATTAACATTTCTGATCCACAGTTTCCTTATCTGCATATAGGATAATATTCATATTATTCATTAGTATAATTATTGTTAGAATTACATGAGATAATACATGGAAATAACTTCACAAATCCTAAATATATATGACAGTTATGATTAATTTTTATGACAGTTATTATTAATTTTTATATATGACAGTTATGATTAATATTTATATAATAGCAGTAGTAGCTATTAACTACCTCAATTAATTGCTATGTTCATTCACTATGTTCTAAATAAGCCGCTATACCCTTAGCAAATGGTAATAATTATGTCTCTTATTTGTCTATGTTTTTTCCCTTCTTTTTTTATTGCCAGCATTTAAAATTTTTGCTTCATGTTTGATATTAATGGAAAATATTTCTGTTTTATTTATAAAGCATTTACTATGTGCTCAGCACCTTATGAAGTTTATCTTATTTGAGCCTCACAGCAGTCACAGGTGTTAGGTGCTACTATTATTTACATTTAAAGTTAAGGAAACTAAAGCAGAGAGGTTAAGTGACTTGCTTAGAGTCACACAGTATCAAAGGTCAGATTTGAATTTAGTTCTACATAACTCTGGGTCAAGTGTTTATTTACTGCACTTCCTAGCTGCCTGAAAAAGTCTTAGCCTAAAAGTCTAAGGTCTCCCATTGCATCCTGTGCCATCTCCAGTCATCCTGATGAACATCTGGTCACTGGATCCAGAGGGCTCAGGGGGAGAAAGTGAGGCTGGTGACCATGCACAGCTCTCCCTCACTCAAAACAAAATCAAATGCAAGTCATGTCATCATTTCTCTGATGGCATGGTTGTCTTCAAAAACAAAGGATGAACACAACCACGTAGTTGCCTAAAGCAATGTTGGCTCTCAGTTTTAAATCAATATTTTGTGCAATATTAAGGAAAGGTCCTTAATTCCTGTACTTTTTAGTATTTGTTAAGATAAATTAGTGCTGTGGGGTTTTTTGGTTGTTGATTTTTGCATCTCTTGCTAGTAACATTATTCTTATTCTTGCTATCAATCTTATTAGTAATTACTAATATATGAATATTGTCTGTCATTTTCATAATGCTGAACCATATTTAATTACTACTATATATCAAATCTGGTCATAGCAAGTATATTATATATGTACATATATACATGTGCATATTTACATAGATTCCTATGTCCAATTTATTAATGTTTCATTTAATATTCCTTAAGCAATATTTATTAGTGATATTGATGTACAGGTCCATTTTTTATCCACCAACCCTTCGACTGTTTACTTCTTCTTTGTTTTGCATATGAGAACAATATTTGTCCCATAGAAGATGTTTGGCAAGGTATCTTCTTTTTTCTATTTTTGTGGACAGACTATGTAGTATAGGAATGATTTATTCATCATATTTTTGATAAAAGTAATTTCTAAATCTATCTGGACCAGGGTTTATTTTTCTTTTAGAAGTTCATGTATGGCTTACTTGATTTCTCTTTCTGGGCCTAGGTTTTAAAATATCTCTTTCTTATTGTGTTATTCTGATTATTACATTTTTTTGTAAACATTTATCCATACAATGTTTTCAGTTTTCTAACACATAATTGACCACAATTAGTTTATATGTATATAAATATATAATATTTATATATGTGTATGTATAATTTCAATTTCCTCTCCATTTGTTGTGAATTATTTTCATTTTTTGATCTTTGTAATTTGGTTTTTTCCTCCCTTTTTTTGGTTCAAAATAGGAATAATTCACCAATTTCATTATTATTTTTATGAACCAACTTTACATTATCAGTTCAGAGTCTGTTTTATTTATCTCTCCTTTGATTTTGAAAATTTTTCTAATTATGTATTTTAGGGGCATTATTAGAGACATGTTTTTAGTATATGTTCAATTTATTAGTCTCTTGTAAATATGTGTTCAAAGCTACAAATGTTCAACTTACTTGCAGAATATGAGTTATTACAATTTTCTGTCCCTACTAGAAGTAATAAAGAATACAAATTACAAAATAATCTATCCAAGTTCAGGAAAAAGATTCATTCATTGTTATATCAAGTATTGGATGTCAAGAAAGATGTGGAACTTTAATGTGACTCAAACTCCACACCCACTATGAAAATTACTGCTATAATTGAATACAGAAATCAAAAGGAAGATAAAAGGTCAAATATCACAAGATTGCATTGGCTCCTAACATGCATATATGCTACTATCATATTCCTTTCTAAATAACAGCCCTTTCCCCAGTCAATATTTCAAGAAAAGGTCCTAGACTGCTGACCTATCAATATCCCTTTCCTTTTCCCTTCTGATCAAGTAAAATGTCAGCTCTGTGAAACTTTACACAATATTATTTATACAAAACTAATCAGAAGTCCTGGGCTTGTGTAATATCCATTTTAAATGTTAACCTATGTGCATAAACTTCAAATAATATCCTTTTCTCATTTAAAAGTGCAGTAACTTTTATTCATTAGAATCTTTTGTGCTGAAGGAGTTCAGGAAAGTCTATCTTAACATAAATGGAGAATAAACTATAATAAAAGCATATAGGGACATCATGTATTCCTTAGATAGCCTAACAATCAGGAAAAGACATTGAGAATTATCTAGCTGCTCAGAATATAGCCCACATTTCTATGGAATTAAATGGAATTTCTTGACAAGACTTGTGAGGTGAGTGGTTTAAGTGTTATTGTCCTCATTTTATAGAAAGTTAAGTGACTTGCCTAGTTTCACACAACTAATAAATGTCAAAGTAATGACTTAAAGAAGTCTTGATTCCAAGAATAGTGTTTTTCCTCCCCTACTATTCTATGATGTTTTCCATGTTGGGCCATGGTATTGCTAGGGGACAATGCTGTGCCACAATTTTAAGATAGTTGGCTATATAACATGCAAAAGAGAGGCAGCTTGGGATCAACTGACAGGCAGGATGGGAAAGAGCACTTGTAGAATAACTTGATATTGTAGCTATCATTTTCTTACAGTAGTTTTTGTTGAGAACTATGAAACTATGCTGTGATCTAGTATTTCCCTCAATAAATGGGCATGTGTGTGTTCATCCTTCATTGGCAAAGAAGACCATGCCATCAGAGAAATGATGACATGATTTGCACTTGACTTGTTTTGAGTGAGGGAGCTCTGTGCAGGTCACCAGTCTCACTTCTCCTCCAGAGCCTTCTGAATCCAGTGACCAGATATTCATCAGGATGACTGGAGATGACCCAGAATGAGGCAGTTGGGGTTAAGTGACTTGCCCAAGGTCACACAGCTAGTTAGTGTCAAGTGTCTGAGGTGAGATTTGAACTCAGATCTTCCTGACTCCTGCACTGGTGCTCTATCCACTGCACCACCTAGCTGCCCCAATAAATGGGTATACTTCATGAGGGGAGGGATATTTTGTGCAGCAGAAGTTGAACTGGTCTACAGAAGTCATCCCAGGTAGCAGGAGCCTAGAATTCTTGGTGATTCTGGTGGCAAAAACAGAGTGCCTGGTCTTTCAAAGATGATGAACTTCCTGGCTGCTTCCATTCACATATGTGGCTCAGCATTGAAAGGACTTGTCACTTTAGTAGGAAAAATAAAATTAACTGCTGCCTTTGTTCTTCTTTGTTCCATGATAGCATCAGGGGTAGTGGGGGGTGGGGGAAGATTGGAGTTGGATGCTAAATCAGCTAAAAGGAGCCACAGTTGGGTCTGTCTTCCTTCAAGTCTCCAGATAGCATTATGTAGCTCCTAGACTTCTGAGAGTTGTGGAAGAGCTGGTCCTTCTCTACCTTGACATTATGGTGACTATTCCCATACAGCAGCAGAACAGATGACTCAACTAGGTGTGTTTATGCCTTGATCACTTGCTGATTTTTCCACTCTGTGTTTCTTTTCCTCAAAAGGTAATCAAGCAGGTAGCTGTGTCCAGCTTTGGAGTTTGAAAGCTCCAGAGGGTTGGGGTCCAACAAGTGGAGCTATAGGTGGCCATAGGAATTTCCTCATTGGAGAAGACAATCACCAGCAGGAGGATAACTGTGAGTTGTTTCAACAGTGCAGAAGTAATAAGAAATGTAGCCCAGACTATTCAGTAGTGTCATCAACTATTCTTAATGAGGTTTAACTCTTCATTTCCTAAGAGATTTTAACAGTATTTATAAGCCAGGTTACTGAATCTACCTTGTTCTGTAAATTCATGCAGTGAATCTTTTGTTTCCACTAGAATTTCTTTTGTGAGTAGGAGATAAATACTTGTCCCATACTTAATTTACATTGCACTCACATACCTTTTTTACTCCCTTTAGGGAGACCTAAAAATAAGCCAAATGCTAGGCATTAAGTCATTTCTCCCACATTTTCAGAAGATTTTTCATTTCAGAAGAGCCTAGACCTCTTATTAGAGGTCAACCTCCCTAGGACTGAACCCATTTAGATATTTTACCTGGGTCTGGAACAGAGAGGATTGGTAGAAATTGTTGCTACCATGTCCCAACAGCTGTTAGACAGCTGTGACATAGTGTATAAACTTCAGTGTGGCAGAGATAACATCTTATCTAAAACATTTTATTTCCCTTAGTGCTGAGCAACATATATAATGTAGACATGTGAAATTTACTGCATTAATGAATTTGATTGAAGGGGAAAATTCCAGATTGGACAGAAGAAAGAGGATAGAGATGGAAGGATTCCATCACCCAATCCTAGGAAAAATCATAATAGCACTATCCAATATTGCCTCAGAGAGAGGAGACTTAATTAAGTTTTTATATGAGTTCTGATTTCATCCTAACCTATAAGGCAAAGTCAAAATTCAACACCAACCAAGTTCTGGGCAGCTGTATTATTTTCTATGAGTCTGCAAAGTGTCATCATGAAAATCAGGCTAAAGACAGCAGAAAGATTTGTTTCCCAGATAAATGAAAGATTTGGGATGGTCTGGAAATGTCCAGACAAAACCCATTTGCTTGTACTTGAACCCTGAAACCAGAAGACTTTTGAAGTTTGGGATTTTGCAAATGGAGCTGTTTCGCAGCATTTCCCATGTGATGCTTCCTTTCTGGATGTTGCTTTGTTGCTTTTATAAATAATAATTTTCTCCAGCTGGCACACTTAAGCAGGAACTTTTCAGATGGATTACATGGGACACTGAGCAATTCTGGTACCTTTCTCAATCAAAACTAAAGGTTTTATTATTCTTGTTCTCTATTCTTTACAAGTTAGTGGATAGGAAAGTTGTTTGTATTATTTTTGGTGTTTCAAAGAAAACCACAGCCACAAAAACAAAACCTTTTTGATATGCTCCTGGCCTCTCTTTTCACCTTGTCTAAGATGAAAGAAATGCCAATGATGGCAGCCTAGCAGAAATGACTGGGCTTCCAGGAGTTTTCCATAAGTCATTTCCCAAAAACATATCATTTTGCTAGGCAGTTCATTGATGAGTGGAAATAAAGGCTTACTCAGCTTTGGTTTGCATTTTTTTTTTTTTTTTGCTACACAATGGGTAGACAGGCCTGCCTAGCTGAATTATAAAGGCACCGTGAGAGAGAGATAGGAGGCAGGCCATACCAAACCAGTCAAACCACCACCACCATCTTGACCACTTTTTCTGCCTCAGACTTTAATGGGGACAGCCAGCAAACCTGAGCCCACGTCCCTTGAAAATAAACTCCTAACTCACTAGACATGCTTCCAGCCCAACCCCCTCAGCCATTACTGAGAAAAGAGATCATTGTGGAGAATTAGCCCACCTTTCTCATCATGGCTAGCAACAGCTGTTGACCAATTGCCACAGCAGGCTGAACTTACAGCTGAAACTTCCTGTGTCATCTCTCCCATTAGAATGTGATTTCCTTGAGAAAAGACTATCTTGTCTTTTTGTATAACCAATGCTTAGCACAGTACTTTCCATGTACAAAGTGCTCAATAAATGCTTTGTTCCTATTTTGAACAGCAAATAGAAGGTTATTCTTCAAGTCAGGAAGACTTGGGTTCAAGTTCTGCTTCTGGCACATCTATCTGTAGGACTAAATAAGGTACTTTATTTTTCAGTGCCCTGAGCAATTTTCCAAAACTATATATTGTGGAGAAGTGGCCAATTTGCATTCACAGGGATAATTTCTAAATCAGAAGTTTCTTACACTGATGAAATCACAAGTCTGGACACACACACACACACATACACAAAATGGGGTAACGTGAGTTTAGCCATATGTAAGTATTTTGGAAGCACATAGTGACTTCCGTCAACACTAGGAAATTTGGTCTGTGACTGATCTGAGGAACAAAACAAGAATGCTTTTTTGTGTGCATTCAAGCGTAACTGACAGTTTATGGAACATAAAGTCTTTTGCCAATTTTAATAAATCTCTAAACTAGACCTGAGCAACACCAGAGAAGATACTTCCTCAGTCGATTTGGAATGAAAAGGAAAGATACTTAGAATAGTAGAATTGATGGCCAAATGTTCAGTACTACCATTGAGACTGTAGCAGCCATTCTGGGCCTCTACTCGTTACTCATACTCATTACTAGGCCTGCTTCAAAGTCATAATTAGCACAGGATGAGGTCTTTGACCTAAGATACAAACTTTGGAAGGTTGTGAGGGGATGGTGGTGGAAGGAGTTAGTCCCTAAAATACCTACCAGTCAGAGAGGCTGCATCCTGCATATTCTCCCAGGACGTCCCCTAAGCACCATCCACTCTCCCAGGGTACTAGCAATATGGAACATCTTTGGTCTTCTTCCCCTACTGTACTCTTTCTAGATACAACTGAACCTGAAGTCAGATTGCCCTGTGAAGCATCACTGTTTGCCCCTTCCCAGCAATACTATCTCTTAACTGTTTTTTACTCCAGGTCAAAATATTCATGGTCATAATTCTGCCTGCCTCAAATACAATATGTAGCAATTTCATCAGGAAACCACCCTTAATATATTATAAGCAAGCAAAAAGACTATAATGCAGATACTCTACCTACTTGAGCAAAGTTGCTGCATCATAGGTTTTCAAAACTAGACCCTTATGGAAATCAATAAATCAAAAAAATTTATTAAGCACCTACTATGTGCCAGATACTCTAAGTATCAAAAAAAAAAAAAGAGCAAAAAGGCAGTCCCTGAATGTATGGAGAAAACATGTAAATAAATACATTCAAATCAAACAAAATATGGGATAAATAGGAAATAACAGAGGGAAGCTATTGGAATTAAGAGGATTTTTGTAGGAGATGGAATTTTAGTTGAGGCATAAAGGAAGCCTGGAAGGTCATTAGTTGGAGCAGAGGAGGGAGAGCATTACAGACATGGAAGATAGCCAGAGAAAATGCTTGGGGCTGAGAGATGCCACATCTTATTTATGAAACAGCCAGCAGGTCAGTATCACTAGATCAAGGAGTACCTGTCAGAGAGTACCAATAGTAAGCTAAAACAGGAGTTTATTAAGTGGGGGGAGGAGGGTAGGAAGGGAAGGAATAAGACCACTTTAAGAAAATCACTTTAGTGGCTAAATAAATAAAGGATGGATTGGAATGGAAAAAGACTTGAGACCTGAAAACCCACCAGCAGACTAAAGCAATTATTCAGGCATGAGGTGATAAGAACCTGTATTAAGTATTGTGTTAAGGTGATAAGAACCTGTATTAAGATTTGTGGCAGTATCAGAAGACACAAAGAGTCAGCAATAAGAGATACTGCAAAGGTGAAATCAAAAGGTCTTGGCAACAGACTGGATATGGGGTACCTCTTGATAGCGAGAAATCCATGATAACTCCTAGATTGCAAGTCCAAGGGATTGCTGCCTTGTACAATAATACGGAAAATCAAAAGGACATAGCGTTTAGGTAGAATGATAATGAATTCCATTTTTTAAGATGTCTATTGGACATCTTGAGGTGTCTTAAAGGCAATAGGAAATGAAAGATTAGAGATTAGCAAAGAGTATGGGGCAGGATAGGTGAATTTGAGAATTGTCAGCTTAAAGAAGGTAATTAAATCCATGGGGGTTGATGAGATCACCAAGTGTAGGGAGATAAAGAAAGTTAGGCATGTGTAATGGATAGAATGTCACAACTGGAGTCAGGGAGTCCTTAGTTCAAATCTGGCCTCAGACACTTACTAATTTTGTGACCCTGGTCAAGTCACTTAACCCTGGCTGCCTAACTTTCCTTATCTGTAAAAAGAACTGGAGAAAGAAATGGCAAACCACTCCAGTATATTTGCCAAGAAAACCCCAAATGGGGTCAGACATGATTGAAATGACAGAATAGAAAATGGGGAGAAGAGAATAGAGCCCAGGACAGAACCTTTCAGTCAGTCATGGGGCATGATCTGGAGAAAAAGACAAAGAAGGAGTAGTCAGATAGATAGAAGAAGAACCAGGAGAGAATGGTGCCCTGAAAAAGAGAATAATCAACTCTGTCAAAGGATGCAGAGAAGTCGAGGAGAATGAAGACTGAGAAAAGGCCAATGGATTTGGAAACTGAAAGATCTTTAGTAATTTGGAAGAGAACAATTTGAGTGGAATGATAAAGTTGGAAACCAGATTATAAAGGGTTAAGAAAAGAGTGAGAGGAGAGAAAGTGGAGGAATCTATTGCATAGACCTTTTTGAGAAGTTTAACTACAAAGGAAAATAGATGACAGCCAAATTGTCATATATTTTTAATGTAGTGAACTAATGTGGTAAATGTAAATTAAGAAGAAGAAACTTTTTAAAGACATGCTGTTTCGAACTCTGTTTTAAACAAAGTAGTAGGGCTAAGGACTTCTGAAAAATTGCAGCAGCAAGAGAAACTAGTTTGGCACTGAAAGGCAAGGTAATTAATTCTGTCTTGGTAAAGTCATCCAGCATATAACTAAGGAAAGAAGTTTAGATTACGAGTTTGGATGGCTCTAAAAACATCAGCTGCAAAAACAGACCTAAAGAAACTATACATATACAGTACAGAAAGGACTCCTGGTCTAACTTTAGCAACACTGTCAGGTACATATTATACCTATCTACACAGATAACAATCACTTAATAAATACTCAAAGAACAAAGGCAGACAGATAAGCAGAAAAATAAACTTGGGCAATGACAAGTTAGGTTTTTCTTCTGTCTAGAATTGGCATTATACATGATGCCGAGGTAGGGCTGAATTGTTTAGATTGCAATTTGGCATTTGCCCGGATACTCTGTGAGGAGAAACAGAGAAACGCCAGAGGCCACTTGCCCTTGTAAAATCTTCCTGGTGACTTTTCACTGTGAGAATTTACTCTCCCTGTCTGTGGAAATTGCACTACTCCAGGATCAATCATAGTATGCCAACAGCTGGTCCTATTGAGGCACAGCCCATATCACACATAAGGTGTGGCTCACATATTTGTGACCATTATAAGGAAATGTCAAGAAAACTTCTCAACTTTTTGCCCAAGGTTGTACAACCTCACCAACAGTTATTGAAACATTTAATAGTTCTTACCATTGTTACCCGCACCTATTAAAGGAATATGTTTATTGTTTCAGACACAGCAGGTCACTTAATCTCTGGAACCCCGATAACTCCTGAATACTGTAATTTACAATTACAAATCTCGATTTTCTCTTTATTACAAGTAGTTGCCCACACTAATGAAATCACAAGGTCTGAATTTAAAAAAATAAAAGCAGCAATGATCATGAAACATTGGTCTCTATATAATCATGCCAGGTTCCGAATTACTGCAGCCAAGAATCTATAAAAGGGATTCAAATGACTGTCAGAAAAGGATGGTTGCACCAACCTCCTAACCAAAGGTGGGAAGGAAGACTGTTCGCTTAGTTTTGAGAGTGGGAGGGAGGGGGGAAAGCACAGGAAGAGATCTGAGGAGATAACAAAGATTGCTGTAGGACTTCCATGTATTATTAATACTTATGACTGAACCAACTGATCATTGGCTGGGCTTTCTGGGGAAAGGGATGGTAAAGGAGAGGAGGAGGCCTGAAGTATGCCACACACACCAGTGAACAGCTTATTGCTATATACTGATGGCATTGTTTCAAAAATAGATCCTATCTATTTTCACTCCTTTTTAGACTTTAGTATTATAAATCCTTGTGAGTTTCTAAATAATAGTCAAATCAATAAAAACTGAAGTCACCACTATAAAGAATGATTTCTATCTTTTGAGATTTCTAGATAAATTGCAGCAGATGTACCTAATGAAATGTAATTGTACCATAAGAAACAACGACTATGAAGACTATAGAGAAGCATAGGAAAACATGAACTTATTTGGAAGTTCATCTTTCATAAAACTATTAACTGAAAAGAGGAGGGATAAGGAGATGTTAAGGTAACTAAAATTTTTAGCTAGGTAATCCCTTTGTAAGGTATGAATGAATCTCTTAAATGAATTAGAAGAAAAGCAAAGCCATCTAGATGCTTGATGAAAGCATACAAGTGGCTTTTAAAAATTAGGGCAGTGATTCAGCTCCTAAACGGAAAAATAGAAAACACATATGGAGAAAGAAAATATATAAGAAGTTAGGAGGAGCTCAGGAAATCAGAGAGTAGGCAGAGGCAAACACTAACACACACACACACACACACACACACACACACACACACACACACACACACACACACACACACACACCGGGATCCTAGGAACAAGGTCATGTGGGCCAATCAGGCAAAGGATGTATAGGGAAAGAAGCTGTGTGACTAGAACCCACATAGTAATTAATCTCTAGCTCCTTTCTCCCCTTGAGTTCCTACATAAAAAACTGTAACTTCTACTGGGCACAGGGAAAGTCTGTTTACTTTGTTTTTTAATGTTTGCTTTTGTCTTTATAAACATTAGCCACTAGAATTTGCTGGTCAGGGTGTACTTACTGGGAATGCAGATGATAGAAAATAACTGAGGGAGAAATACCTCCACAGAAAAGACAGAGATAGAGCTAACAGTGAATATGTTTTGCCAGAAGCTATGTCTGCCTAGGGGTACAAAGCGAACAAAAGAATGGATATAATATAACTAGATCCTTTGATACTACTTCCCAGAATGGAGAAGGAATGTTTATACCAAGAATCTCATCTGGGCAATGCATCACTAGTAATGTACCACTCACCCCACCACTGCTACAAACTTGCAAAATCAAAGAAAAAGAACCAGGAAAACAATATACACAATGACTATGAGAACATAAATGAAAATAACCTAAAAAAGATAGTGGATGCTGTACAATTAAAATAACCAAACCTGACCCTAAAGGAAAGATGAAAAAGATGCATCTTTTTTCTCCTTTGGAAGATTTGGAGTATGGAGCAATGTACACATATTTCCTCAGATTTAACCACTGATACTCAATTTCTTCATTTGTAAAATAGCTTCAGCCCTTCCTACCACAAAGGGTTGAAATGCAGACCAAGTGAGATTCCAAATGTCTTTTGTAATCTCAAAACAATGTTAAAATGACTATTATACAAATCTGAAATTTATTCAGTCTTCTTGTAGAACAGAGATAGCTTTTGTTTCAAAGTTATAGACCTACACACACAGATACTTACTACTTCAATGAACTGTGTGTTTTCAGCACACAGTTGATGTATTGGTTAGCTTTGGTGAATTGTTTTCATTTGTTTCTCATAGTTTTGTTTGTTCCAAAGGATAGCTCTCTGGGTAGTGGAATAGGAGGGATATATTTGGAAATGAAGATGATATATAAAAAAGATATCAATTTTTAAAATAATTATTCTGAGATTATCAATAATACATGAGATTTTACAACTAAAATAATTATATATGATAGTTATAGAGATAATATCCTCATTCAGTCATATGTGTACAAAATCCATGTGAAAGTAGTAAAGTCAACCAAAGAAGAAAGCAAGCACAGAGATCGTTAGACCTTGAAAGGACCTCATATTCTCTAGTCTTACCCCTTCATTTTACAATGTCTTCCAATGTTTCATTTAGTGTTCCTTTTTTATACCCAGAACAAATATGAGAAAAATGTAACTGCAGGGCAATTTTATGGGATCATATTAAACAATGATTTTTGCAAAGAAAAAGACAAAAAAAATTCCATATTACTGAAATTTTGCACATTTCCTCTGCAAATGTATGAGCTTCATAGGATTTATATTTATTTATTTAATCAGAGGAGCTCAAATCCTTCAGTGGAGTCATTAAATGTATATGACATTAAGCAAGCTGGTCCTCTACATCGCAGTTTCCTCACCCAATCTCACTTGTCTTCTAGTGATCTTTCACTATTTGGCAACAAAAACTTGAAGACTAAAAGAAACTGTGAATCTGAATTAAATGGCAAAATTCTAAAGGTTAAGATTATGCAGCATTTGTAAGCCTGTTCATGAAACATTAGTACCAATTTTTATTTCATTGATTATTTTTATGAAATGAAGAAAACATATTGATTATAAATCATTTGAAAATAATAACTACAGATCTACTTTACGTTTTAAGAACATAGGGTTTCACAGATAGAAAGGATCTTAACTTATTAATTCAATTCTTTTATTTTATAAATACAGCATCTAAGAATTACAGAGGTTAAGTGATTTGCCCAAGGTCAAACAGCAAGTATTCATAGCAGCTTGTATTGTTTGATGATATGTGGACTATGTTCATTTTATGTGAATGCTGGCTTTGTAATAGCTTTAATGTAACATCCAACAAATAGAAACCCAAAGGAAAAGAAAAACAACCCAGAAATGACCTCCTCACATCCAAGAAAAACTGAACCTTATCATTGCCTCCATATCTGGTAAAAAGAAACCTTATTTCCTGTTGATATATACATACATATATATGTGTATATGTGTATATATGTGTGAATGTACATGTATATATACATCCATATGTGTATATGCTTGTGAATGTGTATACACATATATATGTATGTATACATATTTACCATACCTGAGAAACACCTGTATTTGTATGGCAATCAGACTTGAAAGATAGCATGGGCACAGAGAACAAAGAATATAAACTTTGGTATATTGACATAATTGGGTGGTGATCACTTGGTGTTCTTTTAAAAATAAGAAAATCATGTGAGCAGTAATGTACCTGTTTCTTGACAAGGAAAACTTTTTCTGTTTATTCCCCACAGATTGTCCCACATTTCCTCCCATGGATTTTTCTTTTAGGAACTATTAATTTTGATGACCATAAGGGGTTTTCAGCATGGGTCCAAAGGACTCATGTCTGTCTGAAAATACATCATTATAGTTATTATATTTTAAGCATTTGCCAAGTACTTAAAAGTGTAACAGATCTTTTGCAAAATGGAATATGGTATAATTCCCATTCAGTGACACATGATTTAAATAGGAATTTCCAGTAAATCTTGGTTGTACTATGTCTGTGCTTTGACTCTATAATATATGATATTGAGACTAGTTCCATAATTAGGAAAGGGAAATTGAATCTTTGACCTAGGGTGCTGAAAATTAGAGCAGCCAGAAAGAACTTGCACTCTTTCAAGAAGTTAAAGAAGTCCCAATAGGCTTAGCCCAAGAATAATTATTTAAAGTAGGAAACTACTTGGCATGCTTTCTTCTCTCAATGGCCATATCCCAGATGAGTTCCTCCCTGACCTAGACTGATTTTACTCTCTCATACCACTCCATGTATCACTAAACAGGAATAATCTTTAAAAACTTATTTAAGAATGTCTTCTATGCTTGCCCTGGACACATTTTGTGGTATTTGCCCTGGCCACCAGAATTTTTATTGGAAATCTGTTGCTTCTTCCAATTGCATGGAAATACAAAATAGAAAATTCAAGAAGATTTTATGATGTGAACTTGCAGATATTTGCCAAACCAACCAGGATTCTAAGAAATTCTTTAATGGCTGACACCACATAAACAAAATATTTAGATCAACTGTATTAATATTTCTCTATTCTGGTAGTCCCTTCATCAATTTTCATCCATTTTAGTTACATTACTGATTAAAGAGGAAATTATTTAGACTAGTGCATCCAATGAAATACCAATATTTTTCCAGTGAGGCTATATATATACATATATATATATACACATATATACATCAGTATATACATAATTGAATGTTGAATGCATACATGTGTATATATATATATATATACATATATATATATATAATCTGAAAAAAAGACTATTTGTTCCACATATGACTAATTTTGGATTTGTATAATCATAATCTTTAAGTTGCTTTGAGTTTATAAAAGGTATTCATAATCTCATTTGGTTGTCACACCAATCCCATGTGGTAGGAAGGGCAGGCTACTTTACAGATGAGGAAACTGAGGCTTAGAGATAAAAGTAATTTTCCAAGAATATAAAGACATTAACTGATGATGCCAGAACAAGCCCAGTGCTCATTATATTTTCTTCACTGTCATCAGTGCATTATTCTTTCCTTAGTATTTGTAGTTAGCTATGTGGCCTAAGGCAAATCACTTAATCTCTCCTGGCTTCATTTTCCTTATCTGTAAAAAGAGGGAGTTGGATCTGATGATTTCTAATATGCCTCCTGCTGCTTAAGTCTATGAGAATGATTATTTCCTCTTAAGTGCCATGAATGCCTCCAATTTCATTATCTGTTCATAGGAATAATAGTGACATTTATTAATGAATGCATAAGTGCAGCACATAGGCTCTCAATATTGGGAAATAAATGAGAAAAGAAGGAATAACGTATAATCCATCCAATTATACACTCTATTTCTGCAAAACTATAACTTCAATAACAGAAATTAACACTCTCCATTTGCTACCTTTGTTTTACAAATAAGTCAAAACACACAGAGAGTAACAGTTAAAGAAATATAAAGTACAAAAAAGTACTTTTCTCCTATTCTACTCTATGCTGTACTGTGATAATCCATACCTACTTACTCTGTTGTAATAAATCACTAACCTCTGAGTCTTCTGAGAGGCTCGAGCTTTAACGAATCAGATGAGGTGTTAAGGAGTCAATGAAAATAGAGAGGATACACCTGGACTATAAAGGTGAAACAAATTCCTAATTACTCTTGAACAAATGATTGGAATCATTGCACTTGAGAAGTTTCAAAAAAAATCCCCATGCCAAAAACTAAGCCCAAATAGACTGGGAATTTGTTTCCTCAGTCTCTGAATAGGAAAATGCTTTTTTCACCCACATTTAAGTTTTCTAGGAGACTGTTACGTCCTTTTGTCAATAGGAGGCTGAAAATCATTCCATTGCTTGAATTTCCCTAGTTATCCCACTGCTACTCTATCTCAATAAAGTAATTTGACTATTTGATTAATCACTTCTGTAATGAGGTCTTAAGCTATATTTGCATAATTAGGAATACCCAAGACATCTTATGTGAACCCAAAGAAGTAAAGGATGCCAGAGTTGATTGGGACCTTGCTGTAAATGAATGAGTATATAATGATTTTCTAACACGTAAGGGAAAAATAAGTCATTTTGTTACATATATCCTTGACTCATATTAATAAAATACATACCCCTAAAGATTTATCATTCATATTCTCAAAGACCCATAGCTTTTTAAAAAAATCAGAATAAGGTAAGTAAAGTTAGGTGTAAAAGTGTGAGAATTTTAACCTACCTTGTAAGTAAGGTCTATGTGATTTCTATTTTTACATCCCTAACATGTAGCATAATGATTTGCACATAGTAGAAACTAAATAAATCTTTTTAAATTAAATAAATATGGCCAGGGTCCAGATGTGATTTCATCAGTGTAAATAACTCCTGTATGAAGATTCTCTCCATTAATAGAAATCAGGAACTCATCCATTACTTATTTTGTCTTCCCAGAACTTAGTACACACCTACCACATAGAAAGAACTTAGTAAATATTTGTTGACTGATACCATACCCTGCATTCCGGGGAGGTTAAGCTGCTTGCCATGGTCACAGAGTAGAGGTATTTCAAAGGCTGGACTTTGAATTCAAGTCTTCTTGACTCTAAATTACCTGCTTTCCAATACTACATTTCTTTCCCTCGAGATTGAATTACACCAAAGAAAAAGAAATAAGCAATATTTGTATAATCCTTTGGATCCAGGTTTTAAAGGCAGCAAGTTTAACCTGTAACACATCCAAAGCCCCACCAGATGCAAATATAACATTATGGGAGTATTATAAAAAAAGATGTTACTCCATCAAGCTGCTTTCCAAAAGGAATCTAGACTTTAGGAAGCCAGAGGAAACATCATTTCATAATTATCATTACACAACCTCCAGGTTCTTGCCATTCATCCCTGGGTTGTGAGATAGAACAAATATCCCAAGCCCTAATATTAAGGGACACCCACAGAGCAACGTTCTGATTTATTTGTGAGCCTCTCTTCAGCTAATATTTGAACTGCTGACTTGGTTGACAGTTCTGGTAGCAGTGCCAGAGAGTAAAAGATTCTTTCCTCTTCCAGTCCAAAGCCAAGTAGTCTCTCCCTCCCTTTTAGCCTCATTTCTAGTCACTTAACACTAGCTTTTGTAATTCCCTCACATAGGTATATATCCCTTCTGAAGATAAAATCTCTCCTATTCTCTTCTTCCATGGTCTATTTCAAGGGAGATTTGTCCTTTCAACTTACCTGGGACTAAGTAAAAACTGAAATAACGACCTGGACATGGTTTACAGGGGTTCTTTACCTTTTCTGTATGATTGATGCGTCCCTTTGACAGTCTAAGACCCTATGGACCTAGAGCTCCTCAGAATGTTTTTAAATTCATAGAACAAAACAGAAGATTAAAGAGGAAATTGATTGTACTGAAATGCAGTTATCAAACTATTGAAAGATACACATTCATAGACTCCGAATTTTAGTTTCTTAAGCAAGTCACTTTTTCAACCTGTGCCTGAGATTCCTTCTTTACAATGGGTCTACATGATTTCTGAGGTCTCCTCTAGCCCTAGGATTCTGTGTGCTTTATTAACAATTTATTTCACCTTTTTGATATCTTGAAAATCAAGAAATGAGTGGTATCTAAATTTCAATTTTGTTTCTTTGAAAAATTGGATTTGATGACCTGTGAAGTGAACAAGTAGGAAGGGATCCATATTTGTTTCCTTTTCTGGTTGATTCTTTTTGTAGGCACCGAGAAAATGAACTAAAAATGAAAGATTTAAAAAAATATAGAAATCCACCAGTTTTAAGAACATAATTTAAACTTTGTGCTATTGGACATAGGATATAAAGCTGAAAAATTACACCAGTTTCTGCTCACAAAAAGCTTATGATATGAACTTATATTCACTATTTTTATTTTTAAACTCTTCATAGATTTGGGATAAGGCAGCTGGCATACCTTTGAGGAGCATTCCCACTGCATGCCTTTAGGGCAAAGATCTTCCTCATTCCTCTCTCCTCCCTCCCTCTTCTCCCCCGCCCCCCCACCCCAAAGCTCTCCATGTGTCTCATATTTTGGACACACTGATGTAGGACACTGGGGCAGCTAGGTGGTGCAGTGGATAGAGTGTCCAGCCTGGAATCATGAAGACGCATCTCCATGATTTAAATCTGGCTTCTGACACTTACTATGTGACCCTGGGCAAGTCATTTAACCATTCTTGTCTCAGGTTCCTCATCAGTAAAATAAACTCCAGAAGTAAATGGCAAACCACTTGAGCATCTTTGCCAAGAAAACCCAAAATGAGGTCACAAAGAGTCAGACAAGAATGAAAATGGCAGAGCAACAATATGTAGGACATATAAATTTATACAATAGCAACATACTTGAATGCAAACGAAAACCAGTCCAAAGCGATCCAAGCTCAGGTTTCAGTCCAGCGAACTTTACTTAGAGCAAAGAATTGATCTGAACCAAGTAGCCTCCTAAGGGTTGCAGCTGTACAGTACTTTAATTACCTCACAAACAATTTTTCTAGGCATAGGTGTGTTCCACATATGTTGGAGTGTTGAGGGGAAAACTTTCTCAAGAGTTCAAACTGGACATAACTTGTTTTTAATGCTTAATGTAAACATCTAGCCTTGTTCTCATTAGCCACTTCCACAGAACAGAACAGTACCCACTCTTTATTCTCATTTCCTCCAATTCCCTCTGACCAGCTTCCAATGAATGTTCTCTTTGTTTCCTTCTCCCCCTCCTACTCTGGTGCACTCTAGCATTCTTCCCCCAGGCCTGCAGATGTCAAACTACCCCCTTTCTCCCCTGATTCAGCCTTCCTTCCAGACAGTTCTTCCCTGAGGACAGACGATAACAATTCATCAAAAATGGCTCCCAACTTAATTATGGTTTGAAGTGCGTAGGAGGTGGCTGGTTAGGATCTACAAAGAGTTGAAGAAAGCACAAAACTGTTAATAGAGAAATATTCCTCTCACTTTCCTGATCCTTTTCTTTTTCTCAGAGCTTCAGAACTTTCTTTGACTCTTTTGTACAGACAGTTTAGGTCTTGCCTATTCTTTCTACTGCCTTAGTTATACCATAAACCCTATTTTAAAAAAGGCAGGAGGGGTTAGGGCAAAAATATTAGAAGGTTTGTATTGGTAATCACCAATATCTTTTTAAAAAGATTATTGAGATCTGAGCTACTCAATGAAGCTTTCTGACTTGATTGGTCCCTTTTAAATACATATACATAGATATATATACATATACATACATGCCTTTAAAATAAATAGTTTATCATGTGACAACCACTTGCTTTATTCATAATGTCAGAATTCCACTCTTAACACCTACATATTCCCTCCAACCAAAAGTTAAAAATCCAAATCATAGTGCCTAAAACCAGGGGGAGAGAATGAACCAGAAATGGAACTGTTTTCACATGAAACTCAAAAATGACAATCATCTGCACCTAAAGAGTTGCATACAACATGTATTTAAAATTAGAAACCACTTCCTTTTCATCTTATTAAAAAAAAAAGAGGACATTAGCATTGTCAGAGATTTCTACGGAGACAAGATTAAAAATTTAAAAAGATTTAAAAATAAATCATGTAATTCTACTTGAAGGATCAACCACTGAAGAAAAATTCAAGTTGTATGACAGAAAAAGAGTGGAGTTTTCATGAGAGCCCTTCAGTGGCAGCAAGAATCAGGGTGGGGAAAGAAAACAATATAAGCCAATTTCATATCACTTCTCCCTCACCCCCAGACCTCAGGCACACCAGAAATCTTGAAAAAGGAGTATCTAGGAATGTGTCAAACTTCGAGTGTTTCCAAATCATTTCATTTACTACTTTATGGATGGGAAAATGTGTCACAAAAGAACAAAGAACTCCTCAGTGTGATGTTTGTTTATAAGGAGACACAAGTATTGGAATCAGATATGACAACATTCTCCCAGGAAGCAGAGAGAGAGAGAGAGGAAGTTGTGTTAGGTTAGTAAAGGTTAAGAAGAAGGTTTGGGGGTGGATAGGAGTGAGACAAAGGGAATGTGCTCAGAATGGCCTCTTAAGGATAGTAAATTGCTTCTCCAGCTGCAAAACTGCTCAGCTTTAGTTTTCCATTCCCTATGGCATTGGAAATTGCTTACTAAAAGAATTTTTTTCTTACTCAGGTGAGTAATGTGCAGAAATGACCTTTTAGTCGTCCTCAGGACTTCCCCCATTCCTTTGTTAGATCTTTAATTCTACAAACACCCTCTGGTTAAAAAAAAAGAAAAAAGCAAAAACAAAATAAACTCTGCTTGGAATGAGTAGGAAAAAATGAACAAGTGAGGATTGTCTTTGCTTCTGAGCACAAATTGTTTTTATTAAAATTCATGTTTGGGGAAGGAATGCATTTTATTTTTTAAAATTTCTAAGTAATTATGACATATTGAAATGTCAATGTCAATAGAACAAAATCTGGCCCCAAAGGACATATGCTTCCAGGCTGTTAGACAAATGTCAAAGGATATATTGAAATGACAAAGATAAAGCCACAATGTTGATTTTCCAGAACATCTTACAGATATCCTAATTCCAGGGCAATGATTAGTGACTACCAAACATTTAAGGAGAATAGTCAATCTTCCCTTGGCTAACACAAATATTCATGAAATCTAATTCGAGGAATTTTAATTTCCCCAACTAACTGGTTAAGGTGTGAGAGTTGGATTAGTCTTGGCTCACCATTTTGCCACTTCCAGGCTCTCTTTCTACCCCTAGCAGTAACCTCTTCTTCTTCGTGGTTCACTCAATACACATTTCCCACCCAAGATGCTGAGAGTTGTTGTCTGCCAACCTCCAAGACACTCTCCTTCCTTCCTCTATGCCTGATTCACTCTTTTCTCTCCTCCTCAGCTCTTGCCTTCATACTAGGGAATTCAACATACATATTGATACTCTTTCAAAATACCCTTACCTCCAAATTCTTCAACATACTCACTTTCCACAATTTACTTCATCTACCTTACCTCATCACTACACACAGATGATAACACTCTTGATGTTGCTCTCAGCCTCAAATGAGATGGAGGGAAGATGGTTCCTTTTAAGACCCTCTCTCATTTTGCTTGATACAAAGTGATCCGAGTCCCTGGTTCAATACACACACAATCCTTCTCAAGACCTGTGAATTTAAGTGCTTCAAGACTTTTTTTCCAGATATTTTTCAACACTAAGAGATTGAGTTGGAAGAGTATATTGAAGCCAGTTTGAAGTCAGTATGTTGGAAAAGTGTATTGAAGTCAGTAACTGAAGACAGGATAACTCCAAACTGGAGCATTTAACAATTTGCCCTTTAATTTTCTCTATGATTAATAAACCATATAGCCACTATCTGCTGATTGCTTCTTTCATGTGAAGGTAGGCATCATTTATTGAGAGAAGACACTCTAGAAGTAGGGTAGTGTTGAAGAAATATTTTTCCTAGTCTTTTAAAATCTTTTTAGCAATCTATTATAGCATCATCCCCTAGCTCAACATCAAACCCAGCTAACTAGTTCTGTTAGAAGAAGGCACAACTTGACTGCAAAGAGAAGGAATTGTTGTAGTATTTGTAGGTTGAATGCTCTTGGGTGACCAATGGGAATATGTAGCCTTTCAGGAGGTTCTCCTAAAACTGTGTCAGAGAGACTGAGGAGACAACTAGTTGGTGACTAGAGAAGAAATATCACATATATCTCCTCTATATAATTAAACAGTGGGGCACTGTCTTTCTCAATGAAGGAAGCACATGAAACAATATAGATCACAACTGAAGCTACAGTGTCCTTTTGTGGACATTGCATGGATCCATGCATTTTGCATGGATCACAGGTATTGCATGTGACCTCAGAAATGTCACTCCTATTTTACAAGCTTCATAGTTAAAATCAGGTTAAACTAAGTCACCCTGAGATCCCTTCTAACTCTGACAAAACATCAAACTCAAAATGATATGCTTTTGAAAAGATCATGGCAGGGTAGAATTAGTCATAAAAGGCTTCATTGAAAATGAAACCAAAGTTGAATCAGAAAAAAAACACAGGATCTAAGCCAGTGGTAGGGAAGCTGTGGCTCTGAGGACACCTGTGGCCCTCTAGGTCCTCGAGTGTGGCCCTTTGACTGAATCCAAACTTCACAGAAAAAATCAACTTAATAAAAAGATTTGTTCTTTAAGACTTAGACTCAGTTGAAAGACCACATCCAAGGATCTAGAAGATCACAGGTGGCCTCAAGGCCCCAGGTTCCTCACCCCTGAAAAGGGCAAGGAGTTTCAGGTAGAGCAAAAAACATAAATATAACATATGGGGGAAAGCATGGGACAATAAGACCAGTTTGACTAGAACTCTGAGAAGTGAGAAGTAACTTTGTGTAGATAAGGTGAGATGATTCGATAGAAGGTTTAGAATGTGGATATTTTTTGGATTGGGTTTGATAAACAGTAGGATGCTATTGCAAGTTCTTCATCTGAGGGATGCAATGATAAAAAGTGTTGAAGACAAAGAGTGAGAAGACAACTCTGTGGCAGGAGTGGATATTTTAAAAGATATTGAATTATAATTGACAGTAGCAGTCCTTTTAAGTCCCAGACTTACGCACTGGGAATCAAGCCTTCAGATGTCCTCACTGAAATCCTAGAGCAGTGAACCTTGACTCCAGGACATAGGACCAAGCCTCCACTATGTCTGAAAATGCAGGGTGCACCAAATACATTTATGTTACCGTGAATGGCATTTTAAGTATTTCTCTTATATTTCTTTTTAGAGGTAATATATGGCCCTGGTGCTGGCTAGGTAGTAAGGGAAATTGAACCCTGGGTGGTACAATATGGTGAAACTGTGTCCCTCAACTGCTATCATTTATTGTTGGAAAATCAGGTAACAGACTTGATTGTTAAAGTATCATTCCCTATTGCTCCACCTTCCAAGATCACTCTCAGAAGTGTTCATAAGCAAAAATACAAAATAATTAATGTATTCAAGGATTTAGTATCTTCCAAATCCTTGTATTTATACATACATATGCATATATACACACACATGTGTATATGTGTATACATAAAAACACAGATATAGATTTAAAGAACACCTCCTTGTAGATACATAATGCTAAATCTGCCCTCATTTGTTAATGTGAACAATTATCTTTTAAAAGATTATAAACATTCACTTACATTATCAGTATTTATTTTTCGTAAGTAGATAAGTAATCAAATGGGGAGTCTTGGTTCACGTAGTGACTATAGTACTCTATGTGTCTGCAGGAAAGGCCTTGAAATTCATAGTGAGTATGCAATAGTAACCTGATAAAATGAGATTTTTACCTATATACAAAATGTGATTCCATATGACAATTCTTTCCATTTTTACCATGTTTTGCAACTCATTTCTTCTATGTTGAAGCTAAATAGTAGATGTCAAGTGGGTCCTAAAACTGAATTAACCTCTTTGAATTTTTTTTGTCTCATACATTTTTTATGAATATAAATTTTATTTTTTTATCTTAATTGTTTTTATCTCATGCAAATCCTTATAGATGTCATTGCTTTCTTAAGTAGAAGATATTTAAACAAAGGACATAGTTTAACTTTTGCTTATACAGACGTGACTATAAGCATCAATAAACATATTAGCATATAATGATACGCTAATCATATCAAACTCAAGAGCTACTAAGTTGTGTAAGGTCGCTTGCATCTGTAACTGAATCTTAGGAAGCTTTTGAGTTTTCCTTTCTCTTCCATCACCGGCAGCCTGTCAGATATCAATATGTTTATCTATGCTAGAAGTCTTCCTCTAACATCCTTAATACGCTCTGTGGGTTTAAAAAGAATTTAGATTGGATTTAGACCTGAAGTAACTGTACATTGTTTCCAAGTAAAGGCTTGATGGTGCTCTTCTTTGGGTAAAGTGCTTAAGCCTTAGGACATGGACATCTATTGTGACTGGTAAGATGTCTTTTTTTTTTTATTACTTCCTAGTTCACAATAGTATTCCAAATAACTGAGGTTGGTAGATAAGTAAGTTGGTGCCTGCAGATAAATACATATAAAATTTACATTAAAGATCACTACTGCAGTATTTTTTTTTTTGCAAATATGCCCACAAAGTACAAAAGTAGAGCATAGGTGCCATATGAGTAACCTCAGGAAAGTCACTTAAAAATATATTAATTAATTAATTTAATTTTAGTTTTCAACATTCACTTCTATAAGATTTTAGTTTCTGAATTTTCTCTTCCTCCTTCCTCCCCTCAGCTCTCCCCAAGACAGCATGCAATCTGATATAGGCTCTACATATACATTCATATTAAACATATTTTCACATTAGCCATAGTGTAAAGAAGAATTAGAACAGGAAAAGGGTATAATAGTATGCTTCCATCTGCATTCAGACTTCTTAGTTTTTTTCTGGATGTGGACAGAATTTTCCATCATGCATGTTTTAGAGTTGTCTTAGATCCTTGC